>CM052542.1:12900276-12985846 GCA_028533065.1 Trachops cirrhosus | reverse complement strand
GGATTGCTTTGATCTGGGATGCAAAGGCTCCTGCACCACCTGCAGGGGCTCCGTGCTCAGTAACGTGACTAGTACAACGGGCCTGAGAGGGGGAGACGACATCTCCTTCCCATCCCTCCCTAGCTGCCCAAAATCCAGTCACGTGCGTTAACCATGTCCGCCCGTCACCAAGCCTTCACTCCTGCCCTCTGTCCTCTGTCTGCAATATTCTTCCCCTCCCTGTTTCATGACTTCCTAGAAAATTTGGGACCTGTTGTGTTTTTTCCTAATTGCATTTTAAGCCTTATTGAGATAAAATTTATATATAATTGATGTGATAAATTTATATACATAAAAATGTACTCATTTTGAGTGTATTATTCAGTGATTTTCAGTACATCTACCAAGTTGTGCTCAAGACTTTATTTTTAAAATCTGATCTCTCTCCAGACTCCAGACCCTTTATCCAATGCCCCATGGCATTGTCATTTGGCTGTCCCCTGGCCCCTCTAACTCAGTACATCCTTAGCCAAATGTATCATCTTGCCCCCGCTCCTTTCTTGTCTTCCAGCATTTGCCACCTCCCATCTGGGCTTCTTCAGGCTAGCAATTTCACCTTTCACCCCTGTGTTCTCAGCACTTCACCAAGGACCTGGCACTTAGTAGATGCTCAATAAAAATTTGCTGTGTGCAGGAATGAAATAAACAGCATCATCCTGCTCTACAAGTATGCTTGCCCAGCCCTCATCCCACCTGCCAGCCACCCTGCTGACTGTCAGCTGTGTCTGGGGTCCGACCCTGCCTGGAGCCCTGCTGCTCCAGCCTCACACTCCTGCCCTCTGCGATGGCGTGGCCTCTTGCTCTCCCCGATGCCCTGCCTCAGTCTCCCCCTCCCTCTGGTTTCTCTCCCCCATCTGGCCCCAGAGTGACTTATCAGAAAAGCACATCTGATCTCATCCTCCTCACCCTAAGAACGAGCTGCCCACTGCTACAATGAAGTCCAGACACAGCAGCCCTGCAGGCTTTGATCTGTCCAGCCTTGGCCTCTTCCTTCTCCCCCTCCAACTCCTCCAGGCCCTGGTCACCCCAGGCCACAAGAGCAGTATAACACTGCGACTAAAAAGCAGGTCTGGAGTCAACCTGGCTGTAGTCCCATCTTCTGTGGCTGCATCCCTGTGAGCCTGTTTCCTCACCTGTCGTATGGGAATGATAAGAGTGCCAACCCCGTAGGGCAGTGGTAGGGATCACATGAGATGATGAAGTACAACACTTGGAATGGGACTGGCACATGGCCAGTACTCAACAAACGTTCATTTCAAGTCACTGCAGGCTCCCCAAACCCACACAAGTTTTGTTCCTCAGGGTTTGACTATGGAAGCTGTGTTTCCCCTTTCTGTCCACCAGGGGTGTTGCAACCCATCCCACCGCTCAGGGCACATCAGCTCCACCTGGGAGGCCTGCCCCAGGCCCCCTGAAGTCAGCTCTAATCAGACCATCCCCATTCACAGAGCTAGTCCTACAAGGGCCCCTCTTGCCAGCTCCCCCAGGGCAAATCCAACACCGAGTCGTTTATCTCCCAAATCTCCCCCGTTCTCTGCATCCCCACTGCCACCTCCCTTGTACCAGCCACTACAGTGTTGGCCCTGCTCCCACTCTGCCCCTTCAGTGTTCTTCCCAGAATGAACAACTGCTCTCACCGCCCCGCCCCTGCAGCCCTTCATTGGCTCCGAAGCGAGGTCCGCCACACGCTGCAGGCTATGACCCCTCCCCAGCCACACAGTGTACCCATCCCTTCCACCCACTGGGTCCCAGCCACACCTGCCCAGGAGTACCCTTCCCCCTCCCACCTCAGGGCCTCGGCACATACTGTTTCTTCCACCTGGACCTTCTTTCCCTTCCCTTTCACCACGTATTAAACTCCTTCAGACCCTGATCTCTTCAGAGATATCTCTGACCCTTGCATCACCACTAAATCAAGATCCCTCATGATAGGTTTTCATAGCACTCTGTGCTTCCTCCTCTTAGCCCTTATCACAGTTCGTAATTACATATTTGAGTGGCTATTTCATGACTATCTGCTTCTCCCACTGACTCTGAAAGCTTCCTGAGAGCAGAGGCTGTCTTGTTCCATTGAGTCCCCAGTGGCTTGCCATGCGCCAATGGGATGGCTGATTGGAGTTTGGCTATTTCCTTATGTGTCCCTTCTGCTCCCTTGTCAGGTCCCCAAGGGAAGGGCCATGACCCATGTCTGTATTCCCAGACAGACCCCCTACCCCACCTTGGCCTGGAACATACAAGGGATCCACAAATGTCACATGGATGAAAGGTAATATCTTTTTCTGGTCCTTCTAAGGTTGGTGTTTTAACTATGCTTACAGAAACTATGATACGTTGTGATAAAACATTAATAATAATATAGGCGGTGGGCATGGGAGCGTGTCCTTTGACCCTGACCATCTCTGCAGACCTAGCGGCTCACTTTCCAGCCCTGACCAACCCTGTGGGGTCAGCAGGGCAATGTCAGTACTTTCTCGCTTTTACAGAAGAGAAAACGGAGGTTTAGGAAGATTGAGTGGCATTCCCAGAGCTGGGCTCAAACCCAAGCCTTCGGTGTCCAAGCCCTCTGACACCCCACTCCGAACCTCCCGAGCCTGGACACCAAGCTGCACGAGGGCAGACATCACACGTTCTCGCCCCACTGTACTCGGGCTAGCGCAGTGCCCGCTCAGGAGGGGAGGGCTCCCAGTGGCTGTGGGATGAATGCGCGAGCGAGCGAAGGAATGCCGCCTCAGCTGCAGGGGCCAGACCCCAGGCCGCCCCCTCCTTCCAGAAACCACCCAGAGACGCCTTCCCTGGTCGGGCCTTTATCTCAGAGCCCAGGGTGGGAGGAGAAGAGGGGCTGGGGCGGGAGGAAGAAGAGTCACGTATGACAGCACCTCCTGTGGACAGAGGGCAAGAGCACTTCATAGATGTTGTAGGAACGTATCCAAGCCCAGCTGACGGCACATACGGAGGAGCGAGATCTCAAATGCTCTGCAGCACTTTACAGTCTTCATCGCCTTCACACTCCCTGGCTCCTCCTGCGACCTCAAAGGAGCTCTGCAAGTAGCAGGCAGAAAAACGAACGAACAAGAAAACAAGAAAGAAAAGCCAGCGTGTACTCTTTGTAAACAGCTTAGAACTGTGCTGCCCGATGCAGTAGCCGCTTACTGCACGTGGCTATTTTAATTTAGATTAATGAAAAGTAATTGAAATAGAAAAAGTTAATCCCTCAGTCTCACTAGCCACACGTGATGTGCTCGGTAGCCACACGTGGCCGGTGGCCCCCTTATTGGACAGCGGGGCTCCGGGACGTGCCCAGGTCCTGTGGGGCCGACTGATTCACGGCACACAGATAAGCGGAAGGGAGGGGAAAACACCTGCAGTTCCATTTCCCAAAGAAAACTGCTGCTCACATCCCGGCGTGGGTATTTCCAGTTTTTTCTGTGGGCGGGCGGGCATTATAGATTGTTTTCATTTCATTTTTTCAAAAATGGCTTAATACTGTACAAACTGTTTTATGGCCTGTTTTTTCACTGATCAAAGTTCTATACCTATCTTTTCTATAACACCTTTTTTTAAAACAGTTGCACAGTGTTTGTGTGACTACCACAATTAGTGTATCTGATTCTCTATTCACAGATATCTGTGTCGTCTTCGTTTTTTAAAAATAAACTGTCAGGGCAACTATTCTTTTTAAAAATTTATTTAAGCATTTTGTGTGACAAGAGCTGCATTGCATTTCACAATCACTTCATTATCTGTACAAAAGCAGTAGATACTCGTTAGAGAAAATTAAATGAAATATATAAAGGAAAAAGAAAAAAAAAGTCCCCAAATCACTCTACTCCAAAATAACCACATTTTCTTTCAACTTTTTAATCGTAAGATTTTTTCCAAACACAGAGAGAGGTTGAAAGAGTGACAGTAGACACCAGTCCCTCCACCCCCTCGTGCCAACAGCTGAAGCCACCACATTTTGAAGACGGTGGCACCCTCCTTCCGAGCATCTTCCTGGGTCTGAACACATACACATATGCAAAAACAGGAATGGCATCACGGTTCACATGCTGTTCGGCACTTGTTTAAATTTGTACTTTTAACAGTACATTACAGATATCCTCAAATCTTCCTGAGTAGTTTTCATAGGGTCATGGTCAATGTTCTTGGCCAACGGCCCCTTAGTAACCGCTGAATGGAGCTGTGACCATTCCCATAACCAACCCCCTGTGGCTGGACATCGCTGTTTCCAACTCTGCACTGCAATGAAAACACCAAAGCTCCGCGAACATCCCTACGCCTTTTTGCCTTTGGGTGATGACCTGGGGGTGAGTCCTAGACTGGAGGGCAGTTCAGGAGCAGGACACGCCTCCCGTGATGGCGGTGCCAATTTACGCATCCACTGAAAATGCGCGAGACTCTCCAGTTACCCGCATCCTCACCAGTGTTTTTACACGTTTTGGCAATTGTGTATTTATGGTGAATAGTGTTATCTCTGCCTTCCTCTCCAGAAGTGATCTCATTTTGATTGCTCCTTTTGGAATTTCAGACCCTAGCAAAATAGTTGGCGTGTGAGGGACGCTCTTTACACGTAGGTTGAGTGCATGGATGCCCCACCACACGGACTGAGCCCAGAGAGGGCCGGGACGCCGAGAACACAGGGGGAACCCATCTCGCTGGGGGGCAGGCTTTAAAGTTGGCGCAGAAATGAAATACCCCACGCAATGTTTGCTGAATGAGCAAAGGTTCGAAAACCCTGTAGGAACATGCCACAGTGGATACTAACAAATAGTTTCCCCATCATTCAAACATTTATTCATTTAACGTATATTTATTTAGCATCTACCATGAGCCAGGCACTGTTCTGGATAAGACAGCAGAGGATGTAACAAATCCTCTGCCTTTTGGAGCTGACATTCTAAGGGGGCGACAGACACATGACATAAACAACAAAGACTCGTTTAGTGTGTCCATTTGATGGTGAGCAGTGCTATGAAGAAAAGTTGAGCAGGGAAGGGGCTAGAAAGTGGCAGAGAGGAGGGAGGGAGGATGGGCTGCTGTTTTATGTGGCGTGGCCAGGGAAAGCCTCTTCATCATGAGCGGAAGTGAGCCCTGCGGATGGATAAGAGGGCCGGAGTAATCCACACTAGGCAGCGGTGACAGCAAGTGCAAGGGCCCTGGGGTGCAACTGCACTTGGCTGCTCAAAGAACAGCCAGGACGCCAATGCAGCGGAGGGGAGGGGAGGGCAGGCAAGAGGCAATAAGGTAAGGAGGGGTGTGCACTGCTGACGCCGGACCTTCTGGGAATGGAAAGGTATTAAGATTCTCTTTGAGGGAGAAGGGAGCCACTGCAGGGTTTGAAAAGAGAAATAAAGTCATTTGGCTCATGTTATTAAAAGGTGTTGATCGCTTCTCAGCCTCCCAGCTAGGATCAAGTGTAAAAGGTGTTGCTGACTATGGTATGGAGAATAGAGCATGGGGAGAGGGGCAGAAGCAGGGTGCTTCGTTGGGAGGCTATTATACAAAATCCAGGCCAGGAAAGAAGGGTCCCTCCGACACAGGTAATAGCCACAGAGGTGGCGAGGGTCAGAGTCTGGACGACTTCAGAAGGCAGGGCTGGTGGTATTCGTGCTGCGTCAGATGTGGGAGTAAGAGACAGGAGTCAAGGACAACCCGAGCTGTGCCCTGAGCAACAAGAAGGACAGAGTTGCCCTTTGCTGAGATGGGAAAACCCAGGGAGGGTCAGGTTTGAAGGTAAATATTAAGAGTTCAGTTGTGGCCGTATTCAGTTCGAGTTTCTTGTTGGCTACCTGAGTGGAGATGTATGATTCTGGAGGTGAGTGGGAGAAGCAAAAGAAGACTCGTCAGTACACACGGTGTCTGTAAAGCCTTGGGAGAGATGGGAGCTAGCTAGGGAAGTGAGCCAGGGAAGTGGAGGGGCCCCGGGGCAAACTCGCAGGGACGCCAGCACGGGGACCTCAGGCAGATGAGGGAGAGGGGACTGAACAGGGGCCCTGTGAGGTGGGAGGGGATCGGAGAGAGTGGGGCCCAGAAAGACACAGGACAGATGTGCGCCTGGAGGAGGGCTCCACCACCCGGTCAGATGCTGATGGGGAGGGCTGGGAAGTGACCGTTACATTGGGCAGCACGAGGTCATCGAAGACCCCGACAAGAGAAGTTTCAGTGGAGTGATGAAAGCTCAGCTAGAGGGAGTTGGAGGGAGAAGGGGGAAAGGGTGATGAAGACTGTGGATCCGGAAAGCTCTTGGGGAAATTTTCCTGTGAAGGGAAGCGAAGAAAAGCGTCCTCAGCCGCGTGTGTGCACGCGCATGTTTAAGGCAGAATGAACTGGCACGTGATGGGGTGCTGAAGGGAATGAACCAGCTGCAGGAGAGGCCAGAGGGATTGCTGGGTGAGGACCTGGAGGAAGCAAGAGGGACCTTGGGTAGTGCCAAGTGGAGGGAGCGGTCTTAGAAGTGAGCACCTGTGTAACCGGCGGGGGCGGAGGCAGAGAAACTGATGCAGATGATGCTGGCAAGTGAGCGGAGGGCGAGCTGGGTCCAGGGAGGTTTCCTCCCACTGCCTCTGTTTCCCCAGTGAAAACAGCAGGTTCTTTCTCTGGTGTTGTTACAGAAAGCTACGGCTTCCACGGCCCGCCAGATGAAATGGTGGGCTTGTACTTAGGGCCACAGTATAAAAAGCCTTTGAACGCCTGGATCACACTTGGCATGGAAAGAGCCCACACTCTGCTGGGCATTGGGAAACTGGGACCAGCTGGGGGACTGTGGCAGGTCACAGTATGTCATGTCCCCATCGAGGTGTGGGAGCTGTGGGGTGGGTTGGGAGTGTAACTCTGTAGCAGTGAGTCGTGCATATTGCTCTCTTTTCTCTCCTCCGTGTGCGCTCAACGGTGTGTTAGTTAAATGCACTGTGATGAGGACCCCACTGTAAGCGGCACAGCTGGAACCTCAGGCCTCCCATCTCCAGGCCAGTTTCCGCTCCACCCTGCTGCTCCGTCTCTCACCATGTGTCACTGGGGGACCTCCGAGCTTCAGGAGAACGAGTAGCCTGGACAGGCCGAAAAGCGAACAAGGGTCTAACTCAGAGAAGCCCGCGACATCACAGCTGGGTAGGTCCCCGCAGATCATCTGGCCCAACCGCCTTACTTACAGGCGTATTTTACCACCCCTGTATTTCGTGTCTCGGGTCAGGCTGGAGAGGTTCAGCAACACCCAGGGTCACTCAGCAGAACCCTCATCACCCGCCCACCCTCATCTTCTGGCATCATCTTCCTGGCAACTGGCCTGTGTTGGTTACTCCCTGCTGTCGGCCTGCTCCCACCTCATCCTCACAGCCCCTCTGAGGGGCTGCTCCCCTTCCTTTTGTTTGCAGGTGGGCATACCTCACCGAGCGGGTAAGTGCCACCTGAGGGATCTTCCCACCTCTGTAACGATGCTGACCAGAGATCTCACGTGGGGCCGATAACCCTCACATACGAGGCAGAAGGGGGCTCCCCTGGAAACCCCAAAGCAGTGTATTTAAGATCAATAAAGGGAAGTTTTGCTTTGCACAGAAGGGGTACTGACTAAAAATACTAGTAGCTATGAGAAGTATTTAGATGAATTCATAGATAGTCGATCTTCACACAGTAGTTGAAGTGATCTAAAAACACAGACAAGGTCACGGCGATCCGTGGTCCACAGCACCTCACTGGCCTCAGAGCAAAGTTCAGACTCTTCACCCTGGTGGCTTCTGCACCCTCCTGTCCTGCCCTGACCTCCCGGCTCGCTCCGCCCCGGCCGCCCTGCTCTCCTTGCGTTCTCCTGGGTGTGCGGGGCTCCTCCTGCCTCAGAGCCTTTGCACGTGCCCTTTACTCTGATGGGCTGCTCTTTGCCCGAGCGGCTCTTGCTCATCCTCCACACCTCAGCCTAAAGGTCGCCTGCTTCCGAGGGCTTTCCCTGCATGACCGCACAGCTGAGTCAGTGCCTGGTCAGTCCCTCTTGTCGCTTTTTGGTTTTCTTCCTCTCCCTTATCACAAGCCACATTATTTAATTTTTTTTTTTTTGCCTCCACCTCCTTCCACTGGACAGTGAGCTGCATGAGGCCAGTGTCCTTGTCTGTCTTTTCATCCCCCTGTCCCCGGAACAAGTACCCTGCTGACATGGTGCCTGTCATGTACTGTTTATTCAGCACGGACTGTGCTGGGCATAGTCCTAAATGCTTTTGTATGAATTAACCCCTTCAGTCCCTACACGTTAACCCTGTAGGAGAGGTACTGTTACCTCTGTTTTATAGATAAGGAAACTAAGGTACAATTTGTTAGAAATTTACCCATAGTCACAGCTAGTGAGTGGCAGAGCAGAGATTAAAATCCAGGCAGAGGGGCTCCAGAGTCTAAACTCTTAACCTCAACGCTCCCTCTCCAATAAGTAATGAGGCTGTCGGTAGACATTTGAGGAGTGAATGAATGAATGAATGAATGAGAGGCAAAGAGCTTGGGACAAAGGGCCCTAGATCAGAGAGAGATGGGTTTGGGACCCAGCACTGTCTCCTGTGGACCTGGGTCTCAGATTCTCACTCTATTAAGAAACAAAAAACTTCCCTGAGAGTACTTCAAAGCAATAGGAAATAACTAAAAACCTACTTTTTAAAAAGTGGGCGAAAGGCCTGAACAGGAAGTTCACCGAAAAAGAAACCAGAGTGCAAAATAAACAAATGAAAAGATGCTCTATCTCATTAAGGAAATGCAAATGAGCACTGACTTCTCGGGGGCAATGATCATACTAAGTGCCGGTGAGGCTGTGGAGCAGCTGGAACTCCCACCCCCTGCGGCAGAGGAAGAGGGGAGTGCTCTTCGGCACGCGCCCTCTGCAGACCATCTGGCAGCACTCACACAGCTGCACGTGTGCATTCCTGATGACGCACACCTTCCATCTTGGGTGTGTAGTGCGACATGTGTGCACCAGGAGACATGCTCTAAGAGTGATCATAGATCACTGTCCTGTCCTGTGTGGCTCAGTCAGGCGGACATCATACCACAAAGCACAAGGTCGTTGGCTCGATTCCTTGTCAGGGCACACGCCCGGCTTGCAGGTTGGGTTGCAGGTTCGGTCCCCGGTTGGGGTGTGTGCAAGAGGCAACTGATTGATGTTTCTCTCTCACATCGATGTTTCTCTCCTTCTCTCTCTTCCTCTCTTTCCCCTCTCTCTAAGAATAAATAAGTGAAATATTTTTAAGAAATGATCATGGCAAAACACTAGAAACAACCTACGTGCCCATTGACTGGAGAATGGCGAAGGTAACTGAGGTTTATTTATACGATGGAGTATTACGCAGCTGAAAAAAAGAATGACTGCTAAATAATGTAAAATCGTGTGTGTGGTGTAGAAACATAGCAAGGCATGAATAAAATCAAGCCAAGGAGAAATGTATATACATTATACTATTGATATAAAGGCCAAAAAGCAAACAAAACAATATGTCGTGCAGGACCCATCTCCATACGGAGACACTATCTTTTTATTCCAAAGCAATGAATGTGGATTCAGGGTTGTATTATGTTGACCTTTGGAGTGAGGCAAAGAACAGAATTAGAGAGGAACACAGGTGGCTTCAACAGCGCTGGTGAAGTTCAAGTTCCTGTGCTGAGGCAGTGGGTTCACAGATGTTTGTTTCCCTAAACCGGACATTCATCACACATTTTTTGTGTTCATCAAATATTGCATAATATAAAATTTACTCTTCTGTAGTCTCCAGGGTTGTTGTAAGAGTCAAATGGGATTGTCCATTCAGCAAGCATCCACCATATGCGAGGCACCCTCTTGGGCACCAGGGAAGCCACAACAAGTGAGGATGCGATCCAGTTGGGAGGCAGTGGCTTAAGGTCAGAGCAGTGAAGAACACCAGATTTGGAGCCAGAAAGACCTGGGTACGAGTCCCACTCTGCTACTTACTAGCTGTGTGACCTTGGGCAAGTTTCCCAACCTCCTTCTTCCTCAGACTTGTAAATCGGGAGCAGGAAAGCTAAGAGACTGAGGTAAAGCAATAAAGATAACTGACTTGCCTGACACTGAGCACTTAGTACCAGCTCAGTGAATGTGCCTGTTTGTACAAAGCGCTGACGAGGGGGGTGGAGAGGAGGGGGCTGCTCTGCCCGGGAGAGCACTGAATGGGACAAGAAGGGCTGTATCATGAAGGCTCCGAGGGGTCAGTAAAGGTCTGAAGGTTAGACAGGGACAGGATTTGTGTCTCAGAAAGACCCCCCCTGGCTCAACTGAGGGATAAGACCGGAGCCAGGCCCTGACCAGCGTGGTTCAGTTGGTTGGAGCATTATCCTATAACTGGAAGATTGTGGGTTCCATTCCCAGTCCGGCACACACCTAGGTTGCAGGTTCGATCCCTGGTCCGGGTGCATACGATCCCCAGTCCAGGTGCATACAGGAGGCAACCAATTGATGCTTCTCTCCTGCATCAATATTTCTCTCACTCCCTCCTTTCTCCCTCCCTCTCTTCTCCCTCCCTCTCTCTCTAAAAAGCAATTAAAAAAAAAAAAGGGGGACCAGAACCAGGAAGGCTGTTTAAGAGGCTGTTAAAATAATCTAGGGGAGAGATTGTGGAGTCCTGAACTAGGGTTTTAGAGTCCACAGGGACGGAAGGACTGGAAGGAAGGGGACAGATTCTAGAGCTCTTGGAGAGAGAAAACTGATGGTACGGGGACACTCTCTGTGGGAGCAGAGGGGCTGAAATCATGCGGGACAACACCCAGGTGTGATGCCCTGAGACAGGGAACCCAGAAGGAGAAATAGGTTGGAGGGCAGATGGAGACAATGGGTTGAGTTGGTCAAGCTGAGGTGGGGCGCTTGGGAGTTAAGAAGTGCGCAGTGAGGCATCTAAGAGGCACTACATTTACACACTGGGAGCTCAGGGCAAAGCTCAGCTTGGAGAAGGTAACTGGGAGTGGGCGAGGCTGTCCAGGAAGGGTGTGGAGGGGGTGCAGCCTCTGACCCCAGGGGCAGGAGGAGGAGGAGCTGGGGTGATCACAAAGGAGCTGCTGTGGAGGGAGGTGGAAAATAGAAATATGAGGTCTCCCTGAAGCTGGGGCAGTGGGGGGCAGAGGGTGGAGCAGGAGGGTGTGACCCGCCCCAGAGTCAGATGTCACAGAGAGGCTGAGAAGAAGCCACCAGACCTGGTTCAGGGGTTGTCAGGGCTCTGGGCAGGAACATTTCCCGGCATGGTGGGGACTGCTGCGTGGTGAGGGGCGCTCTCAGCGTTCCCAGAGTAGTTCATGGCCTCTCCACTGTCTCCCACAGCCCCCGGTCCTCCTGCCCACCTCTTGGGTCTTAGGTCTTAGGTTCAATGTCTGTTCCTGGCTGGTCCGTAAACTCCACGAGCAGCCAGCAGGAATTGTGCAAAACATAGGAACTCAGCTGAGCCTGGTTTCAGTCCCAAGAAATATCATATTCACCCCCACTAAACAGGTGAGCGAACTAAGGCCCCGAGGCCAGAGATTTACTTGGCCAATTTTGGGCATAGGTTTCATCTCTAACTGTGGGTGGCAGTCAGGAAAAACAAATTCGCATCATCTGAACCTCCAGTACCCGAACTTGATAGTTCTCAACTGTAGTCTGCATACAAAACACCCGAGATTGGTATGAACTGGCAGCTCTTAGGCCCCAAACTGCAGATTCTGATTCAGCAGGTGCAAAGCAGTGCCCGGGGACCTGTTTTGTCAACCATCGCCCTAGGCGATTCCCGTGCAGGTGATGGCGTTCCACCCTGAGGCAGCATTAGCCCAATCCTGTGCTGCACTGTTGGAATTTCAGGCGGGGAAGTGGTCCTGGACCCCCACGCTACTGGTTTCTGGCAGTCAGTTAGGGCTCTGGCTGCAGCTGGGAGCGCCTGGGGCTGCGGGAGGCAGAGGGTGGTAATAAAGAAACAACAGGAAGCTCAGCTTTTATTAGCCCTGGGTACTCGCAGCTGCAGGTGAGTAATCTGATTTCTGCGGCGTCCTGTTTTCTCCGCTGCACGGCGGTTCCTCGACACCCACTCACCTGCCACCAGCCACGGGAGAAAGGGCGGGTGGGAGGGAGGATGGGCGTGGGGCTCCGCCCGTCTGGGTCCCTCGCCCACGCCCGCGCGGGCACGCTCGCTGCGCTAGGGCCACCGGTGGCCCTGCGCACCTGGCGCACTCACTCACTGCCGGGAAGCTGGGCTCCGCCCGCCCGCCCGCGTTAGAGGGCGGTGGGGGGAGAGACAAGGCAGATGCGCGCTGGCCGCCCTGCCAAGGCCCCCTCCCCCGCTCAAGCTGCGCCCCCTGGCTCCTTGCTCGCTCCCCGGGATCCGATGACCTGGTGCCATCTTCCCGCTCCGCCACTGACTTCCAAGCCTCAGTTGCCGCCCTGAAATGGGAGAGTGGGGCAGGCGGTGGGAATGCTGTGGACTCTAAAGCACTGTAGCAGTACTGAGGCCAGGCTCAACTGCTGTGTGTCTCCGTTTCCTCGTTTGTAAAGTGGGAATGATGAACTGTGTCTCATAAGCAGATAATGCTCGTGAGGTGCCTAGAACGCTGTACTCAGTAAGGGCAGTGGCTGTCACTGCGGTTACCATCACTGATACTGCTAGGCCATGCGGAAGCCCGCCTTCTGTCTTCTCACTCAGGTCCTCTGGTTTCCCTGGGTCCCCCACTCCCGCTGGGGAATGGGCCGGCCCGGGAAGGCGCGGGTCAGAGCCGTCTGACAGAGTCAGGGGTCTGCCTGAGAGTGGAGATTTGCTCAGAGAGGTGGAAAACTCTGAACCACGTTTTTCCATCTGTAAATTGGGGTCAGTAACACATTCTCCACCGAGATCGCAAAGACCACATGAGAAAATAAACCCAGAGACATTTTGCAATCTTAAAGTGCCGGCCACATACGAAGAACTGTAATTGCAATTTCTTCCAGGTGCCTCCTTGTCCAGGTCAAGGATTAGTTAGGAACTGAACTAGAGTTAGCCACTGAGTTTCAGAGGATCCCTGTGAGAAGGACCCCAGGTGGGGTCTGCCGCGTCAGCCCGTCACTTCATGCCTTGCTGGCACAAGGGTGGGGAGGGAGATCCTATCTTCAGGGCTTCGTGGTCCGGTGAGCCCAAGAGGCAGAGGTGTCCTGGCAGCACGGGGGACGGACGAATTGGGCTCCTGGGGACAGGGCAGGGTTCCAGGGAGGAGGACTTCCCGGAGGAGTCAGCCTGGGGAGGACTCTTTGAGGAATGGTGGTAGTGCACAGGAGGAGGAGGGGAGGCACATCGGGACAGAGACAAATTGCAGCGGGGAGACGGGGGGACAAGAACGTGTGCCATGTGTTCAGGGAAAGGGTGCGATGTGGCTGAACCGCGGGGTGAGAAGAAGAGTGGGGTGCAGGACGAAGGCTAATTGGGCAGGGCTGCCCGGGCCACGCTAGGGCGCGCAGACTTCGGCCCAAGGCCGAGGGGGCGTTGTGCAGCGTTCGAATGTTCGAAGCGGGGGAGCGACGCGGTCAGCGGTGGGCTCTGGAAAGGCCACTGTGGGGAGGGACAGGAAAGGCAGCACAGACGGCAGCTGTTGCCAGGAGTCGTGTGGCCGGAACCAAGGCAATGGCAAGGGGGCGGTGGAAGGGACGGACAGGAGAAAGCTTTCTGAAACAGAACAGCAGTACTTGCAGTACAACACTTGGAGGGAGAGAAGGTCGGGACGACTGATTTTCCTGTCTCTGGAGCATTGTTTGGAATGGGGAACCCAGGCAGGGAGCAGGGTGAGGTCACCTCTGGGGTACCTGTCAGGCATTCATTTCCTCAAGAGCTGTCTGCACTAGGCATCAGGAGTGGGAGCGGACAAGGCCCAACATCATCCAAGGAGAGGCTAGAGAGAGAAGAGAATATTGTATTCTCCGGGAACCTTGGGTTGTGACAGACACTCAACTCAGACTAGGTTAAGAACAAATATTAAAAAGGAAAAAGACAAATTAAGAATTGAGGGACTCCTTTATCTTGGAGTTTCAAAGATGTGTCAACGTCAGGCATTGCTGGATCCAGGGTTCCCAATAATATCTTTGAATTATCTCCCTAGCAGCCCCATCGGTCAGTATTGCTTGCTTCAGCCTTTCCTTAAGAACGGGCCTCCTGCTCTCCTACGGCAGACAGGCCCCCTCCAGTCCCGGGAAAGACACTCACATATTTACATCCTATCAGCTAATGCTTCAGGAGGAGAGAGCCAACGTCCAGGGAGGGCCCTGAATGACCCAGCCTTCATCATATGCCCAGGCCCAACCTGCTCATTGTAACAAAAGCCTGTTTCCCTCTCTGAGAAATGAGGATATTAACAGAACCCCCGCCCCATGTGACGACAGAGAAGTGTAAGATGTAACTGAGAAATGCTTACCCCAATGCCTGGCATGTAGTAAATGCTCAATAAATGGAAACTGCTTATAGTGCTGGTGGAAGGAATAGTAGCAGCAGTAGTAGTGATAGCAGAAGGTATAGCCAATAAATTCAGCACTCCTGAGGCATCATTCATTCATCCAGTAATCTCTGGGCACCTGCTATACACCCGTGCCTGTCCCAGACGCAGCAGATGTCCAGAAGACTAGAATACAAGAGTTTTCAGTAAGGAGGACACAGACACGATGGCGGAGAGTTACAATACAGGCAATTTGATGCGTGCTGACCGTGGGGCAGGTGCTGGTGGACTGAGCATTTCCACATATAAGGGAGGGCCTGTCGTCCTCATTACATGGATGAAGGAATGGGGGTCTGGAGAGGGTAGGTAGCTTGCTCAGAGGCACCACATTTGTAAATGGGGGCACCAGGACTGGCCCAGGGACTGACCCCACTGGAGGAATTTGTCAGGTGGAGAAGAGAGGAGAGACAGGATACCAGGCAGAGAGAGAAGGATAATGTGACCCAACCCCCTGGGATGGGGAGAAGGAGCCAGGATTCCCACACTGAGAAAGCCCACACCTGTGGGGTTGAGACAGGGACAGTAGGGCAAGGACAAGATGGGAACCGGGGTCTCCAGCGAGTGCGGTGCCTCCCGGAACCTCAACCTCCTTATCTGCTCTATGGGGATAAGGAAGTCTATTATCTCCATCCCCACTGTGCATGTGAGGAAGCAGAGATTAGATCAAGGCCGGCTGGCTCTGCTGGAGCAGATGAGATGTGAGAGTTCACTGCAAACCTCCTCGCTGTCTCAGGGGTGGCAGCCACAGAGTGCACCTAGAAAGAAGGGGGAGCCTCAATGGGAGCAGCCCTCAGAGTGTCCCAGAAGACATCCCTGTGCTCCTACACAAAAATTCAATATCTCAAGGACCTTAGAGGCAATTACACTTATGCATTGTGGAGACGGTGCATGCAACTTCCAAATAGAGAAACTGAGCACAGAAAAGGTGACGTGACTTGTTCAAGGTGACAGAGCAAGCTGGTGGTAGACCTCCATCTGGAATGCAGGTCTCCGGACCCCTGGTTCTGTGCTCTTTCTCCATTTCAAAAGCCACTCCTCACAAATGACCTCTCGTGACAGTGACCTTACTGGTGTAGAACAGTCCCTGTGGACCAGGCCCTTCACCTTCTTTTACCCTGGCCCTCCAAACCACCCCATGGAGCCTTATCCAGGGCAGCCACAGGTGTGCTAGCAGAGGCACGTGTACAGACATAATAAATGGTGTATTGATACGAAGCATGTAAAATAATAACAAATGCATCCAGACTTTAGGGCCACCCTGTAAATTATACAATCCTATTTTACAGATCAGAAAACCGAGGTTCAGAGATGTGGAAAGTCTGCCCCAGGGACTCACAGCTAGGATGCCAAAGGGTGAGGATTAGCATCCAGGCATCTCTGACTTTGAAGCCAAGTTGTCTTGTCCCCACCCCAAGCTGCTTTCAGGCAAGAGATGAGAGGACCGACACGGCACGAGGCGCTGACCCCTGGAGACGAGGGAGGCAGCAGCTAGTGCAGTGGTTAAACATGTCGCCCCTGAAGCCTGGCTGCCGGGGTTCGAATCCTGCTCGGCCCCTTCTTAGCTCTGTGTGCTCAGGCACATCACTGGCCCTGCAGAGCCTCAACCCTGGCCTGTGAAATGCAGGTGGTGACACAGTGTCCCCAGGTCGTTGCCGGAGCGGAGGGAACGTTAGAGAGTGCAGCGCAGGGCGAGCACGGTGGGAGTGGGGCCCCGTGATCGCCGGCACCTCGCAGCGTTTCGCAGTGACTGCCTCGCTGCCCGTCAGTTCTGCTTTTATGGCACTGTGGGTTCCGTAGTTGGCCACCTGCGCTCTGCTACTTGCTAGGAAGGTGATCTTGAGCTTGAGAGAGTGAAGGTGAAGCCTTGGGTGACTTCATAACACGTTTTGTACTCATAATTTTATATTATTTTTCTTAAAGGGGTGTCCTGATATCATGTAAGCTCTCCTGATGTCATGCAAAACCTGCACCCACCTGTGTGAGTGGTGCACTGTCCTCCGCGCTCTCATCTGTGGAGGTGGGGAGAGTGGTACTGTCTGATTAAATAAACGAATTCATGTAGAATGCTTTAAAAGTGCCTGGCGTAGAGGAAATGCCCGTTGAATGTTGGCTTCTTAAGTAAATCTCCAGCTAGTATGTACGTGAAGTGTTTTAAATGTGCTACATTCCTTACATTTGTCATTTTATTTAATTATGTTGAACCTTCACAACCACCCCTCCCATTTTACAGGTGAGAAAACAGAGGCTTAGAGAGGCGAGGTCACAGAGCTCGGAAGGCAAATAGGTGTGACTCCAGAGCCATGGCCCTAACCCCTGCCCCCCACTAGCTCCCCACTACCCCCTGCCCCACCCTGCCGCAGCTGAGCCTAGTGGGCTGTGTCTGCCGCGCCCCGGTCACCTGAGGGTAGCCCGCGAGGCCCCTGCTAGAGAAGAAGCCCTCCCAAATCCAGCCGAGCCTGGGGCCCTGCCACACCTAGTACCCTGGTCCCTCCTGCTCCCTAGAGCTTCCTCTTGAGCCCCTGCCACCAGAGGCCCTGGCCCAGGTGGGGCGGGGGCCAACGGGTGACAATGACCGATTTAGAAAGTAAAGTTGCTTCTCAAACAAATAAGAAAGAAGAGGAAAGAAAGAAATGGCCTGCCCGCTTCCTGCCCCACTCTCTCTCCCAGCACCTGGGGCCCAGCTGCGAGGTTTTCACTGCTTGTTTGTTCATCCTGCTGCCTCGAGGAGCCTCTTCTGAAAGCCCCAGCCCCCCTCCACGGGCAGTGGGATGATTGTGGAACCGATGGAAATAAGCACCCTTCGTGGTTGTTTTACTGTTATTGTCTCAAGTATTGTTTTGGACAACAATACCAATAATCATAACAATCTGGGTTTCCTGCCGCTGGGAGAGAGGGAATTACCAGCTTCGACTTTGGAGTGGCCATCGTCCCTCTGCGATTTATGAGGTGTGAAGGCCTGACCAGGTCGTATTACTGTTCTCTGGACCTCAGTCCCCTTGTCCGTAAAAGGG
Organism: Trachops cirrhosus; assembly: GCA_028533065.1. Lineage (NCBI taxonomy): Eukaryota > Metazoa > Chordata > Mammalia > Chiroptera > Phyllostomidae > Trachops > Trachops cirrhosus. The sequence continues at coordinate 12,968,351 of CM052542.1, read as the reverse complement.
TGGTGGCATGATGGTGAGGCCGGGCGAAGGAAGAATGCGCAGGTGAAGGGCCGAGCAGGGTGGCAGCCACTGGGTGGGTGACTAGGAAAGCCGGGCCAGGAACACCGCGAGCGCCTTCATGGCTGTGGTCGGGAAGCTCCGAGGGCTCAGAGGCAGAATGATCCTTCGGGGGTTCTAGCCGCTGTTTTAAGCACTTCGGGTGTAATAACTCATTTTATCCTCACCACAACCAAACGAAGCGGAGACTACTGTCATCCTTGTTTTACAAAGGAGGAAACTAAGACACGGGAAAGCGACTTGCCCCAGGTCCCCGTGTCTGGCTGGTGTGGAGCCAGGGTGGACGCAGCCTGCCTGGGCCCAGAACCTGTGCTCTCAGCTGCGGACCCACCCTGGGGGCAGGTCTGGCCACACAGGGTCTGATTCGCTGTGTGACCAAGGACAAGTCGCCTGCCTTCTCGGCCTCCGTCCTCCATCTGCAGAGTGGGCAGCCCCTGACACCTGCCTGTGGATGTTATACAACCCTAAGGGAGAGTTGTGGTCAGTTCGGTGACCATGTAGAGAAAGACAGTGAACAGGAAGCCACGGCTGTCACTGTCATGATTATTATTCACTTGAGAGTCACAGGCGAGCGCCAGCCCGGAGGATGCTGAGGGCCCTGCACAGCTATGAAAATCTAACTCGGGGCTGCAGCTGGGTGCTGGCTCCAGGAGGCACCTGGTGTGGGCTGACTCCACCCATTGGGGCTAAAAAAAAGTCCCGGAGGCTGCCACCATGCAATCTGCCGGCTACCTGCCCCATTTAATGGCAAACTCTCCAACTCTGCTTCCTGCCTCGTCCCCTCCTCCCATGAGCTGTGTGGTCCTGGAGAAATTACTCGACCTCTCGGAGACAGGAAAAGGATTACTCTTGGATTAGAGATAATGGAGATAAAGTGTGTAGCGTAGTACCTGACGTGCAGCCCCAAAGGGCAGCCAGAAGCTGAGTTTGGGGGCCCACCCACGTTCCAGTCCTGGCTCTGCCGTTTCCTGTTGTGTGACCTTGGGCTAGTTACTTACACTGTATGGTCCTGGAGAACAGATTGGCATGGCACCCAACACACAGTAGTTGCTTAACTAATGATTGTAGTTGGCTGTGACCATTTCTTGCACTTTATGTGGATGTCCAGAGGCCCTCAAACATCCTAGGGGTATAATGTTCTCTCTGGTGATGATTTATTTCTCTGTCGGCCCCTCCCGAACTCCCCTCTGCCCTTCTGCATCCTGCTCTGTGCCCTGGTAAGTGACCTCTGTGAGCAGAATCAATGGTCTCCTTTGCCCTCTGGCTCTTGGCTGGGTGGGGCAGGAGGGGAGGAGGGCAGAGGGCAGGTGGAGAATGGGGCCCGAGTACTTATTTCCCAAGCCCCTTCCTGCCGGGTTGCCATGGGCTGGCCGTGTCCTTCACCCAAAGGCTGCAGCTCCTGCAGGCAGCCTGTGCATATGCATCTCTGGCCCTGGGTCCGAGTAAGCTCTGCCTCCCCACCCTTCAGGCCTCGGTTGGTATCAGCTCCCCATTGTTGCCGGCTCCAGGACACCGCACCATCCCTCCCGGGTTCTCTAACTCCTGCCCGTGTCTTTGTTCATAGTCCCCTGATGAAACTCTTCAAATCACTCAGTTCGAGTGCACCATCTGTTTCCTGCCCGAGCCCCGATCGCATTGTGCTCTGTTGTGCTCCTCTAGGACTTCAGGTACGGCAGAACGATGGAAATTCACACTGCTTCCACATGCAGGCACGGGTTCGCCCATTCGATTAACTTTTGCTGAGTACCTGCTCTGCGCCAGGGATCTGGGAGCAGAGATGGCCAAGAGAGGGTCCCTGACCTCAGAGAGCTCATGGGCGAGTTGGAGGGACAGACACCTAAACAGACAACCACAATGCCGGCTCAGAGCCAGAGCAGAGGCATGTGCAAACCCGTGACAAGGCAGGAGGGAGCCATCAGACTCCGGGAGAGGCTAGGGAGGCTGCACAGGAGAGGGCTTTGGAGCGGTATCTTTAAAAATTGTTTAAATAAATGTTTATTTAACCAGTATCTGTAAACATTATCAACATATAATATTATCAATTAAAACTTGATATAAACATTCTTAAGATTTGTTACATCTTTTTCTAAGTCTTCAGTTTCTGGGGTGTATTTTGCACTTACGGCCCATACCAGTTCACCCGGCTGCATTTTGGGGCGCAGGAGCCTCCTATGGTTAGGGGTGGAGCAAGCATCTCATCTGATCTCCCCAACAGCTCTGGGAGATAAGGGGTGCTGTTACTCCCATTTTACAGATGAGGAAGCAGAGACTCAGAGGAGTTAAGTCACTCGCCTGAGGTCACAGTTACTCCCTCGTGGGGCAGGATTTGAACCCGCTCCCGTGCAGCTCCAAAGCCTATCTCTTCCTGCAGCCTTGCTCTGTCTTGTGGCCAAACCCTGCTCCTCAGAGAGAAGCAGCTAAGCAGGGCTGAAAAGTCAAAACTTCAGCCCAGGAGTTCTGACCCCCAAATCCTATATGTTTCTCCCCCAGCTGATTCTATGGGACAGATTGGGGTAGGGTAACCACCCTCCAAAATGGGTTCTGCCCACCATCACAATAGCATGGGGTACGGCAGCAGAAGACAGCTGAGGCTAGGCGGCAAGGTGTTAACTCCTCTTTGGGAGAGGGGCTTGTTTGTAAGCAAAAGGCACTGGCTAGAGGGGGAGGGCGAAGGTGGCAACTAGCCTAGGCACACTGAGAAGTCAGCGTGGCCTCTCGGCCAAGATCATAATCAGCCATTCCTTCCTAGCCCAGACACTGGCTTATCCACAAATACCCACTCCCTGAGCCTAGCGGAGGTGGTACAGGTCACGGGGAAGTAGTCACCATCATTTCGCACTGATGCTTGGGAAATTTAAATGGGGTGATAAAGGTAAGACATTCCGATGGGCGGCTTACCCCCGGCTCTCATGTGGAGAGAGTCGTGGGAGAATCCTCAGACCCACATCCATGTTTTGGAGGAGAAACCAGAGCCACAGAACAGCGGGGAGTCCCCTGGCACACCCGGGGTGTGTGTTGTAACTCCAGAGATGTTTGTATGACGCTAAAAATAATGACCAGTAGCTGAGTGTTCCCGACCTGTCCACTCTTCATCAGTTATCCATCCACTCGCAAATCATCCACCCAGCCACCCCCGATGCCCATGTATGCATCCATCTCTCAAATCCTCCTTTCCTTCATCCAGACATTGGCTCATTTTCTCCCCACCTTGTCATCTGCTCATCTGTCACTGTCCACTCTGCTCTAGTCCTGGGCTGCAGGCTCTACGGGCAACAGTGAGTAACACTCAGCTCTCCCTCCAAACCGGGCGAGGCCGAAGGACACTGAGTCTACGCAACGGAGGGGGGTGAGGTCATGGAGGGCTCCAGGAGGTGCCGTGGGAGGTCCAAGGAGGAAATGCTCAGCTGTGCCCTAGAGAGCCAGGGAAGGCTGCTCAAGGAAGGGACACCTGAGCTGGTTTTGAAAGAGGAACAGGGGCTGGTGAAGCCAGAAGGAGGAAGCTTGGCTGGTGAGATGGGCAGTGATGCGGGCTGGCCAGTGACACAGAGGGACTGGCGACAGAGCCCGTGGGAGGAAATGAAGGGCTGGCCTCGAGCCGTGACCTCACCCCAGGTCCTCAGGAGCGGCTTAAACACGGGACGACTCAGAAGTCTGCACCAGCCTTGCTGGGTTTGCCTTCTCTTAGCACAGCGTAGGACCTGGGCTGTCTGACCTTGTAGACCTAGAGAACATCTGATTAGTTCCCTTATTGTAAGCTGGGGAAACAGAAGCCTAGAGAGGAGAAAGGACATGCCAAATTCACATGGAGATTCAAGGGGTCCCCGAGCCCAGTCCTCTAATTCCAGAGTATTCTAGTGTTCTTTCCACTGGAGTCTGCGTCCCAACTCCTCCCTCCACACACGCACACACACATTCAGCAATGCTGGAGTCTGAACACTTGCAACCCCTCAAAGCCTGGCACAGTGCTGGACCTGGAGAAGGGGGCCTTCTCGACGGCCACTGGGCTTCTGCCCTGTCTCCACAAATAACCAGATTGGTCGGGCTCATTCATGCTCTCTCCATTGTCCCATCTCATTCCCACAACAATCCCAGGGGACCAGAATTACCGCTTCTTTTTACAGATGGGGGAAAGATGGCTCAGAGAGGGGAAGCGACTCGCCCAGAGTCACACAGCAGAGCTCGAACGCAGCAGAGCCAGCATCCTGACTTCTCGCCCTGTACCTGATCCCAGACACCAGGCGACACTTCACGGGGCCTTGAATATTCTGGCCCCTGACCAGCCCTGTGCCATTGAAGTCAGGGGCTGAGGACAGACAGGTTCAGCAGGAACAGGAGCCAAACCATGGCAGGGAGCTGGGAGCTGAGGGAAGGACCCGGGAAAGGAACCCCGGAGATTGTTTTCACCTGTAACCTGCTCTGCCCCACCCAGCGATGGAAAATGTGCGTCAGAGGAAGCTGCTGGCCGGGGACAGGCTAGGTGTGCGTGGGTGACAGCATGTCGAGGGGCGCCACAGCAGGCAGGATGTGCTGGGGTTGGGGGCAACGTCAGGGGTGCTGGAGCGGGTTCATGTTCTGCCTTTTTCTCTCTGGTTCTCACTTTCTTTCTTATGCTCTCAGAAGTAACAGTGGTAAGACTTTCACTTCCAGAAGGATGGCCAGACCATCCTACGAGAGATGTCCCCAAGCTCCACCTCCCAGATCTCCTCGGCCACTGCCAGCTCTCTGCTCAATAGTTCATGCCACAAGCATTTCTGGGGCACCTGCCGTGCGCCCAGATGCAGGGAAGCCGGCCGGCCTCTTCCCTACCCGGAGAGGTGCGAATTCTGGCGGAGATAGAAACCAGGTGAGGGAGCTACAAGACCTGCGTGGCACAGCCAGCAGGGGGCCAGGGCGGTGGTCCCACAGGCTTTCCGGAGGGCAGCAAGCCGAGCACAAGGGAGATGATAGTAACCACTCTGCCGTGTGCTTGCCGCAAACCAGATTAAAGGGCAAAGCCCTTTAAAGGGTTTCGTCCTCAAGCAACCCTGTGAGGTAGGAACTGCTAGTATTCTCATCCTACAGGCGAGGAAATGGAGACATTGTGGTGAGAACTTGGCTGAGGTCTCACTGCTAGATGCTCAGAAATGTCACAGCCTGGACTCGAAACCAGGCGGCCTGCTCTTAACCGCTCCACTGAGGAAAGGGAAGAGGGAACAGGTGTCGGGGGGCAGGATGTGGAGTGAGCAACCAGAGGAAAGGCCCAAAGAGGGGATGGTGTGTTGGTGCTGAGAGGGGCGGGGCAGGTGCTGGGGGCGAAGCTGGGGAGCAGCCGGAGCCCCGGGCGCTGGGGAGCTACGGACAAATTTTGAGCCAGGGAGCAAGGTGGACAGGCTTGTCCCTGGAAGGGTAACCTCCTTTAAAGTGGCTATCAGTCGGGGCCTACATGGACAGAAGTTACACATGATTTATTTCAGTGTTTTCATTTCCTGAGGCTACTGTAACAAAGCCCCACAAACCAGGTGGCCGAAGATAACAAATGTATTCTGTCACTGTTCTCGATTGAAATCAAGGTGCCATCAGGGCCATGATCTCCGAGACTCTGGGGAGAAGCCTTTCTCTCCTCTTCCTAGCTTCTGTCCGTCCTCGGCATTCCCTGGTTTTCTGCTGCATCTCGCTGGCCTTGTGGAATTCTGCCTGCGGGTCTCTCCTCTCTTCATATAAGGGCACCAGTCGTATGGGAGTAAGGGCCCGTGCTACTCCGGCATGACCTCATTTTAACTAGTTATATCTGCAACAATCTTATTCCCAAATAAGGGCACGGTCTGAGTACTGGGGGTTAGGATATCTTCAGCATATCTTTTCTGGAGAGACAGTTCAACCCCTAACACGCCATTAAAGTGCTTGTCATATAGATAAATCTGGAGCCTGGAAAAAGATCCTATACAGATTGCATGTCCTGGTTTGAGATTCGGAGAATATAGCCTCGACATGCCTGTCACCCACACTAATTCTTTGCCCTAGTGAGTACAAAATAAATGTTTGAGAAATGCTTGACTTGTGGTCCCCTAAGGCCCTCAGGTCTTCCTTAACAAGTTAGAGAAATAGAATAAAAGTCCCCGGAGAACAAAGTCAAGCTGCCCTCTGTCCCAGATTCCTGGCAGGCAGCTGCTCCTCTGACCTGGGCACCTCCTTCCCCTCCTGCCTGGGCACCAGCTTGGGGCACAGCCGGTCATGAGAGGGATAGAGAAGAGAGGCCTCGGCTCCCTTCCTCCCTGGGTTAAGCACAACCCACTGTTCTCAGTGTTCGCCCTTGCTTCTCCATCCAAACAGGCTCAGACCGCTCCACGCAGAAAAACACCCATGCTCTCTACCCCTGCCTCCTCGGCCTGGTTCGGGCCTTTTATCTTTACCGCTGGGACTATTGCCCTCGTCTCCCAACTGATTCCCTGCCACCAGCAGCCAGTCAGATCATCATAAACATAAATCTGACGACTTCTCTTCCTGCCATAAAACCTTCAATGGCTCCCTTTTGCTCTCAGAATAAAGTCCAGGCTCCCTGGCCTACCATTTCGGGCCGTGTACCAGTTGGTCTCCAGGTCGCTATCCAGACTTGTTTTTCACTATTTCCACACACGTGCTCTATCCTACGGAGTTTCCAGGATTTCCACTGAAACGAGACTGGGGTGGTACATTCTGGTTGGAAGGGGACACATGGGGGCTTGTCCCGAAGCTGTCTCTGTAAGCAGGAACAGCTGAGCGTGGCTGGCGGCGCTTTCCTGTTTTCTGATCTGCTCCTTGGCATGGGCTGCTCCCTCCATGTGGAATGCTCTCTCCACACCTCCATTTCTCCACCCCTGACCCAGAGGGCACCTGCACCCGATTCACAGGACCAAAGGGCCGGCTCCCTCCTCCAAATAAACTTCCTTACGAAACTTATTCCAGTCCACCTTGACCAGGGGGTACACTGCCCTTCCCTCAGAGCAGGGATCTAGCCCCAGGCCAGCAGCTGCATGGCAGGAAGAGCAGGCAGGCAAAGTGTCAGACTGGAGACCTGGCTGGCTATACACTTTGCCAGTGTCTTGCTGGGTGACCTTGGGCAAGTCACTTTTCCTCTAAGGGCCTCAGTTTCCTCTCTGTGGGATATGAGGAAGGACATCGAACCAGGATGAAAGCTGGATTCAAGTTTCTCCCCCAACCCCAGCTCTGGCCAGACCTTGGTCCTGTGAACAAGAACTTCTGGGGTCCTTTATTTTGTATTAATTTGCATATGTTTGCATATGTGCTATAAGAGGCACTGACTACTTTTCATTCATAGAAAGAATTAAGACTGTCATCTAATTGATGTCCAGGATGGAAAAGACCCAGTGGCTCATGGTTCCACTTAAATCTTAGCAGTCAGAGGCCTTTAGTAATTAACCCTCCAACCCCCTCCTTTTAGAAATGAGTAAGGGAGCCTCAGAGAGGGAAAGTGACAAGGCCAAGTTCACTAGGAGGTGCCCCTTAGAGGAGCAGCGGGCTTCCTCCGGGCTTCCCACTGTCTGCCAGAGGATTGCACGGGGCACCTCACTTCGCTCTCCATGCAGGGTACGAGGAGAGGGGCTTAGTTTTCTTCTGAGGCCCTTCTTTGCACCCTAGAATAACAAAGCCTGCTGGCTTGGCAGCCTCCGCAACCACTACAGGAAACCAAAGTGTGGTAGAAAGCAGATGGGAGTGGAAAATCCTCTCAGTGATGTTAGATCGTTGCTTTCACCTGTTCTAAAAATAACCCGGCTTATTAGAAATTGATAGATGACAAGGTAACCCGCAAGTTATTCCACTGAGGCTGGGGAGGGGGGCCGGCGAGGTTCTGCCCGAGCCGAAAGGGAGCTGGGAGATGCTGCTGGGAAGTGATGCGCTGCCTGGACCTACGGAACTCAGCATTTGGCCAATGGCAACGGAGGGGCGAAGACACACCTGGACGCTGCCTTCAAGAGATAGAGAGGGAAAGACAGGCACCAAAAGTCAACAAAATAATTGCAAATTGGGACATGGGGGAGGAGGGAAACAAGCAGTGCTGAGACTCAGATGAAGGGGACAGACCAGGCTGGGCAGGGAGGCCCCTGGAAGGGGGGCATTTAAACTGACACCTGGAGAGTGAGAAGAAGCCAATCCAGCAAAGAATGGAGGACAGGGCATCACCAGGAGAGAGGCCAGCAAGTCAATAGCCAGAAGGTGGGAAGGAAGGAGCTTGGTGGTTCAAGAAAGGCCCCTGCAGGGGGAAGTGGGAAGAGGCGTAGACGTGCAGGAGGATGCTGGAAGGGGTAGGGCAGTGAGGACCTGCTTGGACTTTGGGATTTGATTCCAGGTCCACGGGGAGCCACAGAAGCAAGGTTTGGCGGAGAGGAGTCGTGGGGTGTGGCTTGTGAGCCTTTTAGGAAGCCTCCTCTTGCCTGTGGTGAGGGATACTGATGGGGCGGGGGTGGGGTCAAGCTACCAGAAGGCCAGTTAGGCAAGAACATAGTAACCAGGTGGGAGTGCTGGTGGCCCGGACTAAGAGGGGAAAGGGAAAAGGAGAGAACATGATGGGCTCAAGATCTGTTTTGGACATCACCTTCCCAGGAGTTGCAGATGGACTGGATGGGGGTGGGGTGGATGGGAGAGCGGAGGGCCCTGCAGGGAACACCCAGGTTTCTGACCTGAGCACCTGGTGGGTGGCAGGGCTATTCCCAGAGGTGGGAAAACCTGCAGGCCGGACGGACAGGTGTAGGGGTTCAGTTTGGGGCATGCTCAGTTGGAGAAGTCTGCAAATAATCAAGAGAATCCCCCAGGAGGCAGCTCCAGAGGCTCTAGCTGCCTTGGAACATCTGATGAAAGCAGACAGTTGGTCCTTCTATCATTAACCAAGTCTGAACCAGGAGCTCTAGCAGCACAGGGACTAGCTCTGCTTTGTATTGTAGCTTCAGCACCTAGGAAGGTGCCCTGCACACAGTAGGTGTTCAGTAAGAACCTAGATGAATGAAGCTGGACAACCGGCTGAGTGAATTGGCTCATAAATACAGTGGTGCTTAATATTAAAGCTATTCTGTGACTCCTCTCACACCCACATCCCGTCGGTCGGTGACTCCTGCGGATTTGACCTTCTCCGTGTTTCTCACACCAGTCTCCCACCCCAACCCTGCCACAACTGCCCCAGCTCAGACCCTCAGCATTTAACTGTGTTTATGGTGCCCTGTAACTGAGAACCTACTATGTGCCAGCCACCGGCTAGGCTCTTTATGGGGCAGGAAAGCTTTCCTGCCTTCTACCACTCTCCGCACCACTGCACCAGCCTCCTGTGTGGTCTCAGTGCCTTCAGGTACCACCCTTCCTACCCACCCTCCATACTTCAACCAAAATCTGGCCTGTTCCTCCTCCCTTTAAACCCTGCCATGGCCCAGGATGGTGACCCGACACCTAACTTGGGCTTACAGGACCCTGGGCTCCAGCTCCGCCACATCACCCTCTGGGCCTCACCTGAACCTTCCCCTGCACTTCCCCGGGGGGCCCGATGCCATTTCCTATCTCCAGGCCTGTGCGCCCTTGCTCGGCCGGCCGTGCCCTCTGCCAGGGTCGCCCTTCCTGCCGCTGGTTCACTCACACTCACCATTTAAGGCTCAACTCTTCACACAGAGTCTTCCTCAGTTGGGAGCCACTCAGGCCACCCCCTCTCCACTCCGTGTTGACTTCATCAGTACCTACAATAATAACAACTTTTTTCATGTAAACTTTTCTCTTTTAATGTATAGGGTTATTCCCCACTCGTGAGGTCTAGTGGTTCCTGGCTGAACCCAAACCCGATCCAAAGGGCACGGAGGCCCTGCCACGTCAGAGGTCATTCATCCGTCCCTCCCCCAGGACGGAGGAGTCTGGGGACGGAGGCCTGCTTCCTGTCCTCTCAGCCCTTAGGGTCTGACACCTCTTCAGGGCAGGAAACTCTTCCTTGTCACAGAGCACGAAGGCCGCCCTCCCCCCTCCGCTCCCCACCCAGACCACGCCCCTCCTTATCCCCCCTGGAGGGTCCCGGTGAAAGCATCCGGTTGTCAGTGTAAATCTGCTGGGCTCAGCCCAGCAGCTGGAGATGGATGGGCAGGAAGCAGTAACAATGGATGAAAGACCCTCTGTGCCCAGGTGGGTGGGGGCGGGAGAGGCAGGAAACAGAGGCCTCCCTCCCAGGACGGCCAGGAGCGCTGGCGGGAGGCCTGGGATGCCAGAACCTGCGGGGTTTGTTTGGATTCCCCGAGGATCCAAGCCGGGAGCCCTTCACAAACGGCAGCTCGGCTCGGCGCCGTGGGGTGCCAGGTCCAGGATGTGTGTGTGACAAGAATGTCGGTTTCATACATCACTGTTTGTCCCCAGGGCCTAGCACAGGGCCCGCTACACTCTAGGGGCTTGTTTGCTGCAGGAGGAAATTCATCTGGCACGGCTAATAACTAAAAAATTACAGTTTTATATTGATTCTCTTTGTTGAAAAAAAAAACATCCACGATGATCCCTTTCCTCCTTCAGAGTTTTTGCACATCCTGTTCCTTCTGCCTCACATGCTCTTCCTTCTGCTTTTTGCTAAGTCAGCACCTTCTCATTCCCCTCCAGCCCAGCACCCTGCCGATTTCCTTCAGGGCATTATTCTTAGTCAGAAATCCTCTTGCTTAATATGTGTCCTTATTTTTTTACATCCTGCCTCTCCAACCAGCGTGTAAGCTCCAAAAGGGCTTCTTGTTCATTGTTATGTCCCCAGAGCCAGTGCTTAGAAGATGCTCCCTACACAGCTGTTAAAGAGAGAAAGCGATGAACTAATGGTCCCCGTAATAATGTCATTCACACCAGATGCTCCGCAATCTGCTTCCTTGACAGAACAAAAGGGGGTCTTGCTCTTGCACTGAGGATTGTAAAGCCCAACCCACAGTGAGCGCCTAGATTCCAGTCAATGATCGTGACCATTGCACATCATTGTAGGGCTTGGATGGGAATCTGGGTGTGCGCGGGGTGCAGGGAGGCCTGCGGATGGGCATGCCCACTGCCTGCCCGGCATTCGGCAGTGAACGCTGGGGTTGCTTCCATCACACGATCCATCTCAAAGACGTGAAGACCAAGCCCCAGAAGCTTGCGGGCACACACGAATCCATCCAGAGCTTTACCAGCAGGGAGCTCAATAGAGCTGCAGATATGTCGAGTCCTGAGATTTGTTAATTCATTTCACGAATATGTATTGAGCACCTATCCTGTGCCTGGCGTGGTGCTGGGACCTGGGGCTATAGCCGTGACTCACTACTCAGGGACTAAAAGTCCCAGTCCACCTGATGCGAAGCTGCCTCAGTGACCTTGGTCAGGTGTGAGACATGTGCGTGGGATGAGGAGAGAGCTCCAGTCTTAGCAGAGAGAGAGAGGGTTGATCTGGGGCTGAAACGGAGCGAAGTGCCGACTGTGACTAAGAAGCCAGCTGAGCTGGGGTGGCGATCCTGCCGATGCGCCCACTGTTGCCAGTGGGGACTAGACTGAAACCCAGAAACTCAGTGCCTTCAAGTGGAATAATTTGTGTCCTCTCCACAGTATGGGACCCAGTCCACAGAGAAGGCCCGAGGCCACTCATTCCCTCTGGAAACTCATGTGAACCTCCTGCTCCGTGCCAGGCCCTGTGCTGAGCCCTGGGGTTGTCCAGTGAAGGAGACAGAGTCCTATCCCTAAAAGTCCTCAGTGCTGGGCGGGGGTGGGGGGAGTGCCGGGCACATGGACTTGTAGATAGTCCTGGGGTCCTGGCCACCTGGAGCCAGCGCAGATCAGCCAGGAAATCCGCTGGCAGCGCCTTCCCGGCTCCCTCTGTGTCTACACCAGAGAGAGCAGGGACCATTAAGGACATCATGAGGCCAGACAGGGCTGGGTCTGGTCTCAGCTCCACCTCTAGGTCAACATGTGACTGTAAGCAAGTGACTTAACGTCTCTAAACCTCAGTTACCTCACCTGTAAAAGGGGGATAATAACAGTAACGGCTTATTTGGAGCTGTGAGAATTGGATGAATTAAGCCACAAAGTTCTTTGCATACAGGTGCTTAAGAAGCCGGAAGTTGGTTTCTCTTTTGGGGGGACTGGGGTGCACCTAGTGTCACAGCGGCCACTGTTCCATCTCACAGGCTCCGGCCTTGGATGGAATCGGTCAGTGATGCGGCGACGTGTAGGAAGCTGTGACTCCGCGCCAGGCCCCGTGCCCGCGTGGAGGAGCGACAATGAGCGAGGCCCAGCGTGGACCCAGGAGTCGGCCGCCGTCCAGGGAGGGGCAGGGATGGCAGTGTGCTCGCAGCAGAAGTTCTTGGCAATGTCGTCACAGACAGAGGCTGAGGCACAGCAGACGGCCCCCTGAGGTGGCCTCGTTTCTCCTTCCCAGGGGTCCTTTACGAGTTGTACATTGTCATCCCCATGTCACCGATGAGCAAACTGAGGCTCAGAGAGACAAATTCACCCGCCCAGCATCACACCAACCCTGTCCCCGTCTGTCTGTCTCCAGAACCCAGCTCCGTCCTCACATGCACCCTGCACACAGCAAACCCTGCTCTCCAAAGGCCTGTACAAACGTCGGCTCCTTCCCACAGCGCACGTTCGTGCGTCCTGCTGCGCCAAGCCTGGTCCCCGCATGGAGGGAGAGGAGGGGAACAGCCACCAGACAGGTAGAATTGTGGCATTTGGGGGCTCTGTCCCCGTGTACTTTTGGTGATGCTGGTGGGGGACCCTTCAGCAGTGGTCTAGCTTCCGCCACCCCCCATCGAGGGGCTGCTGGGAACCACTGAGGGGGAAGGTTGTGACAGCGTCAGGCCCTCAGGGCCACCGCGTGCTCAGCCTGGCTCTGACTCACCACCCACACCTGGCGCCGGCCTCAGGCAGCCAGGCTGCTGGAAATAGACACGGGGCAGAGAGCAGGAGCCGAGCAGGGCAGGGGGTGGCACCTGCACGCGTGGCTGCCGTTCCCACCCTCCCTGCCAGGAAGCGGAGAAACGTCGTCCCACAGAGCCTGCCGGAAACAGCCCGGCTGGGGATGCGCCTGGGAGTGGAAGGCCCCACCCGGCCCACCCGGCCGGCCCACCCGGGAGGTTGTCCCAGGAGCTGTGACAGTCACAGTAAAAGCAATGGCGTCTCTCTTCCCACAAGGCTCGGGGGTGACTGAGTTCTTGCTGTGTGCCAGGCGCTGGCCTGAGTAAGCGCTTTGCATGTCTCGATGATCTCACTGAATTGAGCTCTCACAGCTTGCTGGGAGACTGTACTGAGATTAAGCCCACTCTGCGGATGAGGAACTTGAGATTCAGAGAAACAGTAACTTGCCTAAGACCACATAGCCGCTGTAGCAGGCAACATGGACCCACCTCAATTTCCCCACCCAAACCCAGTGATCTTTGCCGGGGCGAGTCCAGATAGCGTCCAGGGCTCACCCGCGGGTAGGCGTGATGACGCCTCTGTACGGCGAGGAGGGCGAAGGGGCTGCTGCATGCGTGCAACGTACCTAGGACGTGTGCGGTGCACGCTTGGCGTTGTGAGCCCTCCTGCCCCGCCACCCGCTCTGAGCCAGAGGCTGGGCAGAGCCGGCCTCTGCTTTCAGCCGGCCTGGGCTCAGACTTCCTGGTGGGCCAGCCCAAAGGCTGTCAGTGCTACTGCAACTCATCTCTCTGAGAAAGGCTGAAAGGCTTCAGGGAAGCAGTAGTTGGAACTGAAGGGGGAAAGGGCAAAGCAGGCATTGACGACAATGTGAGATGGTTTCAGCTGCAGAGGAAACCAGTACGGCGATTCCTCACGAAATTCGAAGTGCAGTTGCCTTATGGCCCGGCAGTTCCACGGCCGGGCGTGTGTTCGAAAGAATCGCGAGCAGGGTCCCGATGAGATAGCCATAGCCGGTGCTCACAGAGCACTGTCCACACTAATTCAAATGGGAGCAGCCCAAACGGCCACCGCCTGCCCGACGAACGGAGAAGCAAGGTGTGGTGCATCGAGCAATGGAATGCTGTCGGCCCCGCAGAGGAAGGAAGTGCTGACACCGCGGCGACGTGGATGCACCTGGAGCGCGGCGCACCGGGTGACATAACCCAGTCACCAAGAGGCAAATGCCGTGTGATTCCACCCATGTGAGGGGCCCGGAGGAGCCAAAACCGTGGAGACGGGAGTAGAGTGGTGGCCCCGGGGGCCGGGGAGGGGAACAGGGAGTCGACATTTAGTGGGTACAGAGTTTCAGGTTCACGAGGTGAAGGAGTTCTGGAGGTGGATGGCCGTAATGGTTGCACGTTACGAATCTATTTCATGCCACTGACCTGCACTTAAAAATGATGAAGATGGTAAATTTCATGTGTGTATATTTTTACCACAATAAAAAGAGTTGGAGGGAAAAAAGGTAAAGGAAATAAACTTTCACAACAGGGTCATTTTTCCCTTCACCACAACCCAAAGGTAGGTAGACCCGCTCTGCGGACAGGAAAACCGAGGGCTGGAGGGTGTGAGGGAGGGAGCTGGAACCTGGACGGGCTCTGTCAGCCTCCCCAGCCCCCCTCTCCCCCTGCCGGCACCTGGCACTCGGCACTGCACTCGAGAGCCTGGAAGAGGGGGAGCAGTGGTTCAGAGTGGCTGTCAGGGGTGGGGTCCAGAGGATAAAGAGCTTGAACGGAGGCCTAAGGCAGGACTGGTGCCAGGACTTGAGGCGAATGTGGGTGCAATGCGTGGAGGTGAAAGCTGGGGAGGTCATCTGTGACAAGCAGTGAACTTGATCCTTGCTCCCCCGTCCCCTCACTTCCCAGTTAGGGAGGCCGAGGGCCTGTACCTCGCCCAGGCCTCCGTGATGCAGTGGGCCGGTGCGTGGCTGGAGCAGGGCTGAGGGGGGAAACAGCAGCCACCACCTCTCCCAGCCCTCCCGCCCTCCCAGGACCACAGGCCCACTCCCAGGCTTGGCCTGGTCACCTGATGAATAGGTGGGAGTGACTCAGGCTGGGGGCCTGCTCTGGTGGCCCGCTCTGGTGGCCCTGGGCCCTGGGCCACAGCAGCTCTGGGCCTCTCAGCTGTGATGTCAGGGCCCTTCCTTCCTCCCACATCTGCTTGAAAAGGTCACCTATTTTAAACTCTTTCTCACCCCACCCTGTCCCTTCCCCCCAAAGAGGATGAGTTTTTCTAACCCATGTCAACAGCTCAGTTCAATATCCCAACAGCTTTCTCTTCTGGTGTCCACCAGACCCCCAGGCCGGGCAGACTCCCCCAGGTGGCGTGAAGCCACTGCCGATGTAATGAAAGATGTAATGAAAGACCGTGAGCATCTGCTGCAGGCCAAGCCCTGTCCTGGGCCCCCAAGGATAGACCCTGCCTTCCTGGAGCCTACGTTTCAGTAGCGGCGGACAGACCATGAATAAACCAGTCAACAAGTACAGTGACAAGATCATTTCCAATGGCGACCAGCACTCTAAAGAAAATGAGACAGGGCGAGACGACAGTGACTGAGCAGTTACTGTAGAGTGAGCGGCCAAGGAAGGCTTCTCTGAAGGGGGATGAGATCTGGGGATGAGCGTTCCAAGGAGAAGGAACAGCAAGAGCCCAGGCCTTGAGAATGGGAATGGGAAGGCCCGTCAGCGCGGGGCTTCTGGAGGTGGGGTCCCCCGACCAGCAGCCTCACCGGGGAACTGGTTAGATACGTGCATTCTCAGGGCCCACCCCAGACCAGTTGCAGACTCTAGGGGGGTTTGACCAGTCCGCCAGGTGATTCTGAGGCACCTTAAGCTTTGAATCACTGAGTTAGAGCTCAGGAGGAAAGCCCCATGGGGGAAGTGTGGGGACGGGGAGGGGCTGACCGCTGATCCTCAGCCTCATTCGAGTCCACCCTCTCACTGCCTTGCCCCCTCCTGGCCTCACCGCCCTGGCCCACTGCAGGCGAAGCTGGAAGCCCTTCCAAGACTCCTCACCACTTCACCTCACCACACCTCTGGGTGAACTCAAACCCTCTCGGCGGGACTTATGAGGCCCCTTGAGAGCTGCTCCCACTCACCTCTCAGCCTCCCTCCTCACCTTTCTCCCTCTCAACTCTTGTGTTCCTGAATGCAGCTACTCCCCCACTCTTCCCTTTGTCTAGAATACTCTTTCTCTACCTCTTCACCTGGCCAGATGTTCATCCATCCTTCAAAACATAACTCAGGACTCGCCTCCTGGGGGAAGCCCTCCCTGACTGCCTCATCACGGTGAAGGCCACCTCTTCTCTGTCTCCACACCAGCCAGCTTCCCCGTCACAGTCTTCACCACACAGGTGTGACATGATTTGGGGGAAGAAGGGGTGCTCTTATATTTTATTTCTCATCTTACTGAGATATAATTGACATGTGGCATTGTATTTAAGTTATACACATAATGATTTCACATGTGTGTGTATTGTGATTACAATAAGTTTAATAAACATTCATCAATTCACATAGTTACAAATTTATTTTTTCTTGTGATGAGAACCTTTAAGACCTACCCTCTTAGCCGTTATCAAACATACAATACAGTACTGTAACTGTAGCTATAGTTTTATAGTGTACCCATAGTCACCTTGCTGTACATCGTGTCCCCAGGACTTATTTACCTTACAACGGAAAGTTTGCACCTCTCCACCACCTTCACCCAACTTCCCTTATGCCACTGGGTTGTTTTTTAAATCAGTTCTTTTCCATTTCATTACCCAGTGATACACGAACATGTCCGTCGATACAGTAACAGACTTTCTTTTTGTCAATGCCAGTTCGGTGTGTCTGTGCATTCTGCATTCTTGGTGCATTCTTGGTGCATTTGGTAGTACATGTAGCTGTACAGATTCATTTTGTGTTTATTTCTTTCCACATGTAGATAGAATCCTATGGGTAACGATCGTTTCACAACTTCCCTTTTTAACAGCGTCTTCGAAGCCCTCTCTGTCGGAACTGCTGTACTGTATTCCAAAGGATGGACGTACCGTCATAGGTTAGTCACTCCCCCAGTGCACTAATCCTGTTTTTAATTTTCGGTATATTCGGGCGGTTGCACATCCCGGGGCCCTGCTGCCCCTGGAGAGTCTGCCCCTCCCAGGGCCGGCTAATTCCTAGAGATAGGGTACAGCTTGCCTGCGGACACGCCTTTGATATTCAGAGCCCAGTCCCCAACCACCTCCCTTATCTGACTCTCACAGGCTAAGTCAGTGTTTCCCCTGCCCCCAGTCACCCCAGCCACCACCAGACCCGCCCTAAATCACCCCAGCCCGCCGCCAGACAGCTTGAGACCTCCCCTCTGGCCAGAGCCTGCTGACATTACTCAAACTATCCAACCCTGAGCTCGTTCAAACTTGTCTACCCTTGTTTGCCCATTCTTTCTGAGGAAACCACAGTCGAGGCTGCGGGTCATGCCCCCCACCTCCTCCTTCCCCCTCCTAACTCCGTCCCTTGTTCCTGCCACCTCCTGACCACCCCGGTGCTTCCCCACGTGGCCTCGTGCGGTGTGACGTGCTTCCTCCTCTTGGGAACTGTGAGTAACAAAACTTCCCTCAATGGCATTGGCCTCCCTGTGTCGTCACTCGGTCAGCTCTGCATATCAAATCCCAGGTGCCATCAAAACACTGAACGATGGGCGTTCAGAGGTTTGCAGGTTTTCACTATTACAGAAAAAGCTGCACTGACCATCTTTCTAGTTGCCTCCTTGCACAGGTGTGTGTACTCCCTCCAGGAGGCAGAATGCCAGGTGGTAGTGACCTCATCACTCATCCATCTCCGTGGCAACGCCCCTCCCAGCCCAGCCCCACTGGCCTCACCTAGTAGGTTTCACAGCTACTGAATCCCACAGTGAAAGCGACTTAGCCTCAGAGGGGCTCTTGGAACACTTTGGTGAGCAAAGGGGGCTCCACAGTGTAAACATCTTCCGCCATCAGTTCACCCTGTCCCTGACTTTCCTCCCCTCTGAGTCTTAGCATCACCCAGTCAAGGGAGACTTCCCTGGAAGGTAGAACATGGCCAGGAAGTCAGCGGGAGGCCTGTCGGAGCCTGGAAAGAGCGTGGATCTTGGGGTTGGAAGTCTGTCTGCGTGACGTGGGGCAAGTGACTTGACCTCTCTGAGTCTTGGTTTCCTCACCTCCCAGAGCGACTGTCGGAATATGTGTAATCTGTATAATAATGTATGTAAAGCCCTTTGCACACACAGGTGCGAAAGACAAAAACAAAGCTTGCTGTGCATTATCCATGTGCCCCTGCAGATGGGCGCTCCCTTCTCCACCCGGGGAAGCACCTGGGCTCCTCTGCTCTCTGGCTTCCACTCGGGCTTGTTCAATGGAAACGCTGGCAAAAGACTGGTGTCTAAAGGAAGAGAAGGACAGGGATTTATTGCCTGGCTCCCTCCTGCCCTCCGGGCTGGGTTGACCGTGTTTAGTTCTACCTAAGGCCACAGCTTCCTCCTGGAGCTACAGCTCCCAGCACCCTTCCCCCGCCACCCCTTCGGACTAACGGTGGCCAGGGCTTCCTGCGGTCACTAGTCCCTGGGCGCCCCTCCATCCTTTCACCCTGCCAACCCCCTGAGAGATGAAGGCCCTTCACTGAATTCTCTCCCAGTTCCATGAGCCCTCTGGTTCCTGCTGGACCCTTCACTGAAGCAAGGAGCCAGTTTGCCTGTTTTTGGCAAGGGGTTCGCTCTGCCCCTCACCCCAACTGCAGAAAGAAGGTCCCTGTACTGCAAAGGATAGAGCAGTCTTGGGGAAGCCACCAGGGGTGTGGGGTGAGACCCCAGCTGAGGGGAGAGACGGGAGGGGAGTGTCTGCAGAGCTGCCTACCCAGCTGAGCCCCACCTTCCTCCCAAACTTTGTGAGATCAGGGTTTCATCCTCCCAACCCCCTTCCACCACCAGAGCCAGGTGTCCAGGTTCTGGGATCCTTACTCGCACTAGTGAGCCGTCCAGGACCAACTGAAACCAGCATAGTCATTTTTTAAAAAAGATTTTATGTATTTATTTTTAGAGAAGGGAAGGGAGGGAGAAGGAGAGAAACATCAATGTGTGGTTGCCTTTCATGTGGTCCCCATTGGGGGGACCTGGCCCGCAACCCAGGCATGTGCCGTGACTGGGAATCGAACCTGCAATGCTTTGGTTCACAGCCCATGCTCAATTCACTGAGCTATGCCAGCCAGGGCTGAAACCAGCATAGTCATTGGTCCTAAGAGAGATAGAGGCAAAACAGCAGGGATCCTGAGGTCAGCATTTCAGAAGGTTCTCTTTCAGAAAATCAGTAGTCATAATAACAGTGACCAGTCCTACTATGTGTCCAGGCACTGTACTGGGACTTCCGTTCATTCATTCAGCAAACATTTACTAAGGGTCTACCATATGCCGGTACCATTCTAAGCCCTGCGGACACAGCAATAAAGACGACAAGGATGCTGCCCTCTTGGAGCCCTAGGAGATGGGCAGCCAAGCCCTGGTTAGTCCTTGAATAAGAGTGTTAAGGTCCAGAAACTTGCCAAGGGCACTCAGCTGGTAAGTGGCTGAGCCAGAATTCAAACCCTGGCTTCCCAGCAGGAACCATCATCCCAGAAAACCACAGGAGGATCAGGTGGTAGCTTGGGAAGACGCCAGTGCAACTCTCCTTAGAGAGAAGACCCGAGAGGAGGGTGCCCTGAGCTCGGGGGCGGGGGTGCAAGGCTCCCATCTGTATTCCAGATGCTTGCAGTGACTAAAATACAGGGTCAGGGGCCCAGGGTGACACCACCAGAAAAGGACACTCCGTGACATGATGCTCCTAGTTATTACTTGTTTGTAATTTCCTTCTTGACGTAAAATTTGTGAGTCATGGTCTCAGAACTCGTCTAGGTTTCACAATCCACACAGATGATTGCAGACACCACCGCGTCTCCTGCCAGCACATTTTTAACAGTCACCCCCGCCCCCACCCCCAACTGGGACATCAGGGATTTATTTTGGAAGGTGGGTAGAAGCAAGGCAGGGAAAGGTAAGCACAAGACCCTCCGTGCCACTCAAGGGGCAGTTGTGCCAAGGGTCTGGAATGGCTGAACAGCTGGTCAGAGGGCCCTCTTTCCGAACACGTGCAGACATCCGTTTTGTTGAGCACCTACTATGGGCGGATAGTGGATCGGGTGACGTTGGGCAACGGTTAAACCACAGACCCTGGACCGACTGGATTCGAATTCCAGCTCCACCACTTTCTGGCAGTGTGGCTTCGGGCAGGTCAATGCACCATTCTGAGCTCAGTTTCCTGATTCGTAAAATGGTAGAAATAATAATGCCTAGCTGGCAGGCATTCTGTGATGATTGAATGAAGCAACACATCGCAAAAATGTTGATATTACCATTATCAAATGCAAGTAGAGAAGTAAACACGTGAGGCGGGCACCTCTCATTTGTGTATTTATAACAATAACCCCATGGTACAGTAATCCAGCTGTGAGCATCCATCCAATACAGATGGATGCTCACGGTAGTCCGTTTCATCCCTCACTTGCTCTTCAGCACTACACACACCCTCGCTGGCGTCAGTTCACTAGGTACTCACCTCTTCGAGGTGTCTGTTCAAACATCATCCCAGTTCAAAACTCACCTCTTTAGAGGATCTTCTCCAACTGCCCAATCGAATCAGAAATGCGCTCTGTCTCCACCTCATCACCTTCCTTATTTCCATCCGAGAACTCATCATTCTCTGACATTTTCCTATCGACTTTTTTGTTACCTGTTCATGATCGGCCCCTCCCATGAAAATGCAAGTTTCCATGAGAGCAGGAACCTGACATCCTGGTCCCTCCTCAAAACCAAGTACTAAACCTGACACAGAGTAGGTACCTTAAAAACTTTGTTCACAGAAGCCCTAACACGTGGGATCTCCCCAGCAGCCCTCTTTAGGCACCACAACCTCCTTGTCCAGAGGGAGGGGCTGAAGCTCAGACAGGCAAGGCGATTGGATGGTGAGCCTCAAGTCTCCCTGCCTCAGTCCCCGAGCTGGCTCCGCTTTGCACCTGAGCCGTGCCCCAGAGAGCGACGGGGTCTGACTGTCAGGTGCGGCAGACAGAGCTGTCCGCCCCCACAGCACTCTGGGGGGCACACGGTGCAGAAACAGCACCTGGCTTGTAGCGGACGGCCTGGTTCCTATTCTCTCACTGATGCGTTCGCTGGGTCACCAGGAATGGGCTGCTTCTCCTGACTTGGCCTCAGTCTCCCATCTGGAAAGTGAAAGGGGTAGTATAGATCGGAGGTTTGTTTTTGTTTTGTTTTTACTTTTCTTTATTTTCTTTTAGAGAGAGGGGAAGGGAGTGGGAAGGATCGGGGAGAAACATGTGAGAGATACATTGATAGGTTTCTTCTCACATGCCCCCAACTGGGGACCTGGCCTGCAACCCAGGCACGTGCCCTGACTGGGAATCGAACCAACAACCATTCGATTTACAGGCCGGCACTCAATCCACTGAGTCACAAAAGTCAGGGCTTGTTTTATTTTTAACTGAGATACAATTCACATAACATAAAAGATGGAGGTTTTTAAACTTTCTTTTGTGGTGGAATTTTTTCCCTAAAACTGGTTTTATATGAAGATCCAATATGTAAACCAGATAAAAGGGGCTGTTTGGAGGAGTGGAGGGGTGGCCCGAGAACCCGGCCTGCTTGGTGTACCCCTTGCTTCCGCCACGCTCCCCCATCTCCACCCTCAGTGGTCCCCGAGGCACTTCCACAGAATCCCAGGGACTGGAGGAACCCAGTTTGAAAACCGCTACACAAGAGCCACACTTTAGGGTCCCTCCCAAGGCACAGAAGCCCTGAGGAGTGCTGGGGGACCCCTGCTCCTCCAACTTGCAGATGAGAGTTGTTCCTTGAGCCGCTGTCCAGCTGTCTCCCGAGGGTCATGAGAAAGAAGGCAAGGGCAGGCTCGGGGCGCAGGAAGTCGAGCAGGCCAGCTGCGAGGCAGTGACAGGCGCTGGTACCCTGGCCTCCTGGATGGGCTGGTGACATCACAACCCCAGGAAGCAGCTGCCTGAGAGGCCCTCGCTGTCCCTCGGTCCTTCTCTGGGAAAATCGGCCACCAGCTGTTGCAATCCTCTTCTCATCTGCTCGCTGCTCTGGATTGTCCCCTCCTGGATCACCCTCTTTGGCGGCGGCCGCCACTTCCTTTCATTAACCGCCTACTAAGTGCCGGAACGGCACTGTCCTTTATGGAACAGCTCGTAATTGTGCGCATTCCCTTGTATCATTTAATTCAAACATCACATCAGTGTTACGAAGTGGGGACCAGTACCACCCCCATTTTACAGACAAGAAAACAGGCTCAGAGGAGCCACACAGATCTCACCAGTTCACCCAACTGGTCAACACCACAGCGAGGGTTTGAACCTGCTTCTGCCTGACTCCATCTGTGCTCTTTCCATGAATTACCTCATCGTCAGAGTCAAAGCAAAACAATGCCACATGGAGATTTCCTCCTCCGTGGCAAGGTGAGATTGTAAATTTCAAACCCAGTTTTTTTAAGCTCATGGTGCTTCCTGCCTATTATCCAGGCCAAGTCACAGGGTGCAAGCAAAGTGCTTAGTAGATGTAAGCCGTCACTGCCTCTCCCCACTTCACAAAGAAGGAAACGGAGGCCCAGACGGGCAAAGCCCATTAATCAAGACCACAGAACAGGTAGGTGCAAAAGCCAGGTCTGGGTACCCCAGGGTCAAAGCTGTTTCTCTTTGAGCCCCGAATTTCTTAGCCTCCAGCTCAGCCCCTGTCTCGTAGGGCCTCTGTAACAAACTGGGCGGCTGACAACAACAGACGCTCATTCTCTCACGGATCTGGAGGCCCGCAGTCCAAAACCAAGGTTTCAGCAGGGCCGGCTCCCTCTGGGGGCTCGAAGGGCGAACCCGTCCCATGCCTCTCTTCCAGCTGGTGGCGGCTGCCAGCAGTCGTGGTGTCCCTTGGCTTGGAGTTTCAAGACTCCAACCTCTGCCTCTGTCTTCGCTTGGCCTTCTCTCTGTGTCTCAAACCTCACTTTCCTTTCTCTTGGATTCAGGGCTCACCCTAAATACAGCATGTTCTCATTTTGATGTCCTTAACTTAATTACATCTGTAAATACTCTTTCTAAATAAGGTCACATGCACGGGTTCCAGAATAAGAACTCGGGCATCTCTCTGAAGAGGACATAATTCAACCCACTACATCCCCAGCACATTCAGCAAACCTTCGCTGAGCATGAACAGTGTGCCAGCCAGGGACACTGCCTTAACCGTACCCACAGTCTAGTGGGAGGGGCGGACAGTACAGGTGACGGTGCAGTGGTTTCAGACAGAGTATAGAAATAAGGAATATGAACCCACAAAGAAGAGCACTTGATAATGTCTGGGATAAGACTGATAATATCCTACCAATCAAAAGCTATTTATTAAGCACTTACTATGTGCAAGATACTTCAGGGAAATACATATATATGCAGTATATATATTTGGAAAGAAATGACACAGAGTAGGAGAATGAGCCTGAACTGTAGCTCTGGAGGCAAAAAGACCTCACATTCAGGCTTTAACCTCTGTGCCTCAGTTTCCTCATTTCTAAAAAGGGAATACTAATAGCATTTGCCGCAAAGAGTCGTTATTAGGTTTAAGGGAACTCACCCAAGCATTCAGACAGCAAATATTTATTGAACATCTTCTGTGTGCCAGGTACCTAATGCACAGCGAGCAGCTAGCAAAACGCCTGGCATCAGGAAAGCACTTAATAACCATCAGTTCTGATCCTCTTTTCCCCAGTTCACAAGTTAGGTAAAAGTTCAGGACAGAAATACAAGAGAGGTCACGAGGCAGGACAGGCAAAAAGCCCAGGAAGGGGCCCGAGTTCTGCGTGTGAAGGAATTAGCGAGGACACGGCCAGATGGGTCTGCGAACGCTTCCTGCAGGGAATGGGCCCTGAACCTGACCCCGGAGGACAGATAAGAAGGAGAAGAGGGAAGATTCCATGTGGAAATAGTAGTGTGAGCACAAGATTGGGCCATGGTGATCCTTTCTACAGGATTCTGAGGAGCAACCGAATATCAGTGAAAGTTAGAGGTTTTCTAAATCTTAAAAAAAAAAAAAAATCAAGGTTAAGCACCGATGAAAACATCCTTAACCATATCACAAGAGTTTGCATTTCTTTAAAATTTTTTTTGATCCTCACTCAAGGACATGCTTATTGATTTTAGAGAGAGGAGAAGGGAGGGAGAGAGAGGGAGAAACGCTGATTGGTTGCCTCTTGTATGTGACCTGACCGTCAGAACCGAAACCCAGGCGTGTGCCCCGACTGGGAATCGTATCCATGACCTCTCAGTTTACTGGGCAATGTTCCAGCCGAGCCACACTGGCCAGGGCAATTTCTGTACATTTTTTTTCCCAACTTTGGTATCATTTTTTTAAAAAGATTTTATTTATTTTTAGAGTGAGGGAAAGAGAGACAGAAAGAGAGGGAGAGAAACATCAATGTGCGGTTGCCTCTCACGTGACCCCGACTGGGTCCTGACCCACAGCCCAAGCATGTGCCCCGACTGGGAATGGAACTGGCGACCCTTTGGTTCGCAGGCCAGCACTCAATCCACTGAGCCACAGCAGCCAGGGCTGGTACCACTTTTCATGCAGGACATTTCCTAAAGGGAACAGTTCCATACATTTCTACCATGTTTAATGTGCCTGCTTTTCCTAGTCAATTCCCATTCCTATTTCCTTGAAGGCAGGGGCTGTGTCTCCGCAGCAGTACATCTCTGGTGCCAGCCCAGTGCTTCGCATACAGTAAGTGCTCAATATGCCTTTCATTGAGTGAATAAATTACTTTTATGTTTCTGTTTTATGTAAGAGTGCATGACATTTTGAATAGCGTGCTAAAATTCATGCCTCCTGGCTTGGGGTAAGTATAATGTTGATAGGCACCATACCCAAGCCAGGAAGGATTGTCTAGTTGGAGACAGCTATAGGAATGACCAGGCCGGCATCTAGCAGGACAGGGCTTTGCTAAACAAAACTTAGGAACTCACAGGCTGCGTTGTAAACCCATTAGGCTCTGTTGCTTTAAACTCGAGTCAGCCAACCAAAGGTGGATGCAAAAGACTTTCTTTAAACAAGCCAGCAGCTTGAGGCTGGAAATAGAACAGAAAGGGAATTCACAGGACTGACTTTGTCTTCTGGCTGGTGCCCTCGAGACCTGGTGATGCCGGTTGGGCTAACTCTGTGTTGAGATAAGAAATGGCAGCTTCTTTAAGGTTTATTTTGTTTTTGGAGCCACCAGATCCAGTGGGCAGATCATGCCTTGAAATAGAAGCATCTCAAAAGGCCTGTGAATCATTTCTGAGCACTGGCCTGCAAGGTTTCATATCCTGTTCTCGGAGTTACCTTGGTGCTGCCTGTGTGCGTGCGTGTGTGCATTGTTCGCAGGGGTGTTTGCTTAGGATTTGGTTTTGAGACTTTTACTTTCTTTTAATAGCTTTTTTTTTTTTAAGCTGGAAGCATTTTTCAAATGGCTTTTGCGAGAAAGTTCAAACCCTGGAATGACTAACTCTCTGAAAGAATTTGGACTTTGTGAAGGGAACTTGTTTGTATTTGGTATGAATCACGCAGTCGCTGATTTCTGCAGTGAGAAGACTTTCTGGAAAACTTTTAGATCAACCCCTTCGTTGTACACATGGGGACACTGAGGCTCAGGGAGGCAGAGGGGCTTCCGCCAAGGCCACACAGCAAGTGGAAGTGAGGGGGCTGCAATGCAGGGCCGACTCCCCAAGCTTCGGGTTTGCAGGAAGCTCTCAAGCACCCAGTCTGCAGCAGGGAGCTGGGCCCACCTTCAAGATCAGTGAAGGAACAGAAAGAGGAAAAGAGCTCCGAGGAGTCAGAACTCGCCGAGCGCAGGCACACCAGAATGAATGGAGACATCTTAGATGCTGTGCGTCACCTCTTTTAACCCTCCCCATGAACCCTGTGAGAGCAGTGTTCTCAACCAGGGTTAGCGTGGCCCCCAGGTAGCATTTGGCAAGGGCTGGAGACATTTTCGTTTGTCACAGCTTAGGAGGGAGGCTTGCTGCCGTCATCTCCTAGGTAGAGGCCAGGATGCTCAAGACGGCCCCATGACGAAGAACTGTCCAGCCCGGAGTGTCACAGTGTCAGGGCTGAGAGACCTGCTGGACAGCGGGCATGCATGTCTGCATCCCCACAGAACAGCTGAGAAAGCGGAGGCTCAGACAGCATACCCGCCCCCTAGCCGTGTGGTCCTGGGCAAACTGCTTAACTGCTCCGTGCCTCGGTTTCCCCACCTATAGAATGGAGGTAACAATACCTCTGCCAATGGTTATGAAGATGATTACAGAAATTAATAATCAATAAAATACATTTAAAAAATTAAGATTTGTAAAGCACTTAGAACAGTGCTTGGCATGTATTAAGTATTATGTGAGTATTTTATATAAATAAATCTAAACAAATTAAAAAGAATTTGCCCAGAATGCACAGAAAATAAGTGCAAGGATTGTAATGAAAGCCTGAGGACACATAAGGCCACAGGACCTGGAGGCTGGGAGGCCTGTTTGGGGTGTGGGGCCCCGAGAGCAGGGAAGGCATGTGGCGGTCATGAAACATCCTACATACCTTGGCCGTGGGGTTTTCCTTCTCAGCCAACGCTACCCTAAATGCCACTTCATCTTTTTACGTTAAAGCGACATGCACTGTTAAACACGGATATCTTTGGCAAGTCTGACACAGTGAACCGCTGCCGGTCATCAATAATGTCTCTGGATAAATTAGCTTGTCAGCTCCCTCCCAGCAAATCAGCCCACTCCCCGCTCCCCGCAACAACCCTAAACCACCAGTCATGCCCACACCGGCCGGCACCACCTAGAACAGCCTGGACTAACCCCGGGCCCTGCCCACCTTGCACCTCACTTCAGGGTCTGCTCCTGGTCTCCCACCTGCAGCTCTGATGGCCTTTTCCCAGCCTGGGGCCTAGTTCCTGCTTTTCCATTTTGACTCTCTAATCCTGTCTTCAATCCTCGATCAGATACTTCTACTGGCTGCTGACACCTGCCACCTTTCTGAGTGATTACCATGTGCAGCCCCCAAGGCCTAACTGCTCAGCCCAGCTCTCCCGAGTGAGTACTGGGCTCTGGGGGGAAAAAAAAAACAGGAAAAGGGGTGTTATGGGAGCAGAGACGGAAAAAGCCAAAGCAGGAGCCACTCATGTCTCCCCTCTGCTTGGGACCTACTTTACACAGCTTTTCCTTATAGCAATAGCAGCCAAAGACGGGGCAGTTGAAACTAAGTGTCTGACGTACTCACAGCAGCTCCACCAGCTGTGCCCCACTCCCCCAGCCGCAGACTTCACTGAGCTAAAATCAAGGTGTCCACAGGACAGTGTCTCTTTCTGGAGGCTCTAAAAAAAGAGCCCATTTCCTTGTCTTTTCCACCTTCTGGAGGCTGCCAGCTTCCTTGGTTCATGGCCCCCTTCTCTGTTTTCAAAGCCAGCAACACGACATTCTATGGCCCTGTTTCCATAGTCGCATCTCTCTCCGACTCTCTTCTCCCCACGCTTCCTCTTTTAAGGATCCTCGTGACTCCATTGGACACAACGAGATCATCTGGGATCACCTCCCTGTCTTACGGTCAGCCTTTCAGCAAACTTGACTCCCCTTTGCCACATAGCCTGACATTCAGAGGTTCCAGGGGTCAGGGCATAGACATGTGTGGAGGGGCTGCTGTGCCTGCCTCATTGCCTGACAGGGTGTGGCAGGCACCGGGACAATCCAGAGAGCACGTGCTCCTTCTACAGGGGACAACTGCCACTCAGCCCCAGCCGATTTCATCATGCATGAATGAATGCAGGGTCAGTTTCAACAGAAGCTGGAAAATTGGATTTTCAGGTGACATTTTCCAGTTAGGAACTCACCAGGCAAAGCTCCCCCACCACCACCACAAAAAAATTCTCATGAGCTAGATTTGGCCTGAGGCCACCCAGGTGTGACCTGGATCCACACCCACCCCATCAGCCACGGTGAGGTGAGGATTCTTTCTCTGGCACCGCACAGGCTCTGCGGGCCTGGGGGATACGGGAGAAGAGGGCCTGGAGGTAGGGGGGCACGTGGTCAGGAGCACCGCGGGTACCTGAGGGGGTTCCTGGGGGAAAGTTTAGAGGGAGAAGGGACCGACCATTTCCCTAAGGGACCAAGCATCACCTGCAGGAAGCAGCGATGCATCAAAGGGCACAGGAAACCCGGCAGAGGCCAACCTGAAGAAATCAACCAGAGTAAGGTAGACTTTATGCCTGGTGGCTTCGGAACAAATCAAGCACACATTTTCTAATTTCAAAAAAGTATCAGTTCTTCCCTTCGCCCTGAAAAAACCAGCAATGTTGGCAGGCTGTGAGGAGACTGGCGGGCGGGGGGAGGGGAGGGCGGGGGTGGGAAGGAGGTTTTCACCTGATGCCATTTCATGTGGTTTGAATTTTGAACCAGGTGAAAGTGTTACCTATCGAAAACATTACACCGAAGCCCTTGTAGTCATTTGAAAGACACTTTGAAATACAGTGAAATAGTTCACATTCAAGGTGAAATCATGAATGCGGTTGTCATGGCAACTCGATCGCACTTCCGTGAAGCTGGTAAATGGGACCTCACTGCGGGCTGGTTTGGAAATGGTGAAACGTTAATAAGTGTGGCCAAGCACTACAGACCTGTCATCCTAACTGTCAGCTTCTTCCCCTTATCTTCACACTCCAGGACTGGAATAAATCAGATGGGTCTCTTCTTGAGTTCTGTCTTAATCCATGTTTAATGGTAAAAAGTTAAGGTTCTAGAGTCAGTCCACTTGCCCCTTCCACACTGGGTGACCTGGAGCAACTCACTCAACCTCTCTGAGCCTCAGTTTTCACGCCTGTAGAATGAGGGTAATTATGAAATCCACTTCAAGGGTAGTTGTAAAGATTAATGAGTTAATGCATGTGGAGCATGTGAATTACCATTCTCGTTCAACTTTGTTTCTCTTGAGTGGGGGAATTATTAAAACTGTAACAACTGAAATGAAGTGAATTTCACCTCTGGTTCCCCCAAATCCTGGCAACCGCCCTCTGAGAGGGTATCGGTGTCTCCATTTCATAGACGCAGGAACCGAGGCTTGAAGAAGGCCGTAAGTGGGCGCTTGGAGCAGGTTTCTCAAGAGTCTGGGCCCCACAACTTTCAACTCAAGTCTGTCCTGCGGTGTGATTATAAAACAACAGGGTTGAGTGGGACAGTCGGGTTTTGGTTTGTTAGTTTGATTTGGGGACAGTCCCTCCCCCATCATGGCCTCAGATCCAGTAGATTCCAAGGTGGGGGTCAGGTCAGGTCTCTGGCTCATATTCTGCCCTCAGCTGTGGAGCCAAGTTCCTTAGTCCCTTGGGAAGGAGCGAGGGTTGGGGAGGGGGTGTCAGCGTGTGGGGGTTGCTGTGATGACCCTGGCCGGGCTGCGGCCTGAGCTTTCTCACGGAGGAGGACTTCGCAGTGTCCCAGGCCCTCTGCCACCTCCTCCTGGCCCTTGTCATCTAAGCAGCAGTTGTTGTAGCTTGAAAACATGTCTGGCATCAAAGCTGTGAGCCAAATGCTCCAGAAAGATGGAGGGCACCACCCGAGGAACCTCGAGGAAGCAGGAGAGCCCAGGGCACAGGAGCACAGCTTTGCAGGTTTGAAACCTGGCTCCTCCCCTTCTTAGCCTTGGACTTCACCTTTCTGAGGTTTCTGCAGCTGTAAGGTGGGATAATAATAGTATGTATCGCAAAAGTTGTTGGGAGAATTCTCTTCCTTTTTTAAAGAGCTTCATTGAGGTATAATTTACATACCATAAAATTCACCCGCTTTAAGTATACAATTCAATGATTTTCAGCATATTTAAGAGTTGTGCAACCATAGCTTTAATTTTAGAGCATTTTTATCATCCCCTTTCTCCCAAAAACCCCCCTGTACCCATTAACAGTCGCTCTCCTTCTTCTTTCTGGCTTTGGGTAACCACTAATGTACTTTCTGTCTCTGTAGATTTACCTTTTCTGGAAATTTCACGTAAATGGAATCATGCATCTTATTTGGTGTTTTGGTTCTTTCCTTTTTCACTTAGCATAATGTTTGAGGTCCGCCCATGTGTTGCATATGTAAGTATATGCAATATACACATTTCATTTATCCATTCATTAGTTAGTGGACCTTTGGGTTATTTCCACCTTTTGGCTATAATGAACAATGTTACTGTGAATTTCTCTACACATTCTTTAGGTAGACATACGTTTTCATTTATCTTAGGAAGATACCTAGGAGGGTAATTGCTAAGTAGTGTAATTGATTTATAGTTAACTTTTTAGGAAACTGCTGAACTGTTTTCTGAAATTTTACATTCTCTTCAGCAACGTGTGAAGGTTTGTTGAGAGATTTAAATGAGATAATTAACATAAAGTGCTTAGCATAGTGCCTGGTGATAGTGAATCTTCAATAAATGGTAGCCAGTACCCACAGTACTGCTGCCTCCTTCCCTGAAAAGAAAGTAAAAGAAAGTAGAGCTCAAAGAGACAGCCACTCTGAAGAATTAACGCCCACATGCTTTGTGCTCTTAGACTGGCATTCGAGGCTCTCCACACACCCTACCTCCAGCTACTACCCAGTCTTGGCCAGCATCCACCCCACCCGCTAATTTCTGCCCAGCCAAGCTAGTCAGCACCTTTGCTCACATCATTCTCTGTCCTCCCCCTTCTCTTCCTCCTGTCTTCTTTTCCTGTCTTAAAATCGCACTTGGCCTTCAACACTCGGCTCCACTGTCCTTTCCTAAGGTCTACCTTGCCTTTCTAGCTAACTAAATCAGCACTGTCCCATCGGTAGCCACTAGCCATATGTGGCTATTGAGCACTTGCAGAACGAAGCGAGAGGTGCTGAACTGTACCATACATTCCAGATTTTGATGACTTAGTATGAAAAACAATGTAAAATTAATGGGTTTTTTGTATTGACGACATGTTCAAATAATATTTGGGGTATGTTGGATTAGGTAAAATACATTATTGAAATTACAATTTTAAAATGTGGCTGCTAGAAAATTTGTAATTACAGCCCTCGCTGGTGTAGCTCAGTGGAGTGAGTTTCGGCCTGCGAACCAAAGGGTCACCAGTTCGGTTCCTAGTCAGGGGACATGCCTGGGTTGCAGGCCAGGTCCCCAGTTGGGGGCACACGAGAGGCAACCACACATTGCTGTTTCTCTCCCTCTCTTTCTCCCTCCCTTGCCCTCTGTGTAAAAAAAAAAAAAAAGAAAGAAGATTGTACATTTTTGACTGCATTAAGTTATCATGGACAGCATTGGTATATAGATCAGAGATTTTCAATCTCTTCATCTCATGGCACATGTAACCTAATTTCTAAAATTCTTTGGCACACCAAAAACTGTATTACATTTTTGGCTGACCTGACAAAAAATAGACATAATTTTGATTCATTTACATCGGACAACTATTTTTGTGTCGGCTATTGTTATTTTTTTATTTGACAACAGGAGGGAAAAACAGTCAGTTCCCCTAACTAAATAGTCAGGTATTACATGTTTTAAAATTCTTGTGGCACACCACATTTTCACTGATATGTCCCCTAGAGCAAGGGACATAAAGGAAAGAATAAACCAATGGGACTACATCAAATTAAAAAGCTTCTGCACAGTTAAAGAAAACATCAGCAAAATGAAAAGGGAATCAACTGTATGGGAAAATATGCTTGCCAATGATACCTCGGACAAGGGCCTGATCTCCAAAATATATAACGAACTTCCACGAGTCCACACCAGGAAGACAAACAATCCAATTAAAAAATGGGCAAAGGACCTGAACAGACACTTCTCCATGGAGGACATACAGAGGGCTCAGAGACATATGAAAGGATGCTCAACATCACTAGCCATCAGAGAGATGCAAATTAAAACAACAATGAGATAGCATCTCACACCAGTCAGAATGGCCATCATAAACAAATCAACAAACAAGTGCTGGAGAGGATGTGGGAAAAAGGAACCCTAGTGCACGGTTGGTGGGAATGCAGACTGGCGCAGCCACTGTGGAAAACAGTACGGAATTTCCTCAGAAAACTAAAAATGGATCTGCCTTTTGACCCAGTGATTCCACTGCTGGAATTATACCCTAAGAATCCTGAACACCAAGGTTCAAAAGAACTTATGCACCCCAACGCTCATAGCAGCACAATTAACAATAGTCGAGTACTGGAAACAGCCTAAGTGCCCATCAGTAAATGAGTGGATCACAAAACTGTGGTACATTTACACAATGGAATTCTACGAAGCAGAAAGAAAGAAGGAGCTCCTACCCTTTGTGACAGCGTGGGTGGAACTAGAGAGTATTATGCTAAGTGAAATAAGCCAGGTCAAGAAAAACTAATACCTTATGATCTCACCTATAAGTGGAACCTAATCAACAAAACAAACAAGTGAGCAAAATAGAACCAGAGACATGGAAATAAAGAACAAACTGCCCTGGCTGGCGTAGCTCAGTGGATTGAGCGCGGGCTGCGAACCAAAGCATCACAGGTTCGATTCCCAGTCAGGGCACATGCTTGGGTTGCAGGCCAGGTCCCCAGTGGGGACCACATGAGAGGCAACCACACATTAATGTTTCTCTCTCTCCTTCTCCCTCCCTTCCCCTCTCTAAAAATAAATAAATAAAATCTTAAAAAAAAAAAAAGGACAAACTGACAGTGAGCAGAGGGGAGGGGAGAGGGGGATAACTGGGGAAAGTAGGGGAAGGGTCAAGTCAAGGAACATGTATAAAGGACCCATGGACAAGGATAAGGGATGGGGAGATTGAATGTGGGAGGGGGAGTGGGCAGGGCAGGGGAGAGCAATGGGGGAGAAATGGAGACAACTGTAACTGAACAATAAAAAATTATTTTAAAAGATATAGTATTCATGTACCTAAAAAGGAATATTATTCAGCCTTAAAAAATAAGCAAATTCTGCCACTGTGATAACATGGATGAACCTGGAGTATATTATGCTAAACGAGACAACTCAGACATAGAAGAACAAATACCATATTTTTTGGACCATAAGATGCACCAAGGATTTAGAGGAAAATAGGAAAAAAAATTTTGAAGCAAAAAATGTGGTAAAATATTTAATCACATAATATTTCACCAATGTAAATATAAACAGAACTCAACAGCAGCATTAACAACCATTATTCCTCCCAAATTTGGGGCGGGGGAGGTCATCTTATAGTCTGAAAATACGGTAGTACCCAATACCACGTATACAAGGAACATAAAATAGTCAAACTCAGAGAAATGGAGAGTGAAATGGGGGTTGCCAGAGGCTGTGGGGAGGAAACTATAAGGAAGTATTGGTGAAGGAGTTAAAAAGTTTGGTTATGCAAAATGAATATCATAGAGAGCTATTATTAGCACAAGGCCTATAATTAATTAACCATACTTAATTGATACTTAAAAATGTCTAACAGGATAGATCTTATGTTAAATGTTCTTATACCAAAAAATAATAAAAATAATAAATAAGAGGGAGAGAGGAAGCTTTTGAAGGTGTTATGTTAATGGCGGAAACGGAGAGGATGGTTACACGTGTATGTATATGTATCTCCAAATTCATCAAATTGACATATTAAATGTATACAGCTTTTTGTATACAATTAAATAAATTAATTAATTAATTAAAAATTAAAAAAAAATTCTTGCCCTGGCTGGTGTGGCTCAGTGGATTGAGTGCTGGCCTATGAACCAAAGGGTTGCTGGTTCGATACCCAGTCAGGCCACATATCTGGGTTGTGGGCCAGGTCCCCAATACAGGGCATGTGAGAGGCAACCACACACTGATGTTTCCCTCCCTCTCTTTCTCCCTCCCTCCCCCTCTCTAAAAATAATTAATTAGTTAATTTAAAAAAATTCTTGTGGCACACCAGTTGAAAATCACTGGTATGGACCATCAACATCCTAACAGTTGCTATTTATTGGGCACCTATTTCTACATTTTTATATCTGCTATCTTATATAATGTTCAGCACAACCCAGGAGGCTGGATATCATGAATATCTCCTTTTTACAAATAAGGAAACAGAGGAAGGGTGTGACCTCCCCAAGGTCACACAGCTGGACACCAGCAGCCTCAGGATTCAAACCCAAGTCTTCCACGGGACTTCGCTGCACAGACCGCTAAAGCACGAAGGGCTCTGGGGGTCTCCCTGGGGTGTCTTTGGCTGGAATTAGAACAGCTCTGCATGGTAATGAATCATGCTAATCAGAAGCTCTGACTGAATGCTTGTCTTTCATAAGCACAAAATGAGAAAGCAGATTAATTAATATAAGCAACACATTTGGAATAAACCGGATCTTGGGATCTGTGGGTGGAAGGAAGAAAAGGCTGAGGACCACTGATCTAATAAATACCTCATGTTACAGGTGGGGATACCGAGAGGAGAAAGGATGTACCCAGGGTTGTCAGTGAATGGCAGAGCCAAGTGCAAAGGATGGTTTTCCAGGACCCCAGGCTGAGCATCCGGGCCTGCACCTCACTGTCTTTGCGAGGATGGCCCCTGCCCCCAGCCACCTGGAAGCCCTTTGTCTTGCACCAGCCCCCTTCCTCCCCCAAGCCTGCCAGTTCCAAGAACTGGCGGGGAGGGGGCCAGGAGACCCAACCCATTTCCCATCAGGGTCCCAAGGCCACCATCCGGTCCTGGGCCAGGAATTCCTTTCAGAGACCGAATTAAACTGAGCCGAAAATAATTCTGAACCCTTGGAGGCCTCCAAGAGCCCCTTATTCCTTCTCAACCCTGGTCTAGGAGGCCAGGCCTCCCCAAGTCTCCCTGGGGCTTTCTAGGCTCCTGCAGACTTCCCCTGCCAGCTCCCATCTGCACTCACACGTGTGCAGAACGAGGGATGTTTCCACAAACTGCCCACAGTCCAGGTTCCCTCTTGCCAGCCCTCTCCAAATCGAGTGGAGAAAGGGGCGACAGAAACTGCTAAATGCAGCCGCATCCCTGGGAGCCAGCCGAGGAGAACCTCAGCCAAAGGCACAGATAAGGAGCCGTCAAGAAATAGACACAAAGAGGCAGAGAGTGTGTCCGAAACAAAGTAAAGGGAAGTTAAAGGATGGGTATTCAGATCGAGATAAAGACGCCGAGAGAGACAAAGAGAAGAGAAGTGAGAAAAAGAGGAGAAAGAGGTGGAAGAGGAAGGGACTCGGGAAAAGAAAATTAGAAGGAAATAAGAAGAATATAGACAAATTAGAATTTGCGAAAAGTGACTGAGGGGAGACAGAGAGAGTAGGGGTGCCAAGAGGGGAGAGCACCAGCGCTTGAGAAGATTGGCGAGCGGGGGGCGCGGTCGGGCGGCGCCGGGGCCACCGGGGACTCGGGGGGCCCCGGGGTGGACCCTCCTCCCGGCGGCTCGCCCTGCCCCGCCGGTCCGAGCAGCCACATTCCTCCGGGTTTCCCACACACTCGCCATCAAAGAGTCCCCAAAGCCCAGCTTTTCCCGCGCCCCTCCCCCGCCAGGGCTGGAGAAGCTATTTTTCACCCCCTCCTGGTCTTTAATCTGTTGTGGGGAAAGAAAGGGGCTTTTGTTGGGCGAGGGGCTGCGCGGGGGGCGGGGAGGGGGCGCTTGCGATTGTGTGTCCCGCAGCTGCGCGCCTGAGGCCGCCGGGAGTGGGGGCCGCCAGGGCGCGGGGCGCGGGCGGGGAGGGCCGGGAGGGTCGGGCAGGGCCGGAGTGGGGGCCGCTAGGGCGCGGGGTGCTGGCAGGGGGGGTCGTGTTGGGTGAGGGAGTGGAGGAAAAGGCCACCCGGGCGCACAAGCCCATTGTCCTCTTGGCCCTGTCCTGCACCTGGCCCGGAGATTGGGGGAAGACGCACACTTAATGAAGCGGGTACCGAGGCAGAGGCTGCACACCCAGAGGAGGTCATGCACTCAGGGGAGGGGCCCCAGCACTTAGGGAGACACACGTTTAAAAAGGCTGCGACGCGCAGGGAGGGACACACGCTCTCCAAGGGCCTAGACCCACAAGCCTCCCAGAGGGTCCCACACTCAGAGAGGGACCAACAACACACTCAGGGAGAAGCGCACATCCTCAGGGAAGAACCCACTTACTCAGAGACTCACACGTACACTGCTGGACACCATAAGAGTCTGCTGAGCAAAACGGATTTCAAATAGGAATTTCCTTCTTCCATCCCCAGGACATTCTCCGTAAGACAGTCGCCCATTTTCCAGTATTTGCTTCCTCTCTCTCTCCATTTGGTAGCCTGGCTCTTGCATCAAAGCACAAGCTCTGGACTCCGGCAGCCCTGCTCTGCCTCCCAACAGCTGTGTGACCTTGGGCAAGTCACCTCACCTGAGTTTCAATCCATATGAGGACCGGAGGACATAATACAATACGCCTGGCTCATTGTTGGCACTCAGCAAAAATTATCCTTTATGAGCTTGCTGATGCTTGGGGCTGTTGAATGACTGCCCCGAAGGACATCTTTGGCCGGCTGAACTCACTGTGTGGTTCTAGCCAGGTTAGGGGTGGAGGAGCCCTTTCCTCTCTGGCAGGGTCAGCTGTGTCCCCAGGCCAGGTCCCTCCCTTCTACCTCCCTACCTGCTACCCTTCAAGCCTTTGAATTGCTGCTGGGACGTAGGCCAACACAAGACAATATCTAGCAAGGTAAACATTGCTTTTCAAGGCTTTTTCCCCCCTTCATCTTTTCTTGCCTTGGACTCCATTATCTTTCTAAAGCACTTCCTGAACCCCATTAGTGGAAGCCCAAGTCCAAATGCCAGCATCTGTCTGAAGCAAAGAACATGATGCCTGAGAGCCACGGTCAGAGTCATCCAGCACAACTTGTATTTGAGTTTCAAACTCCTTTCCAAGCGGTCTCCCAAAAGCGGTTACCAGGGTGGAGTTTATTCAGTGCATCTTTACTAAGTACCCACGCTGTTTCAGGTACTGTGATCCTGAGACCAGGGACACGGGACTTGACTACAAATCAAGGAGCTCTGTGCCTCGTAGGGTAGTTGGGAGTGCTCAGTAACACCGTGAATGTAGGTGCTTTGGAAATAGCAAAACTACTGCAATAGATGCTTGTTAAGTCAGAGGTAAACCACATACTCTATTGATGCTTTCCAGAGTTGGCTGCCTTCATTAGCCTGGATATGCTACAGGGAGGGAACTAGTCCTTGTGTGTCTAGACACTGCAATTTTTAAAAAGATTTTAATTATTTATTTTTAGAGAGAGATGAAGGGAAGGAGAAAGAGGGAGAGAAACTCAATGTGTGGTTGCCTCTTGCACACACCCCACTGAGGACCTGGCGCACAACCCAGGCATGTGCCCTGACTGGGAATCGAACCAGCGACCCTTTGGTTCGCAGGCTGGCACTCAATCCATTGAGCTCCACCAGCCAGGGCAATACTGTGCAACTTGAATGTCAGTCTCCAATCTTGTGTGTGTCAATGTTTGAGCCATAGGCCTGGGTTCACATCTTGATTGTTAGAGATCTTCCCTACCAGCTGTGTGGACAAATCTCTTTGAACATCAATATCTTTGTCATAATAATACCTACCCCTAAAGACTCTAGAGAAGATTAGACAGACTGAATGTATAAAGCACCAGCACATGATAGGTTCTCAGAAAATAAATGCCCTTCTCACTTCCCCGTGGGTGTGCACCTCCCCACCCCACCCCCCCAGATGCCAAGCTAGCCCCCGGACATCCCATGGTCACTGCCTACCTGCTGAAGCAAGGGGTTAGTTACCATCAATGCTCTCTGAGTCTCTGCTTAAAAAAAATAATGTTTCCCCTGAGCCAGGGAGTTCAGTTGGTTACAGCATCATCCTGATATGCCAAGGTTACAGGTTCAATCCCCAGTCAGGGCATATATAAGAATCAACCAATGAATAAGTAGACCAACAAATCAATGTTTTTTTCTCTCTCCCTTCCTCAATGCATTCCCCCACTCCTTGCTTTCCTCTACCGGGTAGAATAAAACCCTCTCAGGTCCAAGCTACCTTCCCAGGAGGTCCTTTGTGAAGGAGCAGAATGAAAAGCATAGGCACAAAATGACACACTCTTTGAGGCAAGCAGATGTTGCAAATCTTGTATTTGTCACTTACGAGCTACGTACATAACCATGGGCAAGCACATTAACCTCCTGGAACCTCGGTCTCTTTGTCCATAAAGTGGGTCGATGACATAATGTGAGAGAAGGCAAACGGGACTTCGCAAACAGTTGAGTCACTGACGGATGATGCTGATGCTGATGATGACACCAAGTACAGAGTAGCCCAACTTGGAGGCTCCTAAAATCCCCAGCCCTATAAGGAGTCACGCTTTAGCTCCAGTTGCTCCCCACGAGCCCCTTCTCAGTATTGCCCAGATTCCTGAAAACAGTCTCAACAGGAACCATTAAACTCACCTGGCACCACCTATCCTACTCACCAGGGGCTACTTTACATCATAGCACATCAAAATAATCACAGGCCTGGCCAGTGTGGCTTCAGTTGGTTGGAGTGTCATCCAGTAAGTAAACTGAAAGGTCGTGGGTTCGATTCCTGCTTAGAGCACATGCCTAGGCTGCTGTTCAGACTGGTTTGGTCCCCCATCAGAGTGCATTCAGGAGGCAACCAATTTATGTTTCTCTCTCACATCGATATTTCTCTCCCTCTTTCTCTCTCCCTCCCTTCCCCTCTCTCTAAAAAAAAAAAATCAATAAGCATGTCCTCAGGTGAGAATAAAATAATAATAATAATGACAACAGTAATTGGTTCCCACAACACTTTCCATCCCTTGTCCCTTTTGACCCTCTCAGCTGTGAGGAAGATGGATATTACTGTTCACTTCGTTTTATAGAGGGGACAACTGGGGCCAAGTGAGGGTAGGTGGCCTCTGCAACGATCTGAGGCTGGCCTTGCTTCTGAGTTCCCGGTACTTTCTTGGATGGCACAAGTCCCAAGCAGTACATTGAGGTGTAGCCTTGCTGAGTGGAGAAGCGGTAGATATTTCTACACATACAGCTGGGAAGTCCTCCGCACACTTTTACTGGAACTTGGTAAGCAAACAGGTACAGGCTAGGAAACGCAGCATCTGGGAGTGTTCTGAGGCCACAGCAGACCACTCTGACGCCAGTGAGAGCTGGAGGGCGGAGTGGTGGAGGGCAGAGTGGACGGGGAGCCCAGTGTGAGGGAGGTCTGGGTCTTGGCCACAGGTGGGCAGCTGTCATCCCAAGCAACCTTGGGCAAGTTTCTGAAGTTTTCTTGATCCTCACTGTCAACATAAATGGCAAAAAAAAAAAAAAAAAAAAGATAGAGGCTCGGTTTAGGCAAAAAGACATCTGCAACTCTCATCATCATTACTTTGGCTTTGAAATCGACAGCTCAGAGACCCCCCACCACTTTAAAAAATTTTAAAAGACAAAACAGTATAACTTAATAGTTCTGCCAACTCTTCAAAAAAAAAGTCAGAGAGCACAACACTTATTTTTTTTCTTTTCTCTGTCTCTCTCTCTTTTTTTTAATTTTGGCAAAGGAAGATTCAGTTCCTGGAAATGCTTACAAAATAATTCCTGACACTGGGAGGAGATAGTTAAAAAAGGAAGACGACGACGAAAAACTATATACATTTATAGATAAAGGAAGACGGTGGAAAGAAAGAACAAACAAAAGAAAGAAAAGAAAGAGGGGGAAAAAAAGACTTTAAAAGGCACCAATTCAAGGAACGTTATCAAGTTCTCAGCATCTGCGACTCACAAGCCGCTCGCGGGCCGGGGCGGCACAGACTCCGCCCCTTTCTCGGGTGTCGGACGCTCATTGGTGGGGGCGGCCGTCGCCGGCCGGTGACTGCCCGAGGAAAGGTTGCCTGGGACACGCATCCCTGTGTGAACGCATGACGTCCCACCCTGGCGCCAGGCTGTCTGGGGCTGAGTCTTAGATCAACACAGCTGTGGGACCGGGACCCACAGCTGGGCAAAGGAGCGGATTCCTCAACAAAAAATAGGATTGTGAGAAAAGTTCTGAAACAAAAACAGTGCAGACAAAAGCCTTAATGACATCCTTTCATAAAAATAAAAAATGCAAGAGGGGGGAAAAGCTGGTAAAAGGAGCAGAACTGGGAACAGAAAGTTCAGAGGCATTTGGAATAAGAGGCTGAGGCCCCGCCGCCGCTAAGCAACTTGCATAAGACCTGAGCTAGCCCTCCAGTCTGCTGTTGGGGAAAAGAGGTCTTTGGGATTCAAACGTCATTTAGTGTTCCAACCTTAACCTGCCTCTTTCAGAATTAGAATCTGAGATTGGAGAGGGCCTCAGAGGTCATTTGCTACTTCCCACCCCCAATTTTACAGAAAACGAAGCCCAGGAGAAAGGAAATGGGGCCACACTGCAAGTATTTGGCATGGCAAGGACAAAGTTTTGCTGGCTAATCCCACTGCGTGTCTTTCTCTTGCCTATGTCACACAGCCCAAAGGCATTTCAATCTGAAAGCATCTTGGGAAATAGCGAATGTGCAGGTATTTTGAAAATGGCTTTACAAGCATGAGGAGAACCTGTGAGGACCTGTGGCCTGTGGACCTACCACACACCTGGCCCATGCTGGGTCCCCAGGCACCAAGGAGACGAACAGGTCTGTTGGAGACGGCATGTCAAGTGCCTGGCAGAGAAGAGGCTTTCGACAATTGTTGAAGGCACAAGGTTGGTTTGATTAGGTGCATTTTATAAATCAGGAAATTGAGGCATAGAAAGGTAACCTATCCAAAGTTCACATCATTCGTAAAAGAGAATGGGGATTTGAACATAAATCTGCCTGGCCCCAAAGACCATGATATTTCTAGAACCTCCCAGACATCGCCATTTTGCACAAACCTTGGAACTCTCCATGATAGAAAAGGAGAGACCTTTCTATATGGTCATTCAGGAGTCGCCATGGACACCATTTTCCCTTATCAAGACCAAATAGCTGGCATTCTCTTCATTTCATGTTTTGAGTGTGTATGGATTGACTTGTTTACTCACAGGTTATTTCCTTCCTTTTCCTTATACTCAATAAGCTGTTCTTGAAAACACTGATGCCTTTCAAAGACATTTCTTGGGACACAGAGCACTGTGGAATGACAGCAAAGAACAAGGCTTGAGGTCTTGCTCTGCTGTTATTTGTGGTGTGGCATTGGACATGTTTTATAGTCCCTCTCTGCACCCTTTACCACTCCACACCTACCTGTCCAAAATCATAAAGCCTTAGACTTCTAGATTTGGAAATGATTTAAAATAAACACTTAGAACCATCTCCTCGTTTTATTCACAAGACAAGTGAGGCCAGGGCAGCTGGGGGTTGTTCAAGATCACGCAACAAACTATTGGCAGGGCTGGGATGTTGAACTGTAAGCCTCCTGACTTCCAGACCCATGTCCTTTTTATTACGGTTATTTTGAGACTCTCCTAGCTCTGAGCTCACATTGTCCTGTTAATCAGTGTCACATACTATTGAACTCTAAATTGTTTCCTGTGTTAATCTTGTCTCCCCAAATTGTGAGATTCTTGAGAGCAGAAGTCACTGCTTTATGCGAAGTGATTCCATAAGTATCTACCAACTGATCGATTAAGGAAGCAGCCATTGGGGGATCCTGCTTGGTCAGTGTCAAGATGAAACCAGCATTTTAAGGCCGCAAATTCCCAAAAGTTCTAGGAAGCGATAAGAAAACAAGTGCAGGCTACTGGATGGAATGAATGTCCTGTTGCAATACAGGGCTCTACTTGCTTGTCCTCTGGTTCCTTTCCTGGGCTCTCAGATAGAGCTGGAGCCATTTCATCAAGGCCAAGAATAATCAAGTCCAGGTGGCCTGCCGTTTCATAGCATGAAGAGATAGACAATAGAGCTAGGGTATCACCAAACTACTGTTTTCTGTGTAGAGGTGTTTGGAGAGTGGGGAGAAAGGAGGAAGCAAGAGTTAAGAGATTTGTTGACTCCATGGGTGGCTCCTAAAACGGTTACATAGAAATCATCTCCTCTGTCACTGCCTCTCCTTGATTCAGAACTGTCCAAAATTCTAATCAAATCAAACTCACTGCCAAAACATAACTGGGCATATATTTGGCTCCTTATGGAGTGCATGAGGGCAGAGGATGGTGGCTCTTTTCCTTTCCCATGCAAAAAAGCACTGATTCGGTCTCCTTTTTTTTTCTTTTCTCCTGTTGCTCAAATAATGTTTTTTGCTCAAATCCCTTTCCCCTCCTCCTTCTGTAATCTCAGCGCCTAGCCCAAATCTGTTTTCTTCATTGTAACCTCAGCTTCACCGCAATTAATTTTTTTCCCCTCTGGTCACAAGATAATTCCTGACGCCAGTGAGTCTGGAGGTCAGACGAACAGCAAATTGGGGAACA
This sequence comes from Trachops cirrhosus, assembly GCA_028533065.1. Lineage (NCBI taxonomy): Eukaryota > Metazoa > Chordata > Mammalia > Chiroptera > Phyllostomidae > Trachops > Trachops cirrhosus. The sequence goes on along the minus strand of CM052542.1, from coordinate 12,925,967 downwards.
AGGCGGCACTAATTCCTTACAAGTTTCCCTTGAAAAATCTTTGCTTTTGAGAAAAAAAAAAAAAAGCTTCTTTGCTGTTCAGGGATTTATGACCTCAGAGGAGGAGCTGTGGGTTCGAACTAGTGTTGGGCTGTGGGTGGATTGGCAGGGGGCAGGGGAGCTCAAGATCTGGGTCGCTGCCAGGAAAAGGCAAATTCTTAAAGTTAATGGTTTTAAGTGATTTTTGAAATCCTTGCTGGCAAAGAGGCCAGCCTCTCCCCAGTATCAGCGCTTCCTCATTCTTTGAATCCACGACTCCGCGGCATTCGGCGTCAGACCCGCCGAAGAAAGCCTGTTTGCAATTTAACCGCGTTGTGAACGCCCTTGGTCGGAGGGGGCGGGGCCGAGGCGGGCTGTTTTGCATAGGAGGCCGTGCCTTCCAGGCTGGCTCTATAAGTACCCGCCGCTGGAGACCGTGCGCGCACTGCAAGCTGCTGTAAGGTTTCTGTTTTCGCTGTTTGTTCTTTCGGACCTCCAACCTCATTCCTCAACATGAAGGCGCTAAGTCCAGTGCGCGGCTGCTACGAGGCGGTGTGCTGCCTGTCTGAACGCAGCCTAGCCATCGCACGGGGCCGCGGCAAGGGCCCGGCAGCCGAGGAGCCGCTGAGCCTGCTCGACGACATGAACCACTGCTACTCGCGCCTGCGGGAACTGGTACCCGGAGTCCCGCGAGGCACTCAGCTTAGCCAGGTGGAAATCCTGCAGCGCGTTATCGACTACATCCTCGACCTGCAGGTGGTCCTGGCCGAACCCGCCCCTGGACCTCCAGACGGCCGGCATCTTCCTATCCAGGTACGTTCCAGCGTGCGTGGAAGCCGGGGCGGGGCTGAGTTCCAGGACTAGGATGCTGCTGCACTCCTGGGAACTCCCAAGTGCTATACCTAACTCTCTCCTCTTTTCCTTCTCTCTCAGACAGCCGACCTCTCTCCTGAACTGGTAATCTCCAATGACAAGAGGAGCTTCTGCCACTGACCTGGCCGTCCTGGCATCTCCAGGTGAGTATCCCCACCTTTTCGGGGGGTGTGGGGGTGCAGGCGCGGTGGTGGTTAAACAGTAAATCTTGGCGTTGGTAGGCCTTTTAAGATTATTGCCACCCCCTCTATTTAGAGAAACCGAGGCCAGGGACAAGTAACTAGCCCGTGGTCACGCCACATGAACGACGGAACCAATTTTCATCTTGTGTGCGTTTCAACTTTAAACGCACGTTGTTCCTGCCCTCCCCCAGTGGCCAAAGACCCAAGAAAGTACTCGCAGGTCCTACTACATAAAATAAGCGTCTGTTAGTAACTTGGAGTCGCAAAGAAAGCTGTGTCTTCCTCAACCCCCTCCCAACTAGTGTCAGTTCCAAGAGGGAGGGGTGGCGCAAGCTCCGCCTGTGGTCCTTTGGCGCCAACTGGGTGGGGGCAGTGTGGGGCGCAGAGTTATCAGCTGGAGGTAGAGACCAAGTTTCCTCCCTGGCGCCGGCCAGTCTGCGGACGGCCCCCGCCTCGGCTCTCTGGGCGGAAACTGACGACTCACTGGTCTTCTCTCCTCCCCCGCCCAGAACGCAGGTGCTGGCGCCCGTTCCGCCTGGGACCCAGGGACCCAGGACCCCAGGATTCTAGGACTCTATGGCCCGAAGCTCCAGAGCATTGATGGGCCCCAGCCTCTCCCTGCCCATTTGACTTACCCAAACTCCTGCTTCGAGGCTGGACCTGGCGCCCGGGAGCAAAGGACTGTGAACTTGGGTGGCCTAAAGAGCCAGAGCCAGCTCTGGGCACCAGCTGGGCAACGTCACCCAGCCCCACCCCACCCCCAAGTTTTAAAGACTGTCTTTCAGAGTGTGGGGGTGGGAGTGGGGGGAGAGTGGCTGCTCTCCAAACTGCCAAGGCAGCAGTAGAGCTGGTCTTCTGGTCTCCTCGGGAAAAGGCTGTGTGGCCCTAATTATGAACTCTATAATAGAGTATATAGCTTTTGTACCTTTTTGCAGGAAGGTGACTTTCTGTGACCAAGTGATGTATATTATTAAACTTTTTATAAAAGTTAACATTTTGCATAATAAACGGTTTTTAAACACTTGTGTATGTAATTTGATTCCGGAAGTGCTAATAACATTCTCACAAGGCTGAATTTAGGGGGAATAAATGTCCTTCTTAGAGCCTGGGAAAACCAAACCTTATTTATTCCCTTAAAAGGGAGATGGGGAAGTGGCCAACTAACACTGGAGTGGAGGGTGGAAGGGGGCTCACGAAGGAGCCCTCCATCCATTGAGGGTTGGTTGCAGAGAGAATGTCCTGGCCCTGGCCCCTCATTCTACAGATGAGGGAAGACTGGAGCGGGGAAGTGACTGACACAAACTCACCCAGCAAGTTGGGAGCTCAGGATAGAAATCAGGTCTGAATCCCAGTAAGTCCCCTGGGATTTTTTGCTACACTAGCAGATGGCTGTCTTAGTTCACTGCCATTAATTATTTATGTCTTTCTAGCATGGGACAGGGAAGAGGGGAGCCTCACCTGGTGCCCAGACAGGGGTGGTGGTTCATAGACCCATTTCAGAGATGAATCGGTCTGGTTTCATTTCCTTCCTCATGCTCTTTGATCGGGTTTGCTCTTGGGCCTCCAAAATTGGAAAACACAGGTCTCTTCCCTCAAATCCCCAGACACTGATGATCGGGATTTTGGTGCTGGTTGGAAAGTACTAGGACCAATCTCTTCTCTACCGTCAGCTAGGTGGAGAATTGACCCTGGACGGGGAATTGGACAAAGAGGCCCTATACCCTCACGCCTGTGCTATTTCCTTCCCAAACACCTCTATAGAGAGCCTACTCTGTGAGCAAGCATCTTTATCCCTACTTCAGAAATGGAGAAACTGAGGCTCAGTTGACAATGAGTCTTAGCCAGATTATCACAGCCCCGTGAGAGGCAGACATGGAATTTTAATCTTAACTACAGTGACTAACATTGTGACACAGGAGCAGGGTCCAAGACTGGATATTCCATGGGGCCAAGCCCCCAATCCATGCCAATTTGCCTCTTACCTGGCAGCTCCCCAGGTGGGCTCCACAGGCATCTGGCCTCACTAGATTCTTATTTATGATATGATCTCATCTGTGTGTTGGCCCCTGGCATGAGTTAGTTTAATATTTCATAACAAACAGCTCACGTCATCACCCTTTACGCCCTAACCCTGGTGAGCTTTCAGGGGTAAACAGGGGCATCTGGTGGGGAGGCAAGCAACCTGTCTTTGCCAGCCATCCTCCCAGTCGGCCAGTGGTTCTCAGCTTGTTTCCTGGTCTCCTCTGATGATCTAATGGAAGGTATGAACTCTCTTCAGAAAATAAACACACAAATACACGCACACAACTTCGCAGAGCAATAGCAGATCTCCAGTCCCCTGGGAAGCCCTCAGGCTTCAGGTGAGGAACTCTTGTCTCATCCTAAGAGATGCAAGACCCAGGCCGGGTCTATCTTGGGTCACTAGTCAGGTGTGCCGTGCTGGCTCTGAGACAGCCTCACAGGGGTGCAAGTCCTTGCGCTGCCACATACTGGCTGAATAACTCAGCCTCAGTTTTCACATCAGTATAAAATTGCTGACCTTGAGGATACAGTTCTGAGGCACCTGGCCCCACATTACACCATTAGTTGCAGTAGAACCAGGCACTGAACTCAAGGTTCTGTACCCATTTTGCTACAGTATGCTGCTTCCTGCTTGCTCAGAAGTTGTGGTGCTGAGGAAGGCTAGAACGGGCAAGCCACTTCACTTTTCCAAGCCTCTCTGCCCTTGCCCAGCAGCTGGCGGTTCTTGTACTACTGCCTCCCTGGACAGAAGATAATGGTGGGAAAGTTCTTTGAAATGCATCACACACCTACAAGGTATTATTAAGCTAATTCCAAGGAAATTGCCTGTTAGCTCTGCTGAGACTGAGCTGTTCAGGTGGCTGAGACAAAAGCTGAAACCAGCACACCAATTCATGAGTCCTTAGAGAGTGAAAGCAATTTGGCACTAGGACAGAAAACTCGCAGAAAGGAGAGAGCGTCTTCTGTCAGAATCACCTATCCAGTGCCTACCAAATGCCAGACTCTACTTTATCTTAGTATTTTCTAATCCTCACCGCAATCCAGAAAAGTATCATTATTTCCATCTTGCAGAGGAAACATCCAGAGAAGCCGAATAACTTGATCCAAGTCACACAGCAAGGATCAGTAACCTCCACCTGCATGTAGCTTCAAAGCCCATGTTCTCACCTCTACTCGAGGCCAGCTCTTTTCCCTTTCCATTCCCGGCCCTGGCACCTCTTTGGTCCCCAGCGGGTGCTCGCTAAACGAGAAAGACCTACGGCCACCTGAGGTCTCCCTTTCATTTGTTAAAAGGATGATGGTACCTCCCTTACAGTTTTGTGGTTCAGATTAAAGATAACACGCCTAAAACATCTACCAGGCTCCCTGAAATACAATGTCTACTATTAATTGTGTGTCTGAACGGTCATTAACCCATCAGCTCTAAAATACGTACTTTTGGAAGGAATTTTTACTTTGTAAATAAGAGAAAGGCTCAAAACAAAGTAACTTGCCCGTGTCCACACAGTTCCTAAGCAACAAAGCAGTGATTCGAATCTATGCCTTTTACACCGGAGATAGTGGTGCCCTTCCGAGCCCAGTTACAGCTCTTCCTAGCTTTGGACGAGCCGGGCAATCTGCAGTTCTGTCTTCCTGGCCTCATCACGTCTCGTGGCCACCACTGTTCTCCATCCCCCAGGCTACACTCTAAACCTCCTGTCGCCCTCTCTTTCCCTCAGAGATACTTCTCAGGGGCCCCTCTGCCAGGGCCCGGCCCAGCGAGGAGAGAGCCGCTCCCCACCGACCGCTTCTCAGCAGCCCGGCAGGGGCGGAGCCTCGGCCCACGTGGACCCGAGCCCTGCGGAGCTGAGTCGACTGGCCCCGCCCCTCGGCCAGCCCTCGGCCCGCCCTCGGCCGGGCGACCCGCGCTCCCCCCGCGGGCCCTGGGGGCCGCTCGCAGGTGTTCGCTGGCGCCCGGATGTCTGAGCTCTGGCTCCGCTCTGGCTCCGGCTCCCTCCGCAGCCTGCGGGCGGGGCTCCCAGCCCATCCGGAGTCTCGCGGCGCCCCCGCCGCTCTGCCAGCAGCGTGGCCTCCCGGTTCCCAGCCTCCCGGCCTGGGGGGCCCCCCACCCAGCGGAGTCGCTGACCCGACTGCTCTCCCGCTGCCCCCAGCTGCGCTCCGGCCGCTGCAGCTTCGGCACGCCCCCATCCCGCTTCCTGCCTCGGCAGTTTTGCAGCTTTGCCCTGGCCGGCCGGGCGGCAGCCCTGGCTCGCACCCCGTTCCTTCCTTCCTTCATTCTGTCAGGCAACTCGCATTCCTCGAGCGCCTGCGACGTGCCCCGCACAAGGCCTCTCCGACCTTCTGAGTGTGGCCCCAGGCCCGTGGGGGTCCTGCGGGAAGCCTCTGCCCTCCATTCCAGTCTCTCTCCCCACCCCGCCTCAGTCTCTCCTCTCTGATGTCCTATTTCACTTGTAGAGTTTAGCGCCTAATTGCTCTCTGATTATTTCTCCTGCTAAGGGTCAGTTAGTGGCAGTGGTTGCTTTGTGACCAAAATCAGGGGTCAGTCTGAAAGAGTGAGGGGCCAGAGCGTGGACAGAGTTGGGGTTCAGCCTGACTGGGCAGGGTTTGGGGCTAAGTGTGGGTAGAAGTTGGCAGCAGTCAGTGTCCTGAGTTAACAGACAGGGTGTGAGGGTTAATCTGAGTAGCATCAGTGGCCAAGTTTAGTGAGCTTAGTTTTCAGTGGTTGGTCCAGATCAGAGTGGTAAGTCATCTTGAGACCAGTATTGGGGGTTGCCTTGGTCAAGCCAGATAAGGGGAGGGGGCACCTTAGTCCTCTGAACTGATTCACATCCCTCTGTGGCTGGGGGCTGGCCGTAGTCTCCCCCTACACCACCCAAGCGGTGGTGGGACTGACCTGCCATGGGGGGGGGGCCCTCCACGTACTCCTCAGCACCATCCCACCCCTGCTTTGTGTCAGAAGCTGGAGGCAGAAGCCCTCGTTGGGCCAGACTGTGGTCAAAGGCAGCCCAGACTGGCCATAGTGAGACCTTAGGCTTCCACCGACCCAAGCCTGGAGCCACCCGTATTCAACAGGTACGTTAGTGCTCTTCCCTGTATCTTGTCATTTGTTCATAAATCTACAGCCTGTCAGGGACAGAAGGGCCGTTAGAGGTCATAAGTGCCACCCAAGAGGGGCAGGAACTTACTCAGGGACACACAACACAAGACAGTCATCAAGTCCAAGCCTCCTAGCTTCCCACCTAGGGCTCTTTTGAGATACTCGGCCTACCCTGAGCGGGGATTGCTATTCCCACTTTGGAGATGGGACGACTGGAGCCCTCACCCATGGCTCTCACAGAGGGGCTGCAAGGGGCTGGTGGACTGCACACCCCCTCACCCTGAGGATCTGGAAATGTGAAGTCAGGGAATGGTGATTCCCTACGGCACTGTCTCCTTGTCATTGCCACCCAGCCCCCTCCTTCCCGATCTCATTAGGAGTAAATGAAACAAGGGTGGCCAAGCATGCGTTGGAAGCCTGGGAGGGGAGAAAACACTTTTTAAGAACTGCTGGGGAAAAGCTTAGCTGGTTTCTTATGGAAACATATGGAACTCATTACTCTTAAGTTGAGATGGTCGCTGGCCAGCTGGCAAATGGTTGGTTTAGGGCTAAAAGTGTGTGTTGTGTGGCAATGAGGGTACCCAAGGCACGGCAGACTCCCCAGAATTACCCGCCCGCTCACTGACCCAGGTTATTCCCAAACCTGGTTTTGTTTTCAGCCTATGCCAGTTCTAGCCTCAAAAAGTGGGAGGGGGGCGAGAACCAGACACACCCGGATATGGGATCTGTAGGTTTTGCAGAAAGGAGATGAGGACTTGGAGACCAGCAGGACAGACAACCACATGCCCCTGTCCCCCCACACACACCCTGACTCACACCAGGGGCCCCTGGCAGGTCTTGCTGTGTGTCCAGATGCATGAAGGGTTGATCCCAACTCCCACCGAGGTTTTCATCCAGATGAGCCCCCAGGGGCCTAAATGTTGGTCCCACATCCTATCAGTTGCATTTTCCACTGCAGATTTGTCTCCATACACAAAGAGAGTGGCAGGAAAGTGTCTGCTTGGTAACGGGGTGCCGGGGGTGGCGGTGCGCGGCCTCCATTTCACCCCTGGAGCCCAGGACTGCAGCACCACCTGCACGTCCAGCTCTGTTGCCATCTGCGGCTCTTTGGAAACTGCACCAACCAGTGGGTCCTACAGAATTGGCCTCTCCCAGCCACCGCAGCCCTGCTGGTGTACTTTCCGTGAGTCTAAGACGCAGAGGGATGCTGATTGCAATCACAGCTTTGCTCTGCAGCAGCTATGCCACCGCAGATAAGCCATTTGTCCTCTCAGAGCCCCACATGATGGCTGCATGGTTAAATTAGATGACATATGTAAAGCACCTGGCACTTGGTAGGTCCTGTGTCACCCCCAACCGTGGAGCTGGCTGGGCATCATTGTCAGATTCCTAACATAATTCCTTCCTTCGTGTTGTTGGCATAACCCAATCACAGCACCTCAGCACTGTCCAGCATCTGTGCTCATCAAGGCCCTTTCACGCATGCCCAGGGCAGCCCGGTGCCTGGAGGAACAGCACAGGCACTAAAAGTGCGGCCCCAGCCCAGTGCCTCCACTCCCAGGCTCTGCCACTGTGGGTAGGTCTTTACCTCTCTGAGTCTCAGTTTCTCCCCATAATCCTGCCTGGAACCTGTCCACAGAGTCGTGGTGAGGATTTAGTGAGGAATTGATGTAAAAAGCACCTAAGAAGCCTGCCAGCATGTGGCAGGCACTCAGTAAGTCATGGCTGGTGGGTGTTACTATTCCTATTCCACAGATGGAGAAACTGAGTACCAGAGTGAGGAAGTGACTCACCCAATGTCATGTGGAAAGATTCCCTCACGGACAGACCTAGGCGTTAAAAGCCGGATCTTCATGCTCCCGGTCAGGGCCCAGCTGCTACTTTCTCATTAGTGGGATGTGTAATTGTTGCATGGTACACGTGTTATCAGCTGGTGGAATGACATAGCTTCAGACCCTGTGAGCCTGTGCAGGCTCAGCCCGACCCAGAACCAGCTCACTCATGAAAGCACCCCTATCTGGAAGAGACTGGGGGCTGGGGGCTGGGATGGGGCGGGTGACTCGGAGGCCAGGGACCAGGAGACCAGAGGTGGTACAGTCATGGGCACGAGCAGCCGTTTTGTGATCAGAGAGACCTGTGCTGTAAATCCTATCTCTGCCACACAGACCTGTGTGACCAGCTAAGCGACACCACCTCTCTGAGCCTCAGTATTTCACCTGTAAAGCTCCGAATAGTCATTTTTATAGGGTTCTCGTAGGAATTAAGTAAGACAGCAGAGGTAGAGGACCCGACACGGGTAAGCTGCTAGCCATTGGCAGCCCTTATAATTTTATCAAGGGGAAGTCCGGGGGCAGCAGCTGCTGCTTCGCCATCATTCCCAACTCAGATCCGTGTGCAGGCTTGCAGTAGAACAAACAGTGGATAGCAGATGTTCTAGTATGTGGCCATCACAATGCCTACGTGTGCCCCAGCTCCTTTCCTTACTAGCTGTGTGAACCTGCACAACTTACTTATTTGTCTTCAGCGTCTGCCTCCACAAAACAGGCGCAGAAAAGTCTCTGCCGCAGACGGTCGTTCTGAGGACGAAATTAATGAGCATACGGAACTCTCAGACTAGTGCTCGGCACGTGATAGGAACCCCCGAATGCCAGTTGGCATCCCTTCCCTTAGCGTCTTTTGGAAAGTTTTTGTTCTCATACATTTGATAGCCATCTGTGCTTTAATATAAAATCATAATGTCTCATTTTTCTAAGTAAAATTGACAGCGGAGGAAGGTGTATAGATTTTTGTCACATGGCTTTGCGAGACCTGGCATGCGGCCAACTCCTCACACAGTCACTCACGTGTGCGCGCGCACACACATGTCAACACATATGCCCTGAGAAGGCCATGTCTCGCTGTGCTGCTTCCCGACTGGGCTGGAGCGGGCCCTCTCACCGTGCAGAACTGCCTGAGCTGCCCCGCCCACTCCTGGTGCTCTGTGGGGTGAGGCAAGGAAGCCGGCTCACCTCTCAGCTCGAGCGTGGTGCTTGGCAAAACCCGACACGGGAGGAAGTCCTGGCTCCAGCCCTTAACCTGAGTGCCAGGACCGTCCTGGCTCTATCCCTTCCTCGCTGTGCAACCCGGGCACCCAGCTTCACCACTCTGAGTCTTGGCTTCTCATCTGTGAGAGGTGGTGGCCACGTCTAACTTTGAGGACCTTTGTGAGAATTAGAGAAACACATAAAAAGTGCCAAGCACATCGTCATTGCCCCATAAATGAGAGCTCTAGGAAGCCTGGCTGGCTTTTTAATTCTGTACAAGCTGTCTTTGGTATAGGCTTTCGTAAAACAGGGCTGTGGGCGCTGCGCCTTACCTAATCAGTACATTTTATCACTCTAACACCTCTGTTCATCCAAAAAAGTGTTTTTTCCTCCTGAAGTTATTTTATTTCATGTTTCATTCATATTTTACAATGTCTGGCCAAGTCATCAGAGCCCACTGAGCCTCAGTTTCCGTATCTCTAAAATGGGAAAAATGCCTTTCTCGTGAGCTTGTTTGCAGAATTCAGTGAGGTGGGGTGAGGAGGGCTTTGGAAATGGCAGTGCTGAACAAGTGTGAGAGATCATCTTTTTGCAACCTCCCCTTCCCTCTCACTAGACTGAATTCCTCAAAGACAGGAAGGAGTTTTATTTACCTTCGCATCCTCAGCGATGATTGTGTAGTAGTAAATTTAATAATCATGGTGATTGTGATAAGAGCTTTCATTTCTTGAACACTTACGACACGTGGAGTTCTGGGCTAAGAGCATTGACTGGAAAGATGAGTGATAGACATTTGGAAGTGTTTGGTCCCCTCTGCTGATCACTTAAAGGTGAAGAGACTGTTTTACTTTTCTCTTGGACAAGTTCTGTCTTCCGTACCACAGACGAATTAATCTTATGCTTGGGTCTTACACATTGTTCGGCCAATCCAGTGGAATAAGCAGTCTTCAGTTTCCTTATCTATACAATGGGGCTAATGGTCAACTTGCGTCAGGTAAGTGTGCCAAATAAAGGACGATAACCTTCCGTCGCCCCTCCCCACCTATACACACCCTTCCCCTGAGAACACGTTGGGAAGAAGGCAAGATGGTTAAACCGGGCAGCAGAGAGCTGAGTCCCTTCATCCCTTGTTTCTTTTTGGCACAGGGTGGCCGATCTTTCTGGAGTAATTCCCTGACTCTGAGACCCTACAAGTCCTGTTCCTTGAGAAAATCTCCCTTATCTGCCAGAGCACCAAAGATCCATCTTGCCCAAATGCCACCTGCTTGCCCACTATAATCGTGTGTTACATATTCCAAGTAGATTTAAGTCCTGGGAGGAAGGGTTGCGTGTTAGGGGTTTGACTTCTATTTTTCCAAGCATTTTTGTAGCATCCACTCATTTCACCTCTTACAAATCTTTTGAAGACCCCAAGTCACAGATACGGCAGCTAAGGCCCAGAGGGACGAGGGCCTTGATAAGGGCCGCAGAGTGGGGCCAGTCCTGTGGCCCCAAACACGCCATGAGCCTGTCTGAGCCCAGGTACTCTTAGAGCGCCTTCTCAAACCAGACTTTGTGCTTGGCACTTCCTCACAGTAATTTCGTAAAGCAGGCATTGTCCCCACTTTCAAGATGAGGAGACTGAGCCCTGGCTGCTGTGGCTCAGTGGATTGAGCACCAGTCTGAGAACCAAAGGGTCACTGGTTCAATTCCCAGTATAGGGCACATGCCTGGGTTGCAGGCCAGGTCCCCAGTAGGGGGCGCGTGAGAGGCAACCACACATTGATGTTTCCCTCCCTTCCCCTCTCTACAATAACTAAATAAAATCTTCAAAAAAAGAAAATTTTAAAAAAAGAGGAGGAAACTGGGACTTGGACAGGTAAAATAACGTGCCCCATTCAGACAGCAGTAAGGGACAGAACGCTGATTTGATCGGGGCTGACTCCAACTTGTGTGTTTTTATTTAATACCCCCAGACCTCTGCAGCTTTGCTGGTTTGGAGCCTCAGAAACACAGGCCTCTCCGAGTCTCTGCAGCAGCAATGTTGTACCCTAACACAAGAACTGGTCACCAAGGCTGACCCCCATGCCTGCCCCTCTCAGCCCCAGCAGCCTGGGTCAGGAGAGTCACAGGGCAGGACACAGAACACCCTTGCTGCAGCAGTGATCTGCATGAAGTGACCCCCCCCCACCACATCCGCAGAGCCCATTGTCTCTCCAGGAGACAATACAGATAAAGGACCCAGCCTAGTGGGTTGCCGCATCAATCTGTAACCATGGAAACCCCTAGGGAGATAATTCCAAAGCCCTCCCTGCCACCCTCCACCCTGCAGCTGTGGTTCCAGAAACCCAGCCTCAAGCAGAAGGGGCATGGCTGATAATTGCCACCCCCCAGCACTACCACCACCAAATAGGACACAGCTGGCCTCCCCTCAACATTCATCCTCCCATCCTGTCCCCGCCCTCTCCCACCCGCCCTAGTCCCAGAAGTGTTGTTGGCAAAGGAGCCCTTGGATGCCTTTAAGGCCCAAACCTTGTTTCTTTTGCAAGAAAGTCAGTTCTGAGAGGTTCTGCACTGGTGAGATAATGTCCTTGGTCCCAGGGTTGGGCACAGGGAGGGAAAAGGGCTCAGCAGAATCCCTAACCATTGAACTGCCAACCAAGTCCCCGGGGAAGGGCTCAGGTCTTCAGCGCGTGACTTCCCTCTGGTGGCCAGTTGATGCAATTGTCACTGGAGGCTCTGGAGAGGAACAAAACATCACCGTATTTTGCTGTGTATAATGCACATCCACATTTTGGGCCCAAACTTTCAGGGAAAAAAACCTCGTTTTAATTTTAAATTCAATTATTTATTTATTTATATTTAGATACTTGTTTCTTTGTGTTGTAAAGGAATTTTAACCTTTATTTTTAACATATTATGGTACAAGAAATTTTAAATAACAAATAATTACAAAATACAAGAACAGACATAAGAGACAAGAAATTTTAGGTACCAGTAACAAATTTATGTTTACATATCATAGAAAGCCAAGAACTCTTCATCACTGTCCATATCAGAAGTATCTCTTCTTTAATTTCTACATTACATTATAAGCATAAATAAAAGAATTAAAAACATTTATATAGCTATGGAATTAGACTACCCATGTATAATGCATGTCCTTATTTTTCCTTCAAAACTTTGGGGAAAGGTGTGCATTATACATATCAAAATATGGTATCACCTCTCCTTCCTGGGTACCTACTGTCCTCCAGATGCCCAACATACTAGGTCTCATCATCACAGCTACTCTGCGAGGTGGGCGTTACCCTACTCAGCCAAGCTGATGTCAAGGCTTTCAGAGGACATCCAGAGGGAAGGACAGAGCAGAGGGGTGGACAGGGTGAACCCAGATGACCCTGGCTCGAAACCCGCTGTGCCGTCACCAGCCCTGGGACCTTGGGCAAATTACCAAAACTCTCTGAGTCTCAGTTTCTTCATCTGTGAAGAGCGAGTGGTAACAATGCACACCTCTTAGGGACGTTGTGAGGATTACATGAGTTAAGATTTATAAGCTGCCAGTATGGGGACTGGCGCAGAGTAAACAGATACAATTCCCGGCCCTGGCTCTCAGCTGTGTGCCTTCAGGCACATCGTTGAACTGCTCCTGACCCCAGGTGTCTCAGCTGTGAGATGGGGCTAATCCTGGGCCGTGCTGATGACCGAAGTGGATTTGGGGTGTGACCGTCTGTACTTTGCTACTATTAGCATCAGTTTTTCTGGGGTTTTTTTTTTTTTTTTTTGGATCTGCCTTTGGGGTCAGGAATGACCAGGAGGCAGGGCGATGGATGAGGTTAGAAAGTGAGACGTTATGCTTCTCCACCGGCCAGGAGAAGGAGGTACCTGAGAATTCGGGCCCCCACGTTTCCCCATGCAGAGTCACAAAGCGACTCCGACAGTGCGGCCAGAGACTTTCCCGGGAAGAAGCTGGGAACGGCCTTTCAGCTATTCCCAAACCCTTCCACCGACTTCACTGCAACGACTCATTGATGAGCTTCTGCCTTCCAATGAGCACTGGGCTGGACATTGGGATGTGAAAATAAGGAAGAAAAGGGGCATCTTAAATCCGGTGACGACAGAACAGAAAGGCTGTCACTACAGTGTGATAGGACGACAGATGGGGATTCCTGACAGAGGTGGGGAGCAAGGTCAGGGTCAGCTTCTGAGCAGTGGGTGGCGTAGGCCACCAGGGCCACCTGACTCCAAGGCTGAATGTCTTGCTTATTTCAAAAGAATTCTGAGTCTGTTTTTTCAGTGTAACTGACCTGGATTCTTGATTTTTGCTGTCTCAGGTTTTAATTCTGTTAGTCTGAAGAGTTAAAAATACCTGTTTTATTGACGTTGTCTGAGATCATGTGTGTATGGGGGGTACACTGCGTTCTCAGTGACTTGTGCATCTGAGAAACGTGTGTCTGAGCGCAGGCCTTTCCTTCCTGGTGGGAGGGGTGGAGGGAGACACCCCAAGCAGAGGGAACAGCACGGCCAAACAGGAGAGCAGGGACGTCTGAGGGGGTGTCCGAAAAAGTGTGCATAACCAGATCCTAAGGTGCCCCGTGAAGGAGGCTGCAGATCAGAAGGGCTGGCGTGGGGTGGCCAGGCCACAGTGGGGATCTAGTTGCCAGACCTTAAGCTAGAGAGTAACGAGGTCAGGTGAGCGTTCTAAAGAGCTCCGGCAGAAAAAAGGAGAAATACATGGATAATAACAGGAATTATAGTGGCTTCCCCCAAGCTCCTCTGGGCACCACTATTGGGATCTGAACCCGATTGCCCCCGCATCCCGCAATGTGGGACCACCACCACAGGACCAACATCTGTGAAAAACATCTCCAATTCTGGAAACATCTGGAAAGAATCTGACCACTCTGGTAGCCCTGGCCTTCCCAGCAGGGTTGCATCTTTCACATCCTTTTCCTCCTCCCCAAGTCCATAGGGAGTTGACTGGACAGCCTGGCAGCCTTTTGGCAGGTGCTGGAGTTCACCTCTAGATGGCAGCCTTAACCCTTAAATCCCATCAGTGCCCACCCGAAGGCCAGAGAGAAGGGAAAAGGAACTAACACGTGGGAAGCGTGTGCAATCAGCCACACTCTCACGTGTGCATCATTATCTCTGTTCTACAATTGAGAAAACTACACCTCCGAGGGGTGAAACCACTTTCCGCAGTCACACGGATGGGCAGGCGCAGAGGAACTCGGCTTCTCTGACCTCAGTTTCCTTATCTGTGAGATGAAACCGATCCACCCCGGCAACACTAAGTTCCTCTCCGTCTCTACAGATTTGCCTGTTCTGGACAGTTCACGTAAATGGAACCATACGATATATGGCCTTTTGTGTCTCATTTCATGCACTCAGCCTCACGCTTTCGAGGTTCATCCGTATTGTAGCGTGTGTCAGGGCTTCATTCCTTTTTCGTGGCTGAGTAATATCCCTCTGTACGGAGACGCCACGTTTGTTTATCCATGCATCAGCTGATGGAAATTTGGACTGTTTCTACTTTTGAGTTATTACAAAACGTGTTGCTGAACACGCACGCGCACGTTTTAGCGTGCAGGTTTGTTGTCGGTCTTGGGTATGTGTCTAGGAGCGGGTTCCTGGGTCGTCATCGTATGGTAACACTGTGTGACTCTACGGGAGCCGCCAAACTGTCCTCCAAAGCAGCTGCCCCAGGTTACATTCCCAGTATATGGAGGTTTCAATTTCTCCACATCCTGGCCCACACTTGTTATTGTCAGTCTTTCCGATTACAGCCATCACAGCGGTTGTGAATCTTGTTGTGGTTTTGATTTTCATTTTCCTAATGACTAAGGATGTTGAACATCTTTTTATGTGCTCATTTGTTCTCTATACATCTTCTTTGGAGAGTTGTCCACTCGAGCCTTTTACCATCTCCATGCATTTTGGTAATATTATTGTAAACACACGCACGCATTCACACAAAGTGCATTCACGCACTTTCCCAGATCAGCTCCAACCACCACGATAGCCCTATGAGGCAGCCATGATTAGCCCCATTTCTCAGGTGAAGAAACTGAGGCCCAGAGTAGTTCAATAATATGCTCCAAAGCACACAGCTTAAGGAGCGTCAAGCCCAGAATTTTATTTATTTAACAAACATTCATGCGGTCCTCACGCTGTGTCAGTCCAGAGAACCCATGAAGCTCCCATTCCAACAGTTTTCCAGTAAAGTATTATCATCATAAGCAGAACTTCCCTGAAGTGCAAACTTGTTTCTTTGTCAATGTAAGCTTTTTCCCTCCAGTGACAAAGTAATACATGCTTATTGGGGAATAGGTTGGAAAAAACTATAGAAAGAAGCACAAAGGAGACGGAGCAGATGTGTCTTCCTTCCCGCAGCCCCGGCGTGGCTTCTCTCTGACTGCGGACTCCCGTGCACAGGTAACGCGCCAGGGAAGCCAGGACGGGAGATCTGCGTCTCCTGGCAGCTAATACCCAGCATTTTGTGTTTTGATATAAAGGACTTTGAGCAGGGGGAACTGAGGCGTTTTTCAGAAGATACACCAAGGATAAGGAAGTTTGCCTTGGGGGCTTTTCCAGGGCTTGGGGCCTGGCTGGAGCAGGGGCTTCCTCCTTTACCAGCTGTGCAACATCGGACAAGTCACTGAATGTCCCCCACGCCTCGCTTCTTCACCTGGAAAGTGAGACTGTGCATCCCTAGCTCACCCAGCTGTGGGGCACACGTCCCAAGCCCAGCAATGCGCACTGCACTGGAAGCCCTTGTTCACTGGCAGAGCACACCCTCCTTTACATGGGTCCCCGGGCTAAGTTCTTTGTGCAAAATGCCTCAGTGCCTTGGGGGACAGATCTGCGTTCTGATGCTGACTTCATCTTTAATCAGCCCTTGGTCAAGTGCATTTACATTTTTGAGCCTCAGTTTCCTCATCTGTCCAAATTGTACCTATGTTAAAGGGTAGTTAGGAGGTTTCAGCATACCAACGCATGTAAAGTGCCCGGTGGGATGCTTTACATGGAGAAGGTGCTCGGCGGGTGAGAGCTCTTACCACCATCCTCGCTGACCGCAGCCCTCCTGTGTGCTGGCAGTCTTGGGGCGGGGGGAGCACACAGTGAAGACGGAGCCTCGGTCCAGCTCCCAAGGAGTGTGAAGTCTCACCGAAGGTCTGATTTCAGACTCTGTGCTCCTGACACTCCACTCTTTAAGCTGGGCCTTGAAGGATGGATCAGATTTGAGCACAAGAGGATGGAGAGGAAGAGGGGCCTTGTGGGTATGAAGCCATGTTAGCAAAGCCTGGGAAGTGGGAGAGTGTAGAGCATGTCGACATTAAGAAATGTCCACACCTGTAGAGAATTTTTATGAGTTTATTTGAGTCAAACTGACAACATACGCCGGGGAGCAAGATCTCAAACGTTCTGGAGAATAACCGTTTTGCAGCTGAACACACGTGGAGGTGGGAGGAAGCAACACGGGGACTGGATTACAGGACAGTTAACAAGATTATGTGCTCTCTTGAGGGTTAATATCCCCTTCGAGGGGTGTTAACTTCTGGTGTTTCAAATGTGTGTTTACACAAATGCTCAAAAACAATGGACGGAGGTTGCTTAAAACCTTTCCCTAAAGAAGCTACAAGCCTGGGGCATGACTACCCACAATGACCTGCCCACTTAGGAATTTGTGATCAGACCACCCTGTGAGGTTACTTTCCATAAAACCCCCTCTCCTTTTTTTTTTCCCTGTCCACAGGCATGAATGAAAATCTCCAAGTATTTTAGTTTGATTCCATGTGACAGCCTCGTCCAGTTCATCTCATGTGAACTTTAGCTAAAACATATTAAGTACCCACTATGCATGCACCCCTCTGAGTAGTTTATATCCTAGACCTTATGAATCCACACAGTAAAGGGAACGGTCACTTTTGCCATCTGAATTGCAAAGACGGGGAAGTTGAGGCTCAGAGAGGTCCAGCGGCCTGACCCAGAATACAACGCTGGGGGGTGGATGGGGCATGAACTCAAGTTCAGGGAGGCAGACTGCAGGTCTGTGCCCCACACCTTTTGCAGGAATTAGTTCCCAGGCAGTGAAACTCAAAAGCCAACCTCAGCCGCCTGAAACTCAACCGCAGAGTTGGCTCTCGGCCCCCTCCTGGCTCCCTTCTTTGGTCTCAGCCCCACCCTGCCACCTCCATTTCCCTTCCTGGCCCTGGGGCTGCTGCTTCCCCAAACCTGCTCTGCTACAATTTCTTCCAGGCTCCCACATCTGTAAAATGGGGATAAGAAGAGCGTCTGTCTCTGAGGGCTGTCGTGAGGGTCAGGGGAGATTCCCAAGAGCCTGGAACGCAACACGCAGTAGGTCCTCATAAATATTAATGATCATCACCACCACCACCATTTTTTTCTATCTTTAAATTTTTTAAAAAAATCTTTCGTTTGTTTTTTTTAACTTTATTTATTTTTAGAGAGGAAAGGAGGGTGAAAGAGAGGGAGAGACGCCCTCTCACACGCCCCCTACTGGGGACCTGGCCCACAACCCAGGCCTGTGCTGGGACTGTGAATCAAACTGGTGACCTTTTGGTTCTCAGGCTGGCACTCAGTTCACTGAGCAACACCAGCCAGGGCTACCTTTTAAAAACTTTTTACCACCACTATTTTAATAGTGTCCATCCCTGAAGTCCTGTGAAATAGGCCGGGTGGGAGCATTACCCACGTCTGATGGCTGAGAGGTGAAGCAGTAGTTCGTCCAGGCTCACACAGCTAGGAAGTGCAGAGTGGGACTTGAATCGGGGCCCCCTGGCCACTCTTTGCTGGGAAGATGAGTGAATCACATAGTCCATATTTATTACCCACTCTGTGCATGCAAAACCAGGCCCTAGATGCTGAGGGGCATTCAGATACAGTTCCCACCTTTGAGGGAGCTTAGAACCTAATTAATAAACAAGGCATGAAGACAAAGCCTTGTTTGTTGAGATAGAGCACACTAAGGGCTGGAAGTGCAAGAGACACTCTAGTAAAGGGGTGGCAGGCCAGGAAAGCTTCCTGGAGGAGCTGAAGGACCAGTGAAATACGTGACTGGAGTGAGGCCTGTGTGTACTGGAGATGACAAGAGATGTAACCAAGCTGCCAGATTCCTTATGAACCAGCCTCTGTGCTGAGAGCTTTACATGCATAATCTCATGAAACTTTCCCAGAATTCTACAAAGTGGGTGTTGTTACTAGGGGCGAGAAAACCTAGTTTACAAAACTAGGGGTCACACACGGGGTCACACAGGCTAGTCAAGTTTAAACCCAAGGCTGCCTACAAAGTCTGGGCTTTTAATCACTGTGGATTATTGCCGCCTCAGCTTCACTATCTGAGGGTGAGGACTAGATATTAAGCTGGGAACTGACTCTGAATGGTGATAAACACCAGGCTCAGACATGCAAAAAATCACATGGCACCAGGAAGGAATCAGCAGACCTAGAAGTTAGCAGCAGCTTCTAGCAGCATTGCCATTCACTAGCCAAGGCCACTTCTCTGAGCCTCAGCATCTCTTAACTGGAGAGAAGAGGAATGTAGTGGATTATCAACAATAAAGGTTTTGAATGAAGGAGAGAGGCTCTTGTGACAAAAGGATTGCTTAGGAGAACGCTAGAGATGTTCAAATATTTTCTGGGTGTTGGGCTCTGGGAATACAATACAACTGTGAAGAAGACAGAGCCCCGCACTCTGGACCCCCACCCCACTCCCATACCTGCACGGGGCAGGGCACAGGGCACAGCTTGGGGGAACTGAGGAGGAACCTCTTACTGGAACAAACAAGGGCTCAGCAGCTGGCCTGCTCCAGTTCTCAAATCAGCAAATCTCTCCATGTGACCTGAGGCAAGCCACCCAGCCTCCCAGACTCTCCATCTTCACCAGGAAGATCCGCATTACTCTTCCCAGGGTTGTTGTATTAAATTCAACAAAACAATACATGTAATCGTCTAGCAGGGTGCTTGGCAACTGTAGGCGCTCAGTAGATGTCAGTAGCCCCCTGCTAAGAGATATAAATGTTAGGCTCCGTCCCTTGTCCCCCACCCCTCTCTGCCGCCAAGGAGGAGAATTAGATTCCTGGCCTTCATTTTCTCGAGGAAAGGATAGAAATGCATGTATGCTAGTTAGGCAACCACGCCAACTAACAAAAGACCCTCGGCCTGGGTGATGTACTGCTGGGTCTGGGTTCAGGTCAGGACTCTGTTTCTGACCCACTCCCAGGGAATTCGGGCCCACTCCCCAGAGCGCTCCGCAGTGCTCGGGTGCTACGGCGAAGTACCGGAACCGCCCTCCCTGTCTGTTTCATTAACGACAGCAGGTGTGGCTGTCTCTTTAAGCAGCCAAACTCCTGTTGCAATCGCCGCCTAGGGGATGGGTCTTTTCCGGGAGGTGGAGCCTATGCTTGTTGCAGCAACCAATGGAAGCGCGGCATTTTCCGCGGGAGATCTGAATTTCGCGGCACGCAGTTTGGCGCTAAAAAAAAAAAAAAGGAAAAAAAGAGGCAGAGAAAGGCTCAGGAACTACAGAGCAAGGCGAGAGAGTCGGTGCAGTCGGTCCTTCTACCCCGTCCGAGCGCATCACGTCTCGGTCGAGCCCGCGGGTACGCCAGAGACCCCTAGGCGCTGCACCCTAGGCACCGAGGCCTTCAGGGGCGTGGGGTCGTCTCGGGTCGCGGCCGCCCTTGGGGCGGGGCAGCCCCTGGCTGTGCCGCAGCCCCAGCCGCCCGGCGATCTCCAAGCGGAGATCTCCAAGCGCAGCTCTGCTCGGCCGCCGGCCAGGAGGGGAGGGTCCGGCCTTGCCCCGCAGGCGTCGATTGGCGGCTTCCCCCGGCCTCCGCACCATGCCGCGGGCCGTGTGAGCTGCCGCTGGCTCCAGAGCCCGCTGGTGCCCGCGGGCGCGCCAGGGGAGGGGGCTCTGCGCTCGACATGTTGCGAGGGCCCCGGGCCCTGGCTCCGGCCGCTGGGCCGTCCCTGAAGGGGTTGCCCGCGATGAGCCCCACCGAACTGTGGCCGCCCGGCCTCGGCAGCCCCCAGCTCTGCCCGGTCACCACCACCTACTACACCTCGCTGTACCCGCAGACTGTGCCTCCGGCCGCGGTGCCCGGCACCTGCCTCGACGCCACCCCCCACGGACCGGAGGGCCAAGCTGTGCGATGCGTGCCGGCTGGCCGGTTGCCGGTAATTCTGGGGACCCCTTCCACACCCCCCTAACCGCTTCCCCCTATGCTTTCCGTTTGTGGTCAAGGAGGGAGAGGCGCCTGGGACCCGGTCTGAGTGAAGCAGGTGGAGTTTGGGGAGGGAGAAGGGGAGCTTTCAGCTTCCAGAACAATTCAATGCCCTCAGTGGAGAAGAGCCCTTGCTTTTCAAACTTGGGGTTTGAAATAACATTGGAATGGAGTGGAGTGAACATGGGTTGGGAGTGTGGAGATCCATCCCACCATCCCTGGTGCACTGTGTGACCGTGGGGAAGTCCAGGGGGCCACCTTTGTTGTCATCCATTCATTCTTCATTCATTGTTTGGCTCCGTAATCGGTACTGGGCACCTCCTATTGTGCCAGCACGGAGCTATGTCTGCGGATACTGTAGGGACTTTAAAAGGGGGGCGGCGGGGGTGTCTTCTCAGTCGAGTATGGCTTGGACAGACTCCAAATTTTCCATCCAGCCAACTCCTAACTAATTATGTGCTCCGGGTCCTCCCCCAGGCCCAGTCTTCCCTCCCAGACGGCCAGTAGCAGGTGCAAGTTGGGGGCAGCTCCCTGGGGTTCCTGTTCAGATGGACTGTTCCCTCCTTAAGCCCCCAAGCCTGTTGCCAGGGAGAGCCCGAAGTGTGATGCACTGGGCACAAGGGTGTGTTTTGTGGGAGTGGAATTCCTGGCTGGAGCCCATGAGAATCTAAACAACCATAGGGTGAGGGTGGAGTGGGAAAAGCCCTAGGGGAAGGGGGGAGGTTGGAGAGCCTGATTTCTGGTCTTAACTGCCACTAGTTCACTGTGTGTCCTTGGACAAGTCTTAGCCCCAGTTTCGTTTTCTTGTAAACGTGTGTGTGCGTGGAGTAGCTGTGGAGCTAACTCATCTCAGGTCACTTCCAGCTCCAGGTGCTGGGTTTTGGGGGCAGGCACCAGGGAGCGGGTGTTGGAGGTTTGCTTAGTTGCGAGTGATGAATGAGTACAGGTAGAGGGATAAGACCATGCCGCTAGAGGCACCTGGTCAGACCTGTGTCCGTCAACAGGCACGGACCCCGGCTGTTTCTGGATGCAGGCAGAGCCTTCACTCCCTGCTACTGGAATTGTGCTTGGCCATATTCTAAGCGTTACCCTCCCCAGAGCCCCTTCCTCGTGTTATTTCCAACTAGGAGGAAGAAGGTGGGAGAGCTAGTCCCATTTTGTAGGTCAAGCAGTCAAGGATAACCGGGACTGGGTCTCTGTCTTGTGTTCAGCATTTTATAGCCTAAAACAATTTTGAACCCTGTGAAGTAGATGGCAGTAGGGGGAAACTGAGGCTCAGAGAGGGGATGCGACCTGTCCAAGGCCATACAGGGAGATGTATAATGCCACAAGCAGGGGGTCATCAGTCTCTTCTCTGCAGGCTTGACTTTCCCCAGCACTGCTTGACTTAGAAGCTGGGTGCATCCCGGGAAGGGGCTCAGCGGCTGGCCCCGTCTCCTCTGGCCGGCTGCTTTCAGGCGCCCAGGCGGAGTTTCAGTAACAGCTGTGGTTTTGAACTGCTTCTCTCCCAGAGGAGCCCGAGTGCATCTGTTTGTACCTCCCTCCAAGAGGGGCTCATTAATCACAGCAAGAATGGCTCTCTTTTACTGAGCGCCTGTTGGGTGCCAGGCACTGCTTGGCACTCTTCACATTCGTTATCTTGGCCAAGATGCCTGGGATGAAGCATCTTACAGATGAGGAAACTGAGCAGAGACGTGAAGTCACTTTTTCAAGTAACAAGCCAAGAGGTGGGAGAGTCTCCTCCCATCAGACCACCCTAAAGGTCTACCAAGCCCAGAGAGCTCCCTCTTTCCTGTCAGTCCTCAGATGCCTGGTGTCCCTGGCCCTGTGGGCAGGCCTTGGCCCCCTGCTTACTCATTCTACAGGGTGTGACCTGGAGTAGCTCCAAACCCAACCCTGGGTGTGGCCGCTTG
The DNA here is from genome assembly GCA_028533065.1 of Trachops cirrhosus. NCBI lineage: Eukaryota > Metazoa > Chordata > Mammalia > Chiroptera > Phyllostomidae > Trachops > Trachops cirrhosus. The sequence continues at coordinate 12,903,614 of CM052542.1, read as the reverse complement.
CTTTGTGGCCGGGCTGCAAAGTGCAGGGTGAGCAGGATTTGTCAGTGAGCTGCTGTTTAAAGGGACCTCAGGCACTGCCCAGGGACGGCAACCAGGTTCAATGGCAGAATGAAGGGCAGAGCCCAGGTCTCTGTGCTCTCTGCTCTCTGTCTAGTGCTTTTTCTGCCACTCTGTGCAGAAGGCTTGGGATGGTTGTCCATTGAGTCTCTGCTCCGGCCAGGTGCTGCATCGTGTCTCCATACCTGCAGGAACCTGGGAAGAGGGTGGGATTCTGCACTGTTCTCTTTTCCTTTGAATTGCTCTGTACTTTCCAAATTTCCTCTGAGAACCATGAAAGAAAGTGAACATTTCGACGAACAACCCTGCAAGGCGGGTGGGATGAGGAAACGTGGGCTTGGAGAGGCAAGGCTGTGTGCGACTCCCACGCTGGAATCTGGACGTGAGGCCCCCAAGGAAGGCCTCACTCTCACTCCTGCCCCCACTCTCTGACATAGGACTTGGGGCTCAGCAACCTGGTTCCACTCCCTGCGTGACCTTGGGCAAGTCGCTTCCCTCCCGTGAGCCCCTTTCCTCACCTGGCTGCCCCGAGAGGGGGTTGTGTCTGGCTCTCTCACTTCTGGGGCTGCCTTAGAAAGGACCTCTGTTCTCCCTCAGGATTGGCTGGGTGGCTTCGAATTTTAACCAGGCCTTTAAGAAGCAGCCCAAGGGGTAGCCTAAGAGGGCCCAGGTCAGAGCCAACTTGGCCTCTGGGTGTGGTCTCAGACTTTTGTTCTTGGCACATCCCTATCTTTTCAGCTGACCTCTGAACTTTTCCCCTTCGGGTGCCTCTGGCGCTTCAGTGACAGCAGCTCCCCTGAGTGCGCAGAGCGCTTTGCTGCAGTGCCTCACCGAATCCACAGCAGAGGTCAAGTGGCTTAGCCCCACTTCACGGGTAGGATGAAAGAGGTCAGCTGACTTGCTCAGCTCACCCAGCTAAGAAGTGGGGTAGGAGGGCTGGATGGGAACCCAGGCGGGCCTGGCTCCAAGGCTTGTGCTCAGCCTCTCCTTGGTCCTCCTCCTGGGCTTGTCCTGGGCCACTTCTGTTCTGCAGACTCAGGAACATCCACGCACTGAACTTCCTCTGGGCAGTGCACAAAGGTGTCAGAGAGATGTCCTCAGGTGGGGGACACTTTGCTGCTTAGGGACTCAGAGTGCAGGATAAGGGTGAGAGAGCGAGCAGTGAGGGGGCTGGTGTGGGTGTGTGCGTGTGCATGTAAAGTGATGGAGGCAGGTGGGTATAGCCAGGCCTTGGCCCAGACTCCAGCAGATTCTGAGGGAATGCATGTGGGGTGGGAAGCCTGCTATGTGGCTTTGGAATCAGACAGTCCTGGGTTCAGGCTGGCTTTTCCCTTCATCTGTGTGACCTTGGGCAGGTGGCTTAGCCTCTCTGAGTTTCTTCCACTTCTCTGCCAAGAGAGATTGCCAACACTGATGTCGCAGGACTGATGAGCACAGGACAGGCTCTTCACAGGGAGTCTCTTTGAGGTCCTCCCCCATTTCTCCCCACTCTGCAGGTAGTGAGGTCCTTCCTGGTGTGTTCTGCCAGGCAGGGGAGGCAGGTGGGGCTGGGAGATTGGGTCGCCCCACCTCTGCCTCAGATGGAGCTCAGCCCGACTTCCCTTCTTCTCCCGGCCCTTGGCATTCCTTCTGAGGAACAGATGAAGGATTCTGGGATCAATAACCTTGGTCAGGATTGATAAAGGCCTTGGAGTTCGCCGAGTCTCAGTTACTTTAGCTGTAAAATGGGGATGAGTGGTGTTGGGAAGATTCAGTGAGGTGATGAATGTTCAGGCTTGGACCAGGGCATGTGGAAGGTTTCAACAAATGATTGGACCTTTCTCTTGGGCCAGAGCAGGTCATCTTCCCTAGAATCTAGGATGTCACCAGCTGGGAGGTTAGAAAAGGAATATTCCAGGGAGACTTCAAGAGGAATGAGCAGAGAGGCATTTGGACCATGTCCACATCTGGGTAGGTGTAGAGGAGAGAAATATCATATTTAGACTCCTCAAACCAAGGAGCAGTGCTCCTCAAATCAATCCAGGAAGACTTCCTGGAGGAGGTGTGTATGTGGGGGGGGGCAGCAGCACCGAGGGGAGCATAGAGCAAGAACTGTCCTCACCTCCCACACCTGCCAGCCCAGCTGTGCTTAGTAGCGGTTAGAACTCTCAGCCCTGCCGAGCATGACTTCACTACCAAAGGTTAAAATAGGCCTCTCTGTCCCAACCAGGGTAGCAGTGACTGATTGGGACAGAAAATAGGCTCAGTGACCCCCAGAAGTGTGTGCCAAGGAAGAGACTGAGATTGGATTATAGAGTAGGGACTCTGCATTTCCTGCACATCCACTGTGTGCTGAGCCACAGGCTGAGCACCCTGCAGAGGCTATCTTGAATTCTTACAGTGGCCCCTTGGTGGAGGTATTTTTCTGCCCCGTTTTACAGAGGAGGAAACAGGTTCCTAGTTGTGGGGCATTTCTCTGAGTCCTGTGTGCCTGTGAAGGAGCTGGGAGGTGCAAGCCCAGCTCTCTGGCTCCAGCGCCCCAGTGCCCCAGTGCCCTAGCCCTGCCCCTGCCCAACCCTAACCAGGAGCGAGGCCCCTTCCGGGCCAGCGCAGCTTCTGGGCCTAACTGGGGCCGGGCGGCAATGGGGTGTAGAGGAGCAGATGGGTCTGTGGTTTGATTTCCCCAGCAGGTGTTTCCCAAGCTTGGCGGGAACAGGGAGGGGGAGCAGGGGGACCTCAGCTGCTTGTCCTTAAGACATAGGGGAAGGGTTCATTGTCTGCCCCTCTCCGCAAAGAAAGAATGGCAAGTGGAGTCTATTCAGGGGGCCCTGGAGCCCTTGAGCTGGAGTCCAAACATCGGGTGGGGGATGTTTGCACTGCTTCCCGATGTGGGCACCTCCCTGGGTTGTGGCACCAATCCAGGAAGTCCCCTGGGCCTGGGCGGATGCCCAGCCCCACCCTGATAAGGGCCAGCTGTGGGGCCATGATGGGCACCCAGTTTGGCTGGGCCAGCTGCTTGGTGGGGGGTGGGGGAGTGTCTCTCCCCAGTCTGATGTGGTTTAGGCCCCACCCACTCCTTCCTGCATCATCCTCTGTGCGTAGGGGGAGGGGGCAGATGTAGAAGTCACCTTGTAGCCTGTTATTAAGGAACTCCGAGCTTGTGGCCAGACTGACTTTGGTAGGGTCTCCACGTGCCTGGGCCTCAGAGGATGGGAGTGTTGTGTGCCTCTCAGAAAACAGGACTTCCTTCCCCTGAAAGGTCACTTGTCAGGTCATTGATATTTCCTCACCAAGTACAGTGA
>CM052542.1:12881065-12899776 GCA_028533065.1 Trachops cirrhosus | reverse complement strand
CCATGTGAACGGTCTCGTCCTGGGGTCGTGCACCATCTGTGCAGCTGGGCCCAGCAGCCCTCGGGTCGGGGCCCCTGGGTGTGGACTGAGACTGACACTGGGGGGCTGCTCTGTTCCCAGAGGCAGGGGAATGTTTGAAGACCCCACGGGGCCCAGGAAGCAGCAGCAGCTGGGGCAGGAGCTGAAGGAGCTGACGAGTACGGAGCAGGCCTTGGACCAGCTCATCCAGAGCTGCTCTCTGAACTTCAAGCACCTGACCGAGGACAAGGCCAACAAGAAATATCCTCTTTGGTTGGGAGAAGGCTGTCAGGGAGTGGGGACCAGAGTTGGTGCAGTGTCTCCCTCAGGGCCTGGCATATCCGTGTTTTCCTTTCTGGGTGGCTTCTCCTCTTGGTTCTATTGAAGTGACTTTCTCATAGTAAAAGACAACTGCATTTCTTTAAATCTGCAAAATGGAGAAAAGAAAGAATTAGCTGCCGCCACAACATAGCAGTGTTCTTGAACCTTCCACGGGTTATTTTGTTTGTTTGTTTTTTAAAGAATTATTTATTTTTAGAGAGAGGGGAAGAGAGAGAGAAAGAGAGGGAGAGAAACATCAATGTGGTGATGCCTTTCCCGTGCCCCCCACCGACTACTGGGGACCTGGCCCACAACCCAGGCATGTGCCCTGACTGGGAATCGAACCTGCGACCCCTTGGTTTGCAGGCCAGCGCTCAATCCACTGAGCCACACCAGCCAGGGCCATGGGTTATGTTTTGAATATAGTGTGTGACTGTTGTGCATGACATTGTATATCCTGCTTTTCTCCACTCAGTGTATCACCATAGGCAGTCCTGATGTGGGTACAAGTCCTTCCTGACTATTTGGCTGATCCATATGAAATTGCTGATACTGAACCACTTTTCATCTGCAAAAACAGCAGCCTCATATGGTTTAACCTAATATTTATTTGTTTATTTACTTATTTTTTAAAGAAGTAAATTTCTTATTTATTTATTTATTTATTTTTGGAGAGAGGGGAAGGAGAAAGAGGAGAGAAACATCAATGTGTGGTTGCCTCTAGCACGCCCCCCATTGGGGACCTGACCTGCAATTCAAGGCATGTGCCCTGACCAGGAGTCGAACCGGTGACTCTCTGGTTTGCAGGCCTGTGCTCAATATACTGAGCTACACCAGCCAGGGTCGTTTAACCTCATATTTAAAATGGTTTGAGAATGTCTTACTCAGATGACACTCTGGTTTGTTGATAAGTACTAAAATTAACATTTAGATCTCTTCCAGATTTCTGCTTTTATGAAGCAATACAATGATGGATGCCTTTGTATATAGAACATTTTCCTGTCTTTTTACTTATTTCCCCAGGTCAGATAACTAGGACAGATATGATGATGTCACAGAACATGGACTTTGTTAAGGCATTTTATACGTTTTTCCCGAATAGTTTCACCATCTAATTTGTTGTGGGTTTTTTTTTTTAAGATTTCATTTATTTATTTTCAGAGAGAGGGGAAGGGAGGGAGAAAGAAAGGAAGAGAAACATCAATGTGTGGTTGTCTCTTGAGCGCCCCCCACTGGGGACCTGGCCCACAACCCAGGCATGTGCCCTGACGGGAATCGAACTGGCAACCCTTTGGTTCACAGGCCAGCACTCAATCCACTGAGCCACACCAGTCAGGGCCTAATTGTGTTTTTGTGCATATGACCTTGTATATTTGGAAGGATGCTAGGCATTGTGAGAAATTTAAAGAAATAACACGTCTTTCTGCCTTTTCTAGTCTGAGAGATGAAGCCTTTATGTAAAAAACTGATAAAAGGCAGCATTTTTAAAAAATGATTTATACTTTTGTTTGCTTTCTAAAGAGATCCAAAGTAGTTTATGATATTAACAGGACAGGTTAGTTTGGGGTTGTTTCTGTGCTATAGAAGGCGTGAGGAAGAATGTTCAAAGGCTTAGGAGAGGGGGTGGGATCCCTGCCTGCTGGGCTGAGGGTGTGGATTTTGACTTCCCTTGACTCTGCTGCCCTCTACACTGGCCTATGTGACTTACCAGGACATCCGTGCTATTGGCACCTTCAAGGAACAGACAGTGATCGCTGTCAAGGCCCCTCCGCAGACGAGGCTGGAAGTGCCCGACAAGAGTGAGGTGAGTGGGGAGCGTTTGGTGGAGAGCAGGGTTAGGGGGTCCTGGGCAGCTCTGCAGGCTCTGGCCCTGGCCCAGCACCCCCCCCCGCCCCAGGCCTTGCTAGTGCCCATGGCAAGCCCTGAGCTGGGGCAGAAGTGATGGAAGCTGGAAAGGGTGACAGATTCTGGCCTGAGGAAAACCTCTGCTTCTGGTTGCTCTCTGCACCCCAGCAGCCCTGCGTGCCTGCACACACGCGCACGTGTGACCACACACAGCAGTGGTAGCACTCACAATAATCCTCTCGTGCTAACCTTGCTGTTCTAGATTAAAGACCGAAATTCTTAACACTCCTCCCTGTGAGGCCCTCTGCACTCTGACCTCATCAGCCTCCGCTCAGGCGCTGCCCCTCGCCTTTGCTTCAGCCACCCGCCTGCCTGCAGGTTCCCCACTGCTGTAAGCTTGTCCCCAGGACAGGACTTCACACACGCTGTTCCCTCCAACTGAAATACTCTTCCCTCTCTCCCCCTGGTTTACTGCCATTGAACCTACAAGTCTCAACTCAAACATCACTTCCACCTAGAAGCCTTCCCTGATCACCCCCAGAATTCATAACCACCTGTGCTTTCCCACCACACCTAACCTCCGTGCGCCAGATTATCTTGGTGCTTACATGACAGTGTTCTGTTTGTCCATTAGACTGCATTCCCCCTTGTGGTACCCCAACCCAGAGCCTCATAAAGGCTCAAGAAATAATTTGTTTAATGGAAGAACCTGAAGATAAATAAGGCCCTACCTTCACTGCCTTGGAGGAGCTCAGAACCTAAAAGATCCAAGCAAGCAGTGGGTCGTAGACTGAAGATGGGCTTTGAGGGCCAGGAGGAAGGAGAGTTGGAGGAAGCAGCCATTGGTGGTGACAGTTACACTGGGTCCTAAAGAATGAAGAGGATTTTTAAAAATCAAGTCATTTGTTTACATATAGTTGGCATACAATATTGTATCAGTTTCAGGTGTACAATATAATGACTCAACATTTGTACACGTTATGATGTGATCACCACACTAAGCTTAGTAGTCAGCTGTCACTGTGCAAACCTATCTCAATATCATTGCACAGGATTTTTGCCAGGTGGAGCGGGGGAGGAGGGTGCTGCGTGAGCCCCAGCCTGGTGAGCTGAGCGCGTGCCGGAATGGCACGTGTGTGTAGTCCGCCGTGGCTGAAGCTGCTGGTACGTGGTAGACAAGAGGCAGGGATGGGAAAGCCATGTATCAGGACTCATGGTTACGAGTCGAGCTGGCTTCAGTGAGGGGGAAGTGGGAGCTGAGTGACAGGTCCAGGGGGAGGATGTGGAGGCTGCAGGCCAGGCTGGCTGCTGGGGCTCATGTATGAGTTTAAGTCCACCTCACGCTCTCCATCTCTCACTGTGCCGCTCTCTGTGCCGATTCTGTTCCCAGGTGGGCTCCCCGATTGTGGCAGAGATAGCCTTCGTGATAGCAGCTGGGCAACCCCAATGGGAAGGGAGCTTCTGTTGCCAGGCCATGGGCCTGATGCTGGTTGGACTGGTCTGAGTCACGTGCCATCCTGCACCAGTAACTGTCCCTCGGACCTTCTCGTCCTGCATCCCAAGCTCACCCATTGGGGCTTGAGAGTGGGGATAGAGGGATTTCTCAAAGGAAAACCCAGGCATTCTCCCTGAAAGAAGGGGGTCTGGGGGCCAGGCAGGTGGAAGCAGCAGATGTCACCGCAGGCCAGACGGAGCAGGCCTTCGTGCCCAGCTCAGGACTGGAGCTTGCTCTCATGAATGGTGGGAGCCACGTGTGTCCGTCCATGCACACTGACCCCTAAGTGTCCAGCTGCCCAGAGCCATGGCCTGGCTTCTCCTCCTCCTCCAGGAGAACCTGCAGATATACCTGAAGAGCACGCAGGGGCCCATCGAAGTCTACCTGTGCCCGGAGGAGATGCAGGAACCAGAGAGCCCCGCCAAGGAGCCCGTGCCCTCCATGTCCACCCTCAGCCCCAGCCCTGACTCTGCCCAGCCCAGCGGCAGCACCAACCCTGGCATTCTCGAACCCACAGCATCCCCAGGTAGGGATAGGAGGTGGGGGGAGCCATCGGCCTTAGTTTCCCCCTCCACATCAACATTTGTTGGGTATTGACCTTCTACCTGGAGGCAGGGGATTAGTCCTCCCCCCGTGTGTGCATTGCACTCTACACGCCATAGAGCACGTGTGCATTGCTGTCTCATTGGCAGGCTGATCCTGCTTCAGGGCAGTGGGGGGCCTGGGTTTGAATCCCAGCTCTTCCACTTACCAGCTATGTGATCTTGGACAAGTTACTTAACCTCTTTGCATCAATTTCCTCATCTGTAAGTTGGGCCTAGTAACTAATGGTATTCGCCACATGGGTTGTTGCGAGAGTTAAATGAGCGAATACATGAAAGCATTTAGAACTGTGCCTGGCAGTGAGTGCTAGCTGTTGTTATCGTGATTATTGCCACCACCGCTGGCCCTGCCGCTTCTGTGACAGCTACTAAGAGCAGAGCTTCTGGCGCTCAGTAAGCCCACAGGAAGTGGAAACTATAATTTTTTTTTTTTTGAGGAAGGCTCAATGCTTTCTTGGACGATAATAACTAAGGTTTTTGAACCATGACTCTGCCAGGGACACCCCCATTTTCACGTTACTCCTCACAGCAATTCTTGGGGTGGGTTTTCGTACTCCCAGGGTAGACATAACGAATGGAGGCAGAGAGGTGATGTGGCCTGCCCGAGGTCTCCCGGCTGGGAGACGACGCAGCTGGGTCCGAGCCTTGGTCTCCACATCCCTAGCCCAGCGCTGTCTCCACGAGAAACAGAACACACCAGGCAGGGGACCCTGGCTCAGCCTGGGCTGGGAAGTGGACGGTCCCACTAAAAGCTGGCCCCACCTCCTAGGAAGTAGAATGAGGCAGCTGCCAGCGGGGAAAGAGGTGGGAGAGGTTCCCGAGGCCTTTCCAGGGAGGGGGGGTCTGGAAGGAGTAGGAGCGGGAACCTGGGAAGGCCCCTCCACCAGCGTGGTTTTTGCTCTTTGCTGGGATCGCACTTCAGGTCAGATTGGCAGGATTCTCAAGGCTGTGCGGGCCAGTGTTCCACTCTGCGTGTTTTAGCAGCAGAATTCCCTTAAGTAGAACCCCAGTGTTTAAACAAATGCAGAGCCCTGGCTGGTGTGGCTCAGTGGATTGAGTGCTGGCCTGTGAACCAAGAGTTCACAGGTTCGATTCCCAGTTAGAGCACATGCCTGGGTTGCAGGCTGGGGGTCCCCAGTTGGGGTGTGTGAGAGGCAACCAATCAATGTATCTCTTATATGTTGGCTGTTTCTCCCTCTCCTTTCCCTGCTCTCTAAACATAAATAAATAAAATCTTAAAACAACAAAACAAATGCAGAGCTAGAACTGGTCTGGTGGAAGAGGTGTGTTTGGGAGGCTCTATAGAATACAGATTGGATTCTATTTCTTTAACTCAAGGATTGACACGCTATTGCCTGTAGGCCAAATGCGGCCTGTTTTTATATGGTTCATGAGCTAAGAATGGTTTTCACATTGTGAGAGTTGTAGGGGGAAAAAGAAAAGAAAGTGACTGTGACAAGAGACTACTGTAAGTGTCCTGCAAAGCCGAAAATACTACGGGCCTTTTACAGAAGTTTGCTGACTCCTGATCTAACTCAGCCCTTCATTTTGCATGTGAATAAAAGAAGCCCAGAGAGGGCAAGTGACTTCTCTAAGGTCACACAGCAAGTTGGTGGTGGAGCTTGACCACCAGCCCAGACTCCCAACTCTTCTCTAATGATCTCTCCTGTGTCCTGGCCTGGTCTGGGGACCAGGGCTGCTCCCCGCACCAGCCATCTGTCCCTCTGGGCACCTCCCAGCGCCTATCTCCCACTCCAGGCCTGTGCCCCACCCTGTTCTCACTCCACTGTCAACAAGTACACAGCTCTCCAAAGTTCGAACCACTTTCACTTCAGGTGTCCTTTGAGGACCATCCTTGTAGTCCCTGACATTCCGAGGTAAACCTAAAAGTGGCTGACAGCACAGAAGTTAAAATCGGGGGACTCGCCTGCACCTCACCTCCCATGACTTGGTGACGGTGGGTCAGTCACTTTAGCCCCTCGGAGCCTGCTCCCGCACTCATAACTCCCTCATGGCCTTTGGGTGGGTGGTGGAGATGACACAGCGTGAATGTAAATTTTTAAAAAGCTTATGTGAACTGAGCGCCTACTATGTGCAGTTTGGGAGAAACAGAAGTGACTATGAGCCACTCGGTGTGGTGGAGGCACAGATATCACAAAGGGCAGTTCTCTTCAGGATGCGATAGACTCCGGGAGAGGGAGAGCAGGGTCCGGCCTGCCGCAGAGGCCTCCCAGGTTGTCCCAGCCGCTGCTCCGTGCACCTCACTAAGGTGGACCCTTACTTTTCCTTGTGGTGAAACGGAGGCGCCGGGTCCCACAGCCGGTGAGGTGGGCTGGGATCCGAGCCCACGTCCTCCCTGCTCTGGAGCCCGGCCTCTTGCTCTAACTCCTGCAGGCCTCTGCAGCACAGCACACAAACATTTGTGCTTTGCTTTTTTCATTTGAATACATTTGACTTCTCTGAGCTTCAGTTTCCCCATCTGTAAGTAGGGTAGTAACACTGACACTCGAGTGTCTGTGAAGGTGACACCTGCCTGACCTTGCGAGCAGAGCTGGGCCCCCTAAGCCCTTGGTGAACGGGAGCCATCGGAACTGTTGGCAGGGCAGCGACAGACCCCGTGCGGGGTTTCTGCACGCCAGCCAGCGTGCTTTCACCCTCTCCGCCACCCTCTGAGGTCGGCGTCACCACCCCCGGTTAGAGGTGAAGAAATGGGGGCTCAGCCACGTGAGGTCGCTTCCCCACGAGCACTCAGGCGCGCCCGCCCTCGCGGTTGCACTTCCAGCGCGATGCCTGGTTGGTCTGAAGGAACGACTCAAGTGGTGAGAGCGCAGGCACCGGGGTGCACTTGACAGGGGATTCCTGGGCCCTGCTCCACGCCTCTGAGTGGCAAATGGCCTTCTTACCTCTACGTGAAAGTGGACTTGGCGTCTGAAGGCCAGCTCATGACCCGTGCAGCTAGCATGGTTGAGCATGGACTATGGGAGCAAGGTAGACAGCGACCCCATCGTACTGGGCCTTCACAACCCTCGTCAGAACTTGCATTTCATTCTAAGTCCTTTTATTTTAAAAAAATGTATTTATTTACTTTTTTAGAGAGAGTGGAAGGGAGAGAAGGAGAGGGGAGGACACATTGATCAGTTGCCTCTCACACACCCCCTACTGGGGACCTAGTCCTCACTGGGAATCGAACTGGCGACCTTTTGGTTCACAGGCTGGTGCTCAGTCCACTGAGCCACACCAGCCAGGTCTCTAAGTTATTTTTATATCAGAGCACAGACGGCAAGGGACAAGAATTGAAGCAAGGTGGCTGGTCAGGGGTGGTGTGGGTGAGGGAGGAGTGGGCAGCTTGGAGAACTCACCTGGTCATGGGGAGGAGCTTGCTGCTGGATTGGATGCAGGGGAGATGGGCAGGATTCCAGGACTCTTGGGCCTTCCGGCCTAGCCCTCCGGGTGGGCGGTGGTTCATTCCTTATGACAGCGAGCACAGGCCACCCTTGAGAAACTGTGTTCTGAAAGGGGGCAGTCACAGGGGCTGGCGACTGGAGAGTCGGGAGGCCGGGGGAGGAGGCTTCGTTAAAGAGGGCGTTGTTAGATCTGTCCAAGTGTGGACGGGAATGATCTGGTACCTCGAGAGGAATTGATGATGCAGGGAAAAGAGAAAAGGATTTCAGGGACATCATGGTGAAAGAGGGCGGGTTCTGAGAGCAGGAGACCCCACCACCGGGAGAGGACAGAGGAGGGTGTGGGAGAAGGAGGGCAGTTGCTAGGGCTGGTGCCAGGAAGGGGTGTCCTGTGCCACGTGGCGTGTGGCAGGCTGGGGGAGAAGAGACGGGCGCACGCAGTCGTCCAGAGAGCCCGAGGGCTGCTCCCGCGCTCTGGGGCCTGGCCGGAGGCCTCTGGGCACCAGGGCCAGGCTTGACCCTCGTCTGTTTGTCTCTAGCGCCATCGCTGACTTCCCAGCAGGGAGGCGTCCTGCTGCCACCATCCCTCGTCCCTCTGGAGGCCACCGACAGCATGCTGGAGCTGCCACACCCTCTTCTGCAGCAGACCGAGGACCAGTTCCTGTCCCCAGCCCTGACAGATGACTCGCCTCTGATCAGCCTCTCTCCGCCCTTGGACCAGGACGACTACCTGTGGGGCCTGGACGGGGGCGAGGGCATCAGCGACCTCTTTGACTTCTATGACTTCGGGGACCTGCTGATTAATTGAGTGACCCTGCCCGCCCCCAGCAGCCCTGCCACTGTCTCTACCTCCTCGCAGACGGACTGACAGGCCCTCTGCCTGCACTGGGACATTGGCCACAAGGTGTTACCCTTCGAGTATGGGGGTCTCCTCTCCTTCGTGCCCCCCGCCCCCGCGCCAGCCGAGGCTGCCTGGGAGGGTCCTGGAGGGTGCGGGTGAGGATCGTGCCAGGGGTTGGGTCTGTCCTTCCTAGTGGAAGCCAGGCCTGCGAAGGCCCATTTAGTCTTCTGACCTCCAACGGGAAGGGCCGCAGATGAGGTGACCAGGTCCGGGGAAACGCCCTGGCACGGCCTTCTGAGGGGTCATTAGGACCCTCCGTTTATCGGAAAGCACTTAATGCCTTGTGTATTTATTTCAGGTTGAGTTTAGTTTGTGTGTCTTCCCTGAGTTTTAGCAGGGACGAGTTCCGGTCAGATTCCTCAGGCAGGCCCACGCTGGCCGCTGTCCAAGGGCAGCCCTGGGCTTCCTGGCACCCAGGCCAACTCCCTGACCCCCCCACCGCGGTGGTGGCTGGGTCTCTGAGGGGCTGGCCCGTCTGCTGGACCGTTCATTGCACTTAGGTTCCTAATGCTAGTAAGCAGCGGCTGAGGTCCCAGCCTTGGCTTCCTGGTCTCCCCGTCCCAGAGGTGGTTCCAGGGAGCCACCCCAGTGCTCAGTGCCCGGTGGCACTGCGGCTCCTCAGGAAACAGGACCAACCAATTAAGGAGCCTCCCTTCCTGTGGAATTCCTTATTTGCCTCCCTTAGAATGTACAAAATGGTCCTCCGGGGAGACAGCGGAGCAGAGCTACGGAGGAAGCGCGGACAGGAGTGTGGAAGCAGGCTGAATGGCCGTGGCAGGCACTGCTCCTCCGTTTGGGCCTCTGGCTGGGACCCGGGCTGTTTCACACTGAGGACCTGGGAGGCAGGGGCAGCGGCACCGCAGAGCAGGGTGAGATTAAGACAGGAAATTGCCAGAACACGCCCTCTCTGTAGCTGCCGGTATCCCCCTCCCCTTCCCTGGAAAGATTTTTTTTTTTTTTTTTTTTTTTTGCCTCGTTTGTTAAAGGGGGTGATTCTTTAAGGACTTCCCCTTCCCCCCAGCTCGCACATGGACCCCCAGGGACAGAGGTGACCAGGACTTGATGGTATGTAGGCTCCTTTTGTCACAGGAATGCAGAAGTGACAGAGAGGGTCTTCACTGCAGACCAGACTAGGCAGCTAGGGAGGAGATGGGCTCGTGTGACCTCTTCAGACCTGGAACTCTGCGGTCTTCGGCCTCCCCCCACCCGCCTGCCTCCCCAGGGGCTTGGCCATCCCACACTGTCCCTGTAGCCCAGGTGGGTGGGGGGCTGTCGGCCCTCTCCCCCACCCAGCCCGGGTGGGGTGCCCTGGGCTGAACCACGGCTGTGCCTTCTGGAGGGAGGCGGCCTGGGCGGGGGACTGAGAGGCCCACTCCCCACCTCAGGGAGCTGTTTTCTCAGGGGCTCAGCTGGGCAGCACTTTGTTTTTCCTGAGTTTGTAGCATTAAGCTGGTTCGTAGTGTGAATTCGGCCCGGTGTGATTGCTCTCAAAGTGATCTGTAGGCGTCTGAAGTTTGGGGGGTGGGCGTCTTTGGGGAGTGGGGTCCAACGCAACTGATGCCCAGCTGGGGCAGTTGTACCTTGTCATCTGCAGGTCAAAGGTGCCCAGCTCTATGAACAGGGCTGATCTTCTATAATTTACAGCAATGCCTTTGGTCTCCCCTCCTCCACAGCTCCACGGGGCTTTCATCGAAAGTCCGTTTTGCAGCCCAGCTGCCCAGGACCACCTCCGCCCTTGCGGGAAGAGGGGTCACTGCCTGGGGTCTGGTCCGGGCCCGTGGGGCTGGAGATGGCGTGGCTGTTCCCAGCTCTTCGCTGGGCTGTTGTTTGGCCACTCACCATCTCTGAGGACAGGCATGTTTGAGTTTAATGCCTTGGGCTCTATGGAGCTTTCTCCTAGAATTGAATCAGAATAAAAGGAGTAAGAGGCCTGCAGGGTCCACTGGGAGGGAGTTTAATGCGGAAATCTGGCCAAAATACAAGCTCTTTCTCCAGGTGCCCAGCAATAGGGTTGGACAGAGGGGCTGCCCCTTGGGCCCACGGCCTGTCGCCTGAGCAGCTTCCCCTGTCACCTCCCGTGTGGTCCCCTGCCTGGCCCAGGGGCTGGGCCACCCAGGCCCATTCTCAGGCTCATTGTAGGAAACAAGTTTGAGCCTCTTTCTAACCAGTGACACTTGAACCCCCCCAAGTTCACTGAAGTGCTTCAAGAACACATTTTGAGGGGTATTTTTCCTTTAGGGGCCAGGGAAATATTAAAACTAGGGCAGAAGAAAAGCCAGTTTCTCCCCAAGGTACATTATTTCTGCCAGGAAGTTCCTCAGCCCCCAAGTCACGCGTGTCCCCAGAGACATCAAAGACTCAGGGCCCCAGGGAACCCAGTAGTATTATGTTGTTGGATAGTGTCAGATTCTAAGAAATCCCTTAAAACCAGGGACATGCTCCCGTGTCCCTTCCTGTTGACAGTGTTGGCTAGACCAGAGCGGTGTCCTCTCCCCACCGCAGTGCTGGTCAGACCAGCACGGCTACAGGGACGAGGGGAGAGGAAGCTTGCAAAACTGGCTCTGGGATGGTTCGGGCTTCACTTGCTCTCCCCAAGTGTGTCCAGCATCAGTTCTGCACAGTGTTTAGTGTCTTCAGTGAAAGAGTTTGGATGTCCCGTGTCCGAGCGTTGTGTGGCTTAGCGCATTTGAAGTAGAAGCCCCTCGGGGTTGTTTACAAGCCGTTGTCTGGTTCCCGTCATTGGCTCCGAGGTCCCCACCCCATCCTGGGACCCTGTTCTCCCATGAGGACCCTCAGTAACCACAGGCCCGGCCAGTCTGGGTGTGAAGAAGGCTTGTGTGCGTGGCACTTGTGTCTCGAGGGTGAGCAAACCCGAGGGAACCCGGTCTCGCTGCGGGGACTCTGGATGGGTCACTCACCTCCAACCTGGTTTCGCCCTGGGTCCTGCTTCGATGAGCACCGTGTAAACCTCCCTGTGTGTGATAATCGGGCATTAAACAGCAACTCGGGGCCCCTCGTCTCTGTTGTGCTTTCTGAAGGTCATTACCAGTGTGGGTCTGGTCTGCCAGGTCAGGTGTGGGGACTATCCTGACCAGCTGGCTGGCTTCTCCCTTTTCCACACTGGCTTATTACCATGCCTGAAATCTCACCATTAAGACTGAAAAGTCGGCCGTACCCCGATGTGAAATGTGAGCACCTTCCCTGCTTGGCCTCCATCACCTGTCACCTGGGCTATTTCAGTAGCTTCCTTAATATTCTCTCTGCTGCCCGTTCTCCATTTCAGCCTCTCTAGCAGTGGTTTTCAAAGTATAGTCCTCAGACCAGCATTACCTGGAACTTGTGAGAAATGCGTATGCTCAGCACCTGAAGAAGGAAGTCAGCAGGTTGGACCCAGAACCACAGCTTAATAAGCCCTCCAGGTGGTTCTAACGCAGCTGAAGTTTGAGAGCCACGCCCTCTGCCACCCAGAGAGATCCTCCTCGAACAGTTCTAATGATGCCACTCCCCTGCCTAACGGACAGGTCCTCTCTGCCCTTAGGACGAAGTTTCCCCCTTTGCTTGACAAGAAAGTCCATTTACAACCTTACAACTGGCTTGCTCTAATTTTCCAGACTCACTGGCCGCTCCTCCCTCCACTCAGCCATGTAGGACTTCTATATTAGTTCCTGAAAACTGCGTTTTCTCTCTTCTAGGCCCTCCCACGTGCTGTGTGCTCACTCCACTTGGCACGCCCTTCTCTCCATTTCAGCTGATCAGGCTCCTGCCTATTCTTCAAGGTCCAGTTCAAAATCTTTTCTTTGTAGTTTTCCTTGACATTAACATGTAACCTTTAATACTTTGCACATGGATATGGTTATTTATGCTTGGCAGTGGGGAGAGAGAAATGAATAAGTGAGGAGAGCATCCCCATCCTCAGGATGCTCACAAGACAGACATAAAAGTATAATTACAAATGATGTGGCCGTTGTAGTAATATACTTTTTAGGAGTTGGGGGCGTCATTCGGGAAGGCTTCCTGGAGGAGGTGATATCCAAACTATGTCTTCAAGGATAAGCAGGAGTCGCCTGGAGTTAGGGTATATGGGGACGGGAGTCCTCCCTTCCAATTGGAGCGATCAATATATTCTGTCCTGTGGTCCAGCAGACAAAGGTGGGTATCAGGGAGCACTGCTCACTGCTCCAACTCTGCCAGTTTGGAGCTCTTGCCCTAGGAAAGTCCAGTGAGTTGAAGAGGTTGACACAGACCCTGAGGGCAGTGGGATGGGGTTGGGGAAACAAGGTCTGGGGGTCCTGTTAGACCATAGGGAACTAACTGACTAATGAGACAGGTCTGGAGCCTGACACCAAGAAATCCATTTACATGGAAGGCAAATAAAATGCCAGTAAATACATCTGGCTCTGGTATCATTTGGAGTAAAAAACTTTTTTTTAAAGATTTCATTTATTTTTAGAGAGGGGAAGGGAGGGAGAGAAACATCAATGTTTGAAAGATACAGCAATTGGTTGCCTCTCACACGCCCCCAACTGGGGACCTGGCCTGCGGCCCAGGCATGTGCCCTGACTGGGAGTCGAGCCGGCCACCTTTCAGTTTGCAGGCTGGTGCTCAGTCCACTGAGCCAGGGCTGGAGTAAAAAACTCTTGAATGCAAATATCATTCTTGATGGTAAAGCATTAGAAACAAGACAATGACACCTACTATCACTCACTCCTGCAAATCGATGTTATCCTGCTGATCCCAGAGAAAGCAATGAGACCAAGGGCAGGGGAAAGCCCAGATCTGACTGCCCCCAAACCCAAGCAACCAGCTACTGTGCTCTCCTGCACAGGGTCGTGACTTGTCAGACGTTTATTGAGCACCTGCCCTGTGCCAGGGTGGGGTCGTAACCCCTGCTCCCGGTCAAGGCCATCAGCGTGCTTTAAGAACTGGCTTCCTCTTTCCATGAGCAGACAAGGCTTGGCAGGCGTGCGCCTGCAGCCCACATGCCTGATGTACCTCACATTCTGGACTGACAGGAAGGGAAGACCGGGCCTCTCCGGGGGCCTAGAGGAGAGTCTCACAGGGCCCAGCAGATGACAATGCTATTTTATTATGTAGACTCGTATATTTTGTTTGCCTCTTGGTCCTTCCATCAATCCCGGGAGAGAGAACAGATAATAAAGCTTGGAAAGTCTAAGAGCCACAAAAAAACCAGAAGGGGTCTTTTCTCACTTGTTTTACAAATACTTTACAGCCTCTGTTCTAGGCCGAGGCATCTCAAACTTCAGCACTCAGCAGAATCACCGCAAGAGCTTGTTAAAAACACGTTGCGGGGCCTGAAGTTTCTGTTTCAGTGGGTCAGGGGCGGGGCCTGAAAATGTGCATTCCTGACAGGCTCCTGAGGCTGCTGGTCATGGGCACCCTACTTTCAGAACTCTGCACTGGCCATATGCCCACACTGAGAGTCAGGCATTCTATCCTGTGAACAAGAAAGAAAACAGTCCTTACCCCTGAGGACCTTACAGCTCAGTGGCTTTTGATCGGCATTCGCTCAACAAAACAGGACTGTGCGTGCATAATATCATGAGTTTTCAGGAACCCCCGTGAGCTGGATATTGTTATAGGCCCGATTTTTACAAACAAGGAAACTAAAACTCAGAGAGTTTAGGTACTGTACATGTGGTTACAAGGAAGTGACAGAGCCCAGGCTCCGGGTCCCCAAGAGTTCCTACTCTAGTTGAACTGCACCTAAATGAGTGATTCAATGGAGTGTTAGGGATGCTAGCATCGAGAAAAAAATAGGTTGACTTGGGAGCCAAGGACATCTATGGAAGAAGGAACTCAGAGAGGTCACTTAGGGGATAGACCTGAAAGAGACATTTGCCAAAGGAAAGGGCGGGAGAAGGCCGTGCAACAGGCAGAAGGAACCGCTCTGGGGAAGGCCAGGTGGCTCCCTGGTTACAGTCTGCAGAACAGAGTGACTCAGTAAATTCCCGTTCCCTGGTCTCAGACTCCTGCCAACCCTCACGTGGCTATAGTGGAGAGTGGGAAAGTGACCAGCAGGATGGGATGCCCAGTGCATCTGCTGGCCAGCTGTTGCTGTGTTGACTCAGTCAAGGCCATACAACCCTGCTGGCACACACGCATGCACACACACACACATGCAGGTGTGTTTTCTTCGAAGGGTTCACTGATGGATCGCCAAGGCAGGTTATTTTCCTGTCAGGGAGACCACTGCCCTCTGGTGGCCGCTCTGGTCAACGCTGAAATTGGGGGGGAAAACTACCCTTTATTTAAACTGTTAAGGATCATTATGGACCATGATTTATTTCTTTTAATCTCCCAGAAACCTTATTAAATAGGCATTATTGTTCTCATTGAGGATCAGAGAGGAGGAGTTACCTTCCTAAGGTCACACAGCTGGAAGCAGTGGACAGGATCATGAACAGGGTGAAGCAGCAGCGGGAGGCAAGAAAGGCCCCTCACCGGCCTCATCCTAGTCCCAGCCCCCGTGATGGGCGGGTTCTGGCATTGGGCCAGACAAACCCCAAGGCTTATGGTCTCAACCACCATGCAGCCCAACCTCCTATCTGGCATTGAGGGGGGTCCCATCTGACCTTGGGCATTTCCTTGGTGTGTACAATGCTAGATGCTGGGGAAACAAAGATGCACCCCTTTATCCATGAAGAGTGTAACTTATGTCCTGCACATGTAAATTGTGAGAAGACACCTTACACCAGGAACAGCAAAGGAAGCGTTGTGTGTGTGTGTGTGTGTGTGTGTGTGTGTGTGTGTGTGTGTGTGTTTGCGCACGCTAAGCCCACAGGTCTCAGGGAAGATCGATGGCAGAGCCCCAACCGCAGGGAGTCTCCTTCCCCAGGCAGTGCATCCCCTGAGGCACAGTCAGCATCAGGCAAGGTCCTTGGAGGTGCTGGGGAAACATTTCTTGAATAAATGACCATGAGTTCATGACATATTGATCGGCTGTCCATTGTCATGATACACGTGATTATTATTGTACTGGGTGGTCACAGGGCATGGAACAGGGGTGTCAAACTCACTTTCACCAGGGGCCCCATTAGCTTTGCAGTTGCCTTCAAAGGGCTGAATGTAATGTTAGGACTGTATAAACATAACTACTCCTTAACTAGGGGCAAGGAGCTCGGCGCTGCTGGGTAGAAACAAGGTGCTGGGCCAGATAAAACAAGGTGGAAAGCCAGATTCAGCCCGTGGGCCTTGTGTTTGCCACCTGTGGCAGGGAAGGAAAATGCTCAGTGTAAACGTAAACTTACTTGGTCATGGCACGATATCAAATACAGATTATTTAAAGAGTACCCAAACCTGCCCTGGCTGGTGAGGCTCAGTGGATTGAGTGCCGTCCCGTGAACCAGGGGGTCACTGGTTTGATTCCCAGTCAGGGCACATGCCTGGGTTGTGGGCCAGGTCCCCAGCAAGGGGTGCGTGAGAGGCAACCACACGTTGATGTTTCTCTCCCTCTCTCCTTTCCTTTCCCCCTCTCTAAAAATAAATAATAAAAATCTTTAAAAAGAGAGAGAAAGAGCTGTGGCAGGGGATACTAGGTCGCCAGAAGGGTATTGGGGAAGGCTTTCTGGAGGAATTGACATCTGATTAGCCCAGTTGAAAGGAGGTGGGGGAGTGTTACAGGCAGAGGGAAGAACAGTGGGAGGACACAGATCGTGGCAGGGAGGGAAGAGTGAGAGATAAGGCTGTAAAGGGCAGGAGCATTCAGATCATGCAGGACCAGGTAGCCATGAAAAAAAGTTAATGTTTCATCCAGACAGTAATGGGGACTGTTGAAGAGTTTTAAGCAAGAGAGCAATAGATCAGATATGCAAAACTGGGAGCAGGGAGACCAGTGAGCAGGTGGTATGGCCTGGATTAGGGCTGGCATGGAGATGGAGAAGGCGGTCACATATGTGAGACGTTTAAGAGGCAATGATAAAACGATGACCGAGTGGAGGTTGGTGGAAAGAGATGGAGAGAATGACTCTCAGGTGGTGTATGGTGGTGCCTTCCACCAAGACACAAAGAGGCTGGGGCCAGGGCCAGGGTACAAGATGTCGAGTTCAGTTTTAGACATGTAGGGTTTGAGGTGTCTGTCTGTGAGATAGCCATATGAAATCATCACATAGGCAGTTGGATACACAGAGCTCAAGCCAGAGAAAGGGCTAGGCTAGAAATGGAGTCTTGGAAGGTATAGTCAGCTCAGTAATGGCCTCCAAAGATATCCAGGTCCTAATCCCTGGAACCTACGAATGTTATCCCATATGGCAAAAGGAATTTTGCAGATGTGATTAATTTAAGGATCTCAAGAAGGGGAGATTATCCTGGATTATCCAGGTGGACCCTACACATAATCAAAAATGTGCTTGTAAGACCGAGGCTGCAGAAGATTTGACCACACAAAAGAAGGAAATATGATGCCTTTGCAGAAGCAAGATGTCCTTGAAGATAGAAGAAGGTGGCCACAGGCCAAAGAATGCAAGGAATGCAGTTCTAGAAGCTAGAAAAGGTTAAGGAAATGGATGCTCCCCTAGAGCCTCTGGAGGGAGTGTGGCCCTGCTGATACCTTGATTTCAATGCAGTGAAACACATTTCAGATTTCTGACCTCCAGCCCCATAAGAGAATAAGTGTTGTTTTAAGCCACCAATTTGCAGTAATTTGTTATAGCAGCAGTAGGAAACTAATACAGAAAACATCAACATTAATGGTGTAAAGGAAGCTGGTGGTGTTGGATGGTGTCCAAGCCTGCATAGAGTGAGAAGAGCAAAGTGCCCAGCAGAGGGCTCCCAATGACACCAGCATTTAAGACACATACAGCCCTGGCTGGTGTGGCTCAGTGGATTGAGTGCCGGCCTGCAAACCAATGGGTCACCGGTTCAATTCCCAGTCAGGGCACATGCCTGGGTTGTGGGCCACTTCCTGGACAGGGGTTGCTCCAGAGGCAACCACACATTGATGTTTCTCTGCCTCTCTTTCTCCTTCCCTTTCCCTATAAATAAATAATGAACAAATAAATAAAATATTTAAAAAAATACAGAGGAAGAACAAAGTCAAACAAGAGAAGTAAGTGCCTGTTGTCTTGTAAGAGAAGATCCTAGTTGACCTTGAGATAATTTTGAGTAGTTGGGGTTGAAAACAGACTGGAGTGGGTTGAAAGGTGACTGAGGGGTGAAGCAGAGTTGTATTTCACAGCACATGTGTCCCGTCTCCTCCCCCAGATTGTACATATTTTTTCAACTTTTAATTCTATTACACAAGTAGTATTATGTTCCTTATAAAAAAGTTAAGATGCACAGTTGGCCAAAAGAAAAATAAATTACTCATAATGTCCTCAGATGGTGATATTTTAGAATATATCTTTTCAAGTTTTCTTTTTTTATGCAAACTATACAATTCTCTCAATCACCTTATGGGGTAAAATACGATTAGGCCATTTTAAGAAGACATTCTGCCTTAGAGAAGCAAGCAGTTTCCCCAGCTGCCCATAGCTGGTCAACAGCAGACCAGGATGGGAACTTAGATGTATCACACTCCAAGGCCAATGTTCTTCACCTCGGTGCTTCCCCGATAATTCACCTGAAGGAATCTTTTCAAGAGGGCCTCAGGGTCCAGAACTAAATCAAAGTAGATTTCTGTTCAGACCCCATCGTCATCCACCCAAAGATACAGGTGGTTCCCAAGAGGAAGAAGTTAGTGAATGGCTAGGAGTGACCATCTTTAGCCTGGTAGGGACAGTGAGGGGGAATTGAGGGGTGAAAGGCACCAGACTAAGTCCAGGAAGACAGAAGGGGGTGGGTGAGAAGGCCAGGTAAGGAGAGGGTTACCGAGCACTTACTGGGTACATGCACGTGTTAGATTTTTTCCTCGCAACATTATAACGGAGTGGGCATCAGACTTCCCATTCTGCAAAGAAGGAAAGAGGTTCCAAGAAGGGATGTCATTTTGCCCAAATTACACAGTTACCCCGGGGGTGCCTAGCTACACAGACCCTGGAGGCGGGGCACTCGGCTGGGGGCTGAGGGTAGGCGGCCTCGACGGCGCTGGGAACCGGAGGCTGACAGCTGGGTGCGTGGACCCAGGGAGAAGTGGGGCGATTCCGGGTAGAGCGGGACAAGGATGCCAGCAGG
>CM052542.1:12859834-12880565 GCA_028533065.1 Trachops cirrhosus | reverse complement strand
GTCAGGCACCCCTCCCAGCTGGGCATCCCTGAACTTCTGCCCACGTTTGCTTCCAGATCCTGGAAGGAGACCAGGCCATCCTGCAGAGGATAAAGAAGGCTGTGCGGGCGATCCACAGCTCTGGCCTTGGTGAGTCAGCCTGCTTGATGCCCAGCCTGGCCAGGTAGCACCTTCCCCAGCCCCAGACTGAAGCTGACTCTGAGTTCCCTTCCCTCTCTCCTCAGGCCACGTGGAGAATGAGGAGCAGTACCGAGAGGCCGTGGAATCCTTAGGCAATAGCCACCTGTCCCAAAACAGTCATGAGCTGTCTACCGGCTTCCTGAACTTGGCCGTGTTCACCCGTGAGGTGGCTGCACTCTTCAAGAACCTGGTGAGGACCCTGGTCCTTTCTTAGTCAGCCTCTAGCCCATGCTCAGGGCAAATCCAGTGGACTTAAGAACCTGGATAGGAAAGAGTTGGTTTTCACTCTTCTCCTAAGTTGTCATTGACCTCTAGTGTCCCTTGACCTCTGACCCATGACCTGAGGTCCCTTTCTAGTTCCGACCTACCTTTGCATTCTTCTTCCTCTGTGACTCCTCCCCCCGCCCCATCTTCTCTCTCTTTCTTCTTCCCTCTCTGCCCTCTTCTTTGTCTTCTGCGGTGGCTATTCAGGAACAGAGGGGTCTCAGCAGCGGGGAAGAACCCCACACGAGGGAGGGCTCCCTGGATGAGGTTGGGGAGAAGGGAGCGCAGGCTCTGGGGTTCCTGTTTTTATGCCACCACCTCTCCTCAACCTTCTTTGTCCTCTCCGTTCCCAACCGCTTGTGCTTCGTCCTCAAAGCCTAGAACCTGCCTTGTCTCAACAAGCCTCTCAGCTCTGCACAGCACCCAGTGGCCTCAGGCCCCTTCCTGAAACGGCCTCCTCCCCTGTCCACGGGTCCCTGCCTCGAGGCCGCCTGAGACGGAAGCTCTTCCCGTGTGCAGGCCTGGTCCCAGGACCTTACGTATTAGCTAGCTGAATCCTGGAGCACAGCTCGGTGGGGTCGCTTTTACTATTGCCCCCACTTCACAGGCTAGGAACCTAGGACTTGAGGTTAAGCAACTGGCCTGAGGTCAGACAGCTGGGTCTGAACCCCAGTTGGCTGGCTCCAGCATTCGAGAACAAGCCTGGTGGTACCCCTTCCTAGGAAAGCCCCTCTCCTTCCAGGCTTCCGGGGACTAGCTCTCAGCTCTGGTGGTTCAAGTCCCACTAGTGCCCTCCAGGGCTGGCGGGGTCACATCATCTCCAAGAAGCGGTTTGCTCCGTGGTTAAGTCCCCGGACCTTGGACTTAGACGGGGTCTGAATCCCTACTCTGCAGCTCACTGAGTGTGTGACCTGGGTGAGCCACTCAATCTGCCTGAGCCCCAGGTGTCTCCTGTAACACTGGGATAGTAAGAGGACCCGTCTCGCAGAGTTGTAATGAAAACCACACAAGCAGAGAGCCTAACATTCCGTCTGTCGTTATACCTGTGAGGAGCAGCGCCCCGCACACCGGCCTGCACACACAGGCCTCACAGTGTCTGAGTTCAGATGAGTCAGTGACCTCCTTTGTCTCTACCTCTCTGTCCCTGTGTCACTCCAGCTGGTGTTTGCTAGGCATCGCAGGGCTGGCAACACAGAGGAGAGTCAGCCTCTGCCTCGGAGAGCCGCAGTCTAGTGGGAGACAGGAAGTGAGGTGTAGGATGATACCAAGCGACACCAGAGCAGCATGGCACAAACTCAGAAAAGGGGAGGTCAGCGTAGGCCACGAGCGTCGTGGTCAGGAAGGCTTCCTGGAGGAGGGGGGACCTGGGCTGTGCCCTGAAAGGTGGGCTGAAATATTAGACAGGCCGTCTGAGGTTGCCAAATGACAGAAACTCGACCCAAACTAGGTTAATTGTTAAAAGGGGAATTCGTTGGCCCCTACTATGGAAAGTCCAGGAGTGCAGCTGGCTTTAGGTTCCTTCTTTCTCTTAGTTTCTCTGTCTCTGCTCAGTGGGCAAGAGGGCCCAGCAGGCCCAGTTCATGTCTTTCCTGGAGAAGGACACGGTCTTTTTCCCATGATTTGGGCAGAAAAGTCCCACAAAGGATCTGATTGGCTGGCTTGGGTCACATGCCTGTTCTTGATCCAACCACTATGGCCCGAAGATAGGGTACTCTCCGGTCAGTTCTGGCTCCTGTATTCACCCCATGTGAGCACGGGGAAAGGGTTCCCCACATTCAAGGGGAGACAAGGAACTAGCCAGACAAAAAACACACGTGGGCATGACGGGGGGACCTCAGAGTCAGAGAGGGGCAGGAAGGTGCTCCAGGCAGAAGAAGAGAGATGGGGCTGACCACGGATATTCCTGGGGTGGTGAGCTGCCGAGGTTGGTCAGCCAGAGCAGGTGTAACAGCTTTTACAGGAGGCTAACTCCGCCATCCCCTTCTCCCCCACCTTCTCACCTTTCTCTCCCCGGCTTCCTTGACCCCCAGCGATGGCCTTTGCCTCGCGCTGCTTCCCTATACTCGAGCCCCTTGGGACTGGACAGAGGGTCACCCAAGGTGGGGCATGGGGCTGTCTGCTTTTTCCAGGTTCAGAACTTGAACAACATTGTCTCTTTCCCGCTGGACAGTCTGTTGAAGGGGCAACTGAGGGACGGGCGACAGGTGAGTTTGAATGTGAGAATGGGGGGTGGGGTGGGAGATACCCAGAGCGTGTGGGATGGAGCGAGCCAGGAGTGGGCAGGAAACCTTAGGGGAAGCCGAGTGAGGCTGTCACAGTGGAAGCAGTGACCCCGTATTACCGACCCTCAGAAGGACAGGAGGACCTGGCTCTGGGGTGAGCCCAGGATGGCGGACCTACTGCCTGCCAGGGCCCGATGTGAAGTAGCTCATGGACTTCCTACAGCCCCGTAGAGTGGGCTCTGTAGGTACTGTCACCCCCAGTTGAGGAGGCCCACGGAGTCTGGCCACCTGCTCGGGGTTTACGCCGTCAGTGCGAGGAGCCGCCGGTGTGGGATCTGGACTCGCGACTCCCATGCTTGGCTGTTCTCTCTGCCCCTGGCAGCTCCTGGCTTGAGGCAGAGAGGAGCTCAAAGAAGGTGACAATAATCTGCCTGGAAAGGCTGCCCCAGAAGACCCAGGGGAGGAGCCGTCCTCCCCCCAGAGGCTTCCCTCCCGACCCTAGGCTAGACACCAGATTGGGAACCACCCAAACCAGACGGGCAGCTTTTTCACCTGGCTGACTGGGGCACCTTTTTTACCAGGCTGACTGGGGCACCCGGAAGTGAGGGCTGTGCTGAGGGTGTGAGCAGCCAGGCCTGGGCAAACTAGGCCAGGGATCAGCCAGGTCACCCTGGCTTGCTGTGTGGCCTTGGGTAGATTTCTTAGCCTCTCTGTGCTTATGTTCTTCTACCTATACCATGCTTATTGAGAGGACGATCTAGGACCAGGGAGGAGAAAATGGAGGGGAAAAGCTGGAGGAGGGGGCTCTGAGCTTCATCCTCCACTCATCCTCGTGGTAATCTCCATCTTCTGAGGGAGCAAATTCAGGGCAGATCCCCCAAATCTCCCCACATCCTAGGCCTGGGCCCACCAAACTCAGCCGATTCTTGGCAACTGCGAGAAGAAATCAGGCACAGGGCCCCCCTAAAGGTAGCAAAGTGTACTGTTGATTCCACACCCCAAGTGCCCCTTTGGGCAAATTGTTCTTTTTAAACCACAGGATTCCAAAAAACAGCTGGAGAAGGCGTGGAAGGACTTCGAAGCCAAAATGTAAGTGGTTGCAGCCAGGGTGGTTTGTCCGGGAGAGTGACGCTTATGTTGCCGCAGGAGGCTGGATTTGGGAAGAACCCAAACGCTGCCAGGACAGGACGCCCAAAAGCGCATGACATCTTGCTCTCTGGGGGTGGGGCTCGTCGTGGTGGCGGCGGTTTAGGGCCAGGCCTAACAGGAATCTGGGGGCTGGACCACAAGACCACCAAAAGGGAGCTATGGTGAAGTGACCTCAGAATGCCGCTAGCAGAGGCCCGTGTGCTGGGTGGCATCAGATGTGGCAGAGACAAGAGCCACCCTTTACTGAACACCTCTATATGCTAGTCATTTAACCCTCACAATCGCCCAGCCCTGTGAGGGAGATATTAGTGTCCTGTTAACAGAGAAGGAACTGGAGGCTCAGAGAGGTTAAGTCACTTTCCCAAGGCCACACAGCTAGACAGAAGCAGAGCTCAAGTTCATGTTCCTTGATCCTCTGTCTGCAACACCAGGTAGTATCTATAAACACTTAGTTGGACATAGAGGAGGAAAGGGAGTTGATGTCATACCCTGGCCTCTTATGGGCACCACCGATGACATCATGGGGACAGAAGGAGCCTCGGGCACCCAGTGGCCAGCTCCCTCTGAGTGGAGACACCTCAGGCTCTGCCTTCTGGAATCTGCACAGGCCCTGGCCCCCCGCCAGGGCCCAGCCGGGCCCGCCGTACTCATGGCACTGTTTGTTCTTCCTTGTAAATTTGTTTCTCTTACATTTTGCAAAAGCCATACATGTCCATTATGAATAACATAGAAAATACGAAATACAAGAAGAAAAAAGTTTAATTACCCCGAGGAGAGGATTAGGGTCACGTAGGAAGTATCTAGTACTTCTCTGTTGTTTGAATTTTTTTTACAAAAAAAATGGTATGGGTAGCACAGTAATTTTGTCACTTAAAAAGAGTGGGGGAAGGAGGAACTACCAAAAACTAGGAAGAAAATCTTTAATTTTCAAGGCAAAAGAATTAACATCTTTCTAGCTATTTTTCTGTATATAAAGATATTTACAAAACTGACATCATAATAATTGTGTAATCTTTTTCATACTTAAAAATGCATTGTGGCCCTGGCCAAGTAAACTCAGTTGGTTAGAACGTTGTCCAGATATGCCAAGGTTGCAGGTTCAACAAGAGCTTAAAAAGAGAAAAAGTGCATCGTGACCATCTCTCTACATCGTTACCTATTCTTATACATTGCTTGCGTGATGCAAGGCGTGCCAGCATCTGCATGATCCACAATGTATTTCATCCCCCCTATCACTGGAGAAGCTTCCTCAGAATGAAATCTTTGCTCTCACGCATAATTATTTCTGTAGGTTCAAAGCCAAGTAGATCCTAGAGCTCTATTGTTCCTCCAGCTCCCAGAGCCATGGGGACCTTCCCCAGTCTGAATGAAGGTCATGACTTCTCCCTCCCAGGGGATCTCCATCTCCACGCCAGCTGTGGGTGTAGATCCTGTGATGGGTGTGGGAGCTGTGATGGGCGTGGCCATCAGTCCTGGCAGAGGCCTAGAGAGGGGTGTGGACAACACAGGCTTTCTCTTTTTAACTTCATGTGGGTCACATGGCCTTCCTTAGTTACCTGGAATAAGGCCTTGGCCTTTCAGGACATCATGTACCAAATGGGACAGTAAACCCTACCCTGCTGACCTTCCCCAACAAGCTCTGCTTTTACCAGCTTTATATACTGAAGTTGCCTTACAAGGTCTCATTTAAAGAAAAGATTCTGTGTGATGGATGGGGAAGGGGGCTTGGCTAAGATAATTTAGTGGCTTATCACTAGGGCCTGATCTAGAACCCAAAGCTTCTTAGTCCGGCGTTCTTCCCGCCATGCACCCGGTCTCTGGGCTCCTGACGTGCCTGTTACATTGGCCGAGCTACCTGTCCTGGCACAGATGTCTGTGTACGTCTCCCGTCGGGGGCACTCAGGTGGAACGAGGTATTGATGAGCTGTGAGCCGATGAGTGATTCCACTTCGTCCTCACCAAACCAGTCTGGGCAGCAGCTGGAAGGGCCCAGGGCGTTGATAGCAGGTGTCTGACACCACCAGGCGTCTCGGCCCTGGGTTTTCATACAGGAGGGAGGTTTCCCTCTCCACCCAGAGCTGCTGAGAAGGGCATCCCAGGCCCTGTGCAGGAGCCAAGTTTATCGAGGCCGTTCCACACCAGGGTTTGTTGCCTCATCTGCAAAATGGAGCCAGGGATTCCGTGCGGGGTTGACACGGGGATGAAATAAGTGCAGTGCATATAAAGCACCCGGCACCGCAGTTCACCAGGTACTTGCTGGCCATCCTTCTGAGCCAGAACTGGGACCAGAATAACACGGCCAGGGGCTGAGAGGCAGGAGCCCAGACCTCTGCTCCCTGCATCCCGGCTCGGGATCGCGGGCAGTCACCTCCCTCGTCTGGGTCTCAGCTTCCTCATCTGGAGAATAGCTCCTGGCCATGACCTATCAAAAAAGGCACTGTGACTATCACCAGCTGGGGGAACCAGGCAGGGCAGCAGGGATGGCACAAGTCTGAGCACAGCGTTGGTGACCGGGGCCATGCCCAGGGCTCTGGCACCAGACAGACGTGGGTTCAAATCCTGCTCTACCATCTAACAGCTGTGTGACTTGAACAAGTGACTTATCGTCTCAGGCTCCTCATCGGGAAAATGGGGCTCTTGCTTGAGTGCTTAAAAATAATAATCAGTAATAATAGCAGGTAATCCTTATACTTAAGAGCTTCCTTTGTGATCAGATACTGTGATCAGGCCTCTCCATCTGTTACCAGCTTAGTCTCCTTAGCAAGGAAAGGTGCTGTTATTATCCCCAGCCTGCAGGTAAGTAGTGAGGGAAAACCCACCACCATCCCCGCCTTGGTGGATCCGCCTGGTTTATAAGGAAGAAGAGGTGACTCAGTGAGCAAGGAAAGCACGAAGTGACAGTGCCAAGGGACAGTACCAGCACAGGGGTGGTAGAAAAGGCAGGTGGTTTTGTTGGGGTGGAGGGAAGGGTGGTCGGAACAGGCATCACAGGAGAGATGGTTCAAGGTCAGGCTGGCGGTGTGGGACCCATTGTGATTCCTTCGCTCCTCCCTCCCCGGAGTGCGTGCTCCCCATCTCCTCAATGTAGTCGCTGGCGCCCCCCTCTCCAGGCACCTCGGTCGTCCCGGTAACCAGCATTCCAGCGCTTTTCACTCACTGTTTCATTTCACTCCTGCTGCTGCCACTCCACTCAAAGGAAAGAAAA
This sequence comes from Trachops cirrhosus, assembly GCA_028533065.1. Taxonomy (NCBI): domain Eukaryota; kingdom Metazoa; phylum Chordata; class Mammalia; order Chiroptera; family Phyllostomidae; genus Trachops; species Trachops cirrhosus. The sequence continues at coordinate 12,873,545 of CM052542.1, read as the reverse complement.
ACCTTCCTAACATTGGAAATATGTACGAACGTTGGTGATCCTTTGAGGGCAGGAGAGGAGCGGGAGTTGCTGTGTTATGGGTGGATGGGGGGAGTGGAGTAAAAAGCACTGCCAGCTATTAGTCTGCGGTGTCTCGGGTCATCTTGGGTGGCCGTGTCAGACGCTGTAGGGTAAGTCTCTAAACCCCCAGAGCTGAGGCTGAGGGGCAGAGCTCTGGCAATCCACGAAGTCGTGGGTCGCACTTCACAGCTTCCCTTCGCTCTGAGCTAACCAGCCCTGTCCTTTAATCTCCGCTAGACCCTGTATTTAAAATATTGAACAAATAAATAAGTGCCCTATAGTGAAACAATTATCCAAAGGAATCACCAGGAGTTATTATTATGATCGTCAGCATCGTTAGCATCAGCAGGCTCCTGCCACTTACTGTGGGCGGACTGTGTGCCAGGAATGGCCGTGAATGCTTCCCGTGTGATCGCGTCATCTGAGAACGCGGCAGCATTCGCCTCACGTTTGACATGGAGAGACTGAGGCTTAGGAAGATTTAGGAAGATCAAGCAAGGGAGGGAGCTGCCATTCAGACCCAGAGTCCACGTTTCTAGCAACTGTATTACATTGAGACTCCCCTTCTGCCCATTTACTCTGAGCAGACACCTTCCCACACCAGTGTGTATAGAGCTGCCTCCTCCTTTTTGAGGGCTGTGTAGTATTCCTATGTAGGGACGTAGCATGCTTGATTTAACCCCTTCTTATTGCAAGGCATGTAACTTATTTTTCATTTTTTACTTCTGAAAGAAATAGTAACAATGTATACTTGGGAGAGGCCCCTGCCCCCTCCCAGTCGCTCTGCCCACTCAGTCCCCCGGCCTGCTTGGCACGCTGCCGGGCTCACCGTTGCTGACCCACCGCAGGCCCAGCCATTGCCTCTCTCTCTCTCCCGCTCACCTTCAGATCCAAAAAGAAGCATCTGCCCCGATCCTCAGGCCCATGTCACCGAGCTGCCACTTATCCCCCAACTCCACCACCCTGCCACAAACTCCCATTTGGAATGAAAAATAACCACTTATGAGAAAATTTAAATAAAAATTAAAGGCCTGCAGAACCCCACTCTAACGCAGGGGTTCTCACCCAAGGGTGATATTGCACTCCTGCCCTCACCCCCAGGGGACATTTCTGGTTGTCACCACTGGGGAGGTTGGCATTTAGTGGGTAGAAGTCACGGATGCTCCTAAGCATCGTACCTCCACAGGACAGCCCCCACAACAAAGACTTGTGTGGTCGAAATGTCTTTAGGTCCGAGGTTGAGACACTGCTCTGGGTACAGATTCTGCCTGTAAACACGATCCCACAGGGCTGCCCGCAGTAAGGCCTGGCGCCGTAGTGCCAGAGAGACCATGCTAGGCCATTGCTTCCTCAGCTTGCAGATGGGAGACTGAGGCGTAGAGGGGCCTGTAGGAATAATAGCTGTTGTGTCTGCTATGTGCTAAGGTCGTTGCACGCTTTATCTCATCTGGGTACAGGTAAGGGTCCCCATGGTCCATACGAGAAGACTGAGGCTCAAAGAGGGAAAGTAATGCAGCTCGTAGTGTGTCCCACATCTGTCTCCTGTGCTCAGGGCTGGCCCCCACTTGGGCGTAGACCTGTTAAGCGAGATGTCTCCTTTCTACAGGATTCGTGGTCACGTGCACCTGGCCTCCGAGATGGAAATAGTCTCCCGGCTGGGAGTGGGTGGTCTGACGGGTGTGGGATTTCCCGGAAACCGCGTACACACACTTCCACCCACCTCCAGAGAGAAAAAACAGCCAGCCCTTGAGATCTGCAGGGAGAAGGCCCAGGTTACTTTCAGTTACTAGGATAGGAAACACTTTCTATCTTCACTTACAAAGAAAAGAACAAAGGTTTTCTAAGCTTTACATGGGAAACTCCACAGCTCAGAAGAATGAAGGTACTTAGTGGTCATCTAACCCACATGGTACTAAATCCCTTTCAGTAAAATCAGACGAGAGGGGCCCAGCTCCCCACCTGGCCCTTATCTGAGCCCATCACCTCCCTGCATAAAACCCTGAAGTCATTCCCATTGCTCTTGGGATAAAGACCAAGAACCTCGACAGGGTCTGAGTTAGCCCTGCATGGTCTGGCCCCTCTTTAGCTCACCTGGAACCACCTCCCTCTCCATCTGGGCTCCTGATCCCTCCTGCCTCCGGCCGTCACATGCTCTGGTCCTCCTACCCAGCCCTAGATTCCTCCAAGACAACTTCTCAGACTTCAAATCCCAGCTCAAACATCAATTCCTGAGCAGCTGGAAAAGGTTGAGTGCCCCATGTCATCCCCCACTGCTCTCCTCAAGGCTGTGATTTGATTCACGTCTCTTCCCCCGTGAGCCTGTGGGTTCCCTGAATCTGCCTTTTTCACTGGGCACCCCACCCTCCCACACAGCTGGCACACAGGAGGGCCCCTCACTCTCACGGTGGCAGAGAGGAGGATGCAGGGATGGTGAGGTGTGAAAGGGGCCGGCGAGAGACATTCAGACCTCTCTTTCCTTGGGGCCTAGGACCAGGCTGGAGAAGGAAAGGGACCGGGCCAGGGGGACAGGAGGGAACCCTGGGGAGGTGGCCCAGGACACACACAGAGAGCGGCGCGTCTTCCAGCTGCACATGTGCGAGGTAACGGTCGCTCCCGGGGAGGGGGGGCGGGACGCGTCTTCCCGTCTGCCTCTCCTGAACCTCTAGGGGCCCCGTCACAGGCTCGGCTCAGGCCCTGGTCAGGTGGCCCTTGGGATGTCATCAAGCTTCACACACGGCCAAGAGGAGTAGCCTGGGAAGGGGACTACAGCCCCTTGTCCCAAGGACTTAGTTTCCGCTCACGTGGCACATCTTGCCCTGCCCTCCCCCCAGTATCTGCTCAAAGCCGGGGAGAGCCAGATGAAGCAAGGTCCTGACTTCCTGCAGAGCCTCATCAAGTTCTTCCACGCCCAGCACAAGTAGGTTTCTTCCCACGTCCCCGGCCCTACCCCGACACTCCTCGCCCCTTAACCCATCAGGCAACACAGACCACGGCCCAAGCCCAGGGTCTGGCAGCCCCTTAAAGACTCCATGTGCCTGTCCCTCATGGGTAATGTTTGTTACAGCTCTTCTCCATTGAGCACCCTCCACGTGTCACTTGATCTCACTCAATCCCCCAGCCCCCCTGTGAATAGGTACTCTTATTATCCCCATTGTACAGATGAGAAAACCGAGGCTCAGGTTTACTAAGCTCACACACATAGTAAGTGGGACCCGAACCCAGACACTCTAACTCCAGGGTGCCTGTTCCTGACCATCAGACTGTGCTGCCCGGTGATCCTTAGAGCCCTTGCCCCATGCTTTGTGCTTTATCTCTCATTTTCATTTCCCTCTGGTCCCTTGTTTGACCTCGCACCTCTTAGCTTTTTCCAAGATGGCTGGAAGGCTGCTCAGAGCCTGTCCCCCTTCATCGAGAAGCTGGCAGCCTCGGTACATGCAGTAAGTAGGGCCTCACCCTTTGGCACGTGGTCGAGCCCCCCGTCCTTCCGGGAGAATCTGTGGGTGTGGAAGAGCTGGCCCTGGCCCAGGGAGAGACGCTCCCACCTGCTGCTCGGGCTCCGGGCTCTGCACCTGGCACATCTGCTGGCTGATGATGGGGTCCTGTCCTCTGTCCCATAGCTGCGTCAAGCCCAAGAGGAGGAGCTGCAGAAGCTGACCCAGCTCCGGGACTCCCTCCGAGGGATGCTGCAGCTTGAGAACAGAGAGGTCAGCCCCTGATGCATCCCAAAAGGAATGCTTTCCCGCAAGGCACACCATGCGGGGGTGGGGGGGTTGGGGAACAGAAGGGAGACTTCAGAGTCCCCTTAAGTCTCCTTGCGGGAGACCCCTGCAAGATAGGGCTCTTTCCAACCTGAGGTCACCTTTGCATGTCTGAGGAACAGGAGAATATGAGCCGGAAGAACTCAGGGTGTGGCTACAGCATCCACCAGCACCAAGGCAACAAGCAATTTGGGACGGAGAAGGTGGGCTTTCTGTACAAGAAAAGTGATGGGTAAGTGGCCTGGAGAGCTTAAGTAACTTGCCCAAAGCCACACAGATAGTAAAAGTCAGGGTTGGGGTTGCTGGCCAAGAGGACTATTCTTTTTTTTTTTTTTATAAATATTTTCTTTTCTTTTCTTTATTTATTTTTAGAGAGAGGGGAAGGGAGAAAGAGAAGGAGAGAAACATCAGTTTGTGGTTGCCTCTCTCGTGGCCCACTCTGGGAACTGGCCCGCAACCCAGGCATGTGCCCTGACTGGGAATTGAACCAGCAACCCCTTGGTTCGCAGCCCACGCTCAGTCCACTGAGCTACACCAGCCAGGGCAGGACTATTCTTATCATTTGTGTAAACTCTGAGGGTTCCAGGACCCTCCACTGGGCAATGCAGAATCATCACAGCCCTGGGCACGGGAACTTCTAAAAGTCACTGATTGTTCTTGAAGAAGAATCATAGAAGCAGCTAACACTTTCTGAGCACTCACTACGTCCTAGCCAGGGGTGTCCAAACTTTTGGCGCCTCTGGGCCACACTGGACGAAGAGTGGTCTTGGGCCACATGTTAAATGCATTGAGACTCATAATCACACACACACACAAAAATCTCATAATGTTTTAAGTAAATTTACGATTTTGTGTCGGGCCGCATTCCTAGCCACCCTGAGCCGCACCTGGCCCCCGGGCCGCAGGTGGGACACCCCTGCGACAGTCTGCATGCCCTCACGCTTAACCTCTACAGTACACTGAACGCGCCTGGAAATGAATGTGTCGCCTGTGCCTTGCTCCCTGGTGTAAAAAAATCGGTCTGCGAGATGCAAAGGCCTCTATGGGATGTGTTCGTGTTTCTGCTTCCTAATCAGATTTTATCAGAGAAGAATAACTGTTAAACTGATTCATATGTACAGTGGGGTTACGCAGCTTTGGAGCATGGGTTTGCACCTTGTGTCCCTGGGGTCCCAGTATTTTTCTCGCTTTGTCTTTAACCGTAATCCGTCTGTCGAGGTCAAGCCCCATGCCTCAGCTCAGATGAGGAGCGCCCTCAGGTGGGGGCTGTGCCTCCTCCATCAGACTAGAAGCTCTCAGAGTCAAGGTCGCTTGGTCCCCTTCAGAATGAGGATCCCCAGAGAGCGAGGCTGTTTCCGCCATCAGACTGGGAGCTGCTTCTGGGCAGAGCTGCGTCTTCTCCTCCAGAAGGGGGCCCCGAAAGGGAGGGGTCTAGGAGTCGGGGGACAGAAGAGGTGAAGAGGTGTGGCTGGGGCTGGAGATCTGGTCCAGGACTCTTTTCGGACACAGAGGAATTAGGTGTAAGCCTTGGGTCGCTGTGTCTCTATCCCTCTGGGCCCTAGAATTCGAAGAGTCTGGCAGAAGAGGAAGTGTGGAGTCAAGTACGGCTGCCTGACCATCTCACACAGCATGGTGAGGCCCGGGGGGCTGGGGGTATCACAGCACCCCAGGTCCTTTCTCCTCCTGGTGTTCTGAGCAGACAAGTGTCAAGCCCTCTCCTCTAAGACCAACTCCCAAACCTGAATCCAGGTTGCTGGAGACCCCTGTGGAGGGAAAGATGGGACCCAAAGCCCCCAGCCTCGTCTCGGCCCACATTCTACAACCCTGGGGTGCTGGGAGACATGAAACAGGAACTGGATTATGCCCATTTAACAGATTGAGAAACAGAGGTCTCAAGGGTTTGGGCGGCCCAGAGGGTAACACGTATGCCCTGCACCCCCGACTTCCCACAGATAAACAGGCCCCCGGTGAAGCTGACCCTGCTGACGTGCCAAGTGAGGCCGAACCCCGAGGAGAAAAAGTGCTTTGACCTGGTGACTCGTGAGTAGCCCCTGGCCCCTCCCCACAGCAGCCCAAGGCTTCTCTGAGAGACCTGTCCGCAGCCAGGCGGCAGCGATCAGAGGCCTGTGTCCAATCCCACACCTGTTTGTCGAACAGCTGCTACGGACACTCCGTAAAGCACAGTTGGATGGATTTGGGTAGTTTGGCTTTTGGAATCATTATAACTTCAACATGTTCACTTTTCATCCTTTGGGGCCTTTGGTGCCAGCCCCTTCTGGGGTAGGCGCAGGTGGAGAGTGGCCGAGGCCTCACCCTTAGGGAGCCCTCTCTGGCCAGGGTGTGACTGGAGGCCTCTGCAGAAGAGAGGTGCAGACAGACACATCAGCACTGTTGAAGATGAAAGGGGGGAAGGCCTGTGCCTGCCCTGCTGTGCGGAGTCAGGAAAGGCTGCCTGGAGGAGAGAGCACTGAGCCTTGAAGGACCCAGGAGGCCGAGTTTGGGGAGGGCGTTTCGGGAGACAGGATCGGCATGAGGACAGGCATAAAAACAGGAGCGTGGGTCTGGCCAGTTTGGCCAGAGTGTAGGCCTCACCTAGGAGTAGTCGGGGACGAAGCCTAGGAATGCCTCTTAAAGGTGTGGACCTTATTTCCTGGCAGTAGGGAGCCAAGGCGGGTCTTGGAGCAGGGGAGAGGTGCGGTTAGAGCAGAACCTTCGGCTGCAACAATCTGTCAGCTGGTACAGGCTGGGCAAGGGGAGGAGATGAGCAGGGAGCCCAGATAGGGGGCCGTGGGGCCGGGGGGGTGGGGGTGGCTGTGGATGCAGAGGAGGCGCTGCCTCTGAGCTAGGTGGGGCCCTGTGCCCCAGAAGACCTCTCCTGACCCTGGGACCCCCACTGCACACAGAGAGTCTTGCTGGGATCTACTTTGTAGGTGTTTGTAGGTCACTGCTGAGACACTGCCCCCTCTGCTGGCCACTGCCATTACGGGCCCACTGTTGGCTGAGCCTTGGCCCACAGGGTCTAGGGCTCCTCCTGGAGCCAGTGGTTTGGGTGCGGACTCCCTGGGCTCAGGGACGGCAGGCAGGACTTCTGTGGCCCAGACATCTCCTCCTCTCCCCACAGACAACAGGACATACCACTTCCAGGCGGAGGACGAACATGAGTGTGAGGCGTGAGTGCTTCCCCACCACCAGCCTGGGGGTTGTAGGGGGCGTTGGGAGCCAGGGAGCCTGACGGGCAGGACCCTGGGCCGGCACCTTCCCCACACTACTGGACACACTCTCCGCAGGTGGGTGTCAGTGCTGCAGAACAGCAAGGACGAAGCTCTGAGCAGTGCTTTCCTCGGGGAGCCCAGCGGCGGCCCGGGGCCCTGGGCGGGCGCTGGGCTGGACGGGGAGCTCCAGGACCTCACCAAGCTGCTCATCGCGGAGGTGAAGAACAGGCCCGGGAACGGCCAGTGCTGCGACTGTGGAGCTGCAGGTCCGGGCGTGGGGCCTCGGAGGAGGGCGGCGGAAGGGGAGGGGAGGGGCCCACACCTCCAGGAACGAGCTGCCCTCCTTTGCAGACCCCACGTGGCTCAGCACCAACCTGGGTGTGCTCACCTGCATCCAGTGCTCTGGCGTCCACCGCGAGCTGGGCGTGCGATTCTCGCGCATGCAGTCCCTCACCTTGGACCTGCTGTGTCCCTCCGAATTGTTGGTGAGGGTGGGACGGGGACAGAGGGGTTTCGGGGTGTGGCTTGATCAGGAGGTGAGCTTGGGCAAACTGGCTCAGCCAGAGCTTGTGGGGTCGAGTGGGGTGTGGCTGAGGTGAGACAGGATCCCTAACTGCCAGAAAAGCAGGCAGTTGGGGAGTGGGTATCTCTGAGGGCTTGTCCGCCAGGGGGCGCTGTTTTAACCACTTCGTCTTACTTTCCTGTGACTCCAGCTGGCCTTGAACATCGGAAACACACGCTTCAATGAGGTCATGGAAGCCCAGCTGCCCTCACATGGCGGCCCTAAACCCTCAGCTGACAGTGACATGTAAGGGGATTCTCATATGGAGGGCGTCCTGGCTGGGGATTCTGCCCCTCCAGCTCCCAAGGTCCCAGAAGCGTCTTGGACCAGAAGTCCAGGGAGAGGGGAACCTCCGATCTGTAAGGGTCCAGCACAGATTCCGGGGAAAGGAGATCCCTTGTCTCCCGTGGAATGGTTCCAGGGGTCAGCTGGGTGGAAACTGCTTTTGCTCTGAGACCCTGCGGTTGTCTTTGGCAGGAGTGCCCGCAGGGACTATATCGTGGCCAAGTATGTGGAACACAGGTTTGCCCGGCGGTCCACGCCCGAGCCTCAGAGACTCTGGATGGCCGTTTGTAACCGGGACCTCCTGTCCGTCCTGGAGGCCTTCGCTAACGGGCAGGACTTCGGACAGCTTTTGCCGGGGCCCGAGGGGCAGGTGAGAACCCCTCCGAGGACCACTTACCCACCCATGCTCACATACTCCCCGTCCCAGGGACCAGCTATTACTCCCCACTGCCCACCTCGGGCATCTGCGGAAGCCCACCCATCAGAGGGGCAGACGGGGAACAGCACAGGTTCGGTCACGCGGACCTGAGCCAGAGTCCTGGCTCTGCGCGACCCACAGCAGGTCACTCCTCTGAGTCTGTGCTCGTCTGTCAGACAGGGTCACGATGGCGCCCACAGCGCTGAAATGAGAATTAAGTCCTGTATGTGCAGGGCCTGCTGCACAATAGGTGTGCAATACATTGTTAGTATCGTTTTTTTTCTTGAACACCCTTAGAAGGGGATATAGGTGGGTCAGATCGGAGCAGGAAGGCCAGTGTGTGGCTTTTCCAGGAACAAACATTATGCGGGGCGGGGGGGCAGCAATCAGAGACACTTGAAAGATAGAATTGACAGGAGTTGCTGACTGATCAGACATCCAGAAAAGGGGTGGCATGTCTGTGAGCTGTCTGATACCTTCGTGGGGCTGTCAGCGGGCAGTGAGCGTGCAGCACGAAGCCGAGGTCAGAACCTGGAACAGACTACGTGAGTGGTAGCTGAAGCGCGAGGTTAGCCGAGGCCCTGGGTGGCAGGGAGAGGAGCAGGGAGGGGCGCCCAGGGCCAAGAACCGAGTTTGGGGAACATCTTCGATGGGGGGCAAGAGGAGCCAGAGCCACTGAAGGAAGATGAGGGATGGTCTTCCACCCTCCTTTCCAACATGAGGTCTGTCCATTCAGTCTCATCTCACAGGGGTTCTGGCAGCTCCTCATCTGGAGGTGTCAGAAGGCAGCAAGGGTTCAAGCGGGTAGTACTGGGCTGGGGGCGAGTGAACTGGGGGAAACTCAGAGGTGTGGACGTGTGTTCAGGCACCCGGAGAGCTGGCCCTGCACTTGGCTGTCAGAGTCGCCACCCAGGCCTCCCTGCCCCTGGTGGACTTCATCATTCAAAACGGGTGAGAACCCCATGCCGGTCTGTCCATGTCCTCACTCTGACCCCTTGCCTTGCTCTTCTCCCACTCTTCCTCCCTCCACTCCTCTTCCTCTTCTTACCCTGACATGGACCCCTCCCCTCTCTATTCCCCTTCCTTCCTCCCTGACCACACCTCCCCAGCGGTCACCTGGACGCCACAGCTGCCGATGGGAACAGTGCTCTGCACTATGCTGCTCTCTACAACCAACCCGACTGCCTCAAGCTGCTGCTGAAAGGAAGAGCTTCCGTGGGCACAGGTGGGGCCCAGACGCCTCCTCCGTCAGGCTCCCGCCCCTGACTGCCCCTCGGGTGGGGCCCCCTGCCTCTTCCCCAGACACAGCACTGGTCACGAGCACGCACTTCGCAGTCAGACTTGGGTCCTGATCCTGGCTTGCCTCTGACCACCTGTGTGACTGTGGGGTTTGCCCATTCAGCTCTTGAACCTCAGCCTCCTCATCTGTAAAACGGGAATAATACCACTGACCTAATAGGCCTGCTAAGGGGGTAAAAGAAAATAGTGTTTCTGAAAGTACCTAACCGAGTAAACACGAGGTGAACCTGGATTATAGTGAGTCCAATAGCCACCATTCACTGTTTAGCACATGCCGGGCATGTGCCCAGTGCTCTCCACGTATTCACTCACTCATTTTTCACAGCAACCTGGTCGGGTAGTTACAAGTATCATATTCATTTTTTTTTAAGATTTTACGTATTTATTTATTTTTAGAGAGGGGAAAGGAGGGAGAAAGAGGGAAACATCAATGTGTGGTTGCATCTCATGTGCCCGCCCCCCCCCCACTGGGGACCTGGCCAGCAACCCAGGCATGTGCCCTGACTGGGAATGGAACCTGCAACCCTTTGGTTCACAAGCCAGTGCTCAGTCCACTGAGCCACAGCAGCCAGGGCCATCATACTCATTTTATAGATGAGAAAATTAAGGCCCAAGCTCACACAGCCAGGAAGTGGCACAGCCAGGATTCAAACCCAGACAGTTTGATTCCAGAGGCCCATCTTAACCTCTGAGCTCTAATTCGGCCTTGACCCTGACTATGACTCCTGCCTTTACCCCTCGCAGTGAACGATGATGGAGAGACAGCTCTGGACATAGCCAGGAGGAAGCTGCACAAGGAGTGTGTGGAGCTGGTGAGCTCTAGGGAAGGAGGGGTACCCTGACCTTCTGTGCTCTGAGCCCTGACCCTCTGAACTGTCAGGCTTTGTTTTTGGCAGCTGGAGCAGGCCCAGGCTGGGACCCTCGTCTTCCCTCTGCACGTGGACTACTCCTGGGGAATTTCTGCAGAGCCTGCCTCTGACAGTGAGGAGGAGGAGGAAGAGAAGGTGGGTCCCAGTCCCTGCCTCTCAGGCTTCTAGACAGTTGAAGGAAAGAACCAGATTGGGCCTGCTGTGGGGAGGGGCGGGGCAGAGCTGGGGAACCAGGCTGTCCTCCCTCCCACACTTCTGCCCAGCAGGGCTGCCCTCTGAAGGCCCTGGCCCCAGTCCACTGCGCCAGCGGGAGGATGGACATCAGCAACAAGACTTACGAGGCCATCACCAGCCTGGGATCAGCTGCCCCTCAGAGCCAGAGTGAGGATTGCCCCCCACCCTTACCAGTCAAAAACCCTTCTCGGGCCATGGTCCAAGGCCGCGCAGGACATACCAGTGGAGGTATGGTTGGCTTCCCAGAGAAATGCTCATTTTGCCGTTCGTTGAGGGCCTACTGTGTGCTTGGGCACTGAGCTCAGAGTACATATGTTAGTCGATATCACCCTCACAGGTGGGGGTGATCATCCCCCCTTACAAGCACAGGAACAGAGATGTTAAGTAACTTACATATGTCCCCTCTGTGGGATTCAAACCCAGGTCTGTTTTATGCCAAACTTGTCAGGGCTTCACTTAAACAGAGAGAGAAGCATTTGATGAGCACCTACTCCATCCTGAGGCCTTTGGGGGCTACTGAGACACAGTCAAGTGGGGGAGACAAAAACCGGAATGCAGTATAAGGAATGTGAATCCCACGGTGGCAGGAACTTTGAGTGTTTCGTTACCTGCCACTTCTCCAGCACCCAGCACGGGGCCCGGCTGCCTGGCTGTTCCCAAGAACTATTTGTTGAATGAATGAATGAATGAATGAACTGGCTTGTTCTGGGATTTCAGGAGAGGGAGAGAGCATGTCCTCTTGGGACTGCCGGGTGGTTTGGGAAGGCTTCCTGGTGGTGGGGACAGCCTCCGAGCTGAGCCTAAGGGATGCGCGGGAGAGCCCAGACTGAGGAGAATGTGTGAGCAGAAGCCAAGCTTGTCCTGGCTTCTATCACCGTGTCCTGGCTGTCGTGAATGAATGCCATGGGTGGGTAAGACTGCAGCGCGATGGGGAAGAGCTGAAGGAGGGCCCTGGAGAGACAGCCGGGGAGTGGGGAGATCCTAGAAGGCAAAGACCACTTTGAAGCTGAGCAGAATGAGAGATAAAGGCAGGCTTTATCCTTTCTGATTGCAGATCATTCCGAAGTCCCCAGCCTGAGCTCAGAGCCTCCTGCGGCCCCTGAGAGCCAGGGCAGTCCGACGTCCTCCTCCTCTAGCCTTACCAGCCCGGCGGAACTTGGGGGTGGCACCCAAACCCCACCCAGCTCTGAAGAGGGCCTCTTGGAAGCCCCGAGCACCTCCCGACCCAGCCTGACACCTGGAACCACCCCGGCGGAGATGTGCACCCCTGTCAGGTTCAGGTTGGTGAGAGCCCAGCTGTGCAACCTGGGCAGGTGTCCTGACCTCTCTGAGCATCCATTCATTTCCCCACCTCTAAACTGTGTCTTCCTGAAGACTGGGATACTCTGAAGCCTGTGACTAGTACAGAAATACTGGACCTTGAGTGGAGGGCGACTGGACTTCTTTCCCCTTTACGCACTTGCTCCCGAGTCTGGCCTGGAATGTTAGGAATCTGGGACCCAGAAAGCTGAAGCTGGACTAGAGAAGACTGAGCCCCATCTGTGCGGCTTGTTCTAGAGGCTGTCAGTGGGGTCTTCTCTCTGTCTCCACCTCAGCCCAGGATCCAGTCCTCTTCCTTACAAACCCTTTCAGTTTGGAGTGTGGGGAGTAGACAAGTGGAAATTTCCAACTCTCTAGAGGTCATTTCCAGGCCTCTGGGACCTGTGATAGACCTAGTTGTGGGGGGGCGTGGACTCTACCCACCCGTCCTAAGCCCCCCAGCCTCGTTCTGCACCTGAGCCCTTTCTCTCTGCTCCGGGGGCGGGGGAGCCCTGTGGGCATCGGGGTCACATTGGCCTTTCCCTGCTTTCCAGCTCCGAGAGCACTCGCTCCTATCGGCGGGGGGGCGCCAGAACCTGGAAGACCGCCCCTCAGCCAGGCAGCCCCTACCCAGAAGGAGCATGCCAGTAGGTAGGAGCTCAGGACTGTGGTTTGAGGGGAGATGGCAGAGTACCTGGGGGGCAGAGTCGGTCAGGAGGGGGTGGATTAGGGTGGGAGACCTCTCCTTAGGATCGGGGCACACTCCAGCCAAGGGGGCCACAGTTTGGCCATCCCCTGCCCTGGTGCTCCACTCCCCCTGCTCCGGCCCAGGCTGGGTGAAGCAGGGGAGAGCCCAGGCCTTGAGGGGTGGCGGAGGTGAGGAGGCCCAAGCTCCGGCACGCCCCAGGAGGATGGGCAAAGCTCCGTCAGCCAGGCTGGTTGCTCAGAAAAGGAATCACTCCCCTGCAGTCGAGGCAGGACTAGGTGGCTGTGTCCCAGTCTGCCCAAACTCTCCCCTAGTGCAGGAGTGTCCTGCAGTCTGCTGAGCCTGCCAGCTCCCAGGCGGAGAGCATGTGCGTCTGTTTAGTTGACCCTGGCGATGGCAAAGGACAGAGCCAGTAGCATTGGGAAGGAAGCCTCCTCTGTTCCTTGTTCCCCTAGCAATTGCTCAGGGGTGGCATGGGCGGTCTGTGTTAGGAGTAGAGGAAGGGAGGGGCAGGAGCTGGGTCTCCCTGGGGACTGTCATCCTCAGTCCATCAAAGTCAGGCACCAAACACAAATCAGTGTCCTCAACCAGGTATCCGTTACCCAGCATTTAGCTGATGCCTCTCGTTGAAGCATGTATGATAAGAGCTCTAGCTTTAGAGTGAGGAGACTTGGGCAAGTGGCTTCACTTCTTCGAGCCTCAGTTTCGTTGTCTGTAAAATGGGGATGCTCTGCTCTACCCCCATATTATGATATAATTTCATCACCATAGGACAGTTGTGAAACTGAGTGAAATAAACAGCTAGTATATAATAAGTGCTTAGAGAAATACCAGTTTTCACCCTTGTCTCCCCAGGTTGGCTTCATTGAAGGAGAAGGCTTAAGAACCGGGGTTCTCCCAGCAAGTTCTGTGCAGCTTTTGCAAGACTAGCTCCTCGCTGGCCCTTGCATGCGTGAACCACCATCTCGCTGGACCCCGACGATCAGAGCTAGGACTTGAGCCCACAAGA
>CM052542.1:12783029-12859334 GCA_028533065.1 Trachops cirrhosus | reverse complement strand
AATAAGTGCTTAGAGAAATACCAGTTTTCACCCTTGTCTCCCCAGGTTGGCTTCATTGAAGGAGAAGGCTTAAGAACCGGGGTTCTCCCAGCAAGTTCTGTGCAGCTTTTGCAAGACTAGCTCCTCGCTGGCCCTTGCATGCGTGAACCACCATCTCGCTGGACCCCGACGATCAGAGCTAGGACTTGAGCCCACAAGATTGGGGATCCGAGGTGTTCATTTCTTTGGGTCTTGCTCTCTCTGTCCCTATGCCTCTGTGGCTGGCCTTCCTCCTTGCCATGGGCCCCTGCCTCTGCCAAGGACACTACGTTAGGGCTGATGGTGGTTCTTTCCCCTCTATCTCATTAACAGTGCCCCCCACTGGTACAGGGGACCCTTTGGCTGGATCTGAGTGCCCCTGAGCTAGCTTCCACTGCAGACCCTCAGCCCCCCATAGGACCAAGGCTCTGCTTCCTCCTTCAGTCTGGGGACTTCCCAAGAATAGGGCCAGCCTGCCTTCATCATCCTCCAGACCAGGGATTCTGCCAGACAAGGGACCACCTCCTTGCCCATTCATTAGTGTTTTTTTCCTGAGTTCTGGCTCTGCGTCCAGACCTGTACCAGGCACTGCAGATGCCACATGGATAAGACGAGGGCCCTGCGGACGTGGTCCCTCGCTGGGACGCTGGACCTAGGGGCTGAGCTAGGGCATGGGCAGGGCAGATGGTTTGGGGATCGGGGCAGGCTGACCTGACGCTGCAGCTCTCTACAGCCCGTACCCATTCTGGCTGGTTCGTGTCCATGCCGCCCTTACTGCCTGTTAGCTAAATACTCTGAGTGTCACTCCTTGTGAGGGACAGAACAGCCTTCCTGGGACCCCTACTGTATTCCCAGCCAAGAAGCAGAGTAGGACTCACCCCTGTTGCCCAGTCTCCTCTACTTAGCAGGACACGACCTGGGTGATGGCTTCTCACTTCTCTCTGCTTTCTCTTGGTTGACTCGGGAGCCTTCCAGTCTCGGGGAAGGGGCATGAAAGGTGACAGGACACCGACAGGAATGGGAGGGCGGAGATTTAACGGTTCTGCTTCCCAGTGCCGGAAGTTCCACCCAGTCCTTCAGCGGCGTATTAGAAAACAGGCCCACGAAGCCCTCATCAGGGTCTAACTCCCCCGCTTTACAGCGGCCAATGGGCCAGGCCATCGAGGGGAGGCCGGAGGGCGGCAGTGGCCAGCGCGGCAGCCGTGCCCAGAGGCCGGCTGTTCGCCTGGAGACCCCACTGCTCTGCGCTCCCTGGGGGCACAGCTGTCTTCCGGGTGCCTGGGGTCCTCACTTGTTCTTGCACTCATCTCTAATAAAAATTGTCTTTTCTTTTCCTTTTTCCTTGTTTTTTTTTCCCCAGTAAATCCCAGTGTTTTATTTATGTGGTCTGAAGTGCAGTAGGGAAGCGGAGAGAACCTTAGGGCTTGGAAATCTTCCTCTGGACCCTGTAAGGGACACAGCCTGGGGCAATTGTGCCCCAAGGGACACGTGGTCACTGCTCCCAATGGGATGGTGCTACTGACCTCTAGTGGCTAGAGGTCAGGGGTGCTGCCAAACAGGCGGCGGTACACAGGTCAGCCCCGCGCAGCGATGGGTTTTCTGGTCCAAAATGCTAAGGGTGCCACCGCGGAGAAACCCTGGAGTGGAGGAGAGAGCGCCGTCCAGGAGTGAGGAGACCTGCCGTTTAGCGCTGATCAGGTCTGGTCTCAGTTCGGTTTTCCCTGAGGCAGATGTTTGGGGTCAGGCAGTTTATTGGTGAAGTGATCCCAGGAAGCTTGACGAAGGAGAAGGGAAGTGAAACAGAAGAGTAAGAAGCAGTAAGGGGTGTGTTAAAGAGGCGCTATCCCCGTGCAGATCAGGGCTTACCTCACTGGTGACCTTTGACCTTTGAGAGTGTGTGGATGAGGACACGCCTTCAAGCTGTCCCATCGAGTAAAGAAATCAGTGTCTTTACCACCGACTCTGGTCTATTTCTTTTTAAGATTTTATTTATTTATTTATTTTTAGAGAGAAGGGAAGGGAGGGAGAAAGAGAGGGAGAGAAACATCGATGTGAGAGGGAAACCGATCGGGTGCCTCTCGGACTCCCCCCGACCGGGACTGAACCTGCAGTCCAGGCATGTGCCCGACCAGGAATCGAACCCTTCACTTTGCGGGAAGGCGCCCAGCCACTAACTGAACCACACCCGTTAGGGCAGGTCTCTTATCGGTTGGTGTCAATTCCCAAGTTCTTCCAGCGTGCCTGGAAGCCCTCGGTCAGAGAGAGGTGGCAGATGGCAGGAGTGTGTCCGGGAACTGCCCGCAGGCGACCTCCAGGGAGGACAGGCAGGTAGAGGGAATAGGAACGGGTGCCAGCAGTTCCTGAAACACTCCGACAATGCAAGCCTGGGCCTCTCCGGGCCTGTCTCCCTATCGGCGCCGTGAAGGGGTCCGACTCATTTTCCTGGGGTCCCCGTGAGCCCTGGCGATGCAGGCGTCTTGGCTTCTTTCATTGTCACACAACTCAGAGTGGGAACTGGGTGGAAGTGTGAGGAAAACCAAATATGTTTATTTACTATCAAATGACCTTGAATTGAAACAGTTCCCTCCGTAGCTGCTCACTGGCCAGGCAGCCCACAGCCCACGCCACTGCGGATGTCATCTGTGACGTCACGAGGGTGGCGGCCATCATGGTTGCAGCCCGCAGACCAGGCCGTCCCCAGGATCCCTTTGATGCTTCCAGAGGGTTCTCTAGCTAAAGATGGGTGACACAACTGTTGGGCAATGTCAAAAATCTCATCGAAAGTGATATTTCCACCGTGCTTAATGGCGTTTTGTTTTGCTTCGTTGTTGTTTTGCTTCTTTCTGTGCGGTGGAGGTCCTGTGAGGGCGCTGAGATCACGGCAGGGGCAGACCGCGCAGCCGCGGTTCGGGCCTCTCTGTTCCGAATGGCCAGTTTCACTTCGATCCTCAGACCCTTCCAGTCACCAGTTGCTTTGGCAATGAAATCGCCGACATTTTTTGGAGGCCGGTCCAGGGGGCCTATCTTGGGGGCCAGGGCGGACGGGACACCAACATCCTCACTGGTGCGTGGTGGAGGCAATTGGCCTCCGATGAGCCTGGATTCTGATGACCAGGGAAAGTTGCACCGAGGCCTCCTCCAAGCCAAAAGCTGAAAGCAGCTCTTTGAAAGGCAACCCTGAGTAACTGCCGACAGCTGGCCCTTGGGTCTAGAGGGGCTCGCTTGGGGGTTGGTCAAGAGGCCTCCCAAACCCCAGACTGCTAGTCTGACCTCCGAGAAGTAGCCTGCGGTGCTTTGCGTGGTCGGCCCCACCCGTCTCTGATTTTCGGCCTCCTCTCCCCACACCCCTCTCACCTCCATGCTGCAGCCGCGCCAGTTTCTCAGTTCCTCCAACCCTGACACGCTCAGCCCCATCCCTACGCTTTGCACATCTGAAACTGCAGGAGGACTGCTTTCTTCCTCTCTGGATGCACAGGGCTGGATCCGCCTGGCACATAGTAGGTGCTCCATAAATGTATGTTGAATGAATGAATGTTTCTTCTCTTATGTAAACACTCCCTTCCTCCTCCCTCCAACTCCCACACCGCACTTCTGCCCAAAGTTTAAATTTTGTTTCTTCGGAGATGACACCCCCTCAAGTGTGTCCTTAAGGGGTGTCCCCGTCTCCCTGCCCCTCGCCCTAGCTGTGACAGTATGGAATGGATGGTGTCCACACTTGTTGAAGGGTTTCTCTTGCCCGAAGACCCAGTCTCAAGCTTGCCGGGACTGGGTCTGTCTCGTTTGTTGCTGGAACACTCAACGCATTTCTGACTGAATGACAAACATCACCCCTTCCTACCTTGGTCCCCGGACACACAGCAGCAGTCCCAAGCCAGACGACACCACATCGCACTGTCTGGGGCTGGGCTGGGCTGGGCTTCTCTTGGGTTCTCCCAGGAGAGTATGAAGATGTCACCGAACACTCCAAACCACAGCTCCCCACCCCCACACGCACTGTGGACCGCTTCTCATGCCTCCCCGCAAGGTCCCTAAGCACCCTTCTCTCCAAAAGATAATTTTCTGACAGTTGAGCTCTCTTGTTTAGGAAGAGACCTGGCTGGGTTTGCTGGAGACCCTTGGGAGGTCCTTAGAAACACAGATGTGTGCAAAGCTGGGGTGGCACAATTCTGTCTCCTCCTGACCGCCTAAGACGACCATTCCACACGCCTTCCCATTGGGGAGGCAGTGCCCTGGCCCGGAACAGAGGGCGCCCGTGCGCCTGGGTCAGTATTTCTCAAAGTTGGGCGCTGTGAATCTCTCAAGCCCTCCCTACTCCATGCGGCCCTGAACCGGCGGCACCAACGCAGCTCTTCCGCAGGACCATGTGAAACCCTGAGAAATCGAACGGTCACAAAGTAGTCCGAAATAGAAGGCCTGGATACGCGTGCGCACAGGATGTGAGTGAGCACAGGGTCCGGCAGAGTTCGGTTCAGTGATCACGCCCCCAGTGCGATCTGAGCGCACCGAGCCGCCTCCACTTGGGCACAGGCACGGACCTGGGTCTGCCCGCTTTGAGCTTTGAGCTGTGACGGTGCAGACACGCGGGAGTCCCGAACTCTTGCCGGAGCTCTCGCTGCACACTCAGGCGCTCTTTTCACCGGACAGCCTTTTGTGTCCTGGGACGATAACCTCCTGACTCTTCAGAGAGCCTCCCTCCCCAAACCTCCCTCAGCTCCCGACGCCGCCCCCCGACCCCCCGCAGAAGGGCCGGAGGAGAAGAGCCCCCCTCTCGAAGCCTCGTCCCGCTCGGGAGGCCCGACCGGCAGGCGCGGGCAATCTTTGCCCCAGCAAGTCCTTGAAATCTATATTTAGTGCACGCCACCCCTCCCCCACGTCGGAGGCAGGCGGGCGGGGAGGGGGACCCCGCCCCCGCCAGGCGTGTGTGTCGTGTGTATTTGCGTCCCGCGCGTGTTGCACGCCCTCCGCCTCTGCGCCTCCCGCCCCCAGGCCCCGTTGCTGCCCCAGCGCCCGTCGCCCCTCCGGGCATCGTGGGCCAACATGGGCCAGGAAGAGGAGCTGCTGAGAATCGCCAAAAAGCTGGAGAAGATGGTAGCCAGGAAGAACACGGTGAGGCTGCAGAGTTTGGGCCACGGCGTCCGACCCGGGAGGCGCGGCGCCCAAGAGCCTGAGGGTCCCGGGGGAGCGAGCTGGCGGGGCACCCGGGAGGCGCACACGGGACCCAGGACCCGAGGGAAGCGCGGCGGGCGCAGGGCTCAGCTCCCTTTTGGGGACTGCTGGGCACCTCAGAGTGGGCGTGCGTGTGGCTCGGGGCACCGGGGGGTGGGGATCGCGCGGGCCCCGAAGATAAGGCTTGTGCACGTCCCTGTGGACATGTAGGGTTCAGGAGTCCTGGGGTATCTTGTGCCGGGAAAGCGAAGGAAGAGATCGGGACCTGGAAGAGGACTTTCCGCGTCCCGGGACGGACGACGTGGGCAAAGCCCGAGGAGTGGCGGCGAGGGCGGGGTGCAGGGAACAAAATCCTGGTGGCCCCAGAAGTGTCAAAGAAACTTGAGCTGACTAGGGGCTCTGAGCCGCCGTCTGCCCGGCACCGGCAAGTGGGTCCCCGGGACGAGAAGCAAAGGGCCGAGGATTCCGCGACCGCACAGTTTCGGGTGCAAGGAGCGGTTCTGTTTGCAATTTTCCTTTTCCCTGGCCGCGGGGTGGGGCCTGCGTCGGCGGGGGCTGAACAGGTGCGGGGCAGCCGCAGCCCTCGGGGCCCGCGGGGTGGGGGAACGGGGGCGGGCTGGAGGCCTGGGCTTTCCTCACCAACCCGGAGTTTGAGGGGCATCAGGGCCGGCGATCCTACCTAAGGATACGCGGAGCCCGGAGCGCAAGCCGACTTGAAGTTAATATTTGATCCTTCCCGTGATCTTTGCCTTCAAGCTGGCGCCGCGGGATTGCCGGGCCAGAGCAAACTTGGCCTTCGTTCCGGAAGGCTCTGGGCACACCCGTGCAGGGGAAAGAGCGGAGGGTAGCCCAGCAGGCATGTCCCCCCATCTTGCCCTGTCCTGGGGCGGTCCTCCTCTCACCATCCATATCCTTGTGCTGGAGCAGGACCTGCATTTCCAGGGCCTTCTGTGACCCTGGGAACTTGGGAAACGAATGGACTTAGAGCGGAGGAAAGGGACGGGTCGCTGGAGCCATGGAATGTCGGAAGTCCTAGGGGAGACAGGAGCAGTAATGAGTTGATGTTGATATAAAGGCCAGGCCTCAGTTTATTCGTCTGTAAGAAGGAGCTGAGAGTACCTACCTGCTGGGAAGGAGTGTCGCTGGATTTTTGTCTCTGCTATTGGTGGTGAGGGTGGGAGAGATGTGAAATCCTTAGCAGGGCCTGGGGCAGGGCTAGCTCGGAGTCCAAGAGGAGCCTGGCTTCTGCACAGCCAGATGAAACAGCGACCTGCAGGGTGCTGGCAGCTTCTCACCCTTACCTCCCCGCCTCCAGCCACCCCCATTCCAGGATCTTCCAAAATCAGGGAAGCGGAGCCTCGGGTCATGGGGACACTTCCATGGGGGCAGCAGAGGTCAACCTGGGTCTTCTGAGCTAAATTCCACAGAAAGCAGACAGGTTATCCCAGCCCTGCTCCTTACTGGCTCAGGTTGAGGCCAGGAGATTCTGGGCCTCTGCGTGAGAGAGGTGGAAGGTGGGGGTTGGGGTAAGGAAGCTTTGGAGACGGGGAGAGAAGCAGCTTGGTTGGGAGTAGAGCTCTGGTTGAGAAGGAAGGGACTGGCCGTGGCTTCCCCTCCATCCTCTACGGCCACAGGTCGTCCCTCTACTTCCCCTCTCTGTGCCTGGACTTCCTGTTCTATAAAAAGGGAAGAGGAAATGGTATTCCTTGGAGTGCATTCCTGTGGAAGTATTCAGAGCTCTCTCCAGGAATGGCGCGAATCTGGCCACAGGGGCTCTGTAGCTCAGAGCCAGTCTGCGGCCACGTCTGTGCCTGGGTTTTCTGCAGCCTCTGAGTGGGCACAGAGCTCTGGGCATGTGATCAAGAAAGGTGGGGCTTGCTCTGGGAGGCAAATGGGCCCCGCCAGGAGTGGTTAGGGAGAGGAGGACACACTTCCTGCTAGGAGACGGATCCTCCACCCTCCACGTTGCAGCTCAGGCCCAGGGTCTAGTGCCAGTTACTGAAGGGCCAGCAACTTAGGGCTTTTGTCAGATGCTGTCGGTGTGCCCACAATGAAACAGCTTCAAACCTGCAAGTACCACGTCACAGCTACACATACACACAACTGCACACAACAAATGTAGCTACGAGCACAGCCACACACAACAATAACCAAACAAGCAACTGTGAACATAACTGCATATGAGGTATGGCTTCAGATCCTGACATGACAGATACGCTGGCTGTTATGTTTACAGAAAGATACGCAAAGACAACTACACACGTGTACATGCAGACAATAAGCGATACCCAGACATGCAAAACCACACACCTAACAGCCACACTCACGCATTCAGACGTTACAACAGAGGCATCACACCACAGAGGCAAGCAAACACACTGCGCTTCGAGCTGCTTACCCACAGCTCCACTCCTGGGCCTGGGCACCGCTGGCTGCACACCCCATACACGCGCAGAGAGACACGCCTGGCGGTGCAGCGCTTGCACAAGCGGGGAGGGCTCGAGACTGTTCCTCCGTACGTCCCAGCTGCTCAGTGTGACAGACCGCGACCCGTGCCTCGGGATGGGATGGAGCCGGTTTAACTCCGTGGTTAAACTTTCAGGAATTTTGCAAGTCTGTTGTTTATACAGCCATTATTTTAAAAACTCAATTATGCGTTTAGAGTTAAGTAAATTGTATAAAAAGCAAAGGTAATAGCTCTGGTGGGTGGCCTGGTTGGAGCGTCATCCTGTGCACCGAAGGGCCATGGGTTCGATCCCAGTCCGTGCACATATCTAGGTCGTGGGTTCACTCCCTGATTGGGGTGTGTACGGGAAGCAGCTGATCGATGTTGCTCTTGGACATCAATATTTCTCTCTCTCTCTCTTTCTCTCTTCCTCCCTTCCTCTCTCTCTCAAAAATCAGTAAACATATCCTCAGGTGAGGATTAAAAACTAATAATAAAATACAATAAAAAACATTAAGGTCTTTAGAAAAAGCCACAGGTAATAAATGTTCTAAAATCGTCATTTCCGAATTCTTGGACTGCATTTCACCATCATCCACAGCCTGGAGGTGGTTCCCTTCCATTACATCCGTATGGCGGGAGCCCCACGGGATGGCGTGTCGCTCCTCAGTACCCTCTTCAGCCAGTGACAGCGCGTTTGTGATTTAAAATTGGCCCTGGGGTGGGGGAATTCACACCAGAAATCGGCAACTAGTACAAACCAGGGTTTTCCTTTCCCTTGAGAACCGGTTGCTGACATTGAGCAGCATGCCACCGCACTCGCCACCGCACTCACCCCTGCCGCCAGGCCACGAGTGCGTAAATCTGGACAGGTCCGCGCCCATACCTGCGCACTTGCCCAGTGGGTCACGCCCGAAATGCCTGAGTTTGAATCCCAGCTCTGTTCCTTGTAACTTTGGGCAAATTATTTAACCCCCCAGCTTCTTGGATTCCTCTTCTGTGAAGGTGGGATCATCTGTAAAAACGGGGCCCTGGCTGGTGTGGCTCAGTGGATTGAATGTGGGCTGTGAACCAAAGGGTCGCTGGTTTGATTCCCAGTCAGGGCACATGCCTGGGTTGTAGGCCAGGTCCCCGGTGCAGGCCATGGAAGAGGCAACCACAGACTGATGTTTCTCTCCCTCTCTTTCTCCCTCCCCCCTCTCTAAAAATAAATAAGTAAAATAAAATAAAATATTTTTAAAAAAGGGAATAGTAAGACCACTACCTCATAAGGTCATCGTAAAAATTAAATGAGACAATGCACATAAAATACTTAGAAGAGTATCCAGCACATTGTAAGCCTTTAATTCATGTTACACACAGTTATATGCCCACAAGTTTACATGCACACACAAACCCACAGGTCACACCTCTGAAAACATCCCGTGAACCCAAGCTCCGAGGGAGGCCGAGGACAGGCAGCCCTTGGGACGCGGCCCAGGAAGCCTGGCAGGGGCGTACAGGGCACAGTCAGCTGGTGCTCCCCAGGGAACCACACGCAGGACGGGAGGCCGGGGCTGGCTTCGAGGAAGCGGGTGGGAGGGAGGAGAAAGCTGAAATGGGTCAGAGACAGCCAGCAGGTTTTCAAATCTGAGTCTCCTTTCTTCCCCTCCCAGTCTCCCCTCCCGCCCTCTGCATTCCGTTCGATTCATCCGCTCAGGGAGCCATGTGCTGAGTTCTCAGAGATTAAAACAGTCCCCTTCCCCCGAGAGGAATGAAAGTGAATGCCCACACAAAGACTTGCATGTGAATGTTCCTTGCAGCCTTATCTGTAGTAGCCCCAAACTGGAAACCAGGTGAGACAGTCCATCAGCAGGTGAAAATCCACAAACAAACCGCAGTATGTACGAACAATGGAAAACAACTCAGCCGTGAAAAAGAACTGTCGATGTACACGGCGACATGGACGAGTCTCAAAATAATTACACAGAGTGAGAGAAGCCGGACGGAAGGGAGTTTATCACAGCACTCTTGGCATGCAGTCCTTAAAAATGCAAGCCTGTCTATCATGACAAAAAGTGGTGGTGGGGGCATGGGATTGGGGGTGCAAGGAGGGATGGATTACAAAGTGGAACTAGGAAGCTTTGGGGGGTGATGGCTATGTTCTTATCTTGACTGTTTTATGAGTGTATACATATGTCAAAACTCATCAAACCATAGCCTGCAATATGTCCAGTTTATTGCATGTCCATTATACCTCAATAAAGCCACACTCCTCACCCTGCTTAAGCTCACAGTTGGAAAGTGAGGAGAGGAGGAGGATACAGACGTAAAAGCAATAATAATAAGCTGCAGAGTAAGTGCCTTCAGAGGAAGAGATGGGGAAAGGGAGAGCAGGCCCAGAGGAAAGAAGAGCAGAACCAACAGCTGGGGGGCGGGGCGAGTGGTTAGGGCTGCAGCCCGGCGCGAGGGGCTTGGGCCCAGCCTGGGAGACAGGGATGAAGGGGAGAGCTGATCTGGGGCAGAATCTTCTCCTCCTCTCTCCTTCTCACTGTCCCTTGCCTGTCTGTCCCTCAACCACGTGTCTGCTTGTTTCCTGGAAGTCTCCCCCCTACTTCCGCCCCTCCTCTTTCCTACTAAGAAGACCACACGATGACCAGAGAGGGACCTGGGGCAGAACCCACGGCCCTCAGTTCTCACCTTATGGCCTCCCACAGGAAGGGGCCCTCGACTTTCTGAAGAAGCTGAACAGCTGTCAGATGTCCATCCAGCTACTCCAGGTGGGGTGGGGGTGGAAGGCTCTGGGGACAGTGTTGGCTGGGGGGTGGCAGTGGGGTGTAGACCTTCTAAGGGGGGAACCTGACAGGGGGAAGACCTCCAGGGGTGGGGTCTGAGGGGAATTTCTGAGCAGGGGGCTGGGGGACCTTGTGGTGCTCTGAGGGTGGGGACTGGGTCATTTAGATGGGGCCAGGGAACCTTCCAAGCACAGGGGTCTTCTGGGTCTGGGAGGAAGACTAATGTACTTTCCTTGGATATCACAATTCCCAAGGTCCTGGGCTTGTGGGATCCAAGAGGCCAATGATGCAGGGAAAAGTTCCCCACTTTTCAGTCTGCCTGTGTTGCCCCTGTAGCCCCCAAACATTGCCAAACGCTCTTGGACCCCCAAATTAGCCCAAACCCAAGTTTAGTAGCCAGATCTGTGTCTTAAGCTGACACCTGAGCTCAAAGATATGCC
Organism: Trachops cirrhosus; assembly: GCA_028533065.1. Taxonomy (NCBI): domain Eukaryota; kingdom Metazoa; phylum Chordata; class Mammalia; order Chiroptera; family Phyllostomidae; genus Trachops; species Trachops cirrhosus. The sequence continues at coordinate 12,848,490 of CM052542.1, read as the reverse complement.
TCCAGCACACCAGGGGACCGGGAATGAGGAGTCCTCATCCCTCATCGTCAGCCAGGCCCACAACCACCGCCACCTCAGCTTTCCACCAGAGCCGCTGTCACCCACAGTGCAGGGGGCTGAGCCTGGGGCACCGGCCCTCACTCAGGATGGCAGGCCAGGGCCTCAGTTATAGGATCAGGGTTATTATCTCAGCCACAGGTCCGGCCTGGGGCTCTGGCCCAGCTGAGGCTAGGGGAAGGGGGTGGATGAGCCTTGCCAGCTGGGGCAGCCAGTCCCGTGCGTCCCTTCTCAGACCAGCCCCTCACCCTCTCGCTCTGCAGACAACCCGGATCGGAGTCGCCGTGAACGGGGTTCGGAAGCACTGCTCAGACAAGGAGGCCGTGTCCTTGGCCAAAGTCCTCATCAAAAAATGGAAGCGGCTGCTGGGTGAGGCGGGGCAAGGTTGACTCGGGCCATGCTTTTTTCCCCAGCACCTGGGACAGGACTGTGCCTGGCTCATAGCAGGCACTCAGTGTGTGTTTGCTGAGTGACTTAATAAATGACAGGTGGCCTCTAGTGGGGAGTGTCAGTGTCTGCTCAAGGGCGAGATTTGTAGGTCTAAGTTTTCACGAACATGTGCCCATGTGTGCACTTCTGTTTGCTTGGGTGTTTGTACGTCTGTGTATACGTATTTGTGTGAACACGCACATAGGGGTGTGTGCATGTGCCTTCCTGCCCCTGTGTGTGAGCGTGATCTGCTCACGTATGTGCATGCTGCATATGCTCTGTGTACAAGTGTGTGTGTGTTGGGGGGTGTGCAGCTGTCCCCGTCCCTGCCCTTTGCCCCTTCTTCCCCAAGCCCTGCTGGGTTCAGCGGAGCCAGAGCCGAGCGAGCAGTACCACCGCCCTTTCGTTTTCAGAATCCCCTGGGTCCCCCAAAGGAGGAAAAGGCGAGGAAAGAGAAAAAGCCAAGAAGAAAGAAAAAGAACTTGCCTGTTCCAGTTGGAAGCCGGGGGCAGACCTTTCTCCGCCAAGGAAGAAACAAGGGGAAGAGCCCAAAGACAGGTAATTTTTTCTGGGATGGAAAAGGAATATCCCTGCCTTTTCACCCAGTGTGCCCACTGTAAGGAAGTTACATTAAGACATTAATCCAATTAAACATAAAGATGTATGTTCTGTGTGTAACACTTTTTGGCTGGCGTTTCCAAAACATTTTTCCTCTAAACCCTCTTTTTCTTAAGATTTTACTTATTTATTTTTAGAGAGAAGGGAAGGGAGAAAGAGAGGGAGAGAAACATCTATGTGTGAGAGATACATCAATCAATTGCCTCTCACAGGCCCCCTACCAGGGATCCGGCCTGTAACCCAGGCACGTGCCCCGACCGGGGATCGAACAGATGACCCTTCAGTTTGCAGGCTGGCACTCAATCCGCTGAGCCACACCTGCCAGGGCAAAGACATTTTTCTCAACAAAAATATATGTGATTATAATTAAGAGCTTCATATTCTATATTATACAACAAAATTTATATTCATATTGTTGAGTATTTTTCCACAATGATCCTGTATTGCTTTTGAAATCAGAACAAATAATAGGACTTTTAAAAAAATAAACAAGAGTGGTAACAATTTGTTGTAGAAATAATGAAAAACGGGGTGAGATCATTCTCACTCCTACCACCCACAGGCAATCACTCTTAACGTTTTGGTATATGATTTTTTCTTTCTATTCTCTCTTTGACTTGTTTTCCGTAGTTATAATTCATTTTAGAGCCTGTTTTTTAAAATGCCGCTACTTGTCACGTGGTTCTGTAACCATTTCTGTGTCCTCTTCCTGTCCTTGCTCGTTTTCCGGTTGCACCCACTGGAGTGGAGAATTTCCCACTAAGTGGAGAAACCCCAGTTGGCATTTAACTTTCCTCGCGGTGCGTTCTGTTTTCCCAAAGCGGCCAGCGGGGCGGCTGGCGGGGACCCGCTGACCCAGGGGGCCCAGCGCAGGGCATCATTTACGGAGAGATGCCGGCCGGCTGCGCCTGTGCAGTCCCCTGTGGGCGTTCACGCTTGGGGTGGTCCCGCTGCATCTGGGCCTCCCTGTGGTTCTGAGCGCTGGGGCAAATGAGGGACCAGGAGAAGGAGGGTCTTGTGGGATCAAGTTGGAAGACTAGAGGCTGGACCGTTGGGGGAGAAGGCCAAGTGGGATGGGGGCTAAGCTGCAGAACAGGGGTGCGGAGGTCATGCTAGCGGCGGTCGCCCGAACCCACGCGTTTCCTTTTGCTCCGCCTCCGAATCCCACCAAGTGATCAGTACAGGGGATTCTGTCAAAGGCCTGTGAACGCAGAACAGATACGATCGAGGAGACGGCTGGAAAGCAGAAAGCCAGATTCTGGGCTTAACTCGATCACGCCCTCACACCCTCGGTCTCTGAGACTCTGTCATGGCCTGAAAAGGGGGCGTTGTCATCTCAATTCTTTCTTCTTCAGAATAAAATGTTTTATTTGGAATATATTTTAATTATATTCATTGTTTTAACTTAACTATTTTGTATTATATTTATTTTATTATACAGGTAATTACTTGCTCATTGTAGAAAGCTTTAAAAATATAAACAGGAAAGTTAAAAATCATTCATTATATAGAGACAAACACATATATGTATGTAATCATGTACATATAATAATGTGTAAAATACACATGTAGTGTATATAATCACATACATTTTCTTCTGGACTTTTAGCTATGCATCACCACCCATAAAATACTTATTGTATTGATAAAATGGAATTATACTCTATCTAGTATTTTGTAACCTTTCCACATTTATTTATTTCCACAGTAAATCATGTGTAGTGTAAAATGTTTAGAAAAGCAAACATAAGAAAAGAATACTATTACTGTTAACATTTTGATGTATACCTTTCTCATCCTTTAAGAACATCTATATGTACATTTATATTTTCTTAATAAAACCAGGATCACACTCTACATACAGTTTGGTAACCAGCATTTGACACCTAACAACGTCGTGAACGTTTCCCCGGGCGGTGGAGTCGTTAATGCTGCTCCCCATTCATAGCCGCGGTGCCATGGTGCGCAGTCATCACTGTGGCTGAGCGGCCCTGGGCTGGTTGTCCCCCACCCCCACCCCCGCCCCACCTTGCTGGCTGCATCCAGTTGGCACGGGTCCTATTTCAGCTAAGTTGGTGAACTACTTTTTTAGTTTTCTTAATAATAATTGATCATCATGATTTATTATAGAAACACTGTAACCACATTAATGCAATTAAAATACGGATTAAAAATCTTTGCCCACAGTGTGCCACCGCCAACAAATGAAGCAGTTTCTTTTCCTCTTTTCTCCCAGCCCTGAGCTACTCACATACATCATTTTCCACCCCTGTAGGTGGAGCGTGCAAAGTACCGTGTTCTCGTTAACTTATCTTCCTGTTGTATTGTAGGCCTTTTTTCATCTTCCCGAAGAGTTTTCACAATGATCATTTACAATAACTGCAGAATATTTCTGGTTTGTTCTAAAAAGAACAGCAATGAGGAAGGGCCCGAACGAACATGGTGAGGCTCCGGGGTAAAGGCTCGTGTCTTCTCTCCCTTCTCTGCCTGCAAGATTCCGGCTTCACCCTCTGGTCCGTAGCTGTCCATCCTCAGGGGGCACTCGGGGAGGACCCCCGCAGAGGAGCTCCAGGGCCGATATGGGAATGGAGGGGCACGGGAAGGAGGGGGAAACTTCCCCTCGCCCTTGCTGCTGCCTCCCCAGTCTTCACGCTGGAGCGGAGGTGCAGAGCGGATGGGCCTGGCCCACAGGGTAATTAAGCCTTGCCCCTAAACCTACCTTGCCCGCTGTCTCCCAGACCTTCTGGATGATGAGGTGGGAGCTGGAAATCCATGCAGAAATGTTGCCCAATCTGGAAAATGAGAAATCGGGTGCCTGGGACTATGGAGCTTCAGGCCTGCCCTGGGCTGGGAACCGCTGTGGGGACATGAATGATCCAATGTCTTCCTCCCAGACAGCCCAAGACAGAGGTTCTTTTCTTCTCATTGGCAGGTGAGGGAGCCCGGTGCTCAGAGAAAATGACCTGCCCCAGGGGCAGAACGGGGAATACAATCCTGTCATCGGCTCTCTCTGTACAATGATGAATGTGGGTTTGTATGCGTGTAGGAAAAGGTCCAGAGGGAAAGACATTAAACGTAGTAGTTGTCACCTGTGGGGAGGTTTGATTCCCCCCTTTTTTAGTGTTTATATTTCTGTACTGTTTGACTTAACAGCATTCAGCAACACATATTTACAGAGCGCCCGCTCTTTGCCAGGCACTAGTCTGTTTGCTGGGGGTGAGTCAGTAAATGCATCAGACTGCGCCCCCAGAAGCAGACCCTGAGACGTGCGTCCCAGCCCAGGGGTTTCTGTGGGAAGTGATTTCAGGAAGTGCAGGTAGAGGAGTGAGGAAGGGAGGCAGGGGAGGGCAGGAAGCCAGCCCCGGGTGTGTTAGTGAGCAGGGGACTGCCGTGGGCGACCAGGGCTTAAATCCTGTTCGGAACACTGTGTGTGATAGTGGAGAGCACACCTGGGTCTGACCCATCGAGGGCCGAGGAAGGTGGGGTATAGACCCACCCAGCTCTTCCGGCCCACTGGCCTGCTGGAGCTGACGGGAGCGGAGAACGGCCTCAGGCAGACTGCGCCCAGGGGAGCTTGCAGGGGGAGGTCCCTACGTCCCACACACTGGGGGAGTGAGCGCCCGAGAGGATACGGGCTGAGCAGGCACAGTGTCCACCACAGTGAACAGAACCCCCTGAACTCTGCGCTTGTGGGATTTACGTGGTGGGGGCGTGGACAATGCATATAATAAGTTAAGAAAATCATAGTCTGTCTAAGAGCTGACAGCTGTGACACTGTGCTGGAACTAGGAGAGCTGGGTGAGTTAGGGAGTGGGGGGTGCAACTTACAAACATTAATTTTATAAAACCAATGAAAGAGAAAAACACATCCTATATCAAAAAGAATGTAGCTACTGCATTTTGGAAAATGGGAAAAAACTTCAGCTCTCATCTCGTCTTCCTGATGTAACCCTGGTTAGCATTTGGGTGGGTGGTCTTTCAAGCTTTTATCTTCCTAGGCGTTTTCTTTCAAGACTCTAGGCACAGAATGCATCTGATTTGGCATCCTGCTTCTTCACTTGTCATTTTAACGCAGCTCTTCTATCTCCAAGGCCCCCCGAGTGCTTCTCCTCTCCTCCTCCTAAGGGGCTCACAGGAGAGGCTGAGATGGTGTCCAGTTCGTCGCAAGAACAGGCAATCCCAGCAATTCCAGTCTCCGTGGACTGCAGCTGGCCAAGGCCTGCCTGACAGCAAGGAGGAGAGGGGGCTGCCGAGACTTAGCTTTTCATAGTCAGTGAGAGTCGTGCAATTAGTGACATAACACATGCAACACATCTGGCACACACACACTCGGTTTCCTTCCCTTGCGCTGACCGCTTCATTTGATGGAGGGTAGGTGAAGGTGACCCGCCAGCACCGCCTGGAGCTTCCTCTCCCGGGCAGCGGTGGTCCGGGTGGGCTCTATCCTCCTCAGCCCAGCAGGCCTGGCTCCAGCATTTTTTCTCCCGGCCTCTGACCTCTCTCCATCGGTGCTGATGCTAGCGCCTAGGAGAGTCTCATCTTCGATTTCTCTTCTTTCAGGAGAGATTCTGTGGATTCCAAGTCTTCAGCCACCTCCTCTCCAAAAAGACCATCGATGGAAAGGTAAGGGGAGCCACGGACTTCTCCACCCCAGAGGTTCTGTTCAACATGTGTCCCTCTCTCTGCTTTAATGTGCGAAGCCCGAGGTTGGGGAAGGAGGAATCTCCGTATGTTACATTGCCTCCGAAATCTAGAATGCACACAGTAAGACCATGACGGAGGGGAGGGAGGTTGGGGCCTGGATGAGAAGGGTGAAAGGATTAAGAAGGACAGATTGGCAGTGACAGAGTAGCCACAGAGATGTATAAAGTACACCATGGGGAATATAGTCAGGTGCCAGGTGGGTACTGGAAATATTGGGGGGTCACTCTGTAAAGTACATCATTGTCTAACTACTAAGCTGTCCACCTGAAACTAATATAAAATAATATTGAATGTAAGCTGTAATAGAAAAAAATTAATAAGTAAATATTTTTTAAAAGACTAATGGGGCCCTGAATCAGAGGTGTGGCTCCGTCACAGGGGTGGCTGACCCGTCACTGTTGCCCCATCCCTGTCTGGGGGACATTCCCAAGGTCAACCTGAACCCCGTGAGGACAGGGGCCTTGAGAGCCTGTACCCAGGGTGGGGCCTCTGGTTCGGGGCTGAACTGGTGAAGAAATCTATCTCAGAGTCAATATCCTAATCAAACCATTCATTCTTCATCAAATATTTATCGAGGGCTTACTATGTGCTGGGGACTGTTTTAGGTGCCAAGGATACAGCAGTAAACAAAAGAAACCAAAATCGCTGGGGTCACGGGGCCTGTATTCTAATGGGGCGGCAGCAATACATGTGATGAGGAAGTTGCGCACCAGTTTAGAAGGTGACAAGTGCTAAGGAAAACAACAGAGCAGGGTGAGGGCAGTTGGGGGGAAACGGTCATTGGCGAGGTCAGAAGAGCCCTCTGCAAGGATATGACCTTTTTTAAAAAAAGATTTATTTATTTATTTTTAGAGACAGGGGAAGGGAGGAAGAAAGAGAGGGAGGGAAACATCAATGTGTGGTTGCCTCTCTTGCACCCCCTACTGGGGACCTGGCCAGCAACCCAGGCATGTGCCCTGACTGGGAATCGAACCAGCGACCCTTTGTTTTACAGGCCAGCACCCAATCCACTGAGCCACACCAGCCAGGGCTGAGGATGTGACCTTTGAGCAAAAGCTTAAAATGCCATGCAGATAGTGGGTCCTTCCAAACCTGAGCACCAGTGAGGTGGCCGGTGGGGCTGAAGCGAGTAAGTGAGGGGGCAGAGTTGGGGGACGGCGTGAAGCAGGAGCACTGCAGGGTTAAGCCTGTAAAGTATATGATCAAACCTATCAGGACCTCTCTGGCTGCTGTGCCGAGAATGGATCATCGAGGCAGAAGCAGAGAGACCAGGAGACTATTGCGATAACTCAGGCACGATGTGATGGTGGCTCAGGGTGGCAGCAGGTGGGGAGAAGGGGCAGACTCCACTCCAGGTACATTCCGAAAGCAGAGCTGAGTAGGTTTCCTGACAGACTGCACGTGGGCAGCCAGAGGAAAAGAAGAGTCAGGATGACTCCAAGAGTTTTCACGTGGGCATCTCTCTGCAAGGATGGCGCTGCCGTGCGCTGGCGGGGGGAGGGCTGTGTGACCCCAGCTGCTGCGGCAGGAGATCCGGAGTTCAGGTTTGAATATGGGGATTTCAGAGGTGTGCCAGTCGTTCAGGTGCAGAAGTTGAATGAGCAGTTAGGTTATACCAGGCTGGAATTCAGGAAGCAAGTCTGGGCTGGAAACATATATCTCAGAGTCATTGGCATGTAGCTGGCAGTTCAAGCTGGATGAGATCACTACGGAGAGAATGTGGGTAAAGGAGTGAGTGTGAACTGTAGTCCGGAGGGAGGTCAGAGGTCAGAGCAGGGGAAGCAGGGCCAAGAGGGAGCAGAGCAGGGCAGGCAAGGACCTGGCTTGGAGGTGGATGGAGGCAAATGACAAGGGTCCAGGGCCATATTGGATGCTGGGACAAACAGGTGGGATGGTAAGGTTGGCTTCTAGGCGAATACGAGTGGGAGATGCACAGCTGCTCTAGGCTTAATGTACCAGTAAAACCACCACTGGAAAGAAAAGAAGAGGCACAAAAATTAGGTTGTTTAAGGCCTTATGGGGATTAAACTGGCCCGAGATGTTGATGGGGCTGCTGTATTGCCCGATTCCCACCGGCTGCTGAGTGCCAGCTCCAGCTGATAGTGGAGGCTCTCAGAGCACTGCTTGGAGAGGGATGGAGGCTGCACCCTGCCTCTGGAGAAGAGTTCTGTGGTCCGTTAGCAATGTCTGCCATGAGCGAGGCCTCGGAGGCCCCACGGCCATCCTGGGCCTAAACCAGTGGTTCTCAATGGAGGGTCATTCAGAAATTTGTGGAAGCATTTTTTGTTGTCACTGTGACTTGGGGGGTGTCTTAGTCAGCTCGAGCTCTTACAACAAAATAGCACGGACTGTGTGGCTTAAACAACAGGCATTTATTTCTCAAAGTTCTAGACGCAGGGAAGTCCAAGACCAAGGTGCCAGCTGATTCAGTTCCTGGTGAAGGCCCTCTTCCTGGCTCTGGGTGGCCACCTTCTTGCTTCTTGCTCCATCTGCCCCTGACTGGGGGAGTGTGCTCTGGTCTCTCTTCCTGTTCTTACAAGGACTGTGATCCCATCATGGGGCCCGTCCTCACCTAAACCTAATTATCTCTCAAAGGCTTCACCTCCAAATACTGCCCCATTGGTGGTGAGGGCTTCAACTTATGAATTTGGGGGAACACGGATATTCTGTCTGTAGTGGGCGTGGGGGAGGAGCACTCCAGCATCTAGGAGGCAGGGCTCCGAGGTGCTGAACGTGCTGAGGCATGAAGGGCAGCCCCGTATAACGAAGGATTGTCCTATCCCAAAACAAAACACTTAGCACTAATCCAGTTCTGGGTCTGATGCTATAATATGAACATTCAACATTTGTGGAAGGATTTATACCTTCAGACTTCTCTCCTGACTTTGCCTGGGGCCTTGGAGTCTCCTGGCTCCCTCCCATACTGCATTCTTTTTCTGAAGGTCAAACAGAATACGTCCGACAGGCAGCTGTACCATTTTCTGCTGGTTCAGTATCGGGGATGGGCAACCCGAAGCAGGTCTTGTAAATTCACTTTACCCATTACCCAGAATGTTTGCTGTACTCTCTGCCTCTCTAACTCATCTTTCTCTTCCATCCATCCATCCACTCATCTGTCTGGTGTACACATTCTTTGCAAACAACATCCCCAGGGGTCAAGAGCATGTGCACACCGTGGGTGACTTTTGGGGACCATGGAAAAATGGAGAGCAGGGTGCCTGCCGATAGGGGGCACCCACTGCCTAGCCCCAGCTGGTTGTTGCTGTATGGAAATGCAGGCCCTGGGTGCCACACCTTCCCGCTCTTTAGGGGAAACTGGACTTCTAGATTTTTAGATGAGACTCCCAACTTTAAACATTGGCAGCATACTCACCTTTTTCTAAGGCACAGTAGGGCGAACAAAACATATTTGTAGCCCTCCTGTTTGCAACCTCTAAGGCAGGCAAAGGTTCAAATTCATGATTTCTGTCTTCATAGAGCTAATCACCAGTGTAGAGGCAGACACCAAAATACTTGGTTTTTGGAGATGTAACACACAGTGGGAACATCGGAAGAGTGTTTCATTATGATTTGAGAAGTCAAGGAGACGTCATGGAAGAGAGAGTATTTGTGCTGAAGATTGACAGATGAATGAATAGGAGTTTGCCTGGCAGACAAGCCAAGAGAGGGCATCCCGGGCAGAGGGAGTGGCACATGCAAAGGAGTAGCAGTATGAGTAGCATGGCACTCTGGGAACTGTAGCTGGAGTACCAGGGTACAGACCGCAAAGGGCACCACTGTGTCCGGGAAGAAGGTTGCTCTTTTTCCGGGCAGTAGAACCCAGCCAGCTGTGGGAGGCAATTGGTTGACTTGTTTTCACCTGAGCGGTACAGGTGCTTAACGGTGCAGTAACTGAAGTGCCCTCGAGGTGGCGCGCACGAGTAGCAAGCCTCCCGGTGCCTCTTCTCGGACCTGGGGCGGGGGGATTTTCTGAGCGCTTAGTGGTATCAGAACGCAGGCTGGTGCTGACGAAAACACAGCCGGGAAGCAGAGGGAAGCTTTGATCAATCCAAACCCCCTCCCCCGCCTCCACCTCCCCCAGTGATTCCCTCTCTGCAATTTGACTCAGTTCCCAGTTCTCTGCGTTGAAAGCAAAATGAGCGTGGCTGCCTGGAATGCCATTTAGAGACAAATTCCAGCCTACCAGTCAGCTCCTAGCCAAGAGAAGGCCCGGGGACTGGGAGTGCCCTGACAGGAAGGTGGGGGGAAATGCGACAAGCAGCCTAGCCTCACCCAGGTAAGGGAACTCTGGAAAACTCTGCCTTTTAGGGCCATGGTGAGAAATATTGAAAAGAATTCAGAAGGCAGGCAGACCTGGATTTGCAGCCTGACTGTTCCATTGGCTAGTTGGATGACTTTGGACCAGTCAGTCCAGCTCTCTGAGTCTCAGTCCATTGACCTTTAAAATGGGGATAATTATGACCCCCTTTCAAGGTTACAGTGAGGATCGAATGAGGTAATGAGGTGTTTAGCACTGTTCCCAACCCATGTAGGTAATCAATAAGTACATAATGCTCAGTAATAATACTCACACTTAATGTGGCAACCTATATATATTGCCTAATGGTTCGTTTCTAGAATTCTCTTAGGTGCTTTAATTCTCTTAACAACTGTATAAGATGGGTACTATTGTCATCCCCACCTGCCATGGGAGAAAACGGAGGCACCTGAAGGGGAAGGTATTCACCCTAGGCCACATAGCTACAAAGTGGCAGTGTCGGGCCTTGAACCTGGGAACTTGGCTTTGGAGCCTGTGTTCTTAATAAATATACCACCACATTGTAGACATTTCTTAAATGACAAGTGACTGTTGTTGTTTGCTATTATGCCTTCGTCCAAGCAGCACCCTCAGGCTCCCCCTGGTGGTTCCCCACTGCTGAGTCCTAGACACTGAGGATGCGGTGTGGGCCACGCAGGACAGTGAGGGGTTAGCCCCAGGAAGGATCTGCAGCTCCATCACAGTTGCAGGAGATGAGCTGGCTTAGGCTGTGGGAGGTGACAGACACTGGCTCAGAGAGAGATCCTTCTCTTAAGTCACTGGCCTTCCAAAGAGGACGTGTCCCTGACCTAGCCAGTTCATCTCTGGCTAGACCCCTGGGATGTCCCTTGCACCTCTCTGTGGCCAGCCCCCTCAGCCCATGCTGTATTCAGTCATCAGCAAAGGTTCATCAAGTACCTACTGAGAGCACTGTTACAGCTGCTGGAAGACAGTGGTGAACCAGCCAATGGGGTCCCTACACTGTGCAACCTGTAATCTGCAGCGGAGGCAGGCAATGTTTACAAACACATAAACAAGTTAATTATAGACTTGGGTAAGTGCTGTGAATGCAAGAAATTAGGCCATGTGCTAGAGAGTTACGGGGCAGGGACAGTCTGCTTGGCTGGCATGGCCAGGGAAGGCCTCCCTGCAGAGGTGATATTTGGGTCTGACTTGTGGGAAAGAACCGGTCATAGGAAGATCCGGAGGAGGAGGAGCCTTCTGGGAGGAGGTGCCAGCTGTGCAAAGGCACTGTGGTGGGGGGCCAGGTGTGCTCGAGGAACAGAAAGCAGGAGGGTGGTAGAGGCTTCAGTGAACAGTGCGGAGGGGAGGAGGTGGCAGGAGATCAGGTCAGAGGCAGGCAGGGGCCAGATGTGGAGGGGCTGGGGAGCCTCGGTGAGGAGTTTGACTTTATCCTGAAAATAAGTGGAAGCTGTTAGAATGTCAGAAGCAGGGGAATACTGGGACTAGGTGTGAGTTTTTGAAAGCCCTCTCGCCCCTGCCAAGCTGTTGTATGACAAATAGATCATAAGGGAGGCAAGAGGATGCAGGGAGACCGGCTTCGGGGCTCTTGTGGCTGTGCAGGGGAGAGCCCAGTGGCCGGGACCAGGGCTGGGTGCAGGGAGAGTCGCTGGCTGCAGGCAGCCCCTGGACTCTCCAGTTTACGCCCTTCCCAGCCTTCCCTCACCCACACCTTCCTCTCCTACTGAAATCTGACTCCGGGGGAGAGCTGGTTGGATGGCAGCTCCCCCATCCCTGTGCCCCGCTGCCAGGCCACCCAGTTGTCAGGCAGGGTGGGGTGAGTCCAGGATAATTTAGTCTTAGAACGGTACAGTAAGGTTCAAACAGCACTTAAAATATATATAGAGAGAAGCTAGAAACCCCTTTGGACAAACTTTTCAAGAATTCAAAATGTAAACCTTTTAAGAGTAGAACCTTCCCTCCCCAGCGCACCCGACTCCTGGGGCAGCAAAGAGACACGAGACACTGTGGAGGGACCTCAAGGTTCCAGAGGACACATCAGTCCCTGTGGTCCAAGGGCATCTGTAGTGACAGAGGGGATCCAAGGTCAGGCCAAACAGCAAGGGCTGGGAGATGAAAAGGTCGCTGGCAGAATTCACAGTGAACAGTGCTCCGCGGAATGTTGGGTGGGATTTTCTCGTAACCCCAGATTTTTAACACAGGGAAGCCTGAGCTGCTCAGTCAGCCTCACTGTCAGACACAGCTCCTTGGGTCTGACTTTTCAGAAGCCCAGCATCATCTTCCTGAAGGGAAGAAGTGCATCCATAGCTCCAGGGCTGCCTGGTGCGGCTGCCCCAGCTGTGCACTGTGCAACTCCAAGAGGTACCCAGGTGACAATGTGAATGGCGCCCCCTGGAGGTAGGAAACACAGTCGCCCTTTGGGACCTTCCGCGAGGGTTCAGTGTGGTCAGAGCCTGGATGGAGGGAGGAGGGGTCCCTAATTTCTTCAACTCTGATGACTCAGTGTCTCCTAGGAGGCATGAGGACTGGCTTGCGGATCCTGACGGGTTACTGAAGAGCTAGAGATGAAGGCAGAGACACATTGCTTGCTTGACCCCTCCCAAGAGTAGTGCAGACTCTCCTCTGAAAGGGAGGGAGCTGTACGGCTACCACTCCATCCTCTTAGCTGTAAAGTGGGGCTGGTAACTGGTGACTCTCAGGCCTGCAGAGAGAAATAAACAGCGACAGGCAGTGAATGGTGGCTTTTGTTGTTACCATCCTCAACAAGTCCAAGAGTTTGGCCAAATCCTTTCTCTCCAGTTCCCTCACCCTCACGCTCCAGCTGCCCTGAGCCCCTCGATGTTGCCCATGCATCTCCAGAGCTCTCCCATCACCCCAAACTGAAACTCTGTACCCATTAAACCTTCACTCCCCAAACCCCCTCCCTCTGCCCCCGGCAACCACCAGTCTGCTTTCTATCTCTATGAATTTGACTTCTCGGTACTTCGTGTAAATGGAATTAGGCAATATTGGCCATTTCCAATCTTGCTTATTTCATTGAGTGTAATGCCCTCAGAGTTCACCCGTGTGGTAGCGTGTTTCAGAATTTCATTCCTTTTTATGGCTGAATAGTGGTCTACTGTAGGTACATGCCACGTTTTGTTTATCCATTCACCCACCAGTGGACAGCTGGGTTTCTTCCATCTTTTGCCGGCAGCTCCTCAACAACAGGAAGACAGGAAGCCTGTCTGAGCCAGCAGCACGCAGTTAGCGCTCATGCAAAAAAGTGTTAAGTGTTTCTCATTACAGAAGTAGATATATATTTTTTTGTAGAAGACTTAGGAAATATGTATAAGCAAAAGAAGAAAAGGAAACAGCCTATAATGCCACCTCAGAGAGATAACTGCTGTTAATATGGCGTTATGGAATGAATATTATTGACCCCTCCCTCCCCAAATCCATATGTCGAAGCCCCAATGTGACTGAATTTGGAACTAAGTCCTTTACGGAGGTAATTAAGGTCACATGGGTGGAACTTGACCCAATGGAGCAGTGTCCTCAGAGGAGGAGACCCTTGAGCGCTCCGTTGCTCTCCCCCCACCTGTAAGGATATGGTGAGAGAGTGGCCATCTACGAGCCAGGAAGGGAGCCCGCACGTGAAACCAAACGGACCAACAACTGATCTGTCTCTGGAACTGTGAGAAACACATGTCTGTGGTTGTTTTTAAGATTTTATTTATTTATTTTTAGAGAGAGGGGAATAGAGGGAGAAAGAGAGGGAGAGAAACACCAATGTGTGGTTGCCTCTCGCACGCCCCCTACTGGGGACCTGGCCTGCCACCCAGATATGTGCCCTGATTGGGAATCAAACCAGCCACCCCTTGGTTCATAGGCCGGCACCCAATCCACTGAGCCACACCAGCCAGGGCTCATTTCAGTTGTTTAAGCTCCCCAGTCCAGTATTATATCCTGGCAACCCACGCAGACTAAGATACACAGTTATCTTTACAACCATCCGTGCATATATGCACATATATGCATATGTATGTATGTTTATTTGTGGCTTTGTAAGCCAAAGCCAAAATGGTACCATTCTTAGGCAGTGTATCATAGGAGTTCAGACTGTAAGGGCTGGAATCAGACAGGCCTGAGTTCAAACCTCAGTGGTGTAACTCTCCAGGTTTGCCTCCTCATCTGCAGATGGGGATGGTAATGGTACTTACCTCCTAGGACCGCTGGGACGGTCACGTCGCAAAGCGCTCCGCCAGCGCCTGGCACATGGAAGAAGCCAGCCCTCTTCGATGGTGGAACATTCACTATTCTCTAGACTGTCCGCTCCTTGACGGGGCGGGGCGGGGGGGCTTTCTGACTTGTCTGCTTTATCCCTTGTTCTTAGCACAGTCCCTGAGAATAGGTGCCTAATAAATATTCAGCGAATGAGTGAAGAAAGGGTTCAATGAGAGCAGAGAGGGAGGCAGAGAGCAGCTCGCATAGGGCCTAGTGGCTGTAGTTCTTGGCGTGGCTATGCTGTTCTGTAACCAGTAGAGCACAGTGCGGGGTTAAGAGCGTGGGTCCCAGAATCCACCTGCCTGGGTTTTAATCCAGGCCCTACTGGTTTCCAGATGTGTGACATTGAAATGCATCTCGAAATGCATACCTCTCTAAAATGCACTTTAAAATGCAACTCTAAATTGGAGACAAAAATAGTATCAACCTCATGGGGTGGTTGTGAGGATTAAATGAGATGATCCATCTCAAGCACCTAAAATAGTACCTACCTCATAGGGCCGCTATGAGCATTAAAGGGGATCATTGCTCAGTAAATGCTTCATTCGCTTAATGTCAGAATGTCGATTGTGGACTGTCATCCTCAGATCAAACAGCAGCAAATCGAAAGCAGAGACCTCCCCCAGGACACCCAGCAGCCCCTCGAGCCCCACCTTTGCCCCCTCCATCTGCCTCCTGGCACCCTGCTATCTCACAGGGGACTCTGTCCGGGACAAGTGTGTGGAGATGCTCTCGGCGGCCTTGAAAGCAGATGGTGAGAGGGCCTGGGCTGGGGACGGGGGAGGGAAGGCTCCCCAAGGGCAGATGTGGTCTTTCTCAGGGCCATGGGAGTGGCACGGGATGCCATAGGCCCCGGCACAAGCAGGCTTCGCTGCCAAGGTCACGTCTGGCTGATGCCCGTGTTTCGGAATCTCTTTTAGATGATTACAAGGACTGTGGAGTCAACTGTGACAAGATGGCATCAGAAATCGAAGATCATATCCTTGAGTTTCGCCCAGGCTGTGGGTGCCTGCACTGCCCGGCAGCAGGTCTCCCGGGTGCAGGGGACCCAGGACACTGGACAGGGAGGGAAGGGGCTCTAGGGACAGCCCCCTGCTCTGCCCCCGAACTAGAGTTCTTAATTCCAGCAAACGTTTATGGTCTTGCACCTGCTGGCCTCACGCTAGGCTGTTTATGAACAGTGTGCCTCACTCAGTGTCGGGAACAACCCACGAGGTAAGTTTCCTCGTTAATTTTACTGGTGAGGTTACTGAGGTGCAGAGAGATGAAGGCACTTGCCAAAGCTCACGCGGCAAATAGTAGTGGCATAGCCGGGACCGGAACCCAGAGAGTGTGATTCCGGATCCTGACGGCTCAACTGCTGTGACAGACGGGCTGTGTCAACGTGCCTGGTTTGTGACATCTAGTGGTCAAGAGGCAGAGAGGACAGTCTTCCCCTGCTCAGCCTTCCTCCTCTTCCGTGTAAAGATGGCAGCCCCCACTTTTTACGCCCCGATATGTACCAACCACTGTGACGGGCAACGGACACACTTCCCACCTCCGTTCGTTCTCACAGCAATCTCCGGGAGGCCGGACTGTTGTTCCCATGTCTCAGATCAGGAAACTGAGGCTCGGGAACTGCTGGTCTCAGAGCTGGACTGAAAACCTTGGTCTCTGGATTCCACATGCCCCATTCTCTCACTCTCTGAAAGGGGCCATTGGTGGACAGGGGAGGCCACCACCTGTGTGACATGGGCCCATTGCATCACAAGATTCTTGGCTTGGAGTAAAAAATTCCTCGGCACTGCGCCCTACTGTGTGAATGCTGGAATTTCTTTTACTGGAGAGGAAGCTTTGCAAGTCAAAGAGGTGTGGAAGGAAGGGACAGAATCCCCGGGAGAGGGGGCATCTGAGTGTCACACTGAGGTGTGAGTGACCTTTAGAGGCCTCTTAGGCTGTACCTATGGAGCTCAGCTGGGGGTGGGGCAGGGGCCCGCCTACATCTCCTGCCTGAGGCCCACACTAATACCCTCCAACACATCTGGGATTTTCTCTCCATCATTCAATTATTAACCAGCGTGTCTTGCGCTATCCAGTACCTCACCAAAGACATTTTCGTGATTTCTGACTGATGCAGAACACTGAGCACGAGCTTCCTCTTTGTTTTCTCTGGCACTTGTCCCTCCAAGCAGGTCCCTTCCACCTTACAGCCCAGGTGCAAACAAAGGGATCCAGTCTGTGGTTCCACTCCCGGCCTTTCCTGTCTGTTTTCTCCCTCCACTGAACGTCCTTCTTCCAAAGGAGAGGAAAGCCGGGCCGTATCTACTCTTTAGCTCTTTGTTCTTAGATGGTGGGAGGTCAGGTTTGAGGGCTTGATGTTCGTCTCCCAAAAAAGCCCTGTCCTCTTCGGAGCGACCCTGGACTCACATGGCTCCTTGGAGGGGTCAGTGACTTGCTGGCCAGCGCTCCCCCTCCCCTCCCCCTCCCCCATGATCTCAGGAAACGGAGAGAGCTATTGCCAGCCTGACGGGCCCCACGTAAGCAGACACACACCTCCAGGAATCCCAAGCACAGATTTGTAAACAAATGTTTTGGCTTTCAAATGCATTATAGCATATTCTTTCTTTTTACATTTTTATTGTACAAACAACCTTAAAACAGAAATTATACCACCTTCCTCCCACCACTTCTAGCAAGTCAGCTGTTTCCATTTTTCCACATTCCCCGCAGTCACTTTCTCATATATGGTATTTCCCAGCAAGGGCTTCACCTTCCTGGTTCCCCTTGGCTCGGGAGACCAAGAAAACGCGCTGTGTTCCCTGAGCTCTTCCAGAGAAGGGGGGTGGGAGGCCCGTCCGGGATGCGGCATCTGGACAGAGAGGTCACTGTGGTCCTTGGCCCAGGGCGACTTCCTGCTGGGTGAGTGGAGAGAGCGTTCCCATTAGGAGGGATCTGGCTTCCAGCCCTGTCTCTGCTGGGAATTTGCCCCGTGACCTTGCGCAAACGCCTGCACCCTTCCTAAGCCTCGGCTTCCTCATCTCTTAAAGAGAGACATAACTCCGACCAGCAATTCCCAAAGCAGGTTCCAGCGAATGGTGATGGGTCCTCCCAGAGAACTGGGAGCGCCAAATGCAAGAAGCAATAAAGAAAAGCTCCAAGATTTCTTTATTGTTTGCAACACTTCTCAGAGCCTCAAACACGCGGCTCCTGATCTTGGGTTTCTCTGCCAGCTGGACCCACAGCCTTCCGGTAACTAGAGGTGGTCTTCATCATCATCACCTTAACAGCCCCTGAATGCCGAGTTTTTGATATGTCCCAGACACCCTGCTCGGTCGTCACGCAGCTTAACTCACTGAGTCCTCATAACCGCCCTGTATTTTAGAAATAAGGAAACAGAGGCATAAAGAAAGAGGACATGTGACTTGCCTGAGGTCATACAGGAGGCTCAGACAAACTCGGGGTGCCCATTCCCGGAGTCCCAGACACCCCAGTGCTTGCTATGATCTGAATGCACCAAGGAGGCTGTTTCCTGTCTCTGATATGTGACTGACCCCATATGCCCGACTGAGATCCCCTCAGATGTCACAGAAGTGCCTGACCTCCGTACACGTCCAGGGGGAGGAAGAGTTGGCCCCGAGTCCCCTCCCTCCAGGGAGAGGCTCCCCATTCTCCTGTACCCCTCCGCGACTGGCTGGCTGGCCCTTGACCGTGTCACATATCTACCAGGAGCTCAAGAGCACAGACATGAAGTACCGGAACCGCGTGCGCAGCCGAATCAGCAACCTCAAGGACCCCAGGAACCCTGGCCTGAGGCGGAACGTGCTCAGTGGGGCCATCTCCACCAGCCTCATTGCCAAGATGACCGCAGAGGTGAGGGCCGGGCTGGGGCTCTGCACAGTGGGGTGGGGGGCCAGACCGCTCCAGCTTTGTCCAAGTCTCGGAGGCAGGGGCTTGTGACTCCACAAAGCAGAGCCAGGGGGCTCTTCCAGCCAGACCCTCTCCCACCCCCGTCTCTCAAGGCCTCTGGCCCCTCAGGATGCTGGACGTGGCTAGCACATATTTGGCACCGTGCTAGCACTTGAGACACACTGGCCACTACTGTCTTCACACCAGCTGGGGTAGAACTGTTTATTCTCCCCATCTCACAGATGAGGAGGCCGAGGTTCAGAGGAGTTCAGTGATTTGCCTCTGTACACGGCTAGAAAATAGTCCAGCCAGGAATCAGGCTATTGGGCCTCAGAGTGCCCCCTCTTCGCCACCTTGTTATCCGCCTCCCCCCTCTGCCTTGTTTGGTCCTCTATCCCATTACCCAGCCCCGGGCCCAAGCCAGAACAGGGGTCCCCGTCTCCGTGGAGCACAGTCCAAGGGCAGGAGACGGGTGTACTTACAGATACTGTGTGTGTACAATAGAGGTGGCGAGTGCCATGATGGGGCCACTGTGGGAATGACAGGAAGGAAGGACTGATCCAGCTTGAAAGGGTCAGTAAGGGAAGGAAAAGGCAACAAGCCTGTTTGAGAAACTTAGAAATTTGGGGGCTGTGCCAAGCTGCCTGAGTTTGAATTCTGCCTCTGCCACTTAGCTGTGTGATCTTAGACAAGCCACTTAACCTCTCTGTGCCTCAGTTTTCTCATCTGTAAAATGGGAATAATAATGATAACAATAATGGCTATCTCATAAGCAATGAATGAGTTTAGAAGGTTAATACATGAAAAACTCTCCCCAGAATTAGTCTATAATAGGCCCATTCACCAACCATTTCATGTAACCCTCAGCATGATGCTATGAAAGAGGAAATATTATCCCCATTTTATGGATGAGCAATCTGAGGCCAGACAACTCATCAGTGACAGATGAGGATGGGAACACAGCTGTTTCTTTCAGAGTCTACATCTTGGAAAGACCTTGTGCACGCCCTCAGGTACGAGCAGCTCTTTGCTGCCAGAGATTACTGAGGGATTTCCCACAGGCACCTGGAGAGGGCACCCCTACGCCGAAGGAAGGCGCTCAAAGGAGGGGAGGGCAAATGCGTGACATCCCGGAGCCTGGCTGTGCTTCAGTGCATCTGGCGATCCTCTAAAACTGTTGGCCAGAGTGGGCCTCCGTGCGGTGTGTGTGGTGTGTGGAGTGTGTGACGTGTGTGTTTAGTCTACGTGTGTCCGGTGTGTGTTAGCCTGTGCAGAGTGCATGTAAGTGTGTGTGTGTGGGGGGGTGTTACGTAGTGTGTGTGTACGTTTTTCCGAGGAGAGTATTCACTGACTCCCTCAAATACCCACAATAAGAAAGATAATACCCTTGGCTTTAGGATAAAGTGGGGAACTTGGCACAAGTAGACCAGGGCTCTATTTCCGCTTAATTTGAAACATCTGATCCTTTTAGGCAAATAGCAATATATGCCCAGAGTTACCAATTGTAACTTGGCTCTACAGTGCCTGCCCCTTCCCTGCAAGGTGAAGCTGTGACTTCTATGGAAGCCCACCCTTGTGTTTCTTTCTCTCCGTCCCCCGCTCTGTGGCTCTGGGTCCCTCTGCTTCCCTTCGTGTGTGTGCTGTGGGAATGCTGTCAAGAGACTGTCTTACAGGCAATTCCAGAGCCGCGTTGGGGAAGCAAGCCCAGGAGAACCAGGAGCGAGGTTTGGCATAGGTTTGAGCCAAACCCTGCAAGTTCCCAGAAACTGGAGGTCAGAACAGAGCTAAGTGTCTGGATTAGGACAAAGACAGGCCCCAGAAGTCCCAGCAAAGCAACTGGCCGAGCCAGACACATGGATGAAGTCAGGCCCCACCCAAGGACTGTTCTCTAGAACAGGACAAGAGAATCGGGCCATCAACCCAGGCCCAAAGCGAGGCTGACCAGGCCAAGGGCAGCGAGCCAGGAATCTAGCAGGCTGCAGACAAGGGACTGCCAGGGCCAGCTGCCAAGGACACCCCCCCCCCACCGCCAGCAACCCAGACAACACGGATGCCAAGATCTTCCTCCTGGGGTCATCTTTTGCTCCAGACAGGAAGTTTCTACAAGAAATATAGGACCATTTTTGCTCCAATAAGAAAAATAACAGCATGGGGTTGGGCTGTTCACTGTCTGTTCTGTGGCTTAGAGGACAGGGTGCTCCTGTTAGGGAAAGCCTGGGACAGTGATGCCCGTGCAGACGGACGTCCCACCCTATGTCCCTGTGTCTCCCTAACTCCTCTCAGCGTCTCGTTCCTCGTCCACGAGATTCTGTCCTCCTTTCTCTCTCTCCTGTCTACCCAGACACACCAAAGACTGGGGTAGATTCTGAGATATCCATTGGAACTGCTGAGCGGTGTGCTGTCAGCCCCGCAGGGAGAGGGGCTGTGGCTGCTCACCACTCACCCAGCGCTGAGCCCAGTGCCCGGCACGTCATGAGTGCGCAACAAATAGTTATTGAGTTCACCTGCGGGTCCTTCTCCGCCCTTCATTGTCCTCATTTTTCTTCCATACTTTCTACATTATTGTACTCACTCCGTGTGTCTTTGTGCTGCCTCCTTCTAAATGAGTCAGGGCAGTGGTGGGTAAATGGACCGGTGGGTGAGCAGACAGGTTTTTTTCTGTTTTTATTTCTTTTTCTTTTTTTAAAGATTTTGCTTATTTACTTTTAGAGAGAGGGGAAGGGAGGGAGAAAGAACGGGAGAGAAACATCAAGGTGTGAGAGATACATCAATCAGCTGCCTCTTGCATGCTCCCAGCTGGGGACCTGGCCCGCAACCCAGACATGTGCCCTGACTGGGAATCAAACTGGCGACCTTTTGGTTTGCAGGCTGGTGCTCAATCCACTGAGCCACACCAGCCAGGGCTTGTTTTTATTTCTTAGGGGGCACAGAAGACCATCCTTCCACATCGGATTCCCAGCCCTGCCTCCTGTACTCGTCATCCTGAGGCCACTCCAAACGCCCTTCCACAAACATGTCATTCTTGTCCTCCATCTTTTGCATGGACTATTCTCTATGTCTAGAATATGCCACCCCCCTCCCCCACCCACATACACACAAATCCTGCTTATCTATCAAGACTGGGTGAGGCATCAAGCTCTTTAATGAGCCTACCCTGTTCCCAAGCAGTTAGCCCCCACCCTGGGGTGGGGGGTGGGGGGCACTTCCCCTGCACTTTGTATGCCTTTGTTTTAGTAGTTCCTAGGCTATCTTGCTATCTTGTGCAAATGCGTGGCTACTCCACCAGATCAGCATTACCTGGGGACAGGAACCAAATCTTACCCGAATCCCGAGGGCTCAGAGGCAGTGCTGTGCTGAAACCAGCTCCTGCAGCTCAGGAGCGATGACTGTGCGCAGCTGTTCCCAACTCTGCATTCCGTCCCATCGCATTAGTGGCTGGGGACTGGCCGTGATGGAAATATGTACACCACGGAAACTGGTAAATACTACAAATCAGCCACCCCTACAGTCAAAACTGGTTTACCAGCACACCCGTGCAGTTAAAGACATTCAATAAATTGGCCTCCAGTAGATTTTGGTTGAACAAATGCATTATGTTCTGGGAAATCTCCCCAGATTAAAGTCAGCTCCTTTGCTTATATCGTTTTAGCTTGACTTTTTCTGTATATCCCGTCGTGGGTTAGGGACTATTTGTTGAATTTAACACAGTAGGATTTATTTGTTTTTTAAAAATCCTCCCCCAAGGATATTTTTTATTATTGAATTTAGAGAGAGAGGAAGGGAGAGAGAAACATCAATGGTTGCCTTCCGTACACACCCTGACCAGAGATCGAACCTGCAACCTAGGTATGTGCTCTGACCAGGAATCGAACCCCCAGCCTTTCGGTGTATGGGATGGTGTGCCACCCAGCCAGGGCAGCGCAGTGGGATTTAAACGTTTGTAGGAACCAGAATAACTTGGGGACACTAATAAAAATGCATATTCCTGGGACTGCCTTTCAAGTTTTGGATTCCTAGGAATCTGTGTTTTGTCAAGAAGGCCACATGGTTATAATGCGGTGTTCAGCATTAGATGTAGTGGTCACTAAAATCATTTGACCTTCGTGCCAACTCTGTTCTCAGTTTAAAGAGTTAGGGTAACCCTGCCTGGTGTGGCTCAGTGGACTGAGCGCCAGCCTCCGAACCAAAGGGTCGCCGGTTCAATTCCCAGGGCACATGCCTGGGTTGCAGGCCAGGTCCCTAGTAGGGGTGCAAAAGAGGCAACCACACATTGACATTTCCCGCCCTCTCTTTTTCCCTCCTTTCCCCTCTGCCTAAAAATAAATAAAGAGAACCTTTAAAGAGTCAAGGTTGAGAGCAACGATGAAAATGTTTAGCCACTAGCAAATCCTCACTCGTTTTAGTATTAGCCTCTGGCGTCCTCCTTCCCCCAACCAACCTTAAGTGGAACTCTCTTTGGTTTGAATGTCCTCTTCTCTGCTCTCCTCCGCAAAGGTAGAGGAGGAGTCGGATGGCAAGGGAGATGGATAAAGAAAGGAAGGACCGGGATAATGAGGACACTGGGTGTCTGCAGTGTGTTTGACACACGACAGGAGAGTCTGTTCTGTAGGAACTTAAAGATGTTCTGTGATACACTCACAGGTGAGCAGTTCGTGGTGTGAACCCAGGTGCTTCAGGTGCTGCGTGGGTGGGGACAGCAACAGCAAGTCATAGTGAGACCATGGTTCCCACAAGGCTGAATGGGCTGGACAGTGATCACAGCTCGGACAGGCCACGGGTCATGTTCAGACTGGAAGGATAAGGAGAACATCACAGATCAGATGGTCACCGGTCAAGTCAGCTCCAAGAGGAGGCTTCAGGCAGGTGCTGAGGGCCCTGGCAGGCTGGTTGAGCACCAGCTTTGAGGAAACATATGAAAGAGTGTTGACCCAAGGGCGGAAGCTGTTTGCCTTCTGCTCTCCTGTGCACGCCCTTCCGCACTCGGCCCAGCCACAGCCCCCAAGGTTTGCCCTTCCGCCCAAAGGCAGATGCAGACTCTTTGGGTACAGCCTTTTCCCAGCTGGGGCAGGGCCAGGAGTCCAGGCCCCCCTCCAGCTCCCTGTACTCCATCCAGCACGTTCCCCCCCTCTGTTCAGGCTCTCCAGAAACCAGACGTGGGGCAGGACCCCTGGGACCCCCTGGCCCTGAAAGGCTGACTTGTTTCTCTCCAGGAAATGGCCAGCGATGAGCTACGGGAGTTGAGGAATGCCATGACCCAGGAGGCCATCCGTGAGCACCAGATGGCCAAAACAGGGGGCACCACCACTGACCTCTTCCAGTGCAAGAAATGCAAGAAGAAGAATTGTACCTACAACCAGGTAAGGTGAAGAGGGGAGGGGCCCGTGGTGGAGGAAGCTATGGGGACACAGAGATGATGAACCAGAGAGAGTTCAGGGAACAGCCAGAGGGGGAGAGGATTTAAACTCCAGGCTGCAGAGAAAAGGGCAAGTCTTGCACACCAGAGTGTCCCCATGGCTTCTAGACAATGTTCTTCTGCATGTACAGTCACCCAGATTTGTATCGAGGAGGCTTGGCCAGCATGTTCTGGCTGGTTCTGAAGCAAGACTAGGAGGAACCAGACTCACCGGGCACAGCACTGTCGAGTCACAGACAGTTGGAAGGGAGTGTGGCACTGTAAAACTCCGCTCCCTCCCTTTACACACAGGGAAACCGAGGCCCCGACAGGGGACAAGCTTTGCAGCTTTGTCCAAGATGGCAGAGATAGTAATAAATTTAGATCTAAACCTTTCTGCCTGCATTACACCCAACTGAGTGTGTAAAGCCTAAGGGATTTATCCCTGAGTTCTAACCATGAAGACCCCTGCCCCTGTGTGGGGAGCCACGTAGGCTATGGAGGCCACTTCTATGGTTTAAACACCAGAAAACCACCCCCTGTTTCCGGGTGGCACACGTTATGACCTGGGGGCACCAATGGCCTTGGATTCTAATTGGTACGTAGTCATTCTGGACCTCTATTCAGTCTCCCACCTGCTCAGCAAGCAAGATGTATCAACAGCACCTGGCCAGTGGGGACCTGTGGCTACAGCAGACATACAGGCAGCCTCGCCACTCAGGAATCATCCCCCAGAGAATGCCGATTCAGGAATTCGGAGATGTTTGTGCAAGCTCCTGCTCTCCTCCAAGACATCTCCCTGTGGAGGGGCGGGCTTCCTGCGCCTGCCCTCCCACCACAAGCACACTGCCCATCAGCAAAGTTTTCTCTGCACAAAGGGACCCGATGTCATCCTTCCCCAGGTGTCATTGCTCTCCAGGGACAAGACTGTGCTAAGTCGTGTCCTCCTGGCTGTGCTCCCTCATTATCCGGGGGACTACCTCCCACCCCATAGACTCCCAGCTGACATCAACCACAGTTGAGTGATCTACATGATCTCTAGGGGTGCTTCCAGCTCACCCAATGGGGCGTGTGCAAAGGAGAGTCGGGGAATACTTCCTGTAGGAGATGAGTCTTGAGGCAAGAGAAGTGAGATCGGTTCAGAAGGCTCAACAAGAGTGAAAGTGCAAAGGCCAGCCAGTGGGCTACTGATAGTGAGCTGCTGGACCTGCAGGAGGACAGGAAAATACACATTAATGCACGTCACAGAGTTCTCAGTGATAAGGGGGAACGCCAAAGTGGGGTGGAAATAACAGTGCCAAGCTCTGGGATTTGGACCTACTCCTGCAGACAGTGGGAGCTATGGCAGGTCCTGGGGTAGGGGAGTGACTTTGTGAGTGGTCTTCTCTCTATCTCAGGTGCAGACACGAAGCGCTGATGAGCCCATGACTACCTTCGTCTTATGCAATGAGTGTGGCAATCGCTGGAAGGTCTGTATCTTGCTCCCTCTCCCTACACCCAACCTGGTCATCCACAGATGCTGCCCCACAACAGGAGTGGTGGTGTACCCACAGCCAAGAAGGGGCCTCGTGCACAGGGGCCTTAGCAGCCTGTGCAGAGTGGGTCTGCAGAGCTAGAGATCGGGGCGGGTTGGGGGTGGTGAGGCAGGGAGGGAGTGCACGTGCATGTTTTCACCTTGGAAGGCACCCAGCTGGGATGGGAGCAGCAGCCCACATTTTATCACGGGATGGGCAGAAGTGTCTTCTCAGCGCAGATGGAATCAGTCGTTCCCCACCCCACCCACCCACATCCACAGAGGAAAAACAATAGCGCTCTGCCTGTGGACCACACCTCCTTACAAAGTGCTTTAACAGATGTCGTTTCCTCTGAACCTGGCCACCGCCAGGGATGAGGAAGGCTGAGCCCTGTCAGAGGGCCTCGCCACCTGCCGTCCCCCGCCCAACTCCCGAGTCAGTCTCCCTTCCCAAGGCAGCCCTGGAAAAGCTCACATTACGCTGGGCTGCCCCAGACATGGGAGCCGAGCAAAAACTCCTCCAGAGTGCTCCTTCCTGCCATGTGGTCATGTGATTAATGTCAGTTTCCAGTACCGCCCGACTTGCCTGTGCTCCGTGTGGTGTCTGGGCCACCCGGCAGACTGCGGGCACTCTGAAAGTTCAAAGGTACTTAGCAAGGAGCCCCAGACTGAGCATGGGCCTGGGAGGCGGAAGCCCTGGCTTCAGGTCTCCACTCAGCCCTACTCGCTGTGTGACCCTGAGCATCTTACTCACCTCCCTGAGCAAAAGGGTGATGACCATGCCTTTCTCCAATGATTGACGTGAAGATAATTACATATGCATGCACACATTGCAAACAGCTACGAGAAGTGTTCCTTTATAATACTACTCTCGCTTTTGGATGAGGAAACTGAGCTACCGAAATGCTTAACAAGCATAAGGTCACACAGTTGGGAGCACTGAAAGACGAGGCTCCAAAGTCCTGGTCAGCTGAGTTTCTGCAGCTTTACAGCGGGCCTCGATAGCGCTGGGGCCTCATTGGAACATCTTTTTAATGTAGAAGCTGGGCGACTGTGTGCTTTCCCTTCATTCATGCATTGAGCACTGAGGGACAGGGCCAGTAGAGCAGCCTCGTGGTTCAGAGCACGGGCTTTGGCATCAGATTCAAATCCTGGTTTTATCACTCACAGTGACTTGGCTAAGTGACCTGAACGCTCTCGGCCTGGATTTCCTCCTCTCTAAAGTGGACGTGTTTATATCTAGCTCACAGAGGTGTTGAGGGGACTAGGGAAGTAATATCCATGAGGCATTAATAGGATCTTTGATAGCTTGTATGGTATCTTTGTCAAAATAGGAGAAGGTGCCCCGGCTTCCAGGCAGACACAGCCTTGCCCCAGGGTGCAGAGCTCGGCAAACAGAACAGAGGCCGAGTTTCAGCCCCAGCTCGCCTCTTTGCCAGGCTGTCTTGTGCGGTGAACCACCTGTACAACCATAAAAAAAGCCCCGGGCACACACGTTCCTGGCACATGGAAACCACCACTCCTGTTGTTCTGTTTGTTACCCACTAGCATTATGGGAGCTTCGGGAAATCACTTAACCTCTCTGAGTTGCTTCTTTACCTGTGAAAATGGGAACAGTGCAGTGCCCACCTCCCAGGGCGACTGTCGGGACGGAATGAGTTAATACGTGCCCACACTGCCTAGCGCAGAACAAGTGCTCAATAAGTGATGGCTCTTGCCACTGTCCCTGTTGGACAAAGGACAGTCTGCCCGCTGCAAAACCAGCTCCTCCCCTTATCCCCATTCGTTGGAGAGGCTGGGCCCACTCGAGGTGGCAGCTACATGGCTTCTGACACCATTTTCAGATAGTGTCCATTGCCATGGGGAGGGCCTAAAGTCTAATCAAGTGATTAGTGATAATCACAGTGATATTTTGACCATGAATGGAGAGCCCACCACATGTCCAGCATCAAATTTCCATTCATTCATTACTTGATACCCTTCTCCCATTGGTCGGCATTATGATCCCATTTTACAGATGAGTGATTTGTTCGAAGTCACACAGCTAATAATGGTGGAACTTGGATTTGGACGTAGGTGTGTGTGGCTCCAGCCCCTACCTTCTTTTCCATGTCCTTTCCCTCTGCCCCTAGCCTCCTTGGGTGACACAGGGAAAGCTCTAAAACTGTGTTGCCTTTTTGGTTTTGTAGTTCTGCTGATAGACCTGCCAGCCAGGATTTCAGTGAACAAGTTGAGGAAGAACAAAGAGAAAGCACTAAACCATCATAACTGGAGAAAAAATAAAAATGAAACTGAAAAAAAAAATGCTGAACTCTGAATGGGGTACTAGAGATCCGAGGGAGAATCCTTTTGCAAATTAATCATCGACTACTGATAATGATTGGCTAACAGAGGGAGCCTAATTGGGCTACCATGCTAAGAGGTGTCAAATCTTTGACAGTAGCTGGCAGACCTTTGCTTTGGGTCCCTTCCCTCACATCCGAACCTCTCAGCCTTTTTTGAATTGAAAAATAAAAGACTGACGCAAGTCTTACTGCACCCCACCCCAGAGTCACGCACGCAGAACCCTTGGCACACGATTTGGCTCAGGCAGACATGACTTCCATGCCTTGTAGGAAGAATTTTTTTCCCTACTCCATATCTTTTCCCAAGCTCTGTTATTCCCTGTTCATAGCTGGCTTTGGGGCCTTTGAGTCAGGGTCAGATCATCTTGAACTGAGTCTTTCTGCCTGAAGGGTATAGTGGTGCCCCTCAGTTCCGTGGCCCCTGGAAGGTCCCGAGCCCCAGACTCTGCCTCAGCCCTGGCAGTGCATCCTCCCTGCGCTATCTGGGGCCCAAGCTCCAGAACAAGTCTGCGGGGCAAGGGCCCTTGTCATGCTTCTGTCATGGTGACATCGGCTTACTTTTTCAGCTGATAGGAAGGTGCTTTAGACAAAGCTGGAGTCTTCTGGGAAAGGCTTGGGAGCAGGTCTGGGGGGCCTGTCCGGGGTCTCCTCCTCTGACTGTCCCTGGCCTTCCTGCAGCCCCAGCCTGAGCCTCCTGGCTGCTGTGTTTCCTAAAATGACCCGTGTGCAGGAGCCCGTGAGCTCTTGGTCAGCCTGGGCAGGTCACCCACCCTCTCTGAGCTGTTTCCCTACTTGTACAAACAGGAGTGGTGCTAGCACCTACCTCGTAGGGTGATCGTGCAGAGGCGGCTGGGTCTCCATCTCCCTTGGTACAGCCTTAGGGCAGCTGCCTGGAGGAACTTCATCCCGAGTTGTTTACATGCCCTGAGCATCACCCACTCCGAATTGGTGACCACCTTCCTCCTTCCACCCACCAAGTACCTCCTCCTAGGTGAAACCTGTGAATAAACCCTGTACAGAAATCTGCCACCATCTCCGGTTTTTCAATAGTCAGATTTGGGGTGGGTCCTTTGGAAGGCTTGAAAATCCTCTCACAGAAGATGCAACACACACAAGCTTTAAGTGGCAGAAGCAGGACCGAAACCCAGGTCTTCTGCTTCCTGTCATTGTGCTCCATGCAATGAGAGATCCAGGGCCACGCACAATGGTTGGTGTGTGCCTTCCAGGAATTCCCAGCCCAGTGGGAAAAGAAATCACAGGCACAGACTTCCATACTGGACGGGATGTGATGCATGTCCGAGGTATGGATGTTACCTGTAGAAGTGTGGAGGGGCGCTGCTTGGATACCCAGGAGCTCCTTATACTTTAATACAGCTGGGAATGCCCTGGGGGTTGTGTTAAAATGGGAAGTCTGATTCAGTGGGCCCGGGGTGGGGCCTGACATTTCTCAGTTCCAACAAGCTTCCAGGTGACACCCACCTCTGCTGGTCCGCACTTGAGTAATAAGGGTTTAGATATCCAGATTTTCCTCTGCATTATCTAATCTGCCATCTAAATGTCTAGAAAACAAAAGCAGAACAAAACAGCAACTGCTATCAAGTAAATACTGTCAATACACGGTCACTCTTGGGCTTTTTAAAGGGGGCACCCCGGGGCGATATTCGTTGTGCTCCCCGTGTCATTGGGATTTACAGCCTAGGAAAAAATACAGAAATGACTGTCCTCCCTTAACAAACTCACTCTTTACAGAGATGAGTCGGAATAAACAGCAAAAGAAGTGGTTGGCTCCAGTCCGCCCATCTATACAGTACACATCGACATGCATAGAAAGACCCAGACAAGTATGAATAGGCCTCGGACTGTGCTCACCAGCAGGTGTCAATGCCCTCCCACCCGCTCTTCCTGTGTCCCCCGGACCCACCGCAATTCCTGCACCCCTTTGTGCAGACCAGAACAGGCATTCCAACATCGCAAATCTGGCCTGTTACAGCCCCCAACTCTACCACCCCCATTTAAAACCTTTCTTCCTTTCTCTCCCTACTGCTCTTGCCAGGGTCTGCAAGGCCCCAAGGAGCTGGCCTCAGACCCGCCCCGACAGGCTGTGCTCCAGCCACACTGGCCATGCCACGATCCTTTTGCCCCACAGTCTGCACACACTGTCAGGTGGAACACACGATTTAACCCCGTCTTCACCTTCCCATCTAAGATGAGAAACCGCCCCCAGCGTGTTAGACCATCCTGAAGTGGCCTGATCTCAAAGATGACGAGGCTGTGAGCTGCCAGGGAGTTAGCACTAACTTCTGCCACCGAGGAAGGCCTCCTAGGGGAGGGCAGTTGGCTGCCTTTCGGGAGGAAAAGGACAAGGTCAGGGCAGGTGAACACAGAGGCTTGGGATGGTGGAGGGAAGGTCTCACCAGGAAGGTTACGGCCACAGAACTTGAAAACAAAAGCACATTCAAGATCCTATGACAAATTTAGAAGAAGTTTCAAAAGGTTACAGGCACCTGACATACTATATGGAATCAGAAGTCTTTCTTAGCAGTCCAGACAACCAAATCTCTAACTTTAGCCCCGAGTTTTCTTGCACTCAAGACTTAAGCCACCAAATGCCTATCTGGATAGCTCTCCCAAGAACAATGCCCGCCCCCCCCCCGCACCGACCCCCTCAATACAATTAATCTGAAACTAAACTCACAACTTCTTTCTTAAATCCGCTCTTCTGCCTTTGTTCTCTCTCTCAACTACTAGTTCGTTACTTGCACCATCTTGGACCCCTCTCCCTTACCCTCTGCACTTTCCCAGTTAGCAGCTACATAGTCTCCCACTCGTCCAACCCCTCTCTCCACTGCCATACCTATCAGCACTGTCTTTCCGGCTTTCTTTTTTCTTGGACTTACGCAAAGACCTTCTGCTCATCTCCCAATTCAAAGCACTCCCTACCTTACCTGCCTCTTCCCTCCATGGCCTTCCCCAGTCACAGTGGATTTCTACCAGCTACTGAAGAAAATTCAAACTCCTTGCTTTGCCTTTCCAAGTCCCCCTCCATCTGCCTTCTGCCTTTGGTGGCGTATCTTCCATCCCCACTGCCGATCCGCTCCAGCCTAATGGAGCTATTGCCCTGTTCCTGAAAACCCGATGGACCTTCCCAAATGGGACCACTCTTCCGATTGTCTCATCCCTACCCCGTCCGAATCTTACCTGTTCTTCAAGGCTCATCTCAGGTGTACTGCCCACCTACTGTGAAGTCTTCTGGCCACAAGAGATGGTCCCTCAGAACTCCCAGAGCGCTGTGAAACTCTAGTAATTATACCGCATTCTGCCATGACGGTAATAATGACGATGGATTCTTTGTGTGACAGTGCCTGTCGACAACAATTTCTGAGTTCTCAAGCATTTGCTAGCTGGGTATCTTGGACACCTTGTGTAACTTCTCCATGCCTCCTCTTTTCATCTGTAAAATGGTACAAGAGCACCCAACTCCGAGGATTGTTGTGAGGATTCATTAGAATCATGCCTGACACCAAGGACCTGGTTAGTAAATGCGAGCTATTATGACTGTGAGTCCAGGGGAGCACTTTATATTGCTCAGCCAACCCTGAGACACCCTGAACTAGATCACATTATTATACACTTTTAAAAAAAAAGATTTTATTTATTTATTTTTTGAGAGGGGGAGGGAGAAAGAGAGGGAGAGAAGCATCACTGTGTGGTTGCCTCTTGCACACCCCCTGTTGGGGACCTGGCCCACAACCCAGGCATGTGCCCTGACTGGGAATCAAATCCATGACCCTTTGGTTCACAGGCTGGCATTCAATCCACTGAGCCACACCAGCCGTGACTATTACGCTCCTTTTTACTGTAAAATATACGTAATATAAAATTTACCACCTTAATCATTTTTAAGGCTACATACAATTCAGTAATGTTAAGTACATTCACATTTGTCCAGCCATTCTCCAGAACGCTTTTCATCTTGCCAAACGAACCTCTACACCTATGAAACAATTCCCCATTTCGCCCTGCCCCCAGCCCCTGGAAAGCTCTATTCTATTTTCTGTCTCTATGAATTGCATTATTATATTATTATACAATTCATATTCATTATTATATTATTATACAGACTGGGAAAACCAAGGTTCAGAGAGTAATTGGGTTCCAGGAGACAGAATCTGAACTTGAACCCAGGCCGCTATTCCTGCTCTGAGCCGCTCGGAAATATGGCTTCACCCCACAGAGCATGATTCATTTGCTTCCCCCTAACAGTGATGGCCACGGCGGATCCAGGTCTTCCGCTGTGCCCATGCCTTTGCAGCCATTCTCACATTTAGTCTTCACAGCAGCCCTGCAGTCATTGTGAGGGGGCGGTGTCCTATCTCCCAGCACAGTCTCTGGTACCTAAGAGAGACGTGGTGAACACGTTTGGTGACTATGGGCCTATCTGATGCTTTTAAGTAGGCTAAACAAATGAGATAAGTTTGTTGTACCGTTTTAATGCAATTGTTTACTTTTTTTTTTGAGAAACCAGCTGAAACGCATGAGGTCATAAAGAGCTTCCTAATCCTCTCCACTCCCCCCTCTTCCTGCAGGGTCAATCTGCTCTTCTCACCCCAGGCCAGTCCCCAGCTGCCCCCTCCTCTGCACCTCATCACCAGCTTGGCTGATCCACAGCCAAAGGCAGAGACACACAGGCAGGCAGACAAAGGAACGTAAGAGACTGTCCTGGCTCTGCTTCCTCCCCCTGTCACT
Source organism: Trachops cirrhosus (assembly GCA_028533065.1). NCBI lineage: Eukaryota > Metazoa > Chordata > Mammalia > Chiroptera > Phyllostomidae > Trachops > Trachops cirrhosus. The sequence continues at coordinate 12,816,256 of CM052542.1, read as the reverse complement.
CCACTCCCACACTCTTCCCTCTAGCCATCCCCAATGCTGACCATTCTGGAACACGCTCTGTCCTTTCATGCCTCCATGACTTTGCACATGCTGTTCTTGTAGACCGGAATGCTGTCTGTCCCTCCCCTTGTTCTCCACCTACGAGACTCCTACAGTTTTTGCAAGCCAGCTCAGATGTCATCTCCTCGGCGAAGCCTCCTCCCATCCCCCGGCTATGAGCTCGCCCCTCTCCTTGGTGCACACCAGCTAGCTCATCATCTTACACTCTAGCAGCTGGACTGCAATGACTGCAAGTCGATGTGTCCCCCGTGTCCCCGGCTCCTTGTGCTGTGTTGAGGCTTCATCACTGTTCCTAGCAGGGTCAAGAGAAGCCCAGGTCACTTCAATTTTTTTTGGACATTCCGGGTATAATTTGAAAATGAAGAGATGACAAAACGACATCACAAATATTGAGGCACAGTTTTAAATGTTTAACAAATTAATACTTCTAGTACAAAAAATTTACAACATAATTGTGCAGCTCACAAGATAATGATAGGATTTATTAAAACAACAATTTACGTGCTCCATAGTCAGGGTGGCCTATTAATAAGAAACAAGCTTAAGGACATACAAGGAGGGTCTTTTTGATCAAATTGGTCAGTGGATCTGACATAACCTACAACTCCATCTGGAGACCCTGGACAAATAGTTCTTCTGGCCCCTTGCCCCAGGGATAGGCTGTGCTGCTACCTCTGCACACAGTAGGTGCTCATTGTTTGCTGAATGATGGGACAAATACGCTTTTCCAAGTTGGCTATTGAAAGCCCGCATACAATAAGTATTCCCGAGAAACAATGAAGTCCTGAACAATGAGCAGGAAGCCACCTCCTCCTCCAGGGTCCTCAACCCTCAAGAGTCCAGCTGAAGGCTGCAACAGGAAGCCCCTCACCCGCTTTCTTTCCTCCCCCTCTTTCATCCCCGCTACCCCCAGTCCCCCACCCCGGGGCACCAAAAGCAGTCACGATTTCCATCTTTCTCAGCCTCTCTTCTACACCCTCTGGAGGATCCCAGGTGAAGAAAGAGAAAAACACTTACAGGAGACTAGCAGCTAAGCTGGGTTTAGAGGGTCGCCCTGCCCCCAGCCAGGCCTAGGAATAAAAGAAACAGCAGAGGACAAAGAAGGATTTAAAGCACTGGAGCCAGCGGGGAGAAAAGGCCTGAGAAAGTTTACAAAGCAATCTGTCAGAGAAGGGATGAAAAGCAAGCCCTGCTGAGCTGAGGGGCTTGGCCACTCAGTTTACTTCACCTTAGGTCCAGTTAGATACCTGCAATTATTAAGCCACAGTAGGAACCGATCGCCCTCCTCTTCTCCCAGAGAGTTCCCTAAGGGTGAGGCCTTAACTTGCTGGGTTCCTGGCAGCTCTAAATACCTCTGCTCTACTGGGCTCAATTCACCACACTGGTCCATCTACCAGTTCCCTCTGGATTTCCAGCAGAAACATTATGTAAGGGTAAGGCCACCAGCAGAAACTCACAGCTATCAAGCTATTCTGACTTCCCAGATTTTCTGAGCCAGTGAAAATGTCCACAGGCCTCTCTGGAAGTCACCCAAGGCAGGATTAATAACAACTATCGTATGAGTGCTCACTTTAAAGTCATCTCGTTTGGTGCTCACTGCCGCCTTAGGTGTGATCATCCCATTTTACAGAAAGGGAAATGGGCCTGGAGAGATTAAAAGACTTTCCAGAAGATACACAGCCTGGATCACAACCCAGGTCTGCCTGATCTTGACTGCCTTTTGGGGACCCTCTGTGACTCTTTTTTGTTGTTGTTGTTGTTGTTGTGGTGGTGGTGGTGGTGGTGGTACCCATACCGATTTTGGCTGGTGTATAATGGTACAATTCTGTGGTATCTAAAGAATTCCTACCCTCACAGTTGGGGGTGAGGAGGAGTAGAGTCTGCCTCATGGCTGAGTAGAGTCCTAGTTCTTTGTAGACACTTGAGTAATTTAACCATAAATAACTGGGCACTGGGAACAGGACACTCACCAATAAAAGCATAGCCTGGAGTTATGTTCGAGAAAAGAAATTCAAGTCACTCAGTGGGTGGATGTATCTGCAAAACAAAAGCAAAGCCCCCTTCCCAGAGCAGGCAGAGAAGTCTCCTGTACAGTTAGAGACAACAGGCTTCTGGGCACGTAGCCAAGGTTCTGGGGATATTTATAACTTGAAGAGGGTGGGAGTCCCTAATAAGCTGCTATATTCTTTTTCCATCACTTCCCTCTCCAAGGCTACAGCGAGCTCAGAGCTCTTCCCCACGCAGAATGCCTGCTGTTCCTAGTGCTTGGCTTCCATTGTCTAATTTTCTCATCCTGGCTGGGGAAAGGGAAGGTTGCAAGTCCTTCCGTTCGGAAGAAATCCAGCTGAATGCAGCTTAGCTGCTGGTGGTGTTCCTTGGCTAGCCACTGTGGTCTCAGAGGGATCTGCCTATGAGCCTGTAGTGTCTGAGCTGCCCAAGAATCTCTGGGATCCACCTACAATCTCTGGGTTTTGCCTGCAAGTCTACGGATTCGAGATCTACCTGCGGGTCTGAAATATCCGGGATCTGCCAGTAGCTATCTCTAGAATCTTTCCGAACGCCTGAAGTCTCAAAGAAGTCCGCCTGCGGATTTGGAATCTGTTTGGGGGTCTCTCGGATCTTGGAGCAGGGATCTAGTGGGTCTTTTCCAGGACAGGAGGTAAGTCTGTTCGTTCTCAGCTCGGGTTTTCGGCTTCCCATTTTCAGCCGATCAGGGACTGCTAACATCCCGAGGGGTCGGTTCAAGCCTTCAGAGGCTCAATCCGTGCCGGAGGCCGCCAAGACATTCGGGCAGACAAGCCCTCAGGATGGTAAGGTCGGCCCTTTCCAGTCTGAAGTCGGCATGGCTAGCTCCTCCTCACGCGCCCTATCCCCCCACCCTTGCTCAAGGTTTTGGCTTTTCCTCTCCTAGGCGTAACTCAGCCCATCCCTTAAGGGTCGCCCTCTTTGGAAGGATGCAGTCAGACTCCCCTATAGGGTTAACAGCGATGGAGTTTGGACACCGCCTGGCCCAGCCAAGGACCCCACTCGTTAATTCTCCGCTGGCGCGGGGTCTCTTGGGAGTTGCAGTCTCCGTAGCAGCGTGCGAATGCCGCGTGCACTGCTGGGAGATGTAGTGCGTGAGCCGAGCTGAAAGTTCTAGTTTGGCTGCTGAGTCTCCCCTGGGGAGTGGGCGGCTGCCTCTTTCCTCTCTAGTCCCGTCTGCCAAATGAGCACTAATCCCAGAGGAAGCTAACTCAGGCCAGCGCCTAAATTAGGCCCGAGGTCGCAATTAAGGTTCTACTCAAGATAAGCTTCTAGGGACGTGAGAAGAAGCAGGGCAACTTCCCTGCCTTAATCGGGCTCTTGTCTCCAACAGAAGAAAGCAGAAGATACTCTGTCTTGGCTAGGAGGACGCGCTTCTTTTTTTTACCCTTTTGTTCTTTTCCCCCCTTGGCTTTTGGCCCCTGACTGGCTTTTGTACGCCAGAATGGAACTCAAACTCCCGACAGGCCATAGGGGCAAGCGCAGGCGTGGTACAGGCTCCCGGTCTTGCTACGAGAAACCGGCCTAGTGTTCAGCTTCTGATTGGCAGAACATTTTTCGAGCTTCGCTCGCTGATTGGCTGATGCAGCTGCCGGAAAGGGCCCAGCCTCGAGATGCAAGAGCGGAGGCGTTCCGTGGGCTGGGCCGAGAGCCTCCTCCCTGAGACTGCAGCGGCTTGACCCTCGGCCCGGCAGGGACATTGCCAGGGAGCTGTCCTAGTAAATTCCGGCACTGCCTCCACCCCATGGTGGCGGAGACACAGAGGGCGGGTAGCGCTCTAGGGTCAGGGAGGAGAGTGACCCTGCCCGAGCCCAGGGCCCTCCCCAGCCGCCTGGCGGCCAGAACTCCAGCCCTGGGGAGTGGGCAGGGCCTGTTTTCTGTGCCTCACGCCCTGCTTTTCGCCTTCTTTAGTGCTGTCTGCTAGCTGCTTTTCCTGCTCTCTCTCCTGGGAGGCGAATCCTTGAGCCCGAGATGGCAGCCACCCTGCTTATGGCTGGGTCCCAGGTAAGCCAGGGGTGGCTTCGCGGACCCTGCCTCTGCTTACCCACCTGGTCCCGGCGTTTCTTTGCTCTGCAAGTACCTGTGGGAATTTTCCTGGGATTAGTAATTAGCTCGTTTCGGTGTTATGCCTCCGGGACCCAGTACCAGACTTGTTTGGCCACAAACGAGCGTTTATTGAACACCTGCCTTATACCTTTAAATACTGGAGAGAGAAAAGATGGATGAAACGGGCCCTTGCTCACAATCTATAGGGAGATGGATGCATCTGGTTAACCGTGATACAACGTGATAAGAGCTCTGTTTTCTGTGGGAACAAAGTGCTGTGTGGGAACGAAGGAGTGGAAGTGATTAATTCTATCCCAGGGGCCCGAGGGAAGAGGGGCACTCAAAAATAGCTGGTACCGGAACAGGGCCTGAAAGAAGAGTAGAATTTCCAGATCATATATTTCCAAATATAAGGCCCAGCTCTTATATTTGTAACTTATTTCGCTTTGTACGTTCTTTTTATTTCTTAAAACCCTTTGTCACTTAAATATTTGTCAGTTAAAGATTTTCCTCATCTAGGTGGAAAAAAAGAGAATAGTAGGATATCTACAGTTTAAGAAAGGTATTCCAGGAAAAGAGGAACATTGTGAGCTAAGGTGTGGAGCGACGTAAGTGTTAGATGTGTTCTGAGCAAAGTACAGCTGGAGGGTAAGGTTCTGGTGTCCGTTAGGGATATCTGTCTGGTCATTCGACCAGAGCAATTAGCTTGCAAATTGCTCCTCTCTTTACTATATCTCTTTTTAGCTCTCTTATTTACTCTTTGGACTCTACAAAGCAGACTTAATATGTTTTGCTTCCTCAACAGTTCTAGCCATGTCTGTGATTTCAAGGAGAAAAACTGGTCCTAACCTCTGAGATACTAAGTAATGAGGAAGCATTGTGTGATTTCAGGCACCAGTGACATTTGAAGATATGGCCATGTACCTCACCCGGGAAGAATGGAGACCCCTGGACCCTACACAAAGGGACCTTTACAGGGATGTTATGCAGGAGAATTATGGAAATGTTGTCTCATTAGGTAAGTAAGGCTTCTCTTCCATTCTTCACCCCACATTTTTGAGGCAGTGTCAAAAATGGCTTAGCTCTTTCAACACAACCTAGTTGTTTGCTTTTTAAAGCACTTAACTGGGTATTGGCTTGAGTTGAGTCCTCACAAATATTTGGGTGTGGGGACATCAGGGTCATGTTGTCTAAAAAGAAAGAATGTTTCTGCATATTTTAAAAACATTTAGACTTCTCGTGCCCCAAACATTTGCCTTTTTCCAGCCTTTTTGTACAGGTCACTGACCAAATATTTCTGATAAAATGGTGTCCAGGATATAAATACCCCCATAGCCCTGGCTGATGTGGCTCAGTGGATTGAGCGCCAGCCTGAAAACCGAACTAAAAGGTGGCAGGTTCAATTCCCAGTCAGGGCACGTGCCTGGGTTGCAGGCCAGGTCCCCAGTTGGGGGCGTGTAAGGAGTAACCAGTCGCTGTATCTCTCGTACATCCATGTTTTTCTTCTTCTTTTTTGCCCTCCCTTCCCCTCTCTCTAAAAATAGATAAATAAAATTTTTGAAGGCCCCCATAAATAATGTTTTTACTAGAAGATGAGAGGGTTCTGCCCCAGGTTCATGTGAGGACAAAAGCCACCTTTCTGTATTTATTGTGGCTTCAGAGCCCTAGCTTTGCCTTAGGTCCTGTATCTGGAGTAGGTGCTTGTCTAGAGATGTTTCAGAGTTGATCATAGATTTGAGTATTTCAGATGTTGTTCCAGGAAAACCCTGAACTAAATGAGATTACAAATGGGTATATTAGCAAGGGAAGCTAATTTTTTTTTGATGATCAGCAAACCTGTCATTTCTCTTAGCTGTCCTTTGGTCTGAGTATAACCAGAACAAATAGTGTGTTCTTGAGCTGAACAGCCTTTAAACTCACTTTGTCTCCTGTTTAGACTCGACAGAAGTTAGCAACCATGTGAGCTTCACTGGGTCATCTGCCACTCACTAAAGACTAATCCTGTCTTCGAAATCTTTATTTCTATAGCCTATTCCAGAACAAAAGGCAAATATGAGGGGTTTTCTTTTTAACTTGGGCTCTCTCTGATGTCCCAAGTTTCTTGGATCCTTTCTTTAGAAAAGCAACTGGAAATGAAGATATACACCCAGATCTATTGCAGTCTGTTGCCCAAATATTCCACTTAACCCAACAAAAATAAGAAATGAGAATCTTAAAGAAATATGCATTTATATGTCTATGACTCAGTCCAAGGAGCACTTAAGGATGGAAGCATGGAAGCACCAAAAAAAAAAAAAAAAAAGGTTTTCGCCCAAGTAAGTTTGGGAGTGGGTTAAATAACGTGTACAAGGCTTATTTAGTCAAGACTCTCTAGAACTTTTAACATGTTATCAGACACTGTGAATTTCTAAGAAGATGTCACACACATCATTTACCAAACTAGTTTATCCATGAACCCTTTGCTCCCAGCATGCCTAGTAACCCCTTTCTGAAGAGTGTACTAAGAAACACAGTTTGGAAAATGCAGTGTCTGGTAGAAAGCTTTTTTGTACATAGTGGTTGTATATTTTTACTTCCATTTGAAGACTGCACTTAGTCAATGCCAAGAATGCCCTACGCTAGGCATCTTTTTTTGCTTTCTCCAACCTTCCCACCCTTATTTTCATTAAAAGATCACTGGAAAGTATTATTTGGCAATCAATCACTTTTTTGGTCAATTAAAACTTGATATAGCCCCTGCTGATGTGGCTCAGTGGATTGAGTGCCAGCCTGCAAACCAAAGGGTTGCCGGTTCGATTCCCAGGTAGGACACATGCCTGGATTGTGGGTCAGGTCCCCAGTAGGGAGTGCGGAGGAGGCAACCACACATTGATGTTTCTCTCCCTCTCTTTCTCCCTCCCTTCTCCTCTAAAAATGGATAACTAAGATCTTTAAAAAAAAAAAACTTGATATAAATAGATAAAAAATCTCCATGCTAACCCAGAAGATTTTAGTAAATATTATATAATGGTAATGATGAAGGCTTGATCAGTTAAAAAGACATATACATACATGCATTCATACATAAAGTATCTAGGCTCTTGGCTATTAGAAATTCTAATTTAGAATCTCATATTCTCTCTTTCTGGTTTTGTCCTTTTGAAAAATCAGGAATATGTACAATTTTTATGAAGAACCATTAACAGTATTGATACAGAGCATGAACCTTTATCAGACAAACCTGAATTTGAATCCTGGCTCCATCATTTACTACATGACCTTTTGTATTGTTGTTTTTTTCCCAACCACAGTTTACATTCAGTAAGTACCATTCAGATGTACAGCAAAGTGGCTGGAAAACCATGCGCTCCGCCGAGTGGTCCCCCCACTGCCCCAAGCACCACCTGGCCCAATACTCAGTTATCTCGACATTGCTGACCCTGTTTCCCATGCCACAATCTGCACCTCTTTGACTGTTCTACAACTACCAATTTGTACTGCTTCACCCTTTCACCTTTTCCATCCAACTCCCAACCCCCCTCCCCTCTGACACATAGTTCTCTGTATCTATGAGTATGACCTTTTGGATGTCACTTCTCTTAGTTTTGGATTTCTCATTTATAAAGTAGAAAGCATCGTAATGCCTGACTGTCATAGCAATTGAGGTAATTCATGTAAAGGACTTAGCATAGTGCCTGGCACACAGTAGATAATTTTTGTGTGTTTATCAGCATTATTATTATTATTTACTCTTTATTACAGATTTTGAGATCAGGAGTGAGAATGAGGTGAATCCAAAGCAAGAGATTAGTGACGATGTAGAGTTTGGGACCACATCTGAAAGACCTGTTGGGAATGCTGAAGAAAATCCTGAAAGCGAAGAGGCCTTCGAAAGCAGGGGTAGACCAGAAGGACAGTGGGGAGATTTAACAGCAGAAGAGTGGGTCAGCTATCCTCTCCAGCAGGTCACGGATCTGCTTGTCCACAAAGAGGTTCACACAGGGATCCGATATCACATATGTTCTCATTGTGGAAAGGCCTTTAGTCAGATCTCAGACCTTAATCGACATCAGAAAACCCACACTGGAGATAGACCCTATAAGTGTTATGAATGTGGAAAGGGCTTTAGTCGGAGCTCACACCTCATTCAGCATCAAAGAACACACACTGGGGAGAGACCCTACGACTGTAACGAGTGCGGGAAAAGTTTTGGAAGAAGCTCCCATCTCATCCAGCATCAGACAATCCACACTGGAGAAAAGCCCCACAAGTGTAACGAGTGTGGGAAAAGTTTCTGCCGGCTCTCTCACCTAATCCAACACCAAAGGACCCACAGTGGGGAGAAACCCTACGAGTGTGAGGAGTGTGGGAAAAGCTTCAGCCGGAGCTCTCACCTAGCTCAGCACCAGAGGACACACACAGGCGAGAAGCCTTACGAGTGTAATGAGTGCGGACGAGGCTTCAGTGAGAGGTCTGATCTCATCAAGCACTATCGAGTCCACACGGGAGAGCGGCCCTACAAGTGTGATGAGTGCGGGAAGAACTTCAGTCAGAACTCGGACCTGGTGCGCCACCGCAGAGCCCACACGGGAGAGAAGCCATACCACTGCAACGAGTGTGGGGAGAACTTCAGCCGCATCTCACACTTGGTTCAGCACCAGAGAACCCACACCGGGGAAAAGCCATATGAATGTAACGCTTGTGGGAAAAGCTTCAGCCGGAGCTCTCATCTCATCACACACCAGAAAATTCACACTGGAGAGAAGCCCTATGAGTGCAATGAATGTTGGCGAAGCTTTGGTGAAAGGTCAGATCTAATTAAGCACCAGAGAACCCACACAGGAGAGAAGCCTTATGAGTGTGTGCAGTGTGGAAAAGGTTTCACCCAGAGCTCCAACCTCATCACACATCAAAGAGTTCATACGGGGGAGAAGCCTTACGAATGTACTGAATGCGAGAAGAGTTTCAGCCGGAGCTCAGCTCTTATTAAACATAAGAGAGTTCACACTGACTAAGTCTTATAATTATGACTGATATGTGATTCACTTGAAGGTACAATTTTATTTGCTATTAGAGAGCTCTCTCAAGACTGGGCTGCTTATACCGTACTGAATTTCCTTGTTGTAGGCCACAGTTTGAAACATCAGTGAAGACAAGCCATTTGAAATTCTGACCCATGGCTTTGGGAATGTTATTCCCTTCTAAACATAGTGATGTTTATTCACTCAGTATTAATGAAGTACTTCATTGAAATCAGCCCCACAAGTAACTGGACCTCTGAAGTCTAGGGGATAAATGCTGATAAATACTCAGGCCTGGAAATAGAGTAAAATTTTAAAAGTTATTCCTCTTAACCCTGGCTCAAAAAACTGTGCTAAGGGCAATGCTGGACTGTAATAGGGAGGTCACAGCTGTTTTGGAAAAGGACGCGAAACTTTGCCTGAATTGCCACACTTATTCACTTACCATGGTTGGGCACACACATCTTCCCTTTCAAAGGGCTTTTTCCTTGAGTTGCTCATGCACTTGTAGCTTTCCGACTTCCTGAGAGCTGGATTCTGCACTGTGGAGGCAATGATCATAACTTTTCTTCTCATTGTTTCTAATTCACTTTTTTAAAGCTTGCATTTTTGTGAAAGCTAACTGAAGATACGGATTGCAAGGAAAAATGGAACAGGTTTGGGGACCAAGGACTCATCAGTGATGGTGATTTTAGCAAGTGATGCCCACTGTTGTTATTGCCATTAATCAGAAGTTATTAATTTCCTTTGGGGATCATTGTAGGAAACATTGCAATGAAAATAGCTTCAAGGAAAGATAGGACCATAAATGATGGTGGAGCATAAGGAGCAAGTGGAATTGATGACTTCAGGGAAGGAAGCACAGAGTCCCTTCCCAAGGAACACAGGTCATTTCTGTGTTCTTTCCCCGCTACCTTTTAAGGTCACTTCTCCCTATACTGCTAACTCTAGGATCTGATAAGGGCCACATCCCAGTGTTTCTCTTAGCTTGCGTAAGGGCATGTGTATGTACAGTAAAATGTGTGTTCCTGTGGTTTTTCCCATAGCAGAAACTGAATTCACACAGAAGTAGCATGTGATCGGGTGATGTTGACTGTGGCAGAGCTACAGGCATGACTCCGATGTGAGAAATGTCCTTTTCACTCTGTGAAGAGGAAATGTGAACACTAGTGCTCTAGTGCGCACTCTTCGTAAGGTCTGTCTTTGGACAGAGCTAAGCACTTGTTCGTAGGTATCAGCCCATTGTGGGATATAAGGACTGGACAGATAGGTTGATTGTCCTGTTCTGAGACGACTATCTTCTCTTTGGGCTAGTGACAAGGAATTAATAAACGTATAGGAATGTATTTTCATCCTCTCAGCCTACAGATATAAAGTGATTAAGAGTTGACTTAATGTAAGCCCAGTAGTGTCAGTTCTCCCATCTCAGCCCATCCAAGAATTAAGAAATGTCCCCGATGTTTGTGCTTATCCAAGTGTTTGAGGGTGTGAGTGGATGGGACTCAAGTAAGGACACTTTTTATTTTTGAGTGTGCCTCAAGTTATCTCTACTGTGCTTTATTGTGAGAGTTTTAACATTTGAAACCTACTTTTGCCATAGCTCTTTGGCAGCTGGTGTTAAAAGAGCCAGTGGTCTCTCTAAAGTAGTGTACTGTACTGAGTTACGACCCACAGCTGTGTGGGACTAACACGACCTCCAAAGTAACAAAAAATCCCACTCCACCAACGAGCTTTTTTTCTGTTGTCACTCCTATTTAAATACAAACTCGGGCAGGGAGCATGTTTTTTGTTCTATATGAACTCTTGCCAACTGTGGGTATTCATATTTTAATTGTTGAATGACTTACACGTTCTCGATGACTAAACTAAAATGTGTCTTGTACCATATCAGTGTTGCTGATGGTTTTAATGAATATCAAAGTTCTGTTTCGGTGAGCTCCTAGGGCCTCAGCTTTGGAGTGGCCATAGAAGACAGCATCTTCATGACATAACTCTATTTCACGTCCTTTTCCTTCCCTACTCTCCTGTCCCGCCCCCAACCTGTACCTGCTGCTGCTTTGGCATCTTAAGTACCCCAGCCATCTCTCCATACATGTACACTCCAGCTGGGAAATTAAAAGGGCAAGGGCCAGACCAGCTCCGTCTCCTCTCTGTCTGCCAGTTGCTGCCCATTTGTTGAACTTTGCATAGAGGTTATGCATCGGACTCTCTTTGCTAATGCTTTCTGCATGCCTTCTGCTCCCAAGACTCTGGCTGCTTCTGCACATGCCCTGAACACTTTGTGCCTGTTTTCTATGGTTGTGGAGAGTGGATGAGTAAGTATGTGGAGCAGTTTTCCTTGTGGTATTGGTCACAGTTATCCTAGTGTCTGTTTATATCTGTATTATTCTAACAATATTCTATAATTAAAAGTATAATTTTTAAAATCAAAACGCTGAGAATTATTTTAGTAACCCAGCACCAATTCATAAAATGGGTTTTCATCAGATGCATTGAATTTGGGTGCAGTTATCTTTACATTCATGCAGTTGTACTGATGTTCTTCTGGAAATTTGGGAGTACATCGTCTTCACGCATCGGTGAGCCCTTGGATATTGCCATATTGGGAAGATGCAAAAACCTGAACAATTTCCTGTGAAGATTAGGCTGGTGGCAAGGCAACATGGACGTATTTGGTAGGAGTGACTCATTAGCTGTGCAGAAGGAGGGGAGGGACATCCAAAAGGAAAAATGAAAGGAAGCCTTGTTGCCTGAAGGGGATATTTAGTCTTAAGAATACTAAAACAATTTCTACTGAACCAGTATCGGGATTCCAGAACAGATAACTCTTAGAAACAGTCAAAAGCTCTCTGTTTATGACATAATTGCACCGTCTTGCAGTTGGCGCAAGTGATTATGGCAGTGATTACGTGTTACCAGGCTGTGTCCACAATTTTCAAATTACAAGTAATTTTCTCTAATAAAACCTTTTTTTAAGAAATGAAGGGCCCGTCTAGGTGTACAGGTAAGGAGTAGAAGTGCTTTCAATTGGGCAAAAATACAAACATGGAAGAAAAACTTGAGTTAATTTATAGCAAGACTTGGAAAAGAAATTTCATCACAACATTTTTTTAAAACTCTTTCCATTTTACATGTTCAGCATTTTTAATTTCTGGGAAGGAAATTAAAAGGAAACGCCGGTTCACCTGCAGAAATTCACCTGGAGTCTTCCCTGCAAGGCTATTTGATGTGTTAATACTTCATGTCGTTACTATAACAAAGAAGATTTCCTCTTTGTCCTCTAGGGGTTGGTTAGGGCTCTGCCTCCAGGACATTAGTTCCCCATTGAGTGCCCTGAAACGATCATTTGTTCAATGATTCCCTAGTGTTTCTTTTTTTTTTTTTAAAGATTTTTATTTATTTATCTTCAGAGGGGAAGGGAAGGAGAGAGGGAGAGGAATATCAATGTGTGGTTGCTTCCTGTGCATTCCCTGCTGGGAACTGACCTGCAACCCAGGCATGTGCCCTGACTGGGAATGGAACCGTGATCTCTTGGTTCACAGGCCCGCGCTCAATCCACTAAGCTACACCAGCCAGGGCGATTCCCTAGTGTTTCAAAGTTAGTGTTCAAAAAGGAATTCCTGTGCCCTGGGAGAAAAGGACTCTAAAGCATTGGTTAGATACACATCTCTGTGGCACTAGTTGATTTGGGCCCTGCTTCTCCATAGAAAACTTAAAGGGCCATTAGTAAAAATAACAAAACAAACAAAAAACCCTGAGGAATAAAATTAATAGAAAAACTACCCCGTAATGACCTAAAATCGTTTCGTGGTTAAAGCTACTGTAGTATGTTTTCCTAAGTGCTTCATGTTCAAAGTTGGTATTGTTTTCAGCTTCTCCAAAGACGGTTTTGTTTTTTTTTTTAAAGATAATTGTCACTATTTTATTTTTTTTAAGATTTTTTATTTATTTATTTTTAGAAAGGGGAAGAGAGGGAGAAGGAGAGGGGGAGAAACATCAATGTGTGGTTGTCTCATGTGGTCCCACTGGGGACCTGGCCTGCAACCCAGGCATGTGCCCTGACTGGGAATCGAACCTGCGATGCTTTGGTTTGCAGCCCGCACTCAATCCACTGAGCTACGCCAGCCAGGGCTTCGGTTTTGTTTTTTTATTAATATTGCTCAGAGAGATTGACGCTGATGACATCAAATTCTCACTTTGAATTTCACACCAGCCCCTGTAGATGGCTGCCTCGTATACATCTCCACTTGGAAATTACCCAGGCATTCCTTAAAAATCAAACCTCATGCTGAACTTACCACTTCCTTCTACCACCCGCACCTGCCTCTGTATTTCCGAACTCACTCATTGCCTAATTATCCAAGCTAGAGACTTGCACATCATACTTGACAATTCCTGCTCCTTTAGCCACCCTCCCGGTCAGTAATACTAGATGAATAAATTAGTCACCCAGAAGTGACCGTACCACCTCTTAAATATTTTTCCAGTGCACCTACCTTGCTCTACTGCCACCACTTACCATGTGACCTTGGTCCAGTTACTTAGCTCTTCCGGTTCCTTGCGTTTCCCATTGTTAATTGGGAGTAATTATATCTACCTCATAGAGTTGCAAAGATTAAGAGAGAGAAGGAGGCTCAAAATATTAGCTGCAATTATTCAGACCACTCATGGCCACGTCTTCCTAATGGAAACAACCTAATAAGTCTCTCTTTTGCTATTTTCAAACTCCTTCAGTCTATTCTCCCTTGCTGCTGCTAGAACGAGCTTCCTGAAGGGCACATGCCTTCTTGCCACTCTCCTGAGTAAAGCCTCCTCCCGCTTCCCATCACCAGCAGCAGACAGTGCACTGCTGTGGTGTGATTTATGGGGAGGCCAGCCACGATCTGGCCTCTGCCGGCCACTCAGCTTCCGCTCTCTGCACTTGCCCTGCGCTTGGCAACACACTCCAAGTTGCATCTCTTCCTCTCTGCTCTTCTGACCAACTCCTCCTCCGGCTCTCACACCAGGCTTGTTCTAGGAAACCTTTCCTGATCCCACCAGACTGGGCCCATCGGGTGCTCCTTTCAGTGTTCCCTGGATTTGTCCCCATCAAAGTGCTTCATTACTGTTTCGTTGGCTGTTTACTTTTTCATCTCCTCCTTAGACTTTGCCACCCTTAAAGAAGTCACTGCATCTTACTCACCATCGCGTCTTCAACGCCTAGCAAATGTTTTACTTACAGTAGGCAGGCAACAAATATTTCTGGGGTAAAGGAGAGGAAAATATGTATAAATTTCATTCCCTTCAGCAGCGCTGGTAAATCCATTTCTAATTTGTCACAACACATTCTACTCATGAAAGAACTGTAGAGATTCTGTCATTGGGTATCTAGTGGGGCCTTTATGCAAAGGGAAGAGGGCTCCCAGAGGCGATGTGACCCACCTAAGACCCGCCCTCGACCCCACCCCCTCGGTAAAGCTGGGATAAAGAGGTCAGCCTCTGAGGGCTCTTTGTCATCTTCCGAGGGTGATCTCGGAATACATCTTTCTGTGCAACTTTGGAGACCTGTTGCAAGGCAGGCTCTCAATGCGGGGAGTTCAGGCAGGATTCTAGGCTCTCTGCTCTAGGTGTGGCATCTGGTTAACCTCTGAATCCTCCAAGCCAAGCACATAAACAAATGGTTGTTAATATTTGGAGAGGATCAGATTCCCTTGAAACTCTAATGAAAGTTTTGGATCACTTGTTTTTAGTGATTTTTTTTAAAAAAGATTTTATTTATTTTTAGAGAGATAGTCAAAGGAGGGAGAAAGAGAAACATCAATGTATGAGAGATGCATTGACTAGTTGCCTCTCGCATGCCCCCAACCAGGGACCTGGCCCGCAACCCAGGCATGTGCCCTGACCAGGAATTGAACTGATGACCTTTTGGGTCACAGGCTCAATCCACTGAGCCACACCAGCCAGGGCTTTCTTGAGTTTTGAGAGTCCTTTATATATTTTAGACATAATTCCTTTATTAGATACATTATTTGCAAATATTTCCCCCCAGTCTTTGGCTTGTCTTTTCATTCTTTTTTTTTATTTTTAAGAAAGATTTTATTTATTTATTTTTAGAGAGTGGGGAAGAGAAACAAAAAGAGAGGGAGAGAAACATCGATCAGTTGTCTCTCATACAACCCCAACCCAGGACCTGGCCCCCCCCACCCAGGCACGTCCCCAGACTGGGAATCAAACCGGAGACCCTTCAAATTGCGGGACAGTGCTCAACCCACTGAGCCACACCAGTCAGGGCTTGTCTTTTCATTCTCTTAATAGTGTCTTTGAAAGGACCAAAGTTTTAAATTTTGATTAAGCCCCGTTTTCTGATGGGATTTTTCCCCAAGATTTCCTTTTCTAAATCTCTACATTGATAGCTCTTAAATCATAGAACTTATACCTTTGGTTTTTAGGCAAGGCAGGGAAGAAGCATGCTTTCTGGACTTCATGCTTGTGTAGTTACACCCACATTTTTGGAGTTTGGGTCTTAGCCCAGGTAGTATGGCCATTAGATGGCAGTAATGAGGCCTCCTCCCTGAGCCCCGCTCTTTAGAAGCCGCGGATCTGGGCCTCCTTCTGTTTCACTTTTCCCCACGGGGCCAAGGGGATCAGAGCTCACACCGCCTCCTCCCCTTCTAGATCACATACCCAAGTGTCCAGGGCCTTGGAGTTCTGTGCTTAAACATCCCATGAACAAATCTCCTGCCCAGCTTTGTTCTCTTGAGGGCAAACCAAGCTGCCTGTGCGTACCCCTGGGCCTTGGGTTTGGAAGGATGGACAGAGCTTGGGCTTGCTGGCTGAGTAGCCCCCTGTGGACATGAGAGCCCTCCAGCAATGGGACAGAGCCAGAACAGGAAAAGAAGGGGCAAGCCTCATTTGTATTGTTGCTCCAGTCCTGGCTCCAGGTATAACTACCAAACACTTCCATGAATGATTTAGGATGAGTCAGAACCTGTGAAATGCAGATTTCTGAGGTGAGTGATTTATTGGATGGCCAAGTATGCTATGAATGGAACCAGAACTGACAAAAAGGAGGAGTGGAGGATGTGTGTGAAGATTACAAGCTGATTCAATCATGTAACAAAAGTTTGTTGAGCACCAGTTAATGTGCTCAATGTAAGTATAAAACTGAATGAGATGAAGGCTCTATCCTTGCTGAGCTGACATTCTGGTGGGGGAGGGGCCATAAACAAAGACATAGTATAATGTCAGGTAATAACACGTACAAGAGAAATAGAGTAAGGGAAGGGACTTGTTATTTAGAAGGGTCAAGAAAAGCCTCTCTAAGGAGGTGACCTGAGAGCAGAGTTCTGAAAGTCTTCGGGATATCTGGGGAAAGTGTTCCAAGTGCCGAATTTACCGAACAGCAGGTGTAAGCGTGCTGACGCAGTGGTTGGCGTACTGGGGGGGGACCATCAGTTGGTCAGCATGGGTGGAGCTCGCTGAGGAAGGGGGCAAATGATGGGAGATAAAAAGCATCTTTAGAGACTTGTTGTTATGTCTGAAGAATCCACTGCATCCAAATGTATATTCATGTAACCAGCAGGCAGTTGGAAATGAGAGTCCAGAGCTCAGGACCCAGGATGGGGCTGCAGGTAAAGAAATGGGAATAGCTGAAGATGGTAATAGGGAGAACCACACAGGTGAATGGGTGGCCCCGACAGAGCGTGAGAGCAATGTCAAGGACGGCATCCTGGGAGCACCAATAGATAACAATGGGAAGAGGAGAGGACCTAGAAGGATGTATTACAGAACCCAGGAGACAATCAGGAGAGGAGAGTCACAGGGCCAAGGACAGGGCACATTTCAAGATGTCCAAATGTAGCAAAGATGTGAGATGTTGTATTTGAAACTCTATAAATGGAAAAACTATGTAAGTGGATGGTATTATATTATTGTTATTAATTAGACAGAGCACCTCCCCTCCTTGTAATGGATATTTTAACATAGGGGTAATGAGAATTTAGTTATATACACATAGTCTGTTTATAATCTTACTGTTTTATTGCATTTTAAAAAGATTTTATTTATTTATTTTTGGAGAGAAGGGAAGGGAAGGAGAAACAGAGGGAGAGAAACATCAACTGGTTGCCTTTCACACACGCGCCCGACTGGAGATCGAACCTGCAACCCAGGCATGGGCCCTGACTGGGAATCAACCCCACAGTCTTTCGCTTTGCAGAACGACACTCAACCCACTGAGCCACACTGGTCAGGGCTGTTTTATTGCATTTTAAAAACAAAACATAAGTTATGACTGAGGGAGCAGAACTCACAACCCCTACTGAATCTTATTTGTATAGCAGTATATTTAACTTGTATATTTGAACGTGGGTAATAATACTTACCTTAGAATCCCACTTGGTTTTGGTTAAAAGTTTATAGTAACACTTCCATAAATGATCTGCTGCATATAGCTCTTCTGCCTGCCTAGAGGCAAGCCTTAAAATAATCAGAACTCAATAGACCAGATGCTATGTTCAATAGTCTCCCAGAATTTGATTTCTGAAATTCAGTCAGCCACAGCTGCTCTTTCCTGTGCCCATCTCTTTAAATGGCTGCAGAGTTCAGCCCTGGCTGGTGTGGCTTGAGTGCTAACCTGCAAACCAAAGGGTCACAGGTTTGATTCCCAGTCTAGGGCACATGCCTGGGTTGCAGGCCAGGTCCCTGGTTGAGGGTGTGCAAAAGGCAACTGATCGATGTTTCTCTCCCACTCTCTCTCCCTCTATTACCCTCTCTTTAAAAAATAAATGATAAATAAATATGGCTGCGGAATTCCATGTCAGTGGGTAGACGCACCAAGGTCCTATTGGGGAGTCACCAAGCCCCACTGTTGCCAAGAAAGGAATGTCGTGTTCAATTCTTCCACTGGGCCAAGTGTTCATCTTTCTTAAATTGAATTTAACAATCCTAGTTGGACTTGAAAGTTGATTCTTGCTTTCTTGATTTTGATTGAGGGCATGGAAAATTGGAAAAGGAGAGCTCACTTTGCTATCTCTTTTTTTACTTTTCCCATATTCTCTTCACAGAACTCAAGGAGAACAGAGAACTCATGAAAAAAAAGGGCAAAAAGAATTTCAAAAGAGAGTACCAATATCTGAAATATGAAGGCTTAGAAGAGGAATATTTAACATTATTGGTTTTGACTCTTCTCTTCTGGCTGTGCAGCATAAAGACAAAGAGACTGGAATTTGGAATTATACCAAAGCTTGAGTCTGACTTGGGGCTTAGTTTCTTCATTTGCAAAAGAAAAATGATACCTTTAGGTACTGTGTCTCATATATCCTTGTGAGCATTAAATAAGGTAACATGGTAAGTTCTTCACAAGTGTTAAGTTTTGGGTTGGCCAAAAAGGTCATTCGGTTTTTCCTGTATAGTGGCTCTAGTAGTGCTTAGTTGTCTTTAACTGCATTTGAAACAATTTTGTTATATTATATTGTGACTGCTGTCATTTCAGTGTGCATTTAAAAAAACCTTATAAAAAAAGTATCAAAATTGGTGAGTTTTTGTCAAGCCATTTTAATATTGAAGATGGAAGAAGATCTGCAGCATTTTTGGCATATTATGCTTTATTATTTCAAGGAAGGTAAAAACGCAACTGAAACACAACAAAAGATTTGTGCAGTGTATAGAGAAGGTATTGTGACTGATCAAATGTATCAGAAGTGGTGAAGTTTCTTGTGCCATTGACATTTTGGCCAAATAATTCTTTGTTGTGGGGCTGTCTTACGCACTAGAAGATGTTTAGCAGCGCTCCTGGCCTCTGCCCACTAGAAGCCAATAGTGGGAGATAGCGGACATATTCTAAATATCCAAATCGATAAAGTTATTGGTGAAAATTAAAAATTGTCTTTTATTTTACAGAAAACAACTAAATGGACTTTTTGGCCAACCCAATAGTATTTTGAAGTCCATATAAGTGAATCTTTGAGACATTTTCTTTTCTGATAAACTGACACAAAGGACTGTCGCTCCGTAATGCTCAGATCTTGTGAAGCCATGATTTTTTTGTTCTTAGATACTGTCATTTCTCAGAACAAGTTCAAATTTCATTGAGAAACCACTTTGCAAAACACATAAGGGAATACTCTCATTATTTTATATCATAGTTTGCTTTGGACCCTTAATCATCAGGTTGACTATGATGATTTTTTTAAAAGACTTATTTATTTACTTATTTTTAGAGATGGGAAGGAGAAAGAGAGGGAGAGAAACATCAATGTGTGGTTGCCTCTTGCGTACTCCCTACTGGGGACCTGGCCCACAGCCCGGACATGTGCCCTAAGACTGGGAATTGAACCTGCAACCCTTTGGCTCCCAGGCTGGTGCTTAATCCCCTGGGCCATAGCAGCCAGGGCTGACTATGGTGATTTTTTGACTAGTAAAAATATCTACCTTTACAAGTGAATAACCTGCCAGTGCTGAGACTTTAAACTGAAAAATAACTCGGTGAAGTAGCTTTGGAGTCACACAGACCTGAATTTGAATCTTAGTTCAGCTGTGTGGCTTTGACCTCTCTGAGCCTTGTTTCCTCAATAACATGGGATCATAGATTACTGATCTTTAAGGTTCATGTAAGGATCAGCAATAGTATATATAATACAATTGACACACAGTAGGAGCTCAATCAGTGGTAGTGATTATTGTTTAAAATGTTGTACCTCTAAGATGGAAATACACTTTCTTCCCATTCAAATAGCCTTGATGCCCTGGCCTCATGGCTCAGTTGCTTGGAGGGTCATCCAGTACACCAAAGTTTGCAGGTTCTGTTCTGGTCAGCCGAGGCACATAGCTGGGTTGCAGGTTCGACCCCCAGTCTGAGCGTGTATGAGAAGCAACCAATCTATGTTTCTCTCTCACATCAATATTTCTCTCTCTCTCCTCCTTCCTCTCTCTCTAAAGTCAATAAAACATATCCTCAGGTAAGGATAAAAAAATAGCTTTGATGAATTTGAGAATTAGAAAGGAATTCAACAAGCTAGCCTAACGATAACCTTCAAAAGAAAAAATGCTACAAAAATGACAATAAAGCAGTCTCTGAATGGAATTGAACAATCTTCCAACTAGGATGGAAAAAATAACATCTTTATTTTCACCAATGTCCAACTGAAATTCAGCATTTTCCCCATTGTGAATGTAGACAACAAACCACAGTAGAATCAGTAGTACCTTTCACTGTCAATAGTAATCCCAGACATTTTCATATCACATTTTAATTATTATGGATTTATTGATATATATTCTAGTTGCTTTAAAATTTCAAGTTATTTGACCCACTGCCAAGATCGTGACATTTCATGTGTTAATAAAGAAAAACGGAATACTATATCACAAATTTGTTTTAAAAGTATATTTTTAATTGTATTTCAATATGAAGTCTCCTGTGATGCTATGTATTTATTTTTAAATTTTTATTTATTATTATTGTTGTTGTTTAATCCTTGCCCAGAGAGAGAGACACACACACACAGATGTGAGAGAGAAACATCCATGGGTCCCTCCAGTGCATACCGCCACCAGGTATCCAACCCACAACCTAGGTATGTACCCTACGGGAATAGAGCTGGGGCCTTTACGAGTAGGGGAGGAGCTGCGACCAACCAAGCCACACTAGCCAGGGCTGTTATTATTTTTTAATCCTCACATGAGGACATGTTCATTGATTTTTAGAGAGAGCATTAGGGGACAGAGGTGGGAGGGAGGGGGAGGGGAGGGGGAGAAATGTGGTGGAGGGGGAGAAACATAGATGGTTGCCTCCCATAGGCACCCCCACTGGGGATGGAACCTGAAACCCGGGTATGTGCCCTGACCAGGAACGAACCCCAACGTTTTCTGGTGTATGGGAGAACGTTCCAACTAACTTAGCAACCCCGCCAGGGCTATATATATTTTATTTTAAAACCTAGAAGAGATTCATAGCTTTTACTAGACTTGGTCAAGTGGCACCAAATCGGTTAAGAACCCTTGAACTACAGGCTAATACATTTTAAGCTTCTGGGTCTCTCCCTGTTACCACGTCCCTCCTAGACTGTTCTTAAATTTATATTCATCATTTTACATTATTTTTCTTAAAGATCCCATCATTTGTGTAACTGTCACACCTCATAATGCAAAACTTGGATCCGCCGAGACATTTAGTTCGGTACCGGCACCTAGATGTTCAATAATTAATTTTTGGTAGGGTCTGAGAAATTTAAACGTTACCCGAGTGTAGCCGGAAACGCTGCGGACCACTGCTCGACCTTCTCCACTCCCTCGAGGGGCGGGCCCTGCAGGGTGGGACGTTGGAGGTGGCGGTTGGGAAGGACGGGCTGTGCCGAAGTGAGATTGGAGGACTGTGGGATGAAACGGGTTGGGACTAAGGCGAGGATAGGGGACAAAACTAGTGGGGGCGGGAGGGGGGGGGTAGAAGGTGATGAACAGGTGTAGAGATCATGAGAAATTAAGTCTCCTTGGGGAATAAGACCTTTTCCTAGCATGGAAAAGGCTTCATCAATGTATGTATCTGCCCTACTCTGTAAATACTGATTGTCTCCAAACCCTGTGGGAAAAAGTCCCTGCGCATCATTTGTGTGTCACATAGCTTTTGAGTGTTCCCATTTGAGTGATTTCTTTCACATTCTGAGACGCTCCTAACGATGCGTAGAAGGGAGCCTGTGAGACGGAGGGAATGTGTTCCGATCGTTCCAAGGGACGATTTCTCTACTCGAAAGACCAGCCCAATCATCCTAAAATTGTGTTCTAACTAGAGTCCGAACGTGACCGAGAGGGAGGCCCAACCGCGTGGCGGTGGGCGTGCCCGGGGCGAACGCCGGCGGCGGCGCCTCCAAGGGGAATTCGGGACGCTGCGGCACCAGCAAGGGGGTGGGAAGGCCGCGGCGGAGCGGGGCCGGCGCGGACCGTAGGGGGCGGGATTCCGGAGGCGGCCACGCGGCGCGAGGCCCAGCTTTCCGACCTCGCGTTCCCGGCGGGCGAGAAGGGAGGAGCCTCAGTCCTCCAAAGACCTGGTGCCCCGCACACTCGCCTCTACCCCGGGCTTCACCACAGACCCCTTTGTGTTCCTGCCCCCGCCCCGGAGGCACCACAGCCAGCGGCGCTGAGTCCCCTCATTGGCTCAACCGGTGGCTTTCTCGATTGGCTCCCGGTCGTTTAGCGTGGTTCTGCTTTTCTTGCTCCCATTGGTCGCACAAGCTGCCTCTCAGGCTGTTGCGCGAGGTGATTGCCTGGCCGCTCCAAGTCCCTGGAAGCAGTTCCGGGAAACCCCGCGTGCTGCCGGGATCGCATCTCTGTCCATGACGGGGGGAGGGGGTGGCGCGCGCGCCATTTCTAGTCGTTTTCAAAGCGCCTCGCGCTGATTCTCACGGGCCTGGCCACCGGCCCCTGCTCTTCCCTGGTGAGTCTCGCCCAGGCCCGTGGGGGGAGGGGCCGGGAGCCCCGATTCGACCCAACCCGCGCTCTGAACCTCGTCCCCAGTTCGTTTTCTTATCGAGGCCCCGGGATGGGGGTGGGGATGGGCTGGGGGCGGCTGCTCCTTCGTCCCGCCGCACTGTAGAGGGCCTAGCCTAGCTGAGGCGCCTCCTCACTCTTACTCATTTCCCTCCGCCCTTCCCCGGCCCGCGTTCAGGTCCGCGGGGCGCTCTCCCCGCGGCCTGCTGCGGTTGGCAGTGTTTTTCCCGCCTCCGTCCGCCGCTCCACGCGGCCGGCCCCAGCCGGCGGCCTAAGGCGCCCGCAGCCCCATCGCTTCTCCCTGCCTGAGCCGCCTAGCTTCCCGTCTCAGCCGGCGTAGCCGCGAGTGAGATGTGCTGATCGTCGGGACTGGCGTGAGGGGGTGGGGTGGGCAGAGGGCGGGATGTAAACCCTGGGTTATTTGAGCCGTGAGAAAACTTTTGTGGGGAGCAGAAGACGAACGGCCGATGTGTGTGGGAAGCCTTCCTCCCCTCCCCCATTTTGCATGCTGCGAGCCGAGATTTGAAGGAAAAAATGACTACTAGAGGCCATGAAACTTAGGCTTCAAGCAGCGCCCGAGACACATAATTCTAAGAGTGTCTTAGGCGCACTAAATTGGAAAGGCGATTTAAAAAAAAATGGTAGTGAGCGTATTGTCGGCATTTAAAAAACTTACAGCCACGGGGTTCTTGAAAGGTCCCATCCTTTCACACTGCCTGTTTGAGATTTTTGCTGTCCTTAAGAGACTGAATTTATGTTTCATGAGTCAGTCGTAGGATAAGGGCTTGACACTCTTAAACCTTGAGATAACCGTTAGTTTTCGTGTCGTTGGTTTTTTTACAACTCGTCTCTTAATGTGAATAATTTGCATAGAGATGTTTAGAAACAGTCAGGAAGGGTCTACTCTGACTTCCAAATCTCCCAGCAGCCCTTTTAAATCTTAATGAGATTTCTACTTTTTGCAAAAATGCTTAGTTCAAATCACTCCAGTCACATTAGTATATTTGCTGCATCAGAAATATGGTTTGGCTGTGTGGCATTGTGTTGAATTGACACGAGTTTTAAGTGTCTTGTGACCTAAAAGTTTTTTTTTTTAATGAGCACATTGTATTTGGCTTCAAGAGACGGTTTTCCTTGATCTGAACGTTTTATTTTTCTAGAGTCTAATTTTACATTTTTTGTTTAAAATTTACAATTAAAAATATTTCAATTTCCGAATCAACTTGCAGAGAGCCTTTGCAATAAAATAGTCATAAATATTCCTATCTTGTCCTTTATACGCAACTTGTCATTTTGCTTCACACATAACTTTAAAAAAACATACCACCTTGACAGATGTTCATTGAACTTCTCTGTTAAAAATTTGCTTTCTTCCTGTGACTAATAGTTATTTCCAGCTGCAGTACTGAAAGGGTCTTGTGATACTGACAACTTTTGACTTCTGATGATCTTATTATGGTCGTATTTTGGGGTGGTGGGAGTATGTTCAGGAGACTTTGGCTTTAGGATGCATCTTTATACAAATAGGTTGTACTAATCAGTAAACGTATTCACTGTAAGTAGTTTTTTTTTTACCAAAAGTGTGCCAGTTACGAATGTTAACCAAAACATTTACAAATTGCCAGTTCATAGGAATTTGAGGCTTGCCTTGAGAAACATTTATCAGTCTAGAGTTTAACTACAGTCTGCGTCTGTATAGACATTAGTGGACTATCAAGTCTTAATGATTTGTAATCCTAAGAAGTCATGATACTATCTCATTTCAGAGTAACCTTTTCTGCATTTTCCTCTCTTCCTACTCTATTATCTCCTTCCTCTCAGTTTTCCTCCCTTTTTCATTAACTTCAACCAAATATTAGTGGACTTCAAAATGAAAAGAAGTTGTTTTAAGTCAGAAAACTGCTTCTGGTGCATTTGCACAGTGTTTGATAAGCAGTCTGGAAGTGTGGTTATCTTATGGGTTTCAGTGCTTTTTAGGAAACTTGTATTTTCTTTATAGGTGGCTAGGTATCTTGAGTTTCATCAAGAAAGTAGGCTTTTCTTGATCACCTTCATGTCCTTTATTTCAGTATTTGTTGCAATGTCTTTATTCTGTTGCTTATTGTCTTCATTACATTGTAATTTCACCACAGACGAATGCACTGTTAATTCTGTCTTTTGAGGAAGGATAGAGACTGGCCTTGTATGGTTTTACTCTTTAATCTCTATTCAGGGAGTTGGTTCATTTCAACATTACATACAGGTTGAACATACAAAATGATTTGGGTAGGTTAATCTGAGACAGCTGATCTAAGTTTATCCTAATTAATGTTTGCTGAAACTATTTGAAAGAAGTTAGGTGTCCATTTTTCATTGTTTGTTTGGTTGTTTTTTTTTTGCAGCTTTATTTTACTGATGTGAAAAATTCAATATACACTCATGATTTTTTTTAAATGAAGCAACCTCAACTCTAGCTCACTTTTTATTTTATGTGAACTTAAAACAATCTTTTAACTTTTAAACTTAGTCATTTTTTCTTTTAAATCTGTGAATGGGAATAGCAAATTAATTTTAGAACAAAAAATAATGTCAAGTTGTGATTTTTTTGTTTTGCGTGAGGCGAAGAAAACCCAAACCACCAGTGTGTTGAACTAGAGATAACAACAGGACATTTATTTCTCACTTATCTTGGATCTGAAGCAGAGTTAGGAAAATTTGAATGTTCTTAAACCTTGGTTAAGTGGACTGTGGGTGTTCATTATGTTTTTAAACTGAACTTTTAAAAATTGTATAAGAATTGAGTGCTGAAGGACTTTTTCGGATTTTCTGGTGATTTGTTGATATGCTCATCAGGACACAACAGCTACTTTTGTTAATCAGCGATTCTACCTTAAGTAAATTCAAGCCTTTATTTAACCTGGTGTACATGAAGTTCCTTAAAGATCTAATGCTTCCATGTACATTTTTTATGGTTTTACAGGATTGTTACTGCAATTTTAGGTCAGATACATCACAAAAGGCATAAAATAATGATAGAGGTTATTAGCAGCATGTATACAAATTAGTTCAGCTAAATCATGCATTGTCCTACAAACTAGTTATTTTTGGCTTAATGTAATATAGCTCCTGAATTTTTTCCAGCAGCATAATAAAATGGCTAATCAGGTGAATGGTAATGCGGTACAGTTAAAAGAAGAGGAAGAACCAATGGATACTTCCAGTGTAACTCACACAGAACACTACAAGACACTGATAGAGGCAGGCCTCCCACAGAAGGTGGCAGAAAGACTTGATGAAATATTTCAGACAGGTATAATATGCATTTCTTGTTTCTGACTGGTTATGAAAGTGAGGGCGCAAACCACTTTAAATTTTATAGATTTTTTTAAGGTTAAATAATACTTATTGTTTCTGATCTATGTAGAGCTGAATGTTTGTTACTTTCCCTTCATTGAAGGCATATTGGGTTTGACTTTGATATTCTTTTCTCATTATTTTGAAGCCTTCTTAGTGTTGAATATGCAGTCTTAGTTGTTTCAGAACAGTACATCAATTTGCGTTAGGTTTACCACCAATTAAAATGTATGTTTCAGCATACCAAATTTTACTTTTTTCCTTAATCTAAATCAGTCATCATTTTTCTTTTACTTTTCTACTTTTAGCTTCTTAAAGTGATTGTTAAATCAGCTTAGGTCTGATTAGGTGGCATAATAAGAGGACTGGTTAGACTGTATCATCTGAAATGATAATAAATGTTAGACTCCTTGAGAGTTTGTGCCTGTCTACTTTCTGTTAGACAGAAACCCACATCTCTCAGTAATATGGAAGTGTTTGGTTTGTAACAGCTGCTTTTTTTTTTTTTTTTTTTAAATCTAGAAGTCCCATGGTTAAGTGCTTAAGCAAATTTGAACATCTTAATATGGTTGGTTGTAAGTGGTTTGAAGTTTAAAGAGGGAGAGATATATTTGCCCTTAGGGATTGTTGTTCATAAATAAATGTGTCCTCCCCCTTTGGGACCATGGATGGAAACTTTCTTCCTCAGTGTTTTGTGGGCCTGTCTAGATTTTGGGAGAGAGAATTGAATTATCTCACAAACGTGTCTTAAGTACCATAGTAACATATACTGGTTATTTTGTCCTTAAATTTTTTTTTAATTTGAAAAACTCAGGATAATTTCAGACATTAAGATGACATCTAAAAATGACTCCTGAGTGATGGTCCCATTTGAAAATCAGCCCTCAGGAACTTTGACATTCTGCCATAGAGAATTGGCAGTGATCTGAGAGATGCTCTCTTGTAGAGTGTTTTTGTTATTGATAAAAGGCTGATGGTTTAAGTGTAGGGTTGGATTGATAGAATGGATTGATGGGTGTCCTGAGTTGTGGCTTTGGGTGGTGGTATGGAATATTCAAGTAAGAAAACTCCAGTTATTTAGACATGCTCATTTTGAGCTTTTAAAACAAATCATGACAACATTTTTTAAAGGTAACTTTGCAAGTGGCATTACATTTATTTAAAATATATTTACTGTATGGAATAAAGTTCTTTTGGCTTTACCAAAATGGAGTCACTTTTGATGTTAGTTCATATGGACTTGGGGGTTATAATGTGCCAAATATTTCCATTTTACATAGGATCAATTCTGAAATTTATTCCTTATATATATGGAGATAAATATAGCACTTAACAGACTTAAGTAATTATATTTTAAACTTAGTAGATGTTCTGTGTGCAGTTAAATATACTACATATATGGAATGCAGTGTATATTTTCTGTATAGTTTACTTGTGAGTCCTTAGTAAAGTCCTTAATGCCATTTGAAAAAAATTGCCATTCTTGACAGTGTTGCGAATGCCACAGCATCTTTTAAATCTCAGCTTGACACTTCAGAAGAGCACAAAATGCCTTAAAATATGACTTTCAGAATTGATTGATCAAGCTGCATTTGCATTTATAGAAAAGTTTAAAATTATGCCTTTCCACATTCTGACTGCAGCAAAGTAGATGCTTCGATAAACAAATA
Organism: Trachops cirrhosus; assembly: GCA_028533065.1. Classification (NCBI taxonomy): domain Eukaryota; kingdom Metazoa; phylum Chordata; class Mammalia; order Chiroptera; family Phyllostomidae; genus Trachops; species Trachops cirrhosus. The sequence goes on along the minus strand of CM052542.1, from coordinate 12,788,661 downwards.
TGTTTCATGTTATCTTTGGTGCTAAGGAGGAAAAGCTGTTGACACTTTTTGGAGAGCAGAAAGAATTAACTTAGTAAAAATAGTTCTCTCTTTTTTTCCCCCCACCTCTTGTGTGGTTAGCAACAACTACAACAGTCCATATAATTTGAAGGTTGATCCTTGGGAAATACAATGTGTTCTTACCACTCTAACATGAATCAGAATTTGTTATATTAATGCTTAATCTGTAGTGCAGTGTGTACATCAGATTTAACTGCCAAGATTTAAACCTGTTGAGGAGTGGGAAGTGGGGTTAGGATTTTTGTTTTCTTGTGGGATATGGGGATTGAAATTCATGTTTATAGTTATTGACATTTTAGCTTGTATTTTCATATTTGTACTCTTGACCTGTCTATATAGTCGTTGTATATCTGTCTGTATGCAAACAGTTAAATGAAAATGTAGTTTGTTAGTGATATTACTGAATGTAACTGTTCTTGATTCAACATTGATAGCACAGTGTAGATTATCCCTTTTGTTGCAATAATGTTACTCCTTTTCAATTTCATTTGTAGGATTGGTAGCTTATGTCGATCTTGATGAAAGAGCAATTGATGCTCTCAGGGAATTTAATGAAGAAGGAGCTCTATCTGTACTGCAACAGTTCAAGGAAAGTGACTTATCCCATGTTCAGGTAAGGCCATTACTCAGAAATGTCTTTGAACAACTAGTGACCTGAAATTAGTTTACTATTATTTTTTTTCTGTAGAGAAGTGGTATTTTTTGTTTGTGATTACCTATACTGCTTTTAGAAAATTTAGTTTTATTAAGGAAAACGAAGATCTGTTATGGCAGAATTTTCAGAAACACAAATATAAAGTGAAAGTCTCCCTCATTCCTTGTTTGCAGTAAGTTACTTTAAAAACTTAAAATCACCCCTGACCAGTGTGGCTCAGTTGGTTGAGTATCACCCTGTAAAGTGAAAGGTCGCTGGTTCAGTTCCTGGTCATGGCACATGCCTGGGTTGTGCATTAGGTCCTGGGGCAGGGCATGTATGAGAGGCAGCCGATAGATTTTCCTCTTCCACATTGGTATTTCTTTCCCTCTCTTTCTCCTTCCCTCTCTCTAAAAATAAAAAAAGCTTTTTAAAAAAATTTAAAATCAAAGTTTGCTAATTGTTACTAGCTTACATGTTTAAATTACTCAGATTTTTGGGCCGTTTGATTCTGTCTTATTGTCTTGAAGGGAAGTAACGTAGGTGGGAGAAGTAGTTTCGGAACATGTGGCAAAGATAGCCCAGATGCATTTAAATATCAACAAGTGGAAAACTGTTGCTGCTTTTTGCTCCATTCTCTGGCACATAGTAACCACTCAGCAGATACTTATTGAGTAAATACATGAGTAAATATTTTGTTAAAATTCTGGTCTTCTGAAATTGAGTTTAATTATGTATTTGACCCTTCAACGATTCCTGGTAATTATTGTTCATTGAATAACTTGCCTGTTCTAGAACAAAAGTGCATTTTTATGTGGAGTTATGAAGACCTACAGGCAAAGGGAGAAACAGGGGAGCAAGGTGCAAGAGTCTACAAAGGGACCCGATGAAGCAAAGATCAAGGTAAAACTTGACTTGGTAATGAAATCAAATTCAATCAAATGAAAGCAAACAGTTTTTATGGTTTCACTTTTTAAAATTAGTGTTTAGAAATGAAATAATTTAGGGGAAATTAGAAGAATTTTGGAGGTGAACATTTAGTTCTGTATTTGGTGAAAAAACCCAATTTAGACTCTCCCTCATTCCTTGTTCTTTAGGCTGTGAATGATGTCTACTTATTGATGCTTCTTATAATAGTTTTTTTAATTGATCCAATCATATCTCTGGTTCATTTCCAAGCACTTTGTTTTTTTCTCTTGGTAAAAAGTGTTTTTATAATTGCTTTGCTTTCTTTGAATTTTTATTTACCTCAGTTTATTTATAAACTGAGAATAGTAGTAGTGTCTACCTCATAGGAATTGTGAGGGTTAAAAGAATTAACATATAGAAAGCACTTAAAATAATGCCTGGAATGTAGCAAAAACTGTGTAACTATGAACCATTATTGTTACTATTTAGATAAATTTCTCTGAAAGGTAAATATAGGGCATTTAGTGAAAGACTATAGTGAATCTAATTTCTTAGTTAAATGGACATTGATGTTTTGCTATGGTGATAGACTTTTCAATTTCAAATACTTTATTTAATATTGAAGTTGTTTGTACAGTTTTATGTAGATATGAAATATAAATTATAGTTTCTGCCATATAACTAGTTTATATAGAGCTCTTTTGTACCTTTTCCCTTTATGTGTAAAATGGCATAACCTCATTCTTACATTTAAAAAAAATAATAAATTTGTGAAAATTCTATTTGATATAATGTGTGTGTTTTTTAACTTACTACTGTTCACTGAATAGGCCTATGTTACTTTCGTAAAGCTATTTGCTCTTGATAAGATACATGCTGTGTGTGTAATATATGTATATTACGTTATGCAAGTATCGTGTGTAAATATGTAAATGCATATTAATGTATATTTTATGTATTACATGTATTTTTATATTTAATAGTAGAGTCAAAGGTAAAGGAGTGGAGGGTCTAAGGTAACTCTGGTGTCCCAAGGTTCCTCCAAAGCTTTTTTTGAAAACCACTGAACTTGGTGGTAGCTAAAATCCCTTGTTGCCCTGACATTGTAGAATTTTACAAACCTGAAGTGTCAGACTCCCCTTCTAGGTAGATTGCATTTCCTTTTCTCCCATTGTGTCTTCGTTCTCTAGGCCTTTCCCATGAGCACAAACCTTTGAGGAAAAGGACATTATCTCTTTTCCTGTAATTCCTCTTAATACCTAATATAATGTTGGGAGAAAGTTGGAAATTGGGAAATATGAGGGTTTTTTTTTTTATCCTGAATATATTCATTAGGGAATTGCCCAATATTTTGAGTCTGCTGTATGGGAAATTGTCTAGTTCTTAAAAAGCTTATGGTTTAACAGGAGTACAAAATAAAAGGATCAAATAAAACAGGTCAAATTATTTAAGTACAATAGAAGGAGTAGGAAGATGTGAGAAATAGTAAATGAGGTAAGCTGCACGAGAGGTAGGACTATAGATTTTTTAATGATAGCAAACAGTTTATTTGAAAAGTATCACTGGTGGCTATAAGTATGGTATGTAAAAGGAACAACTAAGGAAACCGGTCTAATTGAAGGTAGAGGAGGTATAAAATGAGGAACTGTGGTACGTAAGTATGAATTGGTAGCCTCAGATCAGCTTATGTTGAATTTTTAATAATTCTTGCCTCTATTTTCTGTTCTTGTAACCACAAAAATGGTATGTCTTTAGAGACTTAATTTGTCCACAACTTTTCCATTAAATGTATGGAAAGAAGTAAAGTAAAGTGGGAGCAACGTGTAAGAGGAACCAGTGTGATTTTAGGTTTTTTTTTTTACCTAATTATAAATTGCATAGCCTAAGAGGTTGGGGTGCTTTTAGAAAATATTAATGTACTGATTTGTGTGTGATATTTAATATCCAAGTATAAACAGATGTGTAATTACTTTTAGGCCTTGCTTGAGAGGACTGGTTATACTCTGGATGTGACCACAGGACAGAGGAAGTATGGCGGTCCCCCACCAGACAGTGTGTACTCTGGCACGCAACCTGGAATTGGAACAGAAGTAAGTGTTCGTCAGCTCTTTGCCAAAATCTTTCCAGTTTGTAGATTATTCTGTCTATTGTGTGGTTAGGAAAAATACTTGATTCTTTTCAAAGTTTCAGTTACTATTTTTTGGATATCCATCTGTATTTTGCTGCATCATAAGCAGAGATAATCATGTGACTGGTAGGTACCCAAATACTTGGTAAAGGAATGTAGAATTTTTGGAACTGGTTGCTAAAACTATACAAGTAGCAACAGACCATTTTAGGTGCTTGCGGTGAGGTTATTAATTAATTAATTAATTAATTAATTAAAATATTTTATTTATTTAGTCCTGGCTGGTGTAGCTCAGTGGATTGAACGAGGCACGGTCCTGCAAACCAAAGGGTCTCCAGTTTGATTCCTGGTCAGGGCACATGTCTGGGTTGCGGGCCAGGTCCCCAGTAGGGGGTGCTAGAGAGGCAACCACACACTGATGTTTCTCTCCCTCTTTTTCTCCCTCCCTTCCCCCTCTCTAAAAATAAATTTAAAAAAAAAAAACATAGTGTACAAGTGAATAATAATTGTCCTTTTTCCACTTTCGTTCTCCTGTTATCCCCTCCCTGCCTACCCTGTATCCTTTATCTTTAATGTGCTGCTTACGTAGTAAAGTCTTTCAAATCTACATTTATATTTAAACAGTAAGAAATAAAGTTCAACTTTTTTCTTACTTGTACTCCTACAGCATATATATTTTTTCTAATGTCTTTAAATTTCTTTCTTAGTACCAGGATTTTTTTCTTACCTTAAACCCTCATATAAAATGATTAAAATGGAATTGCTCCTTTTGTCTTTACTTTGTTCTTGAGGCACCCTAGAACACCTCCAAGAGGGGAATCCAGTTTGAAAAAGTCTATAGTATACCATTTAGCATGTGATACCCATTTTTAGTATTGGCCAATTATTACATTTATCTTAGTCTTATTTCTTCAACTAATTATAAAATCCTTAGGAATAAAAATTAAATCCATATAATACTGTAACGTTCTTCACAACTCTCAGAACAGCCTGGTATAAATTTTATTGGTTGTATGTATTTCATAATTATAGAAATGACTTTTTTAGCCCATTAGATTGGTTTCATTAATGGAGACTTATTTTATCTTTGCTTTGTATAGATAAGGAAGGGGTTTACTAGTACTCAGATTTCAATGGAAGCATTTGAATAATTTAATAGGAAACTATTTTGAGTATCTAGTTAGAAACATAGTTGATATGCTGATGTAAAACGTATCATACTCTTGTATTGCCCCTTTAGGAGAAAGGTACATTTTTCTATATATTAGATATTATTACATTCAGCAAATATTGTTGTAGCAAAGTCCTTATATGAGATCACCAGCTTAAGCCACTCTTGTCAAGGAATTTGTTATAGTACAAGTAAAATCTGTAGTGTAAAGTTTTGGATTCCTCCCATAAATTTAAATTTCATAAGATTTGGCCTATACTTGTATAAAATTAAAGTTTTGGAAAGTTAGAAAAATACATTTTTTTTCAGTTGACAGTATTTTATATTAGTTTCAGGTGTACCACAAGAAAAATAGGTTTTTAATATATTGGGTGGGTAGTAGATTTAATAAATTGGTTTTAATTGGTGTCATTTTTGATGAGGTAAGCTCTAGTGCTTTTGTTCTTTTATGTTTCATTAGAATCATTAAAATTTTTTAGCTCTTGCCGTGGCTGGGTAACTCAGTTGGTTAGAGTGTTGTCCTGATATGCCAAAGTTGTGAATTTGATCCCTGCTCAGGACATGCACAAGAAACAACCATTGAATGCATCAATAAGTGGAACAAATTGATGTTTCTCGCCCCGCCCCCCCGCTGCGCCCCCCCCCCCGCCCCCGCCATTCCTCTTTCTCTAAAATCAATGTTAAGAAATTTTTTTAAGCTCTTTAAGCTCTTTTGTTTAAAAATACTTTA
>CM052542.1:12684735-12782929 GCA_028533065.1 Trachops cirrhosus | reverse complement strand
CCCATATGCACTGAAACTGGAGATCAAACCTACAACCTAGGTATGTGCTCTGACCGGGGATGGAACTGACAACCTTTCCTTGTACTAGGCGACTGCTCCAACCCACTTAACCACCCAGCCAGAGCTAATTTGGTTTTGAATACTGTTTAGTTTTAGCCTTTTTAAGTTCTTTTAATGTCCTAAGGTAAACTGATCTTGAAATGAGGCCACCTCTTATTTCTCAGATAAATCAGTATTTATGGCCTGTTTCTTTATGGACCCCAGTGATTTATGATATTGGGTACCTTGTTGACCACAGATTTATAGATGTTTCTTCTAAAATAAAGCTGCATTCTTTTAGAACATATGTAAGTTGAACTTCTAACATTCAAATAAGTACAACGAGCTCATTCTTATGAATCCTTTCTGTAAAGTGATTATTTAGTCATTAAATTATTTTACTGAAAATACAGATTTTTCACTACAGGTATGCTTAGGAGGCAAACTTACCTGGTTCGGAAAATATAGGCACATGTGTTATATAAGTAGTAGTATAATCTGACGTTCAGCTTCCTCACTTAGTTGTGTATCAGATATGTTAAATATTTTCATAGTGCCGCTGCATGTACTCTTTCTTTGCTTTTGCATGTTCTTGTAATGGGTAGGGAGAAAATTTGGTTGTTGAATAATGCAATTATGAAGCACTATTGCATTATGGTAATAAAAACAATATAGAGCTGAATTTACTTCCCAGAATGGTTTTAAAATATTCTGAAATATAAAAATACTTTAACCAAAGTAGGCTAGAGAGGCTAGCCACATTAAAAATGCATTTTAGCTCTGGCTGGTATGGCTCAGTGGATAGAGCACCAACCTCCGAACCAGAAGGTCGCAGGTTTGACTCCTGGTCAGGGCACATCCCTGGGTTGTGGGCCAAGACCCCAGTTGGGGGTGTGTGAGAGGCAACTGATGAATGTTTTTCTTGCACATGAGTCTCTCCCTCTTTTTCCTCTCTCCAGAAATAAATAAATAAAATAAGTAAAAAGTGCATTTCAAAATTAATATCAATTCTTATATATTTCTTAGGATACCTTTTATCAGTAGCTTTTTTTAGTGCTATGCCCTAAAAAGATTTTAGAGTTGATATGTTTATTGAATGATAATGCATGTTGATAAAGTGCAAGCTAGTGAGAAGAGGTCAGACTCTGGATATTTATCGATGGGTTGGATGTAGGGATATGAGAGAAAGGAGCCAAGGATGACTTCAAGGCTTCTGGCCTGAGTACCTGGAAGGATGGAGTGCCATTTACTGAAATGAGGACGGCTGTGTTGAAGAGCAGATTAGCAGGACTGAGAGGTAGCATTAGGGCCGTCCTGGACATGTTATGCCTTAGACGTCTCAGACCTCTCAGTCTAGCTGTTGTATGATCAGTTGCTTGTATGAGTTTGGAATTCAGGGGAGAGTTTTGGCTGGAGATTGTAAATATGGGGAGACAAAAGCATCTGTGTGGTATTTAAAAACCATGAGTTTGGGTCGGTCACCAAGGAAGTTGTGTGTAGCTTATAGAAAAGGTCTAAGGTCTGAGACCTGAGTCCTTCAACATTCAGAGTTTGGGGAGATGAGGAACTAACAAAGGGGACTGAGAAGAGCAAGCCAATGACGTAAGAGAAAAACCAGGAGTGTGGTGTTTCAGAAGTCAAGTTAAGAAAGTTTTCACAGAAGGAATGGTAGTTATATCAGACTTTCCAAGTAAGATGAGGACTGTGAATTGATAGTTGATTGTAGTTGACTTTGATAGGAATGGTGGTAAAAGTCAGATTTGGAGAACATTGAAGAGAGTAGGAGATGAGGAATTTGAGATAGCAAGTAGATACCGTTTTGTTTTGGGGTTTTTTTGGAAGAATTTTTCTATAGAGGGTAGCAGAGAAATTGGAAAATAGCTGGAAGGCATATGTAGTCAAGATATACTTGTATTTTTGTTTACATTTCAAGGGAGAAATTATACTTGTGCTGATGGAAATGATTGATACATGAAAGGGGAAATTGTTAAAGTTGTTACTGGTCCGTGTGTCCCTGAGTAGGAAAGAAGGGATGGGATCTAGTTAGTGCAGAAGTTAACAATGTGAGGTAGATGCTCACTTACACATTCGTTCAAAGATGAGCAACCACTGTGTCCAGTGCTGGGAATAAAATGAAGAACAGGCTATGAGCTCTCCACTGACATGCAGGTTGAACCCTCTTGCTGGTGTCACTCCCAGATGAGGATATGGAGATTTTCTGATTAAGAAACTTGATCGAGGTAACTAAAATGTAGGTTTTGAAATCAATGTAATTTGAAACTCACTGTTGCCCTGTTAACCGGGCCAGTCAGCCTGATTTTCTGTACAATCCATTGTCTACCGACTTACCAGAATATTTCTTTTAGAACATAAGTCATACCTAGTCATCACTTGTCTGCTCAAAACTCTTTTATGTTTCCAACACATTTGGAATAAAACTCAAACTCTTACCCATGGTTTAACTTAATCTGGATCCTGTTCTGTCTTTCTCAATGCTGTCTCCTGTGGGGACGTTGGATTCCAGTCACTGGCTTATTTGCTGTGCTTCAACTATGGCAGTTGTGCTCTACCATCTTTTTGTACTTGTTCCCTCACTCTGGAACGTTCTCTCCTCAGAATTTTACTTGATTTTCTCTCTTAGCCATCTTAGGGAGGCCTTCCTAATTTAAAATACAGTCTCTTTATCATCATTTTTATCCCCTTTTCTTACCTTTATTTTGTTACCTCTAACATCTAAAATCATATTGTTTATATTTTTATTTTCGTTGGTAATATAAACTTCATGAATGCCTAGACCTTTGCTCACTGTATCTCTAGACCTTAGAAAAATACATGGCACACGAGTCCAAGGTACATGCATTTCCATGTCTCATGAAAGGTTTGTTGATTAGAGAAAGCCAGTTGTCTGTATAGGCTAGGCATGCATTAGACACCTTGGAGCTGATAGTTAAAAAAACATTAATTGGATATGAATGGGAATGAAATTCAAAGTGTTTGAGATTTTTTTGTTTATGAGAGTAATATTTCCTTAGTAAATTGTATCTTTATTGTAGAATATGTAGAAAATATAACCAGGAAAAAGAATAAAATTAGAGCAGGTTTTTCATGTATTGATAATTACTATTAGTATTATTCTGATAGTCATCCTTATCTATACATACATCTGTATTCAACAAACAGAAGTTGGCACCGCTAGCTTTATTGGTGATTTGAGGTAAAATTGGGACAATCAAGAGGAAATTTTTTTATTCTTACCTGAGGACATTTTTTCTATTGCTCTTTGTTTTTGGAATGGGGGGAGAGAGAAAAACATCAATTGGTTGCCTTCTCTTCTGTGCCCCAATCCAGATGGAACATGCAGCCTGAGTATGTGGCCTGATTGGTCATCAAACCTGTGACATTTTGGTCTACAGGATGAAGTTCCAGCCAACTGAGTCATATGGGCCAGGGCAAGAGGAAGTGATTAAAACTAGGCAGTTGGAGATACAGAATTCAGTTTGGGATGGGAATCTGGCAGATGACTGTAGAGTTGTCAGTTTGGGGGGTGGAGAAAATACAGTGAAGAATAGTAAAGCCATTATTTTGGGTAAACACACAGATTATTGTTAGGTGGATAGAAGAATCACCATGGAAAGGATAGGAAAATAATTAAAGGTAAGAAGACCAGGTTAGTGGAGGGTTCTGAAGACTTAAGAGGATTTTCAGAAGGTAGCATCACCACTGCTCATGCTTGTTGGGAAGGCAAGGATGATGAGACTGAGGAAAGAAAATTCGGTCATTAGAGGTTAGTGACACTTGGGCATATGGTTTAGTGTTAGAGAAAGAAGTCAATTTTAGAGAGTTTTAGAGTATAGGTACCAAGGGTTTTTCAGAGTGGGTTTTCATTAGAAAGATGGTTCTGTAGGAATACTATTCAGATGATGCCTTAAGTGTCTTATTTTTACCTCTCTGTAGCTTCACAGTACTAAGCATACAGATGTGTTGAAAAGAAAAACAGCATGAGTAATACAAAAGATGAGGCATATGTTCAAAGCACATACCGTATTTCGCTGTGTATAGTGCACACTTTAGCACCAATTTTTGAGGGAAGAATAAGGACAAAAAATAAGGGAAAATGTGCACAAACACATGGGCGTGCATCATACATGACAAAATACAGTAAATATGAAAGGGAAGATATATAAACTAAGGTGAGGGATTTTTGTTTGTATTTTGTTGTGGGAGATTTAGCAAGTTCGAAGACAAGAAAGAACCATTTGACAGGAAGGGGTATATTGAGCAAAATACAAGAGTTTAAGAAATAAAGGTTTGTAATTATTTCCAGAAGAAATTGATAAACAAAAAATGGCAAATTTATTAGTGTTAAGAAGTTAACCTTGGGCCCTGACTGGTGTGACTCAGTGGGCTGGGCGCAGTTCTGCAAACCAAAAGGTTCCTGGTTTGTTGATTCCCGGTGAGGCACATACCTGGGTTGTAGGCCAGGTCCCCAATGGGGGGGCGTGCAAGAGGCATCTGATGTTTCTCTCTCATAGATGTTTTTCTGTCTTTCTCCCTCCCTTCCCCCTCTCTAAAAATAAATAAATAAAATATTTTCTTTGAAAAGTTAGCCTTGGAAAGGACGTAAATCTCTTTCTCTGAGGTATAAGGAAAGAAGTGAAAATAGATATTGAGAAAGGTTGTTCAGGTTCAGAGGGAAAAATATGAGGAAATCAGTAACTTTCCCAGATGACCTTAAAATGACATTTAGTGAACAAGAATTGGAGACTTTAAGGAAATGGAAGATTTGGAATAGCTGTTATGTGAGAATTATGCTAGAGATTCAGTAGACCTCAGGTTTTACCTGATAGCAGTGCAGGGGAATCGGAGTTTATTTGTTTTTTTAAGATTTTATTTATTTACTTTTAGAGAGAGGGAGAAAAAGATCAATGTGCGAGAGATACTTCAAACTGTTGCCTCTCAAAGGTCACCAGCTGGGGACTTGGCCCACAACGCAGGCGTGTGCACCGACTGGGGATAGAACCTGCAACCTCTCGGTTTGCAGGCCAGCGCTTGGTCCACTGAGCCACGTCAGCCAGGGTGAATCTGAGTTTTTTGAAAAGGAAGTGTTGTAGAGCTCAACATCAGAAACTTACTATCTGGTACAACTTTGACATCTTTTGGATTGCTGTTATTCCTTGATCATGTCATTTTTCAAAATATGAGATGATGTAGAAGAGTTTCACTATAAAATTTATTTTATGCAAACACTAGTTTACTCTTTAAGACTTTGTGGATTGCAAATATCTTAACATAAAAGAATGTTTTTAATGCTGCTGACGTGGTGGAAACTTGAAGGAAATTGTGGTGTGAAATACTGAGGGTTTCTGGGTATTTAATTCTAATTTATCATTGTTTATTATAATTTAATTCTAGTATATAATTTTAATTACAATAGAACACTCAATCTTCATATGGTACAGAATTTTTTTTCATTCCTTAAAATGTAATTTTTTAAAGATTTTTATTTATTGTTTAGAGGGGAAGGGAGGGAGAAGGGGAGGGAGAGAAACATCAGTGTGTGGTTGCCTCTCACATGGCCCCCAGTGGGACCTAGCCTGCAACCTGGACATGTGCCCTGAGTGGGAATCAAACTGGCGACCCTTTGGTTAGCAGCCCACGCTCAATCCACTGAGCTGTACCAGCTAGGGCAAAGATGTAATATTTTGATAGAGAGGGGTGGATTGACACCCTGGAGTTTTAAATAATAAAAATTTTAGAGTTGAGAAGACTTGAGGAAGGCCACGTTAATCTTTTGTTCAATTATTGTTTTTATAAAATGCGGACATACTTCCATGAAGATACATATGTGCCCTTTATTCCATTTTTTTACAAAATGGAATACCGATTATAAATATTCAAATTTTAGTACAAAATTTGTAAACTCTTTAAAAAATTTTTACTTATTTATTTTAGAGAGGGGAGGGGAGGGAAAAAGAGAGGGAGAAAAACATCAATCATTTGCCTCTCTTGTACCCCCAACTGGGGACCTGGCCCACAACCCAGGTATGTGCCCTGACTGGGAATCAAACCAGCAACCTTTTGATTTGCAGGCCAGCACTCAGTCCACTGAGCCACATCAGGCAGGGCCAAAATTTGCACTCTTATTAATCAGTTTCCATATTTCAGTACACAATATTGTTTCATGTTGACTCTTAAGTCATTGTTATAAAAATTAGGGTTAGTTCCATAAGATTCAAATTGTACCCATTCCTGCTTAACCATCCTTTGGTCCCCACCCCCTTAAAGAAAAGGCAGTTAGCTCTGACTGGGGTTGCTCAGTTGGGTATCCTCCCACAAAACAAAAGGTCACCAGTTAGATTCTGGGCAGGGCACGTGCCTGGGTTGCAGGTTTGGTTCCTGATCAACAGATCGATGTTTCTCTCTTTCTCCCTCCCTTCCCCTCTCTCAAAATAAATAAATAAAACCTTATTTTTTTTAAAGGCAGTTAGGCTTTATAGCTCTAAAATCAAATGTTTACCTTGGATTCTAATGTAGAGGTTTTATTTCAGGTCTTCGTGGGTAAAATACCAAGAGATTTATATGAGGATGAGTTGGTGCCCCTTTTCGAGAAGGCTGGCCCCATTTGGGATCTGCGTCTTATGATGGATCCCCTGTCTGGTCAGAACAGAGGGTACGCGTTCATCACCTTCTGTGGGAAGGAAGCTGCACAGGAAGCTGTTAAACTGGTATGTGATAAGAAACAGATACCTAGTGTGTAGCAAGTCATTATTTGAGAGAATTACCTCAATTAAAAATGTTTGCAGTTAACATTGTTTCATTTTCTTTAGTTTTTGCTTTGAGTATTTTTATATTGACTGAGTTGGTATGTGGCCTTTGCTCTGACAAGTAACCAAGAATTACTGTGCTCGAGAAGGTCTCCCATTGTTCTAAAAAATTATTAGAGTAATTAGTATCTAAAATTTCATTTGAGTATTTGTCTTCTGTAGCTCTCTTTTGATTTTAGACAAAAAAGGATGTCAGTTCTTGCTGTCAGACTTGATGGTAGGATTCTTAAAGTAATGAAGGCTTAGGACACTGTTGCCAATTCAGGAAATGGTTCTGAATCTGTTTTGTTTTTTGTCATGGCCTAATCATACAGTTTATTTATTTTATAAGTATATTCTTCTTTTCTGTAGTTTTGTTTCCAGGTCATTTAGTCTTCTCTGTCTTTAATCTTTCTATTTTATAACAAATATTCTGTTGATTTCTTTTTGTAGGGCCTTTTACTTGTTGTATTTATGAGTAGTAGTAGTAAGAGTCCTGCAAATTAAATATATCTTTACTCCTACTGTATTAAGATACTACCATCTTGGTAACTTAAAATAACAGCATCATTGTTTTTTGACATCATCTTTTGCCACACATCTATCTGAAGGCCTCACTTAGATTCTAGTCCTTCTAGGACAGTAGCCCCTTTCACCAAGGCTTTTGTTTCATTGGTTGCCTCTATATTAGTTTTGCCTCTAGCTTGAAGTTTTTAAAGCTGTATTTCCATGTTCTGGCAACATATAGATGATTTCATTTAATAATAACACGTCTTTTAGCAAGTAAGTGGGTAAGTAATGTTAAAGCATGGGAAGCTAAAGTTTATCAAGGAAACCATATAGTGATTTAAATAAAACCTTTTTTATATCTATCATTTTATATAGCTTTGAAAGTATGGTGTTTGGTGTGCAGTTTAAAACCTTGTATGTATGTATATGTAGAATTTTGTGGTTTATGTGTAGAATGTGAAGTTCTAAAATTCTTTTGCATTGATTAAACATAGTTGTTACTCTTTATATATACAATTATTTTGCCAATGGCTTGTCAATATCTAATTTCATCTCCAAGGTACTTTCTATGAAATATCTCTGGAAAAAAAATTTAGATAAAGTTGAAATATGAAATAAGATAATTTTAAAAATATAGTGAGGGTAGCTTTCAGTCATTTATAATATAAGGAACAGTGAAGGTTAAGAAAACCAAACTAAAATGAGAGACTGACTATGACAAGTTTAAGAATATATGTTTACATTATGGCAAGCCTGAGGGAACTTGTGAGTTCATGAAGCCTGGAGTGTTTGACCTTAAAGTGTTGAGTTGTTCAGATTGAGATCACTTGTCCTGAGTTTGGGGTGGTTGTGGGGTGTCTGGTTCTTTTCTTCCTTGCAGTGTGACAGCTATGAAATTCGTCCTGGTAAACACCTTGGAGTATGCATTTCTGTGGCAAACAACAGGCTTTTTGTTGGATCAATTCCGAAGAATAAGACTAAAGAAAACATTCTCGAAGAATTCAGTAAAGTCACAGGTAAAACAAAAATGTATTTAGAAGTTAATTTTGGGAAATCTGTGGTACTGTTTATAAGTACAAAAAAAAGGAGGTGTCAGTTTAAGAGTTCAAATGTGTGTCCAGTGTCAAAATTGCCTCCTTTCTGCTTTATAGTGGTTTCAACTAAGCAAGTTCCCTCATCTCCTTGATATCTTGGAATGTACCCTTCACTTCTTTACCTTTATTGAAGTTTGGCTTTTTACCAGAGCTGTTGCCAGAGCTGTTGCCCTGTGCTCCTCAGGGGAGGGCTCTTTCCCCTCCGACATTCCGTGAAGAGCCTGATATCATTTAGGGCCAAGGGGATGAGAGTTCTTGTCCTCTTCCTTTTGCCTCATCTAGAACATATTTTTCAAAATTTCCAATTCTAAACTCATGGAATTGATCGAGAAGTATCTTTTATTCACAGGTCCGTATACATTTATATATAACTGAAACAAAATTTAATGAAACCATTTTTTCACTATTACTCATGATTTAGTCAGATAGTTCCTATCCCATTTCATTTTTTTAAATGCTGTTGGAGATCTACTAAATGTTAGCTGTGATTCAGAAAACACTGTTTTAGACTGTTACTTTGTACCCTAAAAAATAGACCACTGTTTTTTCACATTTTTGTCATCCAGCTATACTATCTTTTCCCCTTCGTGAAGGCTTTCATGTATTGTTCTGGTTTCAATTTCAGTCTTTTATTAATGGAAGATTGCTACTGGCTCACAGTCATCCTTTTCCACCCTAAATTGACTTACTCTTAGTCCTTTTTACATGTATATGGTCGAACCATCCAGAGCCTAGCCTCCTAGTTTTATGACCACCTCATCTCCAGTCCTTCAGCTCCCCAACATCCAGAACACATTCTGGATCTTGTTGCCACAGATTCTAACCACTCTGGAATTTTTGACTTCTAGCACCCCGTGTTGTAATCACTGCCCCGTTCATCATAATTGTGTGGGTCTAATGCCCCTACTGGTGCTGTTTTTTGACCTCGTCAGTTTATTACCTGCCATCTTATTTCTGGCTTTATGTCCATTTATTCATTCAGTCGAAGTGTTTATCTAGTGCCTATTAAGTGCTGGTATTGTACTATGTGCTAGGGCACAGTGGTGAATAAGAGAGATCTATTCTCTGCCGTTGCAGAGTTTACATTCTGGGAAAGGAGAGAAGACAAAAAGATATTTACACATTGTGGTAAGCGCTGTGTAAAGAGAGAAATAAAGGATATTTTGCTAGAGAATAACTATTATCCTGGTTTTTGCTGGTTATGAAGCCTTTTTAGATAAAGTAACATTTCATCCACAACTTTAACAATGAGGAGAACGTATTAGCGTACAAAGAGCCAAGGGATGTCATTCTGAGATTGCAGCATGTCAGTGTTCTCAGGCAGGAAATAACTTGGTATATTAAAGTAACGGAAGGCCATTGTTTTTATTTTTTATTCTTTTGAAGATTTTAATTATTTATTTTTAGAGAGGGGAAGGGAGGGAGAAAGAGAGGGAGAGAAACATCAGTGTGTGGTTGCCTTTCATGCGCCCCCTATTGGGGACCCAGCCTGCAACCCAGGCATGTGCCCCTGACTGGAAATAACTGGTGACCTTTTGGTTTGCAGGCTAGCACTCAGTCCACTGAGCCACACCAGCCAGGGCTAAGGCCATTGATTTTACAAAGAAGAATTATATGAAATGAAATAGGCAGGGCATTTGTAGACCATGTAAGGAGTTTGGATTTTAGTATATGTACAAGGTCTGTCCAGAATGTATCCAACCATGTAATATGAAAAAGAGAGACATTTCTTGAAGAAGGTAGAAGGAACATTATACATAGGACAGTGGTACGTCAGTCCCCTTCAAAGTAGTCACCTTGGGACCTCACACAGTTCTCCCAGTTGCCATCAGTTGCCCCGTTGTATTTTCCTGAATCTCATTGACAGTCTGAGATCTCTTCCCTTTCAAAGGTGATTTTAGTTTTGGGAAAAGCCAGAAGTCTCAGGGCATCATATCTGGGCTGTAGGGTGCGCTGAGTCACTTGGCTTATTTGATATTTTGCCAGAAAACTCTGCAGGAGATACAATGCATGAGCAGGTGCATTGTCTTTTTTTTTTAAGTATATTAATTGGAAACAATTTTTAAAGATTTTATTCATTTTTAGAGAGAGGGGAAGAGAGGGAGAAAGAGAGGGAGAGAAACATCAATGTGTGGTTGCCTCTCACGTGGCCTCCAGTGGGGACCTGGCCTGCAACCCAGGCATGTGCCCTGACTGGGAATTGAACTGGTGACCCATTGGTTCTCAGCCCATGCTCAGTCCACTCAGCTACACCAGCCAGGGCAAGCATTGTCTTGAAGAAGCTACCAATTACCAGTTGTCTGTAGCTGTAGCCTTCTGAACCATCCGAATAGTTTTTGTGAAGGAATGTGCAAGCTTAACACAAAAGTAAATACAGATTTGTTGCCCTGCTTGCTTGGTCATTTTGAATGTGACGCCACACACATGTTCACTCAAGGGCATCTACTGCCCCCACTGACTAGTACAGTGAAGTCATCATTGTTCACGCATATGCATTCCAGTCCACTCTCCTTGGCTGCCAGGTTACATTGATGTGCAAACCATTCTTGTTATGTTAACAATGGTTGGACTTTTCCTGGACAGACCTCATATAATGAGAAGTATTTGAAGGTTGTAAGCAGTGAATAACATCTGTTTTATGTTTACAGATTATTATTTCTACTGCTATATGAATAATGGCTTAGAGGAGGTAAAGAGTAGAAAGCTTTCATAGTGTTCTGATAGAAGTTTGAGCAGTGGAGATGCAAAGAGTGGATTGGCTTGGAATTGGATGGGGGAGATGAAGTAAAGGAGGAAATCAAGAATGAGTCTCTAATTTCTGGCTTGAGAAACCCAGGAGATGGTACTGTTTATTCATAGGGAAGTCTAGAGAAGAGAGACCACTGGGAGTGGCAGTGCAGTTTTGGCATGTTAAATTTGAAATGTCTTTAAGTCTGGGCTAGAAAGAAAATCTAGGCATTCTTAAGAATATAGATAGTATTTTTATTTTTAAAAAGATTTTATTTACTTTTAGAGGGAGGGGAAGGGAAGGTAGAAAGAGAAGGAGAGAAACATAAGTGTGTGAGAGATACATTGATCGGCTGCCTCTCACAGGCTTCCACCTGGGGACCTGGCCTGCAACCCAAGCATGTACCCTGACCAGAAATCAAACCAGTGACTGTTTGGTTTGCAGGCCAGCACTCAGCCCACTGAGCCACACCAGCCAAGCCAAGGATCAAGATAGTATTTAAGAGTAGAAACTAGCTGATGTTACCTAGAAAGAACATATATGGAAAGATGAGGGCATAGGACTAAGACCAGAAGAATCCCTATATTTAGCAATTATGTTCATTCTTGGTAAAAGCAGACTTTTAAGTTATATCCATGGAAACTTTTTGGTCATGATTATTTGTCTAATGTTAGTTCTCTTGCATTTATATCAATAATTTGATTTTTTAAGTTCCTTGGTAGTGTTTTCATAAATCATAAGATTACGTCAAACACTGAAACACTGTAGAACGATATGTCAAAATGCAGTAGTTGTACCTGTTTGTTTATGGCTATATCTTTATGACTCCTAAAATTAAAAGGGAACATTAAAATACTGTCTTAAACCTCATATCTAATAATGCTGATTTAATTGTCTTAGGTAATTAGTGAATCATTTGGAGGCTTCCTCAGTTATTTTTTTTGCCTTTCGGCAAGTGGATTTAGGTTTGCCTAATCACTAGATGTGTGGTGGATGCTTTTGGCTTATATATCTGGCTGTTGGTTTAACAGAGGGTTTGGTGGACGTTATTCTCTATCATCAACCCGATGACAAAAAGAAGAATCGGGGGTTCTGCTTCCTTGAATATGAGGATCACAAGTCAGCAGCACAAGCCAGACGCCGGCTGATGAGCGGAAAAGTAAAAGTATGGGGAAATGTAGTTACAGTTGAATGGGCTGACCCTGTGGAAGAACCAGATCCAGAAGTCATGGCTAAGGTAAATGCAGTCGGTTGGGGGGTGGTATGGTCATCATTTAAATTTTATACTCAGAATGAAGCTTAAAGTTTTGAGTTTTATAATATAAATTATAGCTCTTGATCTTAACTATTTAGGCAAGGACCTGCTTTAACACCAAACTTACAGCCTGTCTTGGTATCCAGGAACTTCCATTAACCATTAAATGAAATCTCTTCTCTTGAGTATTTTTATACACACTGAGAATTTGTTTAGTCCTGGGCATTAGGAGGAGTACAGAGGTTTAAAAAGAAAAAAAGACAAGGTCTTACTAAAGAGAGGTAAAGTTTTGGAGATTATGCATTACAATCTTCATTGACCATAGCATGACTTTTATTAAATGACCATGAGTAATTTTATTTAGATTTATAGCTATTGTTTCTCTAAAGGGTTTTTTTTTTAATTTCCAAGCTTCCTTTGGGTATTATCCCTTTGAAGAAAGGCAAAGTGTTACATGTTTGCTGTTAATTTGCTGTTAAATGGTAATGGCAAAATACACGTAGCAAGTCCTGCAGAGGGACCTCATTTTCCTCTGTGCCCTGTGCTTGCATTGTCAAGATCTTTGTCCGGTAACTGATGGAGCCATGAATCCTCATTCTAGGGTTTTCTTCGGTTGAGCTCTGAGATTGAAGGGACGCATCAGAGTTACATCTCTGCTGCCTTTAGCAAGTTTTTTTTTTGAGTGTTTTGGAATATGTCTTCTCTCAGGGAGGCAGCTACTCTGTGGATGGTCATAAATTAGTGATTGGATTCTTTTGGATGAGAAGTCTTTTCCTCTGGGAAACAGTCCTCACTCTGATTAGTTTGAAGGAGAGCCCCAGTTTATATTAGTATGGTAAAATTTTTGTAAGCAAAAATACCTTTGTATTAAGCAGAGAAGATCCATTGAGAACAAACCAGAGGCTCTCGGATGTGTTGCACAGTATCTTTTTAACATATTCCTTGAATAGATGGTGTCAAGGAAAGGGACTGGGAATTTAAATAGTCCTGATTTGTTTATTTTTATTTTTTACTAGCTTGATTTCAGTTTCACATGTTCTTCTAATCCAGTTGTGACTTTGGACAGACTTTTGAATTTGAATGTTATATATTTTATTAGGATTGCATAAGTATCTTTGGATCCCTTACAACTTTGAATCTACCTTGTAGAAACTAAGTGTATCCTGCAGTGCTTATCCTATAAAGACATTTTCAAAGTAGCATGATAGATGTATTACACATTATAAGAGGGGAACCAAATCCCCAGAAAATCTAAAAGCTACTAATTTGCTTATCAACCACTTTTCATATATCTGGTAACCTTTCAGATTACAGTTTATCCTAAATCTTTTTATAGGGTTAGAAAATCTCAAGCTTTTACTCTAGTAACTATTCTTCCTGCATCAGAAACAAGTTTCAGAATGAATATACAGTCTCTATAAACTCGAACAATACTGATTGAATAAACTTAATTGGGTAATACAGACTCCTTTATTGTTTTCAAATGGGAGTTTACACAGTAGAATAAAGCTTCTGCTGTTACTTCACTCTATCACTGTTATAATTTATTGAAGATCTTTTGCCAAATTGGGTCAGTTTAAAGTCAAACAGAATCTGAGGGCCTAAATGTATTTTTCTTAACACAATTTTTTTAAAAAAAGATTTTATTTATTTTTAGAGAGAGGGGAAAGGAAGGAGAAAGGGAGGGAAACATCAGTGTGTGGTTGCCTCTCAGGCGCCCCCCACTGGGGACCTGGCCTGCAACCCAGGCATGTGCCCTGACTGGGAATTGAACCAGTGACTCTTTGGGTCTCAGACCAGCACTCAATCCACTGAGCCACAGCAGCCAGGGCTCTTAACACAATTTGAACAAGTAATTTTTATATAGTATGTTATGGCTTTATCTAAAATAAATAAATAAATAAATGATCTATGTTGAGTTAAAAAAAAGAAATCAGTAGAGGCTTTTCTGACGTAGTTGTAGTTCAGTATTGACCACACTGAGAAAAACAAAGAGGTAGAGGTGGAAAACGGTAATTTTTTTCATCCATTGAATTAAAGATCTTCACCCCAAATCCTGTTTATTCATATAGCTCTTAACCTCAGGCAGCAATTTGTTCAGTGGATATGTTCATTTCTTGTTTGAATAGGTAATATATTTCCTTAGCTCAGAAATCAAAATTTTATAGAAAGGTATAGATCGAGAAGTCCCACTTCTACCCCCAGCCCCATCTGCCATATCCCCCTTGGTCCTTGTAGGCATCCAGTTTTAGTAGTCTCTGATTTATCCCTTAGTGTTTCCTTGGGCAAATACAGGCAAATAAGAGTATATATTCTTACTTTCCCTGCTTTTTACCCAAGTGGTTGCTGATAATTTAACTTTTTCACTGATTTGTATTTGTTTTATTTACCATTCTATTTCATAAAACTCTAATGAAGGTATTTCCATTATTATATGTACCACTAAGAAATTATAAAATATTGCCAATTAAACTATGACATAGTGCTTGCCTGTCACATTGCCTGTAAGTTGGATTCCTATTTCTGAGATGAAAAAAAATGTATTACCAACATGTGTCCTGGCATTTTTTCCATGTCAGCTCTTAGATCTCTTTTTCATGTTTTGTGGTTGGTTACATAACATTCCATTCTGTGGGTGTATCATAGTGTATTCAAGCAGCTGGACATTGGGTTGTTTGTAAACTTTTGGGTTATTTCTGTAATGAATAAGCATGTGTCATGTCAGTTGATAACAAGTGCAGATATATCTGTAGGATAGATTCCTAGGGATAGAATTGTGTGTCAAAGGATAAATGCATCAGTTATTACTAACATTACCATATTCCTTTCTTTGGGATGTGGACAGTTTTACCCTCTTAACCAGCAAAATACAAGAGGCCTATTTTTTCTCATCCTTCTCAAAATAATGAGCAAATGGTTAAACTTTGGGATTTTGCCAGTTTGATAACATAATGGTATCTCAGAGCCATTAAGACTTTTCTTCTTTACCATGAATGAGTTTTAAGTTTTTACTATGCATAAAGACCATTTGTGGTAAAACTCCTTTGTTTCAGTCACAAAGTCTTCCCCAGTGGTATTTATAAAACATTATTTTCTTTCAGTACTTTAAAGTTTCCCCCTTCCCCACGATCCTTTTTTTTTTTTCCAGTCTATTTGGAGTTTATCCTGGTGTATAGTATGAGATGTGGGTCTAGCCTTTTTTTTTTCTTTCTTTCTTTCTTTTTTTTTGCTTATTTTTTTCAGAGATACTATCTAGCTTTTATTATTAACCAGATTCAATGACTTAAGTGTTATGGTTTATTATATCTGGTAGGGCTAGTCTCTAAATTGCATTTTTATCTTTTTCCTGGCTATTCTCGCTTGTTTATTTTTTTATGTAAACTTTAGAATCAGCCTCTCCAATTCTAGGAGAAAAACAAAGGATACTTTAGTGATAGGACAGGAGAAAGAATCAGTGTTTATATAAATTGGTAACTAGTCAGAATCATTTTGTTGGCAGTTTTACACCTTCTGTGATAGTACTTGTAGCACTCAGTGTTTCAGAGGGAAAAAGCCTATGCCATGAAGGTAGGAAGAAGAACTTTAATGTAAGACCAGCTAAAATTGACTAGCTAATGCCAGTTTTGTATATTTGTTGTTTTAGGTGAAAGTTTTATTTGTGAGAAACTTGGCTACTACAGTGACAGAAGAAATACTGGAAAAGTCATTTTCTGAATTTGGAAAACTTGAAAGGGTGAAGAAGTTGAAAGATTATGCATTTGTTCATTTTGAAGACAGAGGAGCAGCTGTTAAGGTAGACATTTTGAAATTTTGTTAATATTGATATTTGAAATCTGTTGTTAAAACTTGATAAACATATAAAGTGGTTTTAAAGACTGAAATAAAATTGGTTTTCAGCTTTGCCAAACACTGGAACTTTTCTTTAATAATCTTTGTGAAGTGGTACTGGTGTAACAGGGAAGACTCCCCGTTTCAAAGCCTGATTATTACTGCCCTGACCAGTCTGGCTAAGTCTAAGCTTTGATAGCATAATGCTTGGACTATTACAAGGTATAGTAATTAGCTGCTATAAGTACTAAACAGGTAATGAATGTATTATAGCTTCTTTGTTTACTTTGGATTGTGGACCTTTGAAAGAATTCGAGTAGTGTATGTGACTTTTCATACAGTAACTGCATATTTAATTCAGTAGCTGTGTTCTGAGGGAATGGTTAGTTCTTCATGGTTTTGCCTGCCTTAGTCATTATAGAATTCTAATTGCATTGAATATGTTTTGCTGGTTTTGATCATTGTTAGAGATATTTCTTGCACAAAGTAGTTGATTGATTAGTTCTTTGATCATAGTAATGAGAAAAGTATGCTCTGCTGCTTTCTGTTAATAATAGATCAGCACCATTTTTGATGGGTGAAGTTTCCAGTTTCTTTCTCCTTTCGTTCTCTCTCCTTCAGCAGTAGTGTGGGAGTGGCGGGGGGCAACACTAATTAAAGCACTTTTTTTTTTTTTTAATTGGGGAGATGGATCCAAATCAGTGACTAAGGCTTGGTTCTTTTTCTGTATGTTCTTTTGGTGGAATGGTGCCACTTCTTGGTTGAGCAGTTTTTCTTGCCCAGGGTACTGCTTTTAAATTTGCCTTATAGAAGAATCCTTGACTAGTTAGAATTCATTGGTTTGCTTTTTGATGGCAACTATTAATCAGAGAGTGTTGCTTATACAATTCACAGTTTAGTACAGAATTTTATGTATGCTTTCTGAAATTGTCAATGATATGAACACTGATAATTAATAAATTTATACCTTCTAAATAGTCCTTTAATCCAGTTGGTGGTAATAACTGGTTGTATAAGAACTGGTAGGGTGGTTTCTCAAAGAAGTCTATGAAATCATAAAATTTTCAGCTTAGCAACTGGGAATCATATTCTTCACTATGGCCAGGTAAGAGTAGATGCTCTATTCTTTTGTTTATACCAGGAAGCATCTGTAGCCTCATTTAGTCTCTTTAGTGAAAGTAGCCAAAAGTTAAGGTGGTAAAGGGAGAAAATTAGTGTCTAGAAAAGGATGGATTTAATCTTTGTCTGGATACTTGTAAATCACTAAATGTTCTTTACAGATGAGCATTTATGTATGCCCAGAGAAGGAATGGTTGTAAAGGGAAATAGAAAAACAGTGGTCAGGGGTAATATTTTGTTGCTAAGTTATCTGAACCTTGAAGTATGGCAGAGGCTGGTAGGTGGCACAGTGAAAACAAAGGACTGAGCGTAGTGTGCTTTTGATTACTGTCTTCTAGGTGAGTACTTGAGGCTCTCATTAGGCCAGGCCTTTTCTGGGCTCATACTTTTAACTTTTTAGCAAAGCATGTTCAAGGTTAAGTGTTATGAAGAAAACCTAAGGTGGTTTTTTACTTTTTGTTTTGTTTGTTGGTTTGTTTGGCGTGTATGCAGGGGTGTTTTGTTTTTTGGTCAATTTCATGTTGCATTTCACTGCTAATCTCATTCAGTAACTTCATTTGTGTTTCAAATTCTTAAAATTTTTATGGAAGAACAGTGTAAGACCTATGTGTTGAGTACCATTTGTTTATTTGAAAATGTGAATCCTAAAAAGTTTGTGATAATGGCATTTTCCCCGTATATAGATTTGCTTCTTTGGTATGACTGAACTTGAAGAGTTAGTAATTTGGGATTAAGGAACAGCAGGAGGCGGCTCTTTTACCTGTTTAAATAGAATAGTAGAGCATCCGTTTTGTTCTTAATGTAGTTTTGTTATAAAAGAGAGAAGAGAGAGAAGAAAACATAGATTTGTTCCACTTATTTATGCATTCACTGGTTGTCTCTGGTATGTGCCCTGACTGGGAATCACAACTGCACTGTCGACGTTTAGGGATGATGTTCTAACCAACTGAGTTCCCCAGCTAGGGCCACGAGTACTTTCTTTGTGTTTTTTTACTTTGTTGCTAGGTTCATCTTTTGCTAATTAAAATATTTAAGTAAATTATTTATTAGTGTATAAATTGGCGCAGATATGTTTATATAGTTATGTTTTAAAGTACTGTTAATTATAAAATAAATTTATTTTTCTAATTTTGTATAGGCCATGGATGAAATGAATGGCAAAGAAATAGAAGGGGAAGAAATTGAAATAGTCTTAGCCAAGCCTCCAGACAAGAAAAGGAAAGAACGCCAAGCTGCTAGACAGGCCTCCAGAAGCACTGCGTGAGTCTGCATTTTAATAAATACATCTTTGAACAGAGAATAATTTGATAGCAGAGATCAGGTTAATAAAACAAAAGCCGGAAGAATCTTAAACTAATTTGTTTTTTTCTCCTTTTCCTCCATTGTTAGGTATGAAGATTATTACTATCACCCTCCGCCTCGAATGCCACCTCCAATTAGAGGTCGAGGTCGTGGTGGGGGGAGAGGTGGATATGGCTACCCTCCAGATTACTATGGCTATGAAGATTACTATGATGATTACTATGGTTATGATTATCACGACTATCGTGGAGGCTATGAAGATCCCTACTACGGCTATGATGATGGCTATGCAGTAAGAGGAAGAGGAGGAGGAAGGGGAGGGCGAGGTGCTCCACCACCACCAAGGGGGCGGGGAGCACCACCTCCAAGAGGTAGAGCTGGCTATTCACAGAGGGGGGCACCTTTGGGACCACCAAGAGGCTCTAGGGGTGGCAGAGGGGGTCCTGCACAACAGCAGAGAGGCCGTGGTTCCCGTGGAGCTCGGGGCAATCGTGGGGGCAATGTAGGAGGCAAGAGAAAGGCAGATGGGTACAACCAACCTGATTCCAAGCGCCGTCAGACCAACAACCAACAGAACTGGGGTTCCCAACCCATCGCTCAGCAGCCGCTTCAGCAAGGTGGTGACTATTCCGGTAACTATGGTTACAATAATGACAACCAGGAATTTTATCAGGATACTTATGGGCAACAGTGGAAATAGACAAGTGAGGGCTTGAAAATGATATTGACAAGACACGATTGGCTCTAGATCTACTACATTCTTCAAAAAAAATTGGCTTAACTGTTTCATCTTTAAGTAGCAATTTGCTGCCATTTGTATTGGGCTGAAGAAATCACTATTGTGTATATATTCAAGTCTTTTTATTTTTTCCTCTTTTCATAAATGCTCTTGGACATTATTGGGCTTGCAGAGTTCCCTTATTCTGGGGATTACAATGCTTTTATCGTTTCAGGCTTCATTTTAGCTTCAAAACAAGCTGAGCACACTGTTAAATCATGATTTTGCAGAACCTTTGGTTTTGGACAGTTTCATTTTTTGGATTTGAGATAGATTACATAGGAGTATGGAGTATGCTGTAAATAAAAATACAAGCTAGTGCTTTGTCTTAGTAGTTTTAAGAAATTAAAGCAAACAAATTTAAGTTTTCTTGTATTGAAAATAACCTATGATTGTATGTTTTGCATTCCTAGAAGTAGGTTAACTGTGTTTTTAAATTGTTATAACTTCACACCTTTTTGAAATCTGCCCTACAAAATTTGTTTGGCTTAAACGTCAAAGCCGTGACAATTTGTTCTTTGATGTGATTGTATTTCCAATTTCTTGTTCATGTAAGATTTCAATAAAACTCAAAAATCTATTCAAAACATCACCTATTTCAAATTCAATTGTGTCCTAAAACATTATTTTATTCGTAATCCTTGCAAGGAATCTTGTTTTCAAACTATAACTGCCTATGTGAGTGATCAAATTCATGCAAAATTTCTTGTCTATTCCAATATGTATTGTGGCAATCAGACTGAGGAATAGTCTAAATTCTAGTATTTATTCCAAATGGCACTTTATTGATTGGTGTTCTCTCATAGTCTCATCTAATTTTCAAATTTTATCCTTCATTTTTATAAAACAGGTTCAAAGGCTTTTGAACATTCTTGGCAGGCATTGGATAATATGTGTTAAATACAGTGGGCTTAAGGAAGCAGACTGCAATTTATTTTGACCCACATTCTTTCTGTAAAGGATAATTTGTTGTCTGAAGACATTATTTGCTGGAAAAGTGAATGTATGTAACAGGAAAAAATGTTAGTACTGTGGCGTCAATTGCACTGCGGACTAAACTCAGTTTTAGTGTATGTGATCGGGACTACCACGTTAGTTACTGGTTTAGGAATATAATTTTCTATTGCTATGTAAATTTGCTTTGAGAAACACACATGCCTTATTAGAGAGGATTAAAAGTATCTAGTAAAACATACTTCTGACTTTCTGTTAACACTTTTTTTTTTTTTACTATCTCTGATGGCTAAAGTTTTTGTTGGCCAAGTCATAACATCTCTTTCCCTGTTTTCCTTTAGAAATTCTGAGTTATGGTAATGACCTTTTTACTTGAGAATAAGAGGAACAAAAGAATCCAAACTTCACAGTGCAGAAAAGTCTGGATCACTTTTCAAATTGCCACCAAAGTTTCCCTTTCGTTTTGTTCTTAGGTGGGTCTAAATGTTTTTAAATTATAAAAAGCCATTGGGAAATAGTTAAAAACAACACACCTCTGTGTCTTGTTCCTTTTTGTGTCTATTATAACATCAGCATTAGATTTCAAAATTACAAGACACTTAATTGTTTGAGAGTTTGGTTAGATTATATTTTGGATTTCATGGCTTCTTGATTTCGAGTAGGAAAATCAATATTTGCTGATGAAAGTCAGTATATCTTATTTCTCTTTAAAAGTGTGCTTCTTACATACTATAGTAAGTTAACTGGCCTTATTAATAGTCCTATTTTGTTTTTATAAACTAATAAAGGAATTCTATAGTCCATCTTACAGTAGTTTCAGGTCAACATGGGTATCTTATTTGGTAAGGCTTATATCCAGTTGGTTTTTTTTTAATGCCCATGTATGAAAATAAAGACACCAAACATTCATTAAATACTGCTTTTAAACTTTGAAAATACAACTTGAGGCTATAATTTTAAATCTAAATTAGACTTGAATAAAGCCCTGATTTTTCTTGGAAAGAAGAAAGGGTGTCTACAGATAAAATTTGAGTTGATTGTATTTCTTAAAAATTATATGGTACCAGCCATAAAGTTGTCATGAAGAAAATTAGGACTTAGAAGTGATTCTGCAAGTAACTTACTGTGCTTTCCCCACTCATTTTAAAATATAAACCCCAGCAAAAACATAAGAACAAAACTTGTATTCCATATTTAAAATCCTTTTCTTTAATTGCAAATTCCATTTTATTCTCACCAATTAACTATATTTATAGAAATGTTCCTCTAATACTGCTTAATAGGTTTTTTGTGTTTATTTTACATCTCACTTGAGAGCTTTCCCCTTGTTGATATCTTGTAAATGTTGTAGCAGCAGCATTCAGAAAAAAATAGATTCTGAGCTTAACTTTTCACAAAAATCTAATAATCTAATAATATAAATATGAAAAATGTCAACTGAGGGAGGTCTTTATTCTAGGTTTGCATTAGGGTTTGTTTTTTGTTTTTTTTAATTGGCACAAATTTGAGTTCTGGGAAATTGGATTTTCTGCACTCCTGCCATCTTTTTTCCCCTCCAACCTAATTCATTTGGTTTAATTTATTAGCCTGCTATAATAATGTGTGTTAGGAAGTATTTACTTTATACTGAGATAGACTTCTTTGTAGGTACGCTCCTGAGATTGGCATAAATATACCCCTTCCCCATAATGGAATGCTAATTTTTATTTGATCACTCATTTATAGCAGTTGCTTAAATGTATGTATTTATATGACAGTGTTTTAATTTTTAAAAAGCAAAAATGTTCTAATAAGTTGCCAGATTTCTAATAAATCCAAGTTTATTTGGTCAATTGATACGGAAATGAAGTTACTATGGTTCTGTAGTTAGTTTTTTTAAACAAAGGAGTTCAGCATAATTATTTTTCAGTTCTCATAGTTACTGAGGTTATTCTGCATAAGAAAGCCCAATGCTTTCTGTTTGTAAATAATTTTTCTCTCATTTGACTTTGAAATCTGACTTAGACCAACCCTCTTTTTTAAAAAGGTCAGCATGCAACAAAACAAAGTAGACATATTTTAAATTCCAAGAGAAGGGATATAAAGTTCCATTCTTAGCGTAAAGCCATATAATATTCTTGAAACTCATTACATCATTTGCCTCCTGCCCATTTGGATAATCATACCTACATTTTATTAATTGTGTATTATTTGTAAAACCAAACACTTCCAGTAAATACTTGCTATAAGGCTCTTGTCAATTATAAAGACTTCTAATTATGTTAAAATTTGCTGTTTTGATTTTCCAAAGAGAATATTATTACACTGAGCTATCCAGTAATCTTAAAGAAAACCAATCAAAGTATGTGAAAGTAATGTTAATATTAGTGATGTCCTTTATTATGTGGAGTCTCTTAAGTAAGGAACCATGAAAAAGCCTTATAGAAAGAGTGCACTGGATTTATAAGTGTGTTTATGTTTCTCTAAGAATGAGAGCTTCTGTTAACTTAGTTGTTCTGAGTAAGCCATGATTGGGTGACTGCCTAGAGAATCCAGAATGACAAATACATTAACCATACATGTTACTTTTGTATTAGAAGTTTGCTGATTAGTTTTTATTTTTCAAATGTAAATACCAAGCTTTAAAAATATTGCTTACATAATGTTTGGGTCAGTAATTTAAATGTAAATACTTAATTTGAAGTAGTTACTGTTAATCTTTGTAGAAGTTTTTTTTATTTTAAAATGTACATACATATATATGTATATATATATTTATTTAGAGGTTACCAGAAGCTCTGGGTTTTTTGTTTTGTTTTTGGTTTTTAATCATTTTCAGATGTTATCCAGAAATCTGCAAGTGTACTTTTCCTGTTTTAACTCCTTCCTTTTATCACCTGACTATCAGGGAAGCGAGGTTGAGGCTGCCCTGACCTGACATGTCATGATGTCGACTTGCTAGGTGGGGTTCGCTGGGGACGATAACCAGTGGAATTGTTGGTAAGAACTTTTTTTTTTCCTATTTTTTTTTTTTCCTGATCAGTAGTGGGGCATTAAGTGGGAGAATGCCCATATCCTATAAGTGGGCGTTTATGTTGGCCTTATAGAAAAATAAGACTTTAATTCTGTTCTTAATAGGAACATATAATAAGTGCTTGCTCTTTATTCTCAGATTGGTAGATGAGCAGGAAAGGCCTACAAGTATGAAGTAATGAAATACTCAGGGTATATATTTTATGTGACCAGGATAGACAATTTGCAAGACGGACTAAATAATGTCTCTTGGAGAGACAGTAAATTTGCTTATTTTACTGTGATTTCATTCCCTCTAGTATCCTCATTATATTTACATTTTTATTTGGGTATATTAACATACAATGCATCTTAGATGTTTACTTCACACTAACATTAGTAAAAATAGAAAGGTGTTGAGAGAATGTAGGGTTTAAACATTAGGAGAAATTATTTTTTTTTAATTTCCAAAAGCAATCTGTTTTTAACATTGTAAAATGAACCTTAAAAGTTTTAGCGATTTGAAAAATAGTTGATTCAGTATAAAGATCCATTTGATACAATGTAACATGAGGCAAGAGGAAAATACATAGGTGAAATATCAGGACCTTGACCATAGCAGAAACACAATTTAATCAACAACTTGTATTTCATCTGAAACCCAGGACAGCGGATGGGATTAGTAGATATTGGTAGAATTGAGCCAATTTTTAGATTATTGTTAAAGATTAAAATCTTTCAAACTTCAATACGGGATTCCATGATGGTAAAGTATAAATTGAGGAAATTAAATTTAATCACTAGGCATTTCTTACCATACCATATAAAAATATAACATAAGCACTGATTAAAAGTAGTTTTGGATTTTCATGTCTGAAGAACCTCAGTATTATGCTTTCTTTGTTGGTTGGGTGTATCAGTCCAGGCAGAATCCCCTCCCTAGGTGTTAGACATACGCTAATTGGTGTCATGAATGTAAACCCTTGTCTGTAAGCTTGCTGTAGAGTAGCTGAACATCACCGCAGTGAAATACTTTAAGAATTTTAGTGATTGTGTTAAGGTACTTGTTCTCTTTTGACACGTTTTATGCATGTATTAGTAATAGAAAAGATCAGAGTATAGAACCGAAAACACTGCACTTAATGATGTGTGCTCCTTGGGAAGTTTTATAGTAAGTAGTAGGAAAACTCCAGTAGTTCTGAGCAGTTGATATAAGTTAAGGAAAATGAAGTGCTAATTCGTTGGGCTTTTATACACTAACCATAAAATACATTTCATGGGGCCAGAAAAGAAGGAGGCATTGTGGGAGAAAACTTAACATTCCTTAAATATAAATAAGGGCTTTCATTTTGTGTAGTAACTTTGTCAGGTTTCCATGAACATTGCTTATCTTGATTTCTCATATATGCTGGTTAGACAGAAGGGACTTCTGTAGTCTGTTCAATAACATAGGTAGAAATGTACTTTGATGACTCCTATTACGATGTTTCATACTACGTTACAAGGCTATTTCTATAATTGATCTGAAAGCTCCTGCAATCACTACATTGCTGATATGCAAATAGTAATGTGAGAATATTAAAATAGGGACATTTGCAAGACCATTTAAATCAGCAGTTTAATAAAAATCATGCTTTTGGTACAGCGTTCAGGTACCATAACTGTATTGGAATATTTGTATAATGTTAAATATTTTTAATAAAATTTAACATGTTCAAAATGTTGTGTTGGTGATTTTGGGTGGGGTGTGATGGGTTCATTTGTACAAATCAGCTTCAGTAGCTTTGTAGTTGAGACTTCTGTTGTCAAATGGGGAGTTCCTGTCCTCAAATTTAGTACTTGATTGGGCACCTGGTTCAAGGGAAGGTAGTAAAACAGTAGGATAGTAAAAAATAAAAGGACTGAACTCAAGGGGGCTTATTAAAGTGTCAGGAAGTAGCTTTACTGGAGTTTAGAGCTGGATCTACAGATAAGGGTGTTGGCTCTGGCATAACAGGCTGCTGATAAAGTTTTTCTGATGAAATAGTGGCATATTTACATTAGAAATGCTCCTAGAAAACATTCAAAGGTGGGCAAAGGGGAAACACTTGTGTGATGCTTTCAATAAGCGCTGTATTGCCCCAGTGTCTTTGACCAGTTGATATGACATGCCTGTGAGTGGAGATGTGATGAAGGAATATTTGAGGAAGGCTTGTGTTTAGATGCACCATCAGGTAATAGCTTCAATGTACAAGAAGTACCTTGTATAGAGAGCCCCCCGCCCTTTGTTTCTGACAGTAAACTTTAAAGGTTTCTCTTTTCACATGGATCCTATTCTCTTAAGCATAACCCTAATACAGTAGATTTTCTTCTGACTTCTTTTCCTTGGGGTGTTCTTAGTTCCTTTAGTCAAAAGCATAGAAATCCTGCGACTCAGAATGGAAATTTACTTGAAGTAATGTGCTCATTCCTCTGCAGACTGTGCCATTAATAACAAAGATTAAGGAGGTAAGTGACAGGGACCTAACGGTGATAAACAAATGATGAAACTCTTCATAAGGAGTAGTAACATAGTCTGCCTTATCTTTCTCTCTCTTCCTCTTTAAAAAAAAATTACTGTAATGGGATCCACACAAGAGGGAGTGAAGGGTAGGGAACATGTAGGGGACACAGGAACATGATGCCATGGCCAGGGCCACAGCTTCTATCTTGGGGGAGAGGGATGAAAAGGCCAGGGCTGGAGCTGGGGGAAGAAGTAAGGGGGAGACTCTTCATTTGCCTTCCCCCCAACCCTGCCTTGTGTCTTTTGAATGAAGACTTAAATAAATGAGAGCTACAGAGAAGAAAAAGTGATTATTGTTTAAGATAAGAGAGAGTAGACAAAATATATCCCCTAGGCCAGTATTTTCCAGAAAGTTTATGGCGTCTGTTTTTCTATTGTCCCAAAATTAAAGGTCACTCACTGAGATAGGAGGGAATGTTCTAACAGCAAACAGTATCTAAACCTGGGCGTGTTTAGGTGTTAGCTGAGCTGGAGATGGTGGTGGGAGAGCTCACAGATATACAGTGTATTTTTTCCAAAAATAAAGGGAATTAAGCTTTATTGGTGTCTTTAATACACCGATAAAAGGTGTATTCTGAGCCCTGAAATTTAGTTTATTTTTTAGAAATAACAAGGTCTTTTTTCTTTTTTAAGATTTTATTTATTATTAAGAGAGAGGGGAAGGAGAAGGAAAGGGGGAGAAATACCAGTGTACCAGAGAAACATTGATTGGTTGGTTGCCTCTCCCAAGCCCTCAACTGGGAACCTGGCCCACAACCCAGGCATGTGCTGGTGGATTGAACCAGCGACCTTCAGGTCACAGCCCAGCGCTCAAATCCACTGAGTCATACCAGCCGGGGCAACAAGGTTTTATTAGGTATTTCCCTGTGGGATGTATTCACATAGGGGAATGTCTTTTTTCTGTAGCCATGAAGAATCCCATTTCTATTAACTTAGACTTCAATTTGTGGCTGAAATCATGACCATATATAGACATTTTCTTAAACTAATATAAAGCAAGAGTAGTGTTCTATTTAACTATTTACTTAAAATTCTTAAAGGGTGGTTTTTAGGCCTACCCATCCGTTTATTAAGCAGTCAAGAGGTTAAATTAGTCAAAACCACACAATTACTCATGCCTTTTAAAATACCGTGAAGTTTGGTCACCTTAAAACTCTTCCACTGCGGTAAAGGAGAAGATCAGTACTGTTAAGTATAGTAAACTGGCAGAAAAAGGAGCTCAACTTCAGTTTGTAAACATGTTAAGGGGAAAATACTTTCTTAAATGAGGAAATTTTACATTATTGAAGATCTCATAGGCTATTATCAAGCACTTTTTAATAGAATTTGGAGACAGACATTCCTTTGCAGGTGTTCTTAAGGGATTAATCTCATCAGTTAGGAATCTTTAAATATGCAGATTTAAGTTGCCTGGGGTTTTTTAATAGATTAGTGAAAGGTTAATGTATTTTTAGAAGGCTAGTGCTGTTTTTATCAGTTAATCACTAGTTTGGAAATTTTGTCTTATATTGATCAAAATATTATCGAAACATTGTTTTCATGTGAAACTATTGATTATAACTTTATATATTTTGCTGCTTTTTTTCCCTACAAAGAAATCTCATACCCCTTTTACATTACTAATTCAAGGTCATGAGTATTTTGCTATTGTTTATATATCTGAATTGGTTTGGTCAGAAGGACTTGGGTATCCTTCTGGCTAGTTATGGTCTAACTAAATATTTTTGGTTAGATATGGTACATATTTAGTATTTGCTTGTCACACTGAAACTTTTCATGTTTCCTATTAAGTAGAATCATATCAAATTAATTATATTTAAATACAAGCTGTGTACGGCTTGATTTGTTTAAATGCAACCAACAGTAAATATTACATTGAACTTTTTAAATCATGAAGAATAATGTAGGTATTATATTAGTTGTAATGTCATTTCTATTTGACTTTCCAAAATGTGGGGGAGAAATACAGATGAGACCATCTGTTGCGTTTGTCAAAATAATTTTGAAATAACGCCTATTGTTATTTTAATTTCCTGGTTAAACTGTTTTGGTCACAATTCACCATTCAACAGTTTTTCTCAAACGTTATTTTGGGTGGGATTCCCTGGGGGATTCTGTTAAAAAGCAGATTCTGATTCAAAAGATTTGAGATGGCAAGATTCTGCATTTTCAGCAGGCTCATAGATGATGCTAGTGTCTATGACAACACTTGGAGTAACCGAGTCACAGGTTGGTTATCTCGCACATGGGGGAATTTTACAGTGTGGATCTCAGTAAAAAAGATGCCAGCAGCAGACATTGGCAGTTGGATCTAGTTGGAGGTTATTAATACTTTGGTAAAGCCCACACACCCCAAAAACTAATAGTGTATCGGATCCCAAGGAAAGGTTAGGAGCATAGTCCGCAAAAAAAATGAAGTAAATGTAGAAAAACAGGCTTTAATAGTTTTAGGGAATTGGTAAAAAATGACAGGGAGAGAAAAGCTTATAAAAAATCAGATCACTGAGGAAATGGCATGTTTATTTAGACATTGGTTCAGAAAACAGGTTACAACAAAAGTCATAGAAAATGAACATGATTTCTGAAAACCCAGAAAGGGAAGGTTAATAAGTTACTAAAAATACCCATGTGGTTGTTTTTTTTAATCTCTGCAAAAAAAAGTTGACATTCATTAATTAGATCAAAGTAAGTCTTGGTAAAAAGACATTGTAAGTGGTGGTGAAAAGGTGAAGGAGATTAAGGAGGAACAGGATTAGATGGCTTAAAAGTAATGGATTAAGATAAAAAGATGGGGAATGGCAGGTATATCCATTTTTGTATAAAGGAGCTACATAGAAGGTAGTCCCTTAAAGTAGTGGCATTATTCCTACTTTACATGTGAAGAACTTAGAAATTGAGTTAAGTCACTTGTTATATAATATCTATAATGTAGCAAAGCCACGATTTAAACCTTGTTCTGCCTGACTCCAGTCTCAACTACACTCTCAACTACTGGGTCAGAAATAGGCCTAATAATGTGAGGTTAGAATTAAATGTTAAATTTTATGTTTACTTTAAACCTCTTAAATTATCCCTGAAATAAAGCCAGCCTAATTCAAACTTAAAGTAAAATAATTTAGTTCTAGATTAAAGTGTATTGCTAAAGTGGTTTTGTGTGTGTTATGTTGATGGTTTATCATTTGTTTTGTTTTTTTTCTACCATTCATTTATAAAAAGTTATGGCCAAATGTCACTGGATTTTGGTCCCTTAAGACAGCTGTTTTTTACCTAGGTAAGGTTACAGTTGGTTTAGAAAGGGGTGCCACTTTCTAAATGACTTAAAAACGAAAAATTTTACTTTTATATTTTATTCACAAAACCAAACTTACCTTAATTTGTGAATTCTGTCTGTATTAGTGTTTAAGCATTTTTAAAGTGTTTGTTAAGCCATCTCCATCATTTGATATTTGGTTTTAGCCCTTCTACATGTTTCAAGGACATAGTGGAAGAATGTTAAAGGGCTTCACTTATCAGACCTGAGTGTGTGTGCACGAAGGATGCCATGTTACACATGAAGAAGCCAGTGTGCTCAACCCTAAAATTGGTGGTATAGAGAACCTACTTTTCTTATGCACTCTTACAGAAAATGTTATCTTCTGAAATAGGAAGAAAGGTGGTCTTAAGACATTTTTTTCCTATTTAAAAAAATAAGCCCTGGCTGGTGTAGCTCAGTGGATTGAGCACAGGCCTGTGAACCAAAGGGTCACCTGTTCGATACCTAGTCAGGGCACATGCCTGGGTTGTGGGCCAGGTCCCCAGTAGAGGACGCACGAGAAGCAACCACACGTTGATGTTTCTGTCCCTCTCTTTTGCCTTCCCTTCCCCTCTCTCTAAAAATAAATAAATAAAATCTTTAAAAAAATAATGCTATAGATTATGCAGGGTATTTTCTATTTTATGAAAATCTGAACTACCCAGTAAGAAATATATAGGTCAACAGCAACATTTTTGTTAAAAACCTATTTTTGAGTGGTGGCTGGTGTGGCTCAGTGGATTGAGGCCTGCCTGTGAACCAAAGTGTCACTGGTTCGATTCCCAGTCAGGGCTCATGCCTGCATTGCAGGCCAGGTCCACAGGTTTGGGAGAGGCAACCACACGATGTTTCCCTCTCTTCCCTTCTATAAAAATAAATTTAAAAACAAACAAAAAATAAAACAATTGTTAAGGACTGTAATACCTTGCTGCTTGAGTTCTGTGTACTTTGTTCCATTACTTAAAGTAATGGGTATTTCAAAATAGAATCGGGGATTCTCATGCTCACCAGTCCCGAATTTAAGGTCATTGTAACAGTAATGTGACACTATTAATGAGGAGCAGAAGGCTTATTTAACATGCTTAATCTCTCAAGTCATTTCTTTGAGTCTCTAATGATCAGTTGATCTGACTTCTAAGAAAACTAGCCCTCCTTAAAAAAGTTTTCACTAGGTTGGTTTTGTTCAGTGTAGACTAAATGTTTGCTAGAGGGAGATTATTAATGATGTAAGATATGAGATTAGCCAGTACTTTCTAAAAAGTCACTATTATTGCCCTTTTAAAAATAACATTTGTATAACAGTTTCAGTGTTTATATTTTAATCTGTTAAATGGGTCAAAGCAATGATAAATGTTTATGACAATTGCTAGTTTATTTCTCAACAGTGTGCGCTTTCAGTATGATTGTAGAAATTACCACACATTCCCATCCTAGATTTTGTGCTTGAAAAGTATGACAAAAGTAATTAACTTTGTTTCTTATTAGAAAGTACAGTAGCATCTCAGTCAGCCTGTGGATGCTTCAAAGGGGCATCATTAAAAGGGTTGATCTTGTCTGTCATTAACTACATATAGGTAGCTAAAAGCTATTTATTGAAAAGGTCAGTACCTAACACCAATAATTGGTACATCATTTATTAATTTCACAACCATGGAGTGATTTTTGTTTCAGTAGTTAGGAATACAAAATCAGTAAGTCATGATAATTATCCTTACAAATTTAGAGAAGATTCCAGGAGGCAATAATAGATTTGTAAATAGTAATGAGAAGCATCAAAACCAATTTCCAGAAACACCACTGAAAGTTTGAGAGGTGTTCTGGTTCCTAATACAATACTCTGTTTATAATTGGAATACATGACTAATGTGTATGATTTAGATTACTTCTAGAGAGCATAAGAGTTTATAAAATGTATATCCTTTATATAGCTAACTAAAATTAAGTTTAGTGTCTACTGGATATACAGTGAGGTCTGTCCAGAAGGTATCCAGTCATGTAATGTGAAAAATAGAGACATTTATTCAAGATACGAGAAACATTGTACACAGGACATTTACACTTCAGTCCCCTTCAAAGTAAGACACCTTGGGATCTCACACAGTTCTCCCAATCGCCGTCAGCTGCCCCATTGTATTTTCCCGACTCTCATTGGCAGTCTGAAATCTCTTCTCTTTCAAGGTGATTTTAGTTGGGAAAAGCCAGAAGTCTCAGGGCACCAAATCTGGGCTGTAGGGGGGCCAAGTCATCTGATGTTTCGCAAAAATGCAGGAGATGGGATGCATGAGCAGGCATGCTGTTGTGATGAAGCTGCCAGTCACCAGTTGCCCATAGCTGCAGCGTTCTGAATCATCTGAATAATTTCTGTGGAGGAATGTTGAAGCTTAATGAAAAGTTGGATGCAGATTCGTTGCTCTACTCGCTGAATCATTTTGAATGGGACGGTCACACAGTGCACATGCTCAGTCAGCAGTGTCTACTGCCCCGCTGACTGCTACAGTGAAGTCCACTCTTGGCTGCCAGGTTACATGGATCTTGTGCAGACCGTTCTCGTTGTAGTAATGGCTAGACCTTTTCTGGACAGACCTTAAAAACATAAAATAAAATATGAATGTATATAAAAAACTTGATTTTAATAATTTTCACCTCTACAGTTCAAATTTTAATTAAAATACAAAAATAA
The DNA here is from genome assembly GCA_028533065.1 of Trachops cirrhosus. NCBI lineage: Eukaryota > Metazoa > Chordata > Mammalia > Chiroptera > Phyllostomidae > Trachops > Trachops cirrhosus. Next base: position 12,751,014 of record CM052542.1, on the reverse strand, counting down.
AGGTTGGATGACTGAATCTGAAAGAACAAATGTGATGGTAGGTTTTCTTATATTTTTATCTATAGGTGAGAAATTCCTGGTCAAGGTTGGATTAATGAGCAGTTCTTTGAAACACTGCTTCCCTCCCCTTACATACAGATGCTGCTTCACTCAGACGGAATCGGTTTATTAAACATAACTTTGCTCCATTCCCTGTAACTCATAAAAATTCCTTACGAGGTCAAGCTGTTTCGTACTCCATTATGTCTTTCAAAACTTACTAGTGTCTGGTAACAGGTTAACACATTAGCCTGGTTATAATTTCAGTCAAAGACAAATTTGGTGGAAGAACTAATACTGAATATTTCCAGTGGGGTGTCATTGTCTTAAGTTCTTTAACTTATTTACTAACCCTGTAAAGTCGGTGAAAATGTGGAAACCAAGACAGAGTTTGGTCCAAGGCCTCCTAACCAGAAGAGGCAAATCTGATATTGAACCCCGGTGGGTGTGATACCAAAGCTCACCTTTAACCACCACTCTGCACTGTCTTCCGGATTTTACTTGCTCTGTGCAGTCTTATCAGGGACATGACATTAGGGTTCTTTGAAATACTGAATAACTGGGATATTACTAACTGCTTGGTTAGACTGATTTCCAGAGTTTACAACTATGGGTGGGCCAAAGACTAGTTTCAGAGAAGTAAGAGCAGAAGGATTCTTTTGTGTTGTAGTAAGATTAATGATAGCCTCTGAATAACTCAGACTTCCCTTTTGTATAGAAATGGGCTGTCATTGTAGCCTCTAGTAATGAACAGTGCCCCTTCTTAAACCTGTTTAGTTTATCAAACTACTCTTTTTTTGTACTTGTCATTTTTGTCACAAGCTTACTAAACATCCTATGATTTGATTTCCTTTTACCAGTTTTAAAACATCTAATTAGAGTGTTTCAGCATTTGTTTTAAATTACTTTTAATAAAATGGAGGCAGGCTGTGGTATTTTATCTGCAACCATTATGATTTTGCATGGAATTCAGCTTCATCTAATTTTCTTTCCAGATTGGAGTTCTTACTCTTCAAAGGTAAAAGCCACTTTATTTCTGTAAACACTTCTTAAGTTGCCCTGTTTTGTACTTCCCTGGGTTTCTCTTTTGTTTGTGAAGTGGCTAAAGGAAGGTCATGAAGTATGCTGGGTGCATACATAACCATGGCTTTGTGTAGTGTTGATTTATCTTTTTTTATAGTTTTATGATTACCCTTGATGATTATCTTTATGTTTAAAAGTGGGGTGTTGCTGTTTCTGTTTCACTTCATTACATGATTTACTTAGGCTAGCGTCATAGAATAAAGATAGGGCAGAACCAGAACTTGCATCTGGTAGTTTTTCACTAACCTTGATTCCTGGAGAAAGAAACATAGGATGCATATGCAAACTTGAATGGCAAGTTGATTGCCTATTAACCCTGGGGAACTGTTCTCTGATATTACCAGTGTGTGTGTGTGTGTGTACGTGTACGTGCACGTGCATGCATGCATGCATGCATGCAAGAGCACACGGCTGGTGAATACACAGTTAATATCAGAAGAGACATCTGACCAGCCAAGTTGCTGTGGGGTTCCGTCCAGCTGTCTCAGAGTGTTTTGATTACCATTCAGTTAAAGCTAGGGCTAATGGCAGCAGTGGTCTTCAGGTCATTTGGATTGCCTTTTTTCTCCTGATTGTTGCCCTTGATCATTTTGTTACTTTTGACACAATTGAGTAAACCTTCAAAGCTCTTCTAGTTTTCCTGGCTGATCCACAGTTTTGTGTATTGTCCCTGTGATGCCCCCTTCCCATATCTTTTATTCCTCTTTCAGAGTTTAAACCACTGTTAGGGGTACAGGGTTTTATATCCTCCCAAATCATCTCTCTGGCTGTAATCTTTGCTCTCTGATCTCACGTGTCTCCAGATCACATGAAACTTGATAGTATTGAAAAACTGACCAGCGTGTGTTCATGTAACATTTAGTGTTTATGTATATCCCTGGCACTGGGATACAAAGGGGAACAATACCTTACAGACATAGCTGTGAAAGAATTAGGTCTTTGGAAGCACTGCTGTCTTAGGATTTCTGCTGGATTTTCTGTCAAGCTGTGACTCTTCTGTGATGTCTTTTCTTTAATTTCTCTTCTCTTAAGTGGCAGTTCTTGATCATCAGAGAATGTCCTACAGTGTAGGACAGCTGTATTTTAGTGCTTCCATTGATCGAAAAACTTACATTAGAAGATTCTAGCCCTGGCTGGTGTAGCTTAGTGGATTAAGCATGGGCCTGTGAACCAAGAGATCACCGTTCAATTCCCAGTCAGGGCACATGTCTGGGTTGCAGGCCAGTTCCCAGCAGGGAATGCACAGGAAGCAACTATACATTGATATTTCTCTCCCTCTCTCCTGCCCTTCCCCTCTAAAGATAAATAAATAAAATCTTAAAAAAAAAATTCTAGAAATTCAGCAATACTTTTTAAGTGAGTTACATTTTCTTACAACAGCATTTACATTCAGAAGTTGACTATTTTAGCCAACCTTTATGCTAGATAATGTTCTAGGTACTGAAATTACAGCAGTGGGGATAAGATTATCTTTTATAGGACTAATGTTCCATTAAGAGAGAGAATTCACATTTAGCTTGCTTGATGTACACCATCCCCCAGTCCAAGACTTACAGGTTAGGAAGCATTGCTGTGTGCCTTACAAGTTAACTATTAGATTATTACAACTCTTCCAATTTTTCTGCCTGATCCCCTCCTACTATATTTGCCCTACACAATGGCAATACCAATTATCACACAAACACCAGTGTTCTTATTAAATCTTGATGTCAAATGTAAATTCTTGAAATTGGAGACATCATATACCTCCCTGGCATCTTCCAAACCTTTTCCTTTCCAATCTGACTGTGACGGTATTTAAACCTTTACTGTTAGGCTTTGAAAAGTTACACAGCCTTTATCCACCTTGCTTTAACCCATTAATTCCTAGCAGTTACTTTGGAAGATTATTCCATTTTCGTAAGAGAAATGATTGAAATGTCACATGAAATAACAGGAATATACAGGGTCCAGCACTAATTAACGCCTTTTTTAATACAAAGTATTTTATTACAAAATCATAAGCATGTAGTTGTGTAGCATAACTATGACATTCAAGCACACCATAAGACATTTTAGGTGAAATGTTCAAATTAGAACTATGAGTTATTGCAGCCGTATTATTACCCTACCAACCACACTCAAGCAAGCCTTCTGCTGGACCATGTATATACGGTTAAGCTACCAAAATTGCCATATACAGTCCTGGCTGGTGTGGCTCAGTGGATTAAGCTCCAGACTGCGAACCAAAGGGTTGCCGGTTCAGGTCCCCAGTTGGGGGTGCACAAGAGGCAACCACACATTGATGTTTCTCTCTCTCCCTCCCCCTCTCAAAAAATAGCATCTTTTTTTTAAAAGCTGGAAAAAAATTGCCATATACAAAGTGATTTCTAGATTTTAATCAGTGACCCACTTCAAGGAGTGTTTAGAATCACTTAAGTTGACAACAAAATGGGGGTAGAAGGGATTAAAGAAGTTGTTTTTGTATCTGTAAGTATGACCTGGTCACTTTGATTATTCCCACAGCAAACTTGAATATTCAAGTCACCTATCACTTCGTATGCAGATGCACTTTATACAGGGTGGGGGCGAAAGTTAGGGTTACACTTGTGAGTATGCGAATCACAGATGAGTTCATTCTGGTGAATATTGTGCTTTCCATATGATCAACTGTAAACCCATTTTCGTCCCCCCGCCCCGCCCCCCCATATGTAAGGGCAGACTGCCTTCCATCTCTCTCTAATAGTAATGGTAATATTCCAGACAAGAAGTGCTACCTTGTATTTGGGTCAGTTAACGTCTACAGAAAGAGCGTTTCAAAGAATTTCCCTGAAGCTGTTCTGAGAGTTAAATGTCCTTAGATGTGCTGTCATCATCTGGACTCAAATTTCAGCCATTCAGCGTGCCCATCAGAAATATGGCTGCCTTTGCCCCTTGCAAAAATAATAATAGTGAAAAATATTAACTGAATATGTGCTCTGTTTCAGATGCTAATAGCTACTGGCATTTGTTAATACCTTATTATGTAGAGTGCTGTTTAAAGTGCTTTTCATAAGTTCTTTAGTCTTCACAACTTCATTGTACAGATGAAGATGCCGAGACGCAGCAACACTTAGGAGCTGAGCCACAATTCGAATACAAAGCAAACTTGTTCAGAAGGAGAGCCCCAAGAGAATTGTAGAGAAAGGGGGTTTATTTGATTTTGGTTTTTTGTTTTAATTTTGGTAATTCCGCCCCCCCCAACTTCCCTCTATGCTGTGTTCTGTGTTGGATTTCCTCTCCCATACTTAAAGTTTGTTTATTTATTTGTTTGTTTTTTAATTATTTCTTTCCAAAGGATTTCCCTGTCCTTAGAAGCAGAAAACAGCCCTGGCTGAGTGGATTGAGTGCCGGCCTTCGAACTTAAGGATCACTGGTTCAGTTCCCAGTCAGGGCACGTGCCTGGGTTGTGGGCCAGGTCCCCAGTAGGGGACGTGTGAGAGGCAACCACACATTGATGTGTCTTCACCTTTCTCCCTCTCTTTCTGTCTCTAAAAAACAATAAATAAATAAAATTTAAAACAACACTATTAAAAAAAGGTGCAGAAAACTTCAGATTTGCTCATATGTTTAGAAATTTTATTAAAAATGTCAAAATATTTATACTTCATTGGACCTATGTCTTATCTTAAATTTTTTTTATTTTGAATTATATTATTTAGGGGGAGGTCTATTAAAGTGTTCTCTCTGCCCATTTATGATATATTATAGATCTCCCACATTTTTTCCTGGATTTTTATCAGGAGAGGTTTGGTAAGTAATACAGTTTGATTTTGTATGTCTCAAGGGTTTCTCATTCAGTCACATATTTGAGGTTTTTCTTTTTTTTACTCTGGCCTTTTTTCCTGGTGATTCTGTTTGCAGTATTAACTGAAAATCCTTGTGCTAATGCTAATTTTGATCTTTTTTTTCACTAGCGTGTATTGGAGCACTCAGACTTGGAGGAGGACATAGGTAAAAAGTATATGGAACATTTTCTGACATTAGGATTATGAAATCTCTTTAGTTGCATACTTGCCATATTTAACCTGAAAATTACTTATAAAACAAGTGGTATAGGTTTTACCAAAACAGTAGTATTTTCATTCTATTTAATTTTATAAACATAGCTTTCATTCTCTTAATCCATAAGGTAAAAAAAATGGTTTCATGTTATTAGGAAATACTGAAGACTTTAAAGTATTTCCCCTCTGTGTGAAATCAAGGGAATAGCGAATATTAATCTAAAACACATTTCAGCTTTATCAGAATCAGGCCTTAACTGCTGCTTTGTCCCAAGTATTTTCTCACCCTCAGTTGGGTATAAACTCCACATCATGTCTGTCTCGTGTCTGAGCCAGGTGTGGCAAGTTCAATACTGCTTGTCCCTGTAGAAGAGCAGAAAGCCTTGGAAGTGACGTATTCCTTTATTTGCTTCATAAAGTTACTTTAAAAGTTCTTTATGTTAATAGAGAAGCAAGATATGCCATTCATTTTTAATTTTTGAAGTTAGTGACAAAAAAATGTTAACATAAATTTCTCAAACAAGTGTTCTTTGAAAACTAGATTTCTGCATTGTTTTTTTTTTTTTTTACTTGGAATTAAAGTTTGCTTAAACTCCATTTACTTGGAATAGAACTTCATAGTGAATAATTGGAAAAAACTAGGTCTTCTGCAGAGTGAAAGTGAGTAAGAACACAAGTTTCTGCGTCTGCATAATAATATATTCTCCTTTTTTATTTTGTCTCTAGTCATCTTTAAAAGCAGGCTGTAGTGGCAGTCTAGAAAATGAATATATAAAGCATACCCTACTTTTACATCTCGATTATAGTAAACTAATTGAGCAAGATCAAATTGGTTTCATCCAAGGTATCAGGTAGAACCATTAGTCCACTGAAGAATTTAATTAAAAAACTAGTGATACATTTGAGATTTACTCTTCTCTGATGTTTGGGTTAAAAGTTTCTCTCCTTTGATTCATGAAGTGCTGCAGCTCCGGTCACTGCGCCACGCGCACCTGAGAGGAAGGCGGAGTCACCCTCTCGCAAGCACCTCCATTCGCGGACAGTCTGCCAGTGACCATGGTTTCTGAGGTTCACTCTTGGAACCAAGGGCAAGAAGATAGGGGAGACGGTGCTAATCAGATCAACTGTTCACAGCCTCTTTAATATGACCCTTTAGGTGATAATTTATATGAAAAATAACATTTTTACTACAAGTCTGCTTCTAGTTTCAACACTGATTTCCGCCCCCGCCCAAATTTCCGGAAGTGTAGCTCAATGTCTTTTTCTAAGAAAGTAAGAGGGGAAAGCCCACAAATGTTGGGAGAAGAGAATTAAAAAAGAAAAAAAATAGAGATGAGGTTGCCAGAATGGAGTGGGGTCAGCGTTAGGGAGGCAGGAGGTGATATAAACAGCTATTAAGTAGTTTGTAGAGTGATTTGTTTCCTCGGGTTCACTTAGAACTAACACGAAATGAGTCTCATCCCTTAAGCATGAAGTTGGGGGAATGGGAAGCCAGCCTAGTGGTCCACATTGTGGCAGATACTCTGGATCCAAGTAGCAGAAACGGCTGTGATGACATTCAGTTCAAGAGCAGCGTCATCTTCAAAGGAAAAAAGTCTGTAAATAATCATGAGTCTGATCTCCTTCACCATCATCAGCCAATGGATAGGATAAGGCTTCGTGAAGGACATTTTCATAGCTTTAGGTTGTCAAAAAAGCATATTTAGAGAAACTGGAATTATGCTCAAGATTTTTTTTCTTATTCTGATACACATCTCACAACTAAAATTATCTTGACACTTTATTACAGTCTTTTAAATGCATTTGCACGAGCTGAGGCTGCAGAAACCTCAATTTTGTGGACGTGGTTTACCCCTGACCCTTTGTTTGCTACTATGTCCAGGGCATCACCAATTTAGGAGAGATACTGCTTTGAGGTTGGTGGCCATTTTGCATCAGTGTTAAGGCTTATCCTACAGGTTCAGTTTTTATTTTGACTTTGTCCCTGAATTGAGAACTGAGTGGAAGTATGGGACAAAGCCAGCAGCGACACTCAAAACATACATGAGTCATGTTTTCTTCTTTGAAAGCTGGATAATTGAGCCCACCTCAGTCAGGGACACTGGAGGCTGAATTTAAATAAAGCAGTAACGTTAGACTCGTTTTCTACATTGACATTATAGAGAACCATGCAAACAGGTGTATCTGAATTGTCGTGGCCGGAGGAATAATGGGTATTCTCGTGAGGGCCTAGTGCACATGATTCCCGATTCGCTTTCACACCACTGGAGAGGGACGCACTAGTAGCTGGAAGTTATTTAACCCGGCTGTGAGGCTACCTTTGCGGTAGTGCATGTCTTTGGAGTTGACTTCAAATGAGGGAAGAAAATAGCTATGAAAACTAGTAGAGCCTTCACTTTATCTCATGTCTAGTGGTCAACTTACAAATCAGGCATAAAGGGAAACAAAAAATAATTCTCCAGATTATGAGATGATTCTTTCCAACTGGTACAGGAGCAGGTACAATGATTATGTTTCTCAGAGTTTTCTGCCCTCCACTTTTGATTCTATAGGCTCAGTTCAGATGTCAGTGAATTTGTGGTTAAGTATGTTAGATGACCTAAGAGGATTTGAAATACTAACTTCAGGAGTGTTTTGAAATATAGGAGTCACAACTGTCCTTGAAGGTAAGATTTACCCTGAAAATTCATAGAGACTGGAGAATGATGTTTCAAAACAAATCTTGAAGCTAAGACTTCTTGTTGGCTGTTAAAACAACAAAGTGCTACAAACCGAGATACCTAAGAGCAGAAGACTTGCAGCTCCTGCCTCTTACTCCAGTGTAACCCGTGAGCATGTCAGTCCTACAGCAGACACTGTTGCCTGATTTCCAGGTACCAGTTTAACACAAGTGCTCTTGGCCGTGCTGATCAGCTTCAGCAGTGTTTTGGTTTGAAAAACTTAACATTTTGTCTTCCTTTCAATATTTCTTTTAAACTGCAAACTAAGAAGCCCAGCATTCACACAGCTTGTTCTCAGTCTCAGTTTTAAATAATTTCTCGGATTTTTTTTTGGTCATTTTATATGGTGTTTTTTTTTTTTTCCTTAAATGGAATTTTGCTCTGTTATTTATAATGTAGAGAGTAGGTAACATAAGTCTCTCTTGCCCTTTGCTGTCAGAATCTTGGCATTAGGAGCAGTCGTTGCTATGTCTGAGTTTCATCCATGGATTTTTCTGGGATGGAAGGCACATCTAGTCCAGTGTTTACTGATTGGGCAGTGTAAGTAGGGTCACTGGCTCTGTTGCCTGAACACCTAATTGTATTTTGCATTCCTTATACTTACGGGATGTCAGTCCAAAAGTATAAGTTGTGGAGAGGAAAGAGGATACTTTGACCATACTTTGAAAACAAACATTTTGAATTTTTTCCCCCTTAAAAACAACTCCTCGGGACTGGATGTGTTGATGATACTCTTAAAAAATTGGTTATAGTCACTATGTTCATCACTCATGAATTCGTATTCTGCCCTAGTCCCTGAAGGTAGTTCGATACACTAACTTTTGTTTTGCCTTTCTAGCTGCTAAGATAGATAATGATTATTGCAAAGTGCACATTTTTAAATGGTCTCCAGCGCGGACTGCTGAGCCCAGTGGTGGAGTGAGTACGTTGAGGAAGAAGGTGTCATTTGGAATCCAGGACCATTCAGCAAGGATAACTGCCTGACGATAATGGTCAGTGCTCAGACTCGTGTGGCGCACCGATGCCTTCCTCTCCCATTTCTCCACAAAGCAAGTTCTCACAGCCTCAGCTCCCCTAATCTGTCTGCCCTCATCTCCATTCCCAATGTAGGGATCTCTCTGTGCCACCTCTGGGTGTCAAAAGGAGTTGAATGTCAGTGTGTGAGTACAGCAAACCTATGTAATGATTTATGGGGAGCAAATTTGTTTGCTAACTCTTTGAAGTGTAGAAAGCTTTTACTTTCAGTTTATGATTTTGCAAAGCAGTAATACGTAGTTCAGATTCGACTGGCCAATAGGAAAGCACTGAAAACAATTTGTCATTTTTAATTAAATTTTTTTCTTTACACATAATTGCAGAATAAGTCAAGAATGCACTCATACTAAACTGATCAACATGACTGGCTTTTACGGGAATTACATCCTTTTTTCACTCAACATACATTAAAGGAACACAAAATTTTAGGCAATAGCAAAGTAATACCTTTAACTAGAAGCTGAATTTCATTGAGGAACAGAACATGCAATTTTCACATGCTTTAAGGTATGATTCATCCCTGTTAAAGTTGGGAGACTCAGCGCTACACCCAGATCACTTAATTTTATGTCCTTCCCTGTTTACTGTGTCTGACCTTCAAGATTTCATGACTGATGCTGAAATGGAAGCCAACCAATGCTGAAATTTGGGGGAAAATGACTGAAGAATGCGAGGGGAAGTAGGAATTCATTTCTAGCATTCCTAAACCTGCTTTGTCGTGTCAACTCCACTGCAGTCAGAGGAAACGAACAGTTCATGGAAATTACCAGCTAAGCCTTACATCTGTGTAATGTTTTTAGAAACTTTCAGGTAAGTGAGATGTCTGTTTTAAAGAAAGACTTAGTATTTTAAATCCAGTTGTCCCATATTAGTCAAGATGGACAGCTTCTTTATGCGGAGCCTCCAAAAGTCTTGCCCTGGCTGGTGCAGTTCTGTGTCGTGGGGGGAGTGGAGTTGCTCCAGCTAACAGGGAGCTTTCCCTCCGCTCAGCAGTTGGGCTGGAACTTTGAGCGAAGCATATAAAGTGCCAGTTTTTGATGTTTTGTGCTCAAAAACTTGGTTAAAAATTATTTGAGTTTTAATTTTATCCCTCACTGTATCTATAGAAAAACTTTAAAAATGCTTCCAAGTTCCTACCCGATTACATTTGCATTATCCATAGTCAAATAAGAGTGAAATCATGGGGCTTTATAGGTCTTTATTAACGTCACCTTGATTGGTTTTATAGGTAATTTTTAAATTAGTTATTACACGTTTACATAATAGACACTGTTCAAGGGCCTGGAATACAAAAGCGGACTGGCATACACAGTTCATGATCTCAGTTTATTTTTATTGACGCAGTACAGATGGAATTCTGGTTCAGGGAATTATAATCAAATGAGGCTTATAATCAAATGAGGCTAATTTCTTTTCTCCAACAGTTCCTTCTAACTAGCATGTTAATCTGAATATGACTGATTCTGTTTGAAAGACCCTGCACACGTGCACTTGTGTGTGAGAGGTGATGACAAAACACTTCCTGTGTGCCAGGTACTGTTGTAAGCTCTCCACATTTTAAAAATCCTCATAAGTACCCTGTGAGTGTATTGTCGAAGCCCAATTTTCTTTTGAGCTATTGAGGCAGAGGAGTTATTAACGGCCCAATTTGCACAGCTATGATCTAGGACCAGTATTTGAACCAAGATAAGTTTATTGCAGAGCATGGCCTCTTAATTTGTGTTTGAGATTTATATATAGTACCTGTAGGCTATGAGTACCTATACAACATTCCAAATTCTTAATAAAACTAAGCTTTAAAAAAGTGTGTGGTTTTAAAAAAGAAAATAGCACAATAGCACAAAAAGGCTAAAGATGTAATAATAAATGTTTTAGAGAACCCAAAATTCCCTTTCTTTGGCTCTAAGAGTCATTCTTCTTGATGACCTCCCCTCTCATAGCCCATCCTCCCAGCCCCCGGCAGATCCTGCGCACACGAAAATCAAAGGACTGGGATGGAAGCAGAGCGGCTCACGGGTACATTTTATACTCAGAACCTTTATACTGTGCCCCCGGCTCACCCCTCTTTGGACTGTGCGTTTTATCTGCTAGATCATGAGAAAACACGGCTGCTGAGAGTTTTTCTAGGGTTCTTTTTTAAAGAATAGATTAGGCTCTGCAGAAATAAAGGAAAACTGCTTTGAGAACCTCAGGTAGGTAACTCTGCTTCCCATTGTATGCATAGTTTATTTGAAGCCTCTGCACCGCTGTGCCCTGTTAACATACTGTAAATCCATTTGGTCTTTAATAAACTGTTTTCTGAAGTGAGTGGTTTTCTGGTCTCATTTCCCATCTGGTTGTGTATCTTTGGTCACCTTATGTATGTTATCACCCCTTCAAGACGGGTTTAATGAGAGCCCTGGCCAGGTGGCTCAGTTCATTGGAGTGTCAAAGGTTGCGGGTTTGATTCCTGGTTGGGGCACCTGCAGGAGGCAGCCGATCAATGTTAAGAACACCTACTATATACCTAGTACTGCTGAGGATTAGAGGTATATGTTTATATAAAAATTTAAAATTTATATCACATATAATATATAAAAACTTTGATCTTAAGCTTAATGAAGGTGCCACCCAGTACTAAAACTTAACACATTTTTAAAGGAAAAACTAGATGGTATCAAATCGATGTGAACAGCAGTTGATTGTATATCTTAAGCTAATTGTGACGAGAAATCTACCCTAGCGAAACCACATAACTCCTCTGTGAATAATGAAATAGAGAGAGAGTTCTGACTGTATTCCAGATCAGTGCTGCTCAAACTTCAATACATATGTAAGTCACCTAGGGATCTTGCTAGAATTCAGATTTTGATTCAATAGGTCTAGGGTCACCCTGAGAATCTGTATTTCCTTTCTCTATTGAAATAACTCACCACTTAAAAGTATACAATTTGATTTTTTAAAAGCATGCAACTGTTAACAATGTCTTAATCAGGACATTTTCATCTCGCCACAAAGGAAACCACCCGTCAACAGCCACCCCCGTTCACCCCCACCACCACCACCCTCACAGTCTGGCGACCACTAATCTACTTGATGGCTCTCTGGATTTACCTGTCCTGTGCATTTCCTACACATGGAATCACACATGTGGACTTCTGTAACTGGCTTAACATGTTTCCAGTTCACCCATGGGCCATGTATGTCAGGTACCTCGTTCCTGTTTATGGCTGAGGAATACTGCCCTGCATGGACAGGCCGTATTTTATTTCTTCGTCAGTTGATGGACATTTGGGTTTTCTGCTTTTTGGCGATCATGAATACTGCTGTTGTGAACATTCATGTACAGGGTTTTGTGTGGATGTGTGTTTCTGTTTCTATCAGGAATAACATAAGAGTGGAACAGCTACATGGTAGCTTTTAAAAAAAACTGATGAGATTTACTTTCTCAATTGGAATTGAACAGTGTAGTATTAACGACAATGTGCAATGAGTCTAGGTCATAAAGTTAACATTTTGAACTAAGTTTCTAAAGTGACTACTATCTGAGCCAGCATTTCTAACAATCTCCAGAGTGACGCTGGATAGCAGACTGTAGATTACATTTGAGCCCCTATAAACAAGACCATGAACTCTAACTCAGTTCAGTGGGCAACGTCTGGCCAGCAGCAAAGGAGTGGGCTCCCACAAGGCCTTCTGCCTTATTCTCACAGTCATTGCGCGTTAGTTGAGAGGCAGTTGTACATTGAGAATGCCCATATAATTGGCAAAATATTAATAAAGATCTTAGGTAGTGTACACAATTCTGGGTGACCCTTCAATATGCTGGTGATAGCACGTGGGGGGAAATGCATGAATGAACAACAGAATCTGAAAACGTATGCATCCCCTTCAGATGAGTTCAACAAATGTTTATATGGGAAATAATACACATGAATGGAAGTACACACACAAGTGACTTAATGCATCGTGAACATTAGATCAAAGGAGAGCAGATTGGAGGAAGACTCAGGAGATGGACTCCAAAACCTAGTCCCATTATTCATTCAACTAAGATTTGACTTGCTGTGAAAGATTCAGATTCTGGGTTTTGGTTCACAATTTGATAGGAAAGTCTAGGTGGGCAAAAAGCAAGTACAATGCCATGAGGTGAGGGGGGAGAAGTATAGCTTAAAGGTCACTGGCGATTCAGATGAGGTAGAGGTGACTTCCCTTTGTTTGAAGTTAGGGTGACAGTTGGGGGTAGCAGGTGGTAGAAATTAGAGATTTGGGGATGACATTTGAAGTAAGAGAATTTTAGAAATAGAGGTGTATAAGGGGTGTATTCTAAGATTCTAGGGCACGGTGCTCTGGACTGGCCATTGGTTGTGGTCAGCTGCACTCAATAACGCCGGAAAGTCAAAGGAGTAGGAAGTACGGGTGTAAAGATAAATTGGGCACATAATTTGGTGCCTTTAGTGGAGATACAGGGTGCTTGGTCTGGTCCTTGATTTTTACAGTGTGTTACCTAATATACTCGAGGGCCTAACCTGTACAGCTCATTGTTGACCATTGTCAGCTGCCCTACAAACTGATTTATGGAGTACACACTCTTCAAAGTAACTTCTTAGGACATATTTTCAACCTCTTTGGCTGTTTACAAACAAGAGTCTAATTGTCTCCCCATTCCAATAGATAAAGATGCAGGACAAAATTGCCATGAGTTATATTGAACAAGTTTTCACATACCTTGGGAATTCTTGGTGTATCTGTTGCTGCATAACAAATTACCCCCCAAATTTGGTTTACTTACTTAGTTTTTAATGTAATTTAAAGTTTACTTTAGGGATAGTTTTGACGTCAATATTTATACTAAAACAAAAAGGCTAAAAATTAACGAACTGTTGGCCCAACCTAAGGATGAGATATTGATAAAGGTAATAGCGTACTTGTAACATTTATACCTTTTGTTTGCAGTAAATTTTGTGGCCACTCGGTGCAGAGCTGAGGCTGAGGCATCCTCATACTGATAATATTCCTGGGTTCCCTTCAGTATGAGTTCTCACATGTCAGTGAAGACGGGATCACTGAGAATTTTTCCAAAATTGATACACTCGAGTTTTATATCAGGAGCATTTTCATGCATCTAATGTAAGAGGCATCATTAAAAGACTTCCCCTCATTCGTTGTATTCACAAGAACTCACAAGTGTGAGTTCTCACAAGTTTCTGAAGGAATGTGGAAAAAGGAAAGATTTCCCAACACTGATGACATTAAATAGGACTTTCCATAGTCAAATTCTCATGTCTCGAAAGTTGAGAGACCATTCAAAGCTTTTCATAGTCACTGCATTCAGGGTATCTCACTGTCATTCGACAATGCAACCGCTCGTGCTGTAAGGTCTTCCACATTCCTCGTATGGGTGCCGAGACAGGAATTTAAAACAGGCACCAGCACACCGAGAGTGGCGGAGCTGAGTGGCCTGGCTCATGGTCTCCAAGAGGTTGCCGTCATCGGAAGGCTTGACTGGGGGTGGAGGATTTGCCTCGTTTGCTCACATGCGTGGCGATTCGTGCCGGTTGAGGGCAGGAAATCTTAGTTCTTAGCCCAGTGGACCTCTTTGTTGGACTGACTTCTCATGACCTGCAGCTGCCTCTCACCCCAGCCTGAGTGAAGCATGCAGCGAGCTTCCATTTCTGCAACATCCCATTGATCACACAGGTCAGCCCTGTTCAGTGTGAGAGGGGCCGCAACGAGAGCCGGAATATCAGGAGGGGGAAACTGACGGGGGCCCCACAACTTGGGATAAGTTTAAGGCCATTTGTGGTCCTATTAAGCCAGGTTTATAAGGCTGGCCTTTGGTATGTGAACTTAAAAATGCTTGCTTATGATTCCTAGTGTATTTGAATACTCTATGCAGGGATGTCAAACTCGTTTTCACTGGGGGCCACATCAGCCTCACAGTTGCCTTCAAAAGACCCAACATAATTTTAGGACTGCATAATGTAACTTCTCCTTAACAGTTCAGTGAGAGCTCGGTGCTGCCGCCGGGTAGAAACAAGGCGGAGGGCCGGATTCGGCCCGTGGGCCTTGTGTTTGCCACCTGTGCTCTACAGTGATTTCTCCAAAAGTATTTTGACCTAAATGCAAATGGTTAGTGTATGTATAGCACTTTGGACAATTGGGTTGGCAGACATTTTTCTACGACTCATAGGCTGCTTAATATCTACACTGAGGTGAGTTCTAATATGTTTTAAGTGTACATGAGGTGCTAATAAATATTTGTTCAACTAAATTCATAAGAGTGAATTCTCTTTTGGGCTTATTTGATAAGGGGATGGCAGGAATTAAGGCTTGATTTAGAGGCAGGGGGAGGAAGAGGCAGGCAGGACCACTAGGTTTCTAGTTAGATTATCTGGTAGGTGACAGCCAGGAACAGACCTGGGATCAAGAGGGGTGACAAAGGAAGTTGATCACAATTAGTTTAATGTGTCTCTGGAGATACCAAAAAGTTCAAACCTACATGTAGTTTGAAGCTCAAGGCTATAGAAAAACCTCCAGGAGAATTGGGAAACAGGAGCGACACTAAGCCCAAGGGGGAGGAGTTTCATGAAAGGAATGGTCAGCAGAGAGTGAGATAGACCTTTGAAATGTGTCCACGGAAATGGGCAACATGACGTCAGAGGAACAGTGGGGAGAGAGCAGATTTCTTGTGTGTTGAGTGAGAGGTGAGAATGTGGAGTAGTGTAGACTCCTCTCTAACTGAAGGAGAGAAGAAACAGGAGGTAAGGGAGAAATGAAGCTTTTTTTTTTCTTTTAAAGATTGGGAAGGGCAGTTGAAAACAGGAAGGTTAAAACTATGAATGGGGAGCAGCAGGTGGCAGGTTCTGTCCCTGACTGGTGCGCGTGCAGGAGGCAACCAATGAAACGGGTGCGTGGGTGGGTGGAACAACAAATCGAGGTCTCTCTCCCCCTCCCCTTTCTCGGTCTCCCCCCTCCCTCTCCCTCTCCTCCCTCCTTCTCTCTTCCTCTCCCCCTTCCTCTATCTCTCAAAATCAATCAATACATTTGAAACATTTTAAATATGATTGGGGATGGTGACTGCTAAACCAAGGCTCCAGAGGAGACGGGAGTGAATGGAATGGAAGGCCTCGAAGGAGTGGACCTTGGATGAGAAGACATGTCATCCTCTGAGACTGGAGGTAAGAATATATAAGTTTGCAAGGTGAGAAGGGGAGATTTGAGAGTTTACCTTACTTGAAACTTGTTTGCTTTAAATACTGAAGTTTTCAGGCTTAACAGTTTCACTTTGTCTTAAAAGTCCACCAGAAGTGGAATGCAGTATTGGTTGCTGCTACCTCATGTTTGGAAGCCGCATGGCGCTGACCAGCCGTGAGGCCGCGGGCACGCTCTGTGAGCCCCCTGGGCTGGCCTCATCTACAAACGATGCGCTAGGTGCTCTTTGAGGTTCCGTCTAGCTCCTTGCTACTGTGTCTAGTCCATCTAAGTCGCATTTCTCAGTGAATATGCTGTAGGCATTCAATTTGGCTCCCTAACTACTATTAAGTATGTTTCAGTGATACCTTTAAATTACTCTGTGGTATCAGGTAAGCCATGCACGCAGTTTGGAAGATACCCTGATTTCTAGAAACATGAATCTCAGCTCTGTTGTGTGACTAGGGAAATAATCTGTCTGAGCTTCTGGTTTCTCTTACAGAAAATGTAAAAGCGCTGATACCTACCTCATTTAATCTCCACTACAGGTCTATTATTATGTGTGTAAAACACTCATTGTGCTTGCGAGCTCTGCAAGAATTCAGTAAATAATAGGTCCAGAATTTTGTATTCCACATCTTTATGACCAGATGTGTGCAAGAATTCAGAAAATTTTAGATTTAAGAAGCTACTCTGGGGCATAGGCACTTATATATATGACGTTTTTCCCCAGCGGGGTCTGGGGCAGCATCCACAATCAAACACATTAATATTTCTGCAAGAAAAACATGATGAAAAATACAAGTAATTCTGTATCAGTTTAGGGTTTTCCTCCAAGTGAATTTTGTACCAAACAGAAACTTTTTTTTTTTGCTTTTTTATAACTTTCTGGATTTTAGGATTGCCAGTAAGTATTGTGGACCTGCACTAACGAATCAGCATGTATTTATTAAGCCCTGCTCTGTGGCCAGCTCTGCCTAGCACTGTGGGTATTACCAGCGAGTTATAAGCCTCGAGGCCTGTCTTTCGTCTGCTCTGTGTAGTTCGGACCGTATCTGGAATCCCTCGTGAGGTGCAGAGTGGAGAGAAGGGCATGGGGTGACTAGGAAACTGGGCAAAAGACTGGAATTATAAGAGAAGATATTTCAGTGATCACTAAACATGAAGAAGTGCTGAACCTCATTTGGAATCAGGGAGATGTGTATCAAAACCACAGCGACATGCCGGCCACTCTGATGAGTGGTGGAGAAAAGAAGTCTGCTATGGCGAATGCTGGGGAGGAACTCATATACACTGCTGGCGGCAGAGTAAATTAGAAAAGCCATTTATAAAAAACAGTTTGTCTTGCCTAGTAAATCTGAGGATACATACACATGTACCCCATAGTACAATATTGCCACTCCTTAAAGACATACCCTAGGGCAACGCATCAGGATACATATACAAGCATGTGATGAAGGAGACACAGAAGACTTGGAGAATTTGATTTCTTAGTCTGCATGGTGATTCTATGGGTATTTGCTTTGTAAGTATTTATTAATCTCTGATACATTTGTATTGGTGATATGTTTCACAATCAAAAAGTGTCTTTAACCTGGCTGGCATAGCTCAGTGGATTGAGCACAGGCTGAGAACCGAAGGTCACAGGTTCGATTCCCAGTCAGGGTATATGCCTGGGTTGCAGGCGAGGTCCCCAGTAGGGGCCACATTGAGAGGCAACTACACATTGATGTTTCTCTCTTTCTCTTTCTCCCTCCCTTTCCATCTCTAAAAATAAATAAAATCTTTTAAAAAAAGTGTCTTTAAGAACATACAGGTTTTTCAGCTACATCTGTGTCTAAATAACTTTGTGATCTTGAGCAAAATAATTAATATCCTGCAATATTGTAAGGGTTATGGAGGCTAGCTTTTATAGTGCCTAATGGTGCTGGTAATACATTGGGTTGGCCAAAAAGTTCTTTTGGCTTTTTTCCATAAGATGTCTCTAGTACCACTTAGTTGTCTTTAACTTCATTCAAAACAATTTTGTTAGACTGTATTGTGACAGCTGTCATATCAGCGTGCATTTTTTAAAAAACCAAAATTGGTGAGTTTTGGTGTAACCATTTTAATATTGAAGATGGAAGAAAGTATGCAAAATTTTAGGCATATTATGCTTTATTATTTTAAGAAAGGTAAAAATGCAACTGAAATGCAAAAAAGAAAAGATTTGTGCAGTGTATGGAGAAGGTGCTGTGACTAATCGAATGTGTCAAAAATGGTTTGTGGAGTTGCGTGCTGAGCATTATTTCTCCCTGGATGATGCTCCATGGTCGGGCAGGCCAGTTGAAGTGGAGAGCGATCAAATCAAGACATTAATTGTGAGCAATCAATGTTTATACCATGCAGAAGATAGCCAACATACTCAAAATATCCAAGTCAATAAAGTTATTGGTGAAATGAAAAATGTGTCTCTTATTTTATGGAAAAAACTAAGTGGGCTTTTTGGCCAACTCAGTATTACAATAGCATCTTTCTATATACCGGCATTGTGCTAAGCACTTTCAATAAATGACCTAATTTTATCCTTCTTTCATCCCTATAAGGTTGAAGCTATTATTTTTTTTACTTTTTGTACACAAAGGCCCGGGGAGGTTATGTTAGGAAACTGGCCAATTCGCTTAATGATCAACTCACCAAGTTTACTTTTACGTCATCCATACACTTTATAATAACTCTCATTGAATTCAACACTTTTAATAGTTTTTAAAACTCTTTCAAGCCAGTTTCACTTGACCAGCTTTCATTTTATCAGCGTTTAAAGGCACGTTCCTTTTGTTCCTGCCCTAACTCCCTGCTGTTACAGAGGCTGCTGTATCCTGAGGGAGTTGAAGTAGAGAGAGGCCTGTTTGCCCAGGGAGAAGCAGGAGGGTCAAGCTAGGCCTGGGCTGCTGATCCCAGAGACGGATGTGTATTGGAAGGCAAGAAAATCTAAGATCTGACAGCTCTGTGAAGTAGAATAGGTAGGTGACATCCAGATAAAGCTGACTCAAAGGCAGTGATTTCCCCAAATCGCACAACCAGTGAACTGACAGCAGATATCAGAACCCAAGCCTTTTCACTGAAAGTAGCACCCCTTTGTGGGTATTTAATCAGAAAACTGAGCACAGAGAATCTTACCCTAAGGAAGGAATTGTTTAAGGATGGAATTTCCCTTGACTTGACCAAAATGACTATAATATATTGCAACATTGTTACCACCATAGTGTTAGCTAACAACTCCATCATGTCACATAATTACCATTTCCTGGGCTTTTTGATAATGAATGATTTGAGAGAACTTAGTTTCAGAATTATCAGTAGGAGCACAAGGGACATTAAGAAATAGAAGTATGACAACTTCTGGCTCCAAGTCCTGTGCTCTTTCTAGTAGCTTAAAGTTTCCTTATAAATGCTTATTGAATAACTAAGAATAGGGGAACAAATAAAGGAGTAGTAGATAATCTTCCCCAAACAAGAAAAACACAAGAGTTGGTAGGAAAGACAATGTTGTTCCCCACTCTGGCCACCAGGTGACACTATTTGCACAGATTTTGGTTGATTTCTAGACTAAAGCTACTGCCACCCCTGTGTACTGGATGTTTATGAAGCTGTCAGTAGCTCACAGAAAATTTGTCCTGAAATTTCAAAGATCTGTTAAAAACTTTGTTTTTCCCTTGCCACTCACTGTTTTGAACTCTGTGTGTAAAGGACTGAGCATTCCAACTACATACATATTACACCAATCCCAGCGCTTGAGCGATACAGGCCCTAACATTCAAAACCTTTAGCTTTCACTGTTAGGGATTAATTGGGCTTCCTGGCTAAAAAGGCAGTTGTTGAATTCTACCCTGCCTTTTACAGACGCTTGTTTTATTTTATATAAACACCTGTAAGGCAACAAAAGCCAACTCCAAAACATCAAGTGATGTTAGTGATTCTGTTTTTTTTTTAAAGAAATTCCTTTGAGTTCCTTTTGACACTAACATATATTTCAACAATTTCAACCCAGTTCAGTCCAAATCTTCTGCTTTAAACAGCTCTCAAGGACAGGGGTAAGAAAGGAAGAGGATTAACCTAGGGAGGACACTGAAAATATTCTTTTCCTTCTTTTCCCTTTTCCCCTTTCACTCCTTTCCCCGCTACTTTTTCTTACACTTTTCTTTCTTCCCTTTCCTGTTCTGTCTCACTGTGATATGCGTTTGAGTTTATTGATTTGAGAGAGAAACACCGATTAGTTGTTCCACTTATCCATGCATTCATTGACTGATTCTTGTATGTGCCCTGACAGGGGATTCAAGATGCAACCTTGGCGTATTGGGGCGACACTCTAACCAACTGAGCTTCCCACCCAGGGCTATTCCAACAATTTATTATGAAACTTTCAAATGTAGGGAAAAGTTGAAAGAAGTTATGGCAACTACTCCGATAGAAACCGCCTGGATTCTCCCATTATTACACAATGCTTGCTTCAGTACATATCCATCCATCCTCCATCAGCCAAGTCATCTTCTGTGACCCACTTACAGACATCGGTGACTTACAGACATCAGTACACATCTCCCAAACAATTCAGTGTGTCACAGGCCTTTTAGTCTGCCTGCCAACATAAACCTTTTGGGTTTACATCTTTTTAATGAAAAATACTGTGTACTTTTAATGCAGTTTAGTGGACGTTTCTTTCACTTGATGAAAAAGCATCTTAATTTCTTGCCTTGGTCCTACCAAGCATCACAGTGCTTCTGGTAATATGAAGACTACTCGTGGGCCAACTTCCTTCCTTGGGGCCCATAGGATGGCCACGGATTGGCTAGTCATTCACTGGTGACCATGGTAGGTTCATTGTCTTTGGCTGGACAAAGTCCTTAATAACCATCCCCATGCTCCACACTCCCTAACTTGGCTTCTTCTACCTGCTGTGAGTTTTTTGAGTGAGGCTCTTGTTCCTTCCCACATGGATTAGGGAACAATGTCAGTTTCCAGAGCAGAGTGTGTTGCTATGGGAACCTAAAGTTATTTGGAGTTGCAAAATGATAGCAAGTAATCAGTGACACAACCTGAAACATTCCATAATTGTCCCTGGAGAATAATAAGGTAAAACGTTTTATTCTTAGATGAGGGAACTTCTGTGCTTTTGTGCTTTCGGGAGCTTCAGGGATACAGTGACAGAGCTGCCAGGGGCTGGGAGTGGGCGGCTTCTGGTGGCTAAGACAGAGTCCTAGTTTTTCCTGGTATATGTCTCTTACACAGGTTATTTTGTCTTTCTGCGGTACAATTTTCTCTTCTTGAAAATGGGACATCATTTCAGCCCACAGCCGAAAGGGGCCTTGGAGCTGTCTAAAACTGTGTGATTCTCCGAAACGGATGATGCCTGCACAGCACTTACCAACTTTTAACCTACAATATACCACTTACTCGTCAATTGTGTCTGTTGTTTATGGTCTGTCTCCCTCTGCTGGGACAGGGATCTTCGTCTCTTTGGTTTACCAAACACCTACAATGTGTCTGGCACACGGGAGGGTCCCACACATTTGCTGAAAGAATAAAGGAATAACTTTTGATTATATGGAAAATTAAATGTATTCATTTTTCCCATCAATGATGAGTAAATGTTTATTGATTTAGAATCTGAACCTCTGAGTTATTTCAGAGGTTCAGTTAAGTTCTTAGAGGTGTTTGCCAACCCAAGAAAGTGGCCTCATACTTTAGGAATATTTTTCATACTCTGGGGTGAAATAAAAGTTGTCTGGCCAACTATTTTTGTTATATTTTTATATAATTTCAAAGTTACAGGAAATATACAAGAATAGTGCAAGGGAATCCCTATAACCTCTGTCCAGATTCTTCGATTGTTTATGTTTTCCTCCGTGTGCTTCCTCACTTCCTCTGTGTGCGTGTGCTTCTAAAAGTTGGGAGTAAATTGGAGACATTGTGTGCTCACAATCATAAATATTTCACGTGTATTTTTTAAGGCCAAAGGCATTCTCCTGCATTGCTACAGCTCAGCTATTGAAATCAGGAAACGGAACACTGACAGAGTACTGTTATCTGACCCACAGCCCACTTGTGAGTTTCACCCACCGTCCCAGTAACGTTCTTTACAGCTGTTTGCACCCATCTGGATCCAGGCTGGGACCACACGTTGTGTTTGGCTGTTAGTCCCCTCTCATCTGAAGGTGCTCTTCAGCCATTCTTTGTGCTGGTTTTGAAGAGTACGAGCCAGTCGTTTTGTGGACTGTCTCTCGATTTGGGCTGGGCTTCGTGTTTCCCGGTGAGTGAATGCAGGCTGCATGGGCATGTTGAGCAGAAGTGCTGCAGAGGTGATCCATGCCCTCAGGGCGTCATAACGGGAGGCGCACTGGTTGGCACGTCCCGGTGTTACCGGTGTGAACGTGAAGCACACGGTTAAGGTCGTGCCTGCCAGATTTCTCCTTTGTGAAGTTACTCTTTTCCCCTTAGAAGTTACTAAGTACTTTGTGGGGACACTCTTTGAAACTACATTCCTCATCAAACTCTCTCCCGCTAGTTTTAGCATCATTCCTTCTACACTTATTAGTTATCAGTCTATTATAGGGAAGAATTTTTTCTTCTACCTGTTCATTTATGTGGACTCACAGGTTCTTATTTTATCCTATGGTTTATAATCCATCACTATCATTCATTGTTTTATTGCTCAAATTGGCCCAGATTTCTGGCTAGCCATTTGCCTTGGAAACAATTTTATACAAACCACAGTTTCCAAGTGTGGTTTTTAAAGGTAGGAATAATTAAGTAAGAAGAATCACTTTGGGCAGTTTTCAGTACCAAAAATCATCCTATATAATGAAATATGTTAAAAAATCAAGAAAGGCCCTGGCTGGGTGGCTCAGTGGGTTGGAGCATCACCCCATGCACCAAAAGTTTGTGGGTTCAATTCCGGTCAGGGGTCAGGGCACATACCTAGGTTGTGGGTTCGATCCCTGGTCAAGGGGTCAGGGTGCATACAGGAGGCAACCGATTAATGTTTCTCTCTCTCTCTCTCTCTCTCTCTCTCTCTCTCCCCCCTCTCAAATTAATTAAAACATATCAGGTAAGGATAAAAAAAGTGGTATATACAGATAATGGTACACATATAATGGAATATTATTCAGCCTTCAAGAGAAAAGAAATTCTGACATATGCTACAACTTGAGGACATGATGCTACGTGAAATCAGCCAGACACAGAAAGACAAATACTGTATAATTCCACTTAGGAAGAGTAATCAATACCATAGAGCCTGAGAGTGGCAAGGTGGTTGCCAGGAGCTGGAGGGAAGGGAGAATGGGGAGTTAGTGTTTAATGGGTGAGGAGTTTTGGTTTTACAAGAGGAAAAGACTTATGGAGATGGATGTGGTGATGGTTGCACAACATTATGGATGTATTTGCTACCAATATTACGAGCGTCTACTTACAATGGTTAAGATGGCAAATTTGATATTCCATGTATTTTACCACAATTGGAGAAAAAAAAAAAAGGTTAAGTTAAATGGATAATTCCCAGTCTGGGCAACTCCAAACATGTCGATCAAGGAGGTGCCACCATAACCACTTCACTATGCCAAGTACATTGTAGGGATGGAAAGCTTTTCCCTTCTCCCCTGGTAGGTTTTCAGCTGGTGTAATAATTAAATCGACATAAGACAGTTTAACAGGAGAAAAACAAAGTTCATATGTACAGGAGCCCCATAAAAATATGAGACCCAAAGAAACGATACACTTGTGAAGAGTCAACAAGACAAAGAAGTGTGGGCTTGGATGCCCTAGCTGGGTGGCTCAGTCGGTTTGGCTGTTGTTCCATACACCGAAAGGTTGTGGGTTCGATTCCTGGTCACAGCACAAACCTAGGTCATGGTTCCATCTCCCATCGAGGCACGTACGAGAGGCAACTGGTTGATGTTTCTCTTTCACATCGATGTTTCTCTCTTCTCTCTCTTTGTCTTTCAACTAAATAAACATAAAACATCTTCAGGTGAGGATTAGAAAAAAGTTTGGGTTTGAGGTAGTAAATACTGAAGAAGAGCTAGGTTTGTTCACACAGCCCTCTCGGCCTTAATTTCCTGATCTCTAGTGACAAGGATGCCTTGTGCCCTCCCAGTACAGGGGGGCACCTTTCACACGGGAATTTACCTCCTGCTTTCAGGGGGACAAAGGAGAGTCAGTGTCCCTGCACTGGCTGTTCTGTAAGTGACTTTGTTTCAAAAAAATCAATATGAGAAAGTGGCACATTTTGGGGTGGCATGTGCTGCTGCCTTTCAGCATCATTTCCTTGTTGGTTGTGGCTCTGGCAGTGGCTTGGGAATTGGGTTAATTGTCACCCGCTGGTGGAAGTCTGAGAGGTGTTGCCAAATCGTACGCCCGTTTTCCTTCCCTCACTCACTGGTAGGCTGTCCTCCAGGGAGTGGTGGTGGGGGAGGTAAGGCTTTCCATTCTGACGCTCCTCAGCCACCTCCTGCAGAAAGAATGGATTGGGGCAGGGTGCGTCCTTGAACTCTGGCCCAGCACAGCTTTCCCCCAGATCAGTCTTTTGAGGGTTCATGCTTCATTCGTCCTCAGTGCAACAAAGATTCAACGAAAAGCTTTGTCATAGTGTCGTGCTTGGGAGACAAGCCAAGGAATAAGGCGGCCTCAGCAAAGTGAACTGAGTTATTTTTCCTTCCCCGCTCTGGGGCGGGGAGAGCCTTGGGCAGGGTACCTTTTGATGTTCCCTAATTCTAGGAAGCTTTGTAATGCAATTCAGGGCAAGGGGAGGGAAAGGCACCTCTGGCGTAATGAGGGCAAGAGCGGAGACATTGTTTCCCGGCAAACAGGACAAACACCAGAGTGCTAGAGAATACCAATTTCTCATTCGGATTAGAAAGGCAGGGTCTCCAGGAGGAAACCAATTCTTTCCGTGGAGGCATGTTTGCTTTCAGATATTTATCAGACTAGAGCTTCACCCTGCAGTAGAAGCACCCACAGCTCCTTTCTCCCTCCGTGGACCCAGGGCTCGCCCTTGGCCCTGGACAGGGACGGCCCAATGGGAGCCGACAATGACAGAGAGGAGAGAGGGGAGAGTGTTAGGGAGCCTGGGCACGTCCGCGCGGGACACCCTCTCTTTGTCACTCAGGTCACATCCATAATTCTAAAAGCTGAACAATCTACTCGGTGCCTCCCGCATTGTCTTCCCAGGGCCCAGAGAGACACTGGAAGTGAAAGTATAAAATGCTGCCCGGGTGCCCTCGGCGACCGGCCCAGGAAGAGTTCGCCAACCTCTTTCTTCCGGTTTCTTCACTCCAGCCCAAGGCTTCTCCACTGAGGCACTATCGGCATTTTGGATAATTCCTTCTCGAAAACCACTGTTGCTAATGAAGTGGTGGCCTCAGAGCTCCTGCAGCAGCTCCTTGCAAAGGCCCGGGAGAGGCCCTAACAATGTGTTCTCAGGGTAAACGTGTTTGTAAAATTGGCAAAAGCAAGATCTTTTAACTGCAGTTACTTAAGACCACTCATGGTTTCCTTTTACTCCAACACTTCAAAATAAAATTTATTTTTTTAATTCTGTATCCTTTTCTGAAAGATGGTCCCTGATGGGGTTTAGGACATGCTACCCCAAAATGCGGCACCTTGGCATATGAAATATTTTCAGTGGAAGGAATCTGAGACAAAGGCGGGGGCAGGATGGCCACTGTGCCTTCCTCCCCGCACCCGCCCTGCGCCCTTTGTCTCTGAAACTGGTCATAAAACTCTCGTGGGAGAGGGGCCCTCCCTATCCCTGGGGGAAGGGAGCATCCTTATCTCTGAAGGAAAAGGGATGCCAGAAGAATCCTAACAAACTGGCCCTGGTTGACTATCATTGTCTCCTATATGTGAACTTACCGTATTTTTACGTAATTGCTAGTCTTCATCAAATCTAGCATAAATATGCTCAGGTTTCTGAGTCTTCATTCAGGTTCCTTCAGGTCTTGATTTCCTTACGAAGCCTCCAGTGTCACACAGAACACATTAAGTAAACATGCGTGCATTTCTCCTGTTAACCTGTCTTCTGCAGTCTCAGTTTTTGACCCAGCCTGGGCTCTAAGAGGGCCAAGGAAGACGGTTCCCTCCCTGTTACCCTCCTCCACCCCAAATAGCCCATCTCAGGCCCCACAAAACCCAGATCTGACCCTGGAGTCTGAGGACCCTGGGCTCAGATCTTGGCTCCACCCCATCTAAAAGTAGTCTAGAACGTTACATCTCTTTGAGCCTCAGTTTCCTCATTTGAAAAGGGGGTTTATTGATGGCGACCCCTGTTAAGATTCCTGTAGAAACTAAGTGAGCAAATACAAGTCGCCCCTGCCCAGGACAACTGAACCCTCAATAAACGGGAACCATCGTGAAGGTGGTGATGTTTATCCTTCCTGTCGGTGGAGATCACATGCGGTGACCCCCCGAGTTAGGGAAAGGACCACTAGCTTCCCCAAGGGTGGGAGACCAAACTGACGCGGAGGGGCTACAACATTTGGCTAGACCCACGACACAGCCGATAGTCCGGGCTCCACCATGGAGAATTGCAGAGGACAGAGGACCCAGAGCTACCTTCGTGGGTGTCTTACTAGGAGGAGCCCCCCTTGTGATGAGCCCCCAAGTATTCTCTGGGTGGTCGCTTCATCTGCAGACCCCCTGTTTAAATAGACACAGCAGGAGGGACTTCACAGGTATCGGTATGAATTCTGTTTCTGAAATGGAGGGCAGCTTCGGGGATTTCACGACTCTTTAAACAGTAAGACACATTATATCCGTGTGCTTTGTGCACAGGCTACGTTTTGCAGCTTTTGTTTAAACTTGAAAAGCATGCTTCTCCCGTGTTCCTGCCCCTGGCTCACCATCCTCTCCTGGGCCTGTGCTCCCTGAAGTGAAACAGGCCTCTCTAGGATCCTTCTGGTTTTAGCAGTGTATGCAAGTCTGCGGAAGTCTCCACCAAACCGAAAAGAACATCGAGAACTTGAGTCTGGCAGCCTGTCTGAATGCCTCCCCGCTCAGCCGCAGAACGCGCTTCTGCCTGGACACCTGACGTGGGAGCCTGACCGCTGACGCTGGCTGCGCGCTGGTGCGTGCGTTCGGGAAGGGCTGGCAGACCGAGATCACCTCGGGCACCAGACACCGGGAAGTGGGGCTTTCGGAGAGCGGGGCCTCCGGTGGTAGGAGAGGGTCAGCCTGGCCGGGGAAACTGCGGGGCCCCTCCGCAAGAAGTGACAGCAGAGACAACGTGCGCCGTTCGTAGGACACGTGCTGTGCCCCGGATACCGCACTAATTGGTTTTGCGCGTTCTCTCCCGGAGCGCTCCTGACAACCCTACAGTGATACCGAATGACGGATCTCCTTTACTGAGAATCTTATGTGTGCCAGGCCCCATCCGAAGCGTTTGATGTCAGATCTCATTTGATCCTCACACTCTGTGAGGGAGGTACTATTATAATCCCCAGATTGCAGATGAAAAAACTGAGACACGGTTGCCCAGGTGACACAGTTCTAGTGTGGCGGAGCTGGAGAGCGATCTGGCTCTGCGGGCCCTGCTCCGTGCTTCGGTGCTCTTCTGTCTGTCAGGGTAGTTCCAAGCAGGCACGGTTATTAGTTCTATTGTATGAACGAAGAAACCGAGGCTCTGAGAGGCAGAGTGACTTCCCTAAGGCTGCACAGCATGTGAGTGACAGAGCTGGCATTCAATCCCAGGTTTATGTGTGTTCGGAGCCCCATGCTGCCTCTGGAGGAAGTTACCAAGGGACCCCTGTGAGCCCAGCTCTGGGCTGGCGCAGCTGGGGAGACGCGCAGTGGCGGGGAGAGGTGGCAGAAGTCGTGGCAGGCAGAACACACCTCTCTTTTCCCTGGCGCGGTCACTGATTAATTCACCGTGTGACCTCAGGCAAGTCCTGCTCTGGGCTCCCGAGGAGTCCAGTCTGCAAAGGGAGGTTGAGGCTGAGTGCTCTCTCAGTTGCGGCAGGGACAGGTGATGTGGGGGAAGGCTCCGAGGCTGCGTAGGAGACGCGCAGGTGGAAACGTTGAGGGCGAGGCAGGAGGAAGACAGCATTTCGGTTCGTGGGAACCAACCGAAAACTCAGCAGTTTGAAGGAATGGGGAGGAGTGACTACTCCCTCTCCCTCCCTCCCACCTGCTGTGCCCCGGAGTTACCCACCCCTGGTACAGAACCTGCCCAGGGTATTCATCCGACCTGGAAGCTGTGACTTCTGTGGCTCTCTTCCTCGCCTCTCTGACTGGAAGCATCTGTGGGAGGCAGAATGACAAGAGCACATGCTTTGGGACCCAACCCACCTGGGTTCAAATCCCAGCTCTGTAACTTCCTAGCTGCGTGGGCAAGTCGCTTTCCCTCCCTGAGTCTCAGCTTCCCCATCTCCAGTAAGGGGATAATACCACCCCCGAAGCTCGTTCTAGTGATTGACTGAGAGGATGTGGTCAAATCTCCTGGCAGTGAACGTGGCACGGTAAACGCCAGCTGTTATTCTTATTAAGCGGTATGAATGCTTCAATTCCAGCTAGTTAATTGAGCAGCCGAAACATTTTCCAAGGCAGCAGGCGCCCAGTGGCTGTAAAAACAATCTGTGGGCTAAAATCGCTGCAGGATGCAATGAGCGTTAAATTAAACTAGACAATTCATGGCTGCAGAGTGCTTTGTCCAGTGTGTAGCACAGAGCGGGCGGTGCTCCAGAAATGAGACGCTCCTGATGTTTATAATGCAACGGGCTTTCTCATGCAGACTTTAGACGGTTTTAGCACAGTGCGAATAACCATGATGTGCAGAGGATTTTTTTTCAGGAATTCATCTCATGCTCTCTAGCAAGAGGCCTCTGTCTTGTGCAAGCACTTTATCTCTGTCGACGAACCTCATTAGGTTCTATCCTGTACTTTCTTTAAAAAGTTACTTTTTGGCAACCTTGAATTTAAAACTGGAAAAGGGATATGATTGCTGTAGAACCAGAGGTCTGGTGTGAGGTTGCCATGGAAACAACTGCATGTAAACTTTAGTTTACAGCCCGCCCAGCCAAGTTATTGATCAGGAGGGAAGGGGAAAAGCTAGAAGCGATTTTCTAAAAAAGGAAGAGAAAAAATTCCTAGGGAAATGCTGACAGAGGAAGAGAAATCTTTTTTCCGCTCAGGGCAAAGGCAGTGAAAAGGGTCCCGCTTCTGGGGAGGGCAGAGACTGAACCGCATCCTTCGGAGCTGCCTTTCTTTTCTTATTGTTCCTTCTGTCTACGGATGGAGATGGGGGAGGACAGGTGTAAAGAAGAAAGGAAAACAATGGAGCTATTTAGTAATCCCATCTAAAACTATATAGTCTTTTTAAAAGCTTTTATATATTTACTTTTGTTTTTTAATTTTTTAAAGCTTTTATTTATTTATTTTTAGACAGGGGAGGGGAGGGAGAAAGAGAGGGAGAGAAACATCAGTGGGTGAGAGAGAGACACATGTCCCCAACTGGGGACCTGGCCCGCAACCCAGGCAGGTGCCCTGACTGGGAATCAAACCGGCAACCTTTCAGCTTGCAGGCTGGCGCTCAGTCGACTGAGCCACAGCAGCCAGGGCAAAAAGCATATAGTCTTTATGGCTGTGAGGACATCACTGGTCAGTAAGAAAAGCCATGTGTAAGGGCTGTGGTCGTTAAGGTGTCTTTAAGCCCACAGAGACGTTTATAAGGTTTGCATCCCAGGCAGTCTCAGACAGCTAAGAGATGAAGAATGAGCTAAAAGTATTTTCTGTTTCTAGCCAGAGCCCCAAGTCAAGCTTAAGCTCAACAGTAATAAATAATAGTGAAGAATTAGTGCTATCTGGCTACTTACATTAAACTAATTTTTGTAATAATTGTATGTATTTAAAGGAACATATTATTATGTTCTAGTGTTTCTTCTAGTGTTTCACTGGCTTTTCTAAAATGCAAGTTTCCTCTCCTCACCAACCACGCCTCTGCTACGCTTTGGGGTCATCAGCCAAGTCGCCGGCCAGCTGGCAAACGTTTCGTAAGAGTCCAATGTTTGCCTGGCCCTGTGCTAGTCCTGTGGGTGCAGTGAGCAGAGCCCCTTCCCTCGTGGATTTTATAACCTAGGGAGGGAGGCAAACAACCAGTGAAAAAATACATAGTTGTATTGTAAGTGTGGGAAGTACTGAAAAGGACAAGTCCGGAGAAATGGAAGTACGAGCCTGAAAATCACGTACTGGAGTGGTGCTCGTTGAGAACAGGAGTCCCGAACTCCAGCTCACCGGTTTTCTAAGTCCAGCAGCTTTGATTTATTTATTTTCTTTAGTATTCATGGCATGAAAGATACAAAACAAGCATGATCCTTGCCCTCGGCCAAGCTTGAACGCACAGTAGGAAGACAGGTATGGGTTAACGACCTGCTCAACACAGTAGTTCAGTCATTGGAAAGTGGTTGTTGCGACCTCCCGACAGTGCTGAGCACGGACGTGTATTATCTCATTTCACCCTCCCAACACCTCCATCTTGTCGGTACTTCATTACCCCTGCGTTTTTCATGGGAACTGAGTCACGGGTTGGTGAAGCGACTAGGTCAAGGCCGCACAAGTAGGGAGTGGTGGAGGGGGGATTTCAGCCCAGGCAGTGAGGTTCCAGAGGCAAGGCCACCGGCCGCTGCCAATCAGGCTGTGCCAGCTGCTCTTTGAACCCGTTTTGGGCAGAGGCAATTGGTCAGGAATCTGGAAATGTCAGGCTGTGGAAGTAGTGGGAACAGCCAGAATTCAGAGGGGAAATCCTCAGGATCCAGAGGTACAAGGAACCCCTCCATTCCCCAGAGTGGGGGTTCATCTGGTCCCACCTCCTCGCTGTCCGCTGAGCCGCAGTCCGGGCCTGCTGTGAGGAGGCCGGAAGCAGAGCATCAAGCAAGTCTGAAGGGCTGGAGCGGGGAGGCCTGGGGGCGCCCAGGTTCACGGGCCACGTGCTGGGCCTGCGTCCTGGACTGCGAGCGGAGAGCAGCCACCAAGCATGTGTGGCCCTTGGAAATGGTCCTGGGAAAGGAGAGACCACAGGAGACCCTAGGAAAGAGGGCATGGAGGTGACAACACTGGGTTAGGATCCCCGAATGTCATTGACCACTGCTTGTCAGTGACCACTGAGTGGCCTCAGGCAGCCATTGTACCACCCTGAGCCTCAGTTTGCTCAGGGTCACAGGGCTAAGAAGGGCGGAGCCTGGACACACGCCCAGGCTCTCCCCCCACCTACCACAGTCCTCCCCATGCTCAAAGGCCCAGCCCCCACGCCGACCAGCTTGCTCTCTGATGGTTTCCCTAAAATAGTCCCATCACACAGAAGTCCGCTCCTCCCCGCCCCCTCCGCTGGCCCCAGAGCTCCTTGAGGGCCGGAATGAGGTCCTGCCCCTCACCCAGGCCAAGCCGCCCCGAGCACTCAGCGGAATGGGTCCGTGATTGATGGATACAACTATTTCCCTGAAAAATAATTAAAACCAACTGGGCACTTGCAACTTCAGCTGCTGGGGTGGCAAGTGCTGCCTCGGTTATTTCTGAAATAATTAATGACTCGGCTTGTCTGATCTCACTTGAAGTGCGAAGAGCAGGAGAAAGGGGGAGTCACCGCCTCTGCCTCAGGAGGGACTTGGAGGGTTATTTTTGTAAACTGGGCCTCTGAGCCTTTGCTGAGACAGGCCCTCCTTTCCTGCTCTACAGCCTTCAAAATGGCACAGTCTGCCTGGTTCTGACTGAACCAGCCAGACTCGACGTCCCCCAAAGAAACAACCCTAGACACAATTCCCCTCACACTCAGGCACACGCGTTCCCACACAAGAGCCCCTGTGCACGCCCCTGCCCAGCCATACCCACGAGGGCACACCGGGGCCCACAGTACAGTCAGAGCCAGAGGCACGCTGTCACCCCACAGTGCCTAAGGCCAGCGGGAGGATGTCACATCTACCATGTGCCAGGTGTCACTCCCTCTCACAACATCTGCCCGGGCAGGAGCTTTATCACCCTCACCCCCATTTGCCAACGGGGACACTGAGGCTTAGAGAAGGAAAGCCCCCTGCCCAGAATGCCACAGATGGGTAGTTCATGGCAAAGGTGGATTTGAAGACCAAGTCCGTTGGACCCCGGAGCTCTTCGCCAGAACATTAACCCAGGAGAGCCAGCAGGCCAGTGGAAACCAAGCTGGCTGGAAACCCTACTGGGACTAACCATTGAGATTCAGCCCAGGCCTTCATGCTATGTGGGAGCAAAGCGTTGCTGGGATGTCACTGGGGAGTGACTATCAAAAAGCCACCGACTATCTGCTTCTCCCAAAATAATGAAAATGGGACTCTCAGGGGCCCAAGCAGCTGTCCAGGGACCACACACCTGGAGAGTCTGCCTGTTTCTCTCATGCCGGGCAAAGGAGGCACTCTGGAGATCAAGCCTGTTGGGTTAAAAACCCAGAGGACAAAGAAACCAGTGTCCATCCTGCCAATACGGGCTCAGGACTCCAAGAGAAGCTCTTCCCGCCTGCCTGAGACACCAAGAGTTTGCATGAAAATCTTCCAGACCAGAGTCCTCAGCTTGAATTAATTAAGCACCGTGACAAAACAAACAAAACTCCCAAAGCAATGGCAATTTATTTTGTTTAATTAGAAAACTTATGTATGGCCCTAGCTGGTGTGGCTCAGTGGATTGGGTGCTGGCCTGTGAACTGAAAGATTGCCAGTTTGATTCCCAATCAGAGCACATGCCTGGGTTGTGGGCTGAGTCTCCCAGTAGGGGGCGTGCAAGAGGCAACCGTTTGATGTTCCTTGCACGTGGATGTTTTTCTCCCTCTCTTTCTCCCTCCCTTCCCCTCTCTCTAAAAATAAATAAGTAAAATCTTTTTTAAAAAGAAAACTTACATTTGGTCATTTATAAAAAAAATTTCTTGCCCTGGCTGGCGTAGCTCAGTGGATTGAGCGCGGGCTGCAACCAAAGCATCGCAGGTTTGATTCCCAGTCAGGGCACATGCCTGGGTTGCA
The DNA here is from genome assembly GCA_028533065.1 of Trachops cirrhosus. Taxonomy (NCBI): domain Eukaryota; kingdom Metazoa; phylum Chordata; class Mammalia; order Chiroptera; family Phyllostomidae; genus Trachops; species Trachops cirrhosus. The sequence continues at coordinate 12,717,939 of CM052542.1, read as the reverse complement.
GGCCAGGTCTCCAGTGGGGACCACATGAGAGGCAACCACACATTGATGTTTCTCTCTCCTTCTCCTTCCCTTCCCCTCTCTAAAAATAAATAAATAAAATCTTTTAAAAAAATTTCTTTAGGCGTAAACAAATACATGTGTGTATAGTGTTAGGGCTTTTGTTTCTTCTGCTTTCTTATTGTACAAAAATACTCTTTATTGTTCTGGACCATAGTTTTTTTTTTTTTATTTAACAACATTTTGTGGACATCTTTTGTATTTAGACGTGTCTATTCTTTCTTTCTGATCCTCACCTGAGAATATATTTATTGATTTTAGAGAGAGAGGAAGGGGGACAGAGAGAGAGAAAGAGAAGCATCGATGTGACAAACATTGATCACTTGCCTGCTGTATGCACCCCGACTTGGGACCGAACCCACAGCCCAGGGATGTACCCTGACCAGGTATCCACCCTGCAGCCTTCTGGTGCATGGGATGATGCTCCAACCAACGGAGCCACCTGTCATCCAGGGCTCTAGTCTTTTTAATTAAAGTTTTAATAAGTAATATATTCACGTGGTTCAAAATTCCAAGAGTATCCAAAGATGAGCTCGCCTCCCACCCCTCTCCTCCAGGTGTGGGCTGTCTCCCCAGCTTCAGCCGGCATTTTTTCTTGTGCGTCCTTCCCGAGCTGTGCTAAGCATGGATAAGCAAATGTGTACGCACTGTCCCTCCAGTTTTACATACTCTCTGTTCCTTGCTGTTTTCATTTAATACCATGTCTAGAGGTCATTTGCATCCATATGCAACATTTTATTCTTTTTTAGTAGTTAATAATATCCTGTGCTAGGTGGGTAGACTACCTTCTCCCTTCTCCCACTGATGACCTTTAGCTTGCTTCCCCAGTTTCTTTGCTTTTTGGCTGTTACAAAGAGAATGTCGGTGAATCTCCGGTACACCTCTCTCTTTGTTCTCAAGCTTTTGTTCCCATCTGACAGATTGCTAGACGTGGAATTGCTGGGTCAAAAGGGATGCATGATTTAAATTTTAATAAATAGTGCCAGATTATTTTCCCAAAGGTTGTAGCAATTTGTAGCTCACTGACACTTGCCCCCATTTTGTTAACTGTTAAAATGTTTGCGAATCCGATGAGAGAAAAATAGCATCTCCTGGTACTACATGTGTGTGCCCCTGACTTCTCCGTGAGGTGCAACATCTTTTCATAAGGGTTTCGGCCACTTGCAGCCCACTTCTCTGAGTAGTCTGTGTGCTCAGCCCATTTTTCTAGGGGATTCTCTGTTTTCTTCTTATTTACTTTGTAGGACCATTTTCGCACTGTTGTAGGTAGACATACTTCCCTCTAATTTGTTATTTTGACTTTGTTTAAAGTGCCATGTGCCAGGGAGAGAAAAATTTATTTTTTGTGTGTGCAGTCAGATCTGTCAAGCATGCTAATTATTTTTAAGGAAAAGAAATTTATTTTTGTCTTAAAAGAAAAACATTTTTAATTTAGATAGCGTCATTTCAGTGTGAGTGCTGATTTTGCTTGCTTGCCAGAAGCTTTGCTATTGTAAGTGATGTGAAATAAAAAAGTAACATAAGTCCATTACACTGGTTTGTTTCAAAAAACTCCCCACCACCAGGCGATGATGACAATGATGACAATGATGGACAATGATGGTGACAGTGACGAAGTAGCTAAGCAGGTAAGACAGCCACCCCAAGTTACTGGTGGCTGCGTTATTACATTCGTGCGATGCCCATTGGAGAGTGAAGCTGATCAGTAGAAAAGAGAGCCTGGAGGCAGCCATACCTAAATGGTGCTCTTTTTGGACTTTTTTTTAGTTATGTGAGCCAGTAAGTACCCTCCACCTGTTTTTTTGCTTGGCTCAGAAGTCTTCACTAGCAGTACACTCAATAAATATAAGTGAAATGATAAATGCTTTCTTAGGATTTGTTGCACTCTTTGGCATACAGTAGGTCTTAATCAATCTTTATTACATGAAGTCCTCCAAGTAAGAGAGAAGAAAGCTTGTCTGTTTGGAAACAGCCAGGATGAAGATAAGAAGCCTAAGATCTTATGAAAAATTGGGGGCTGCCTATTTTCATATATTCAAGCCACCCTTTGAAGCCCCCGAGAACCAGAAGGGTCTGGCCCGCCCAGGTGTGACCACCCTGTGTCAGTACCGCGCATCTCTGGTGGTCCTGTTCCCTTGAACGGGTCGTCAGAACAAAGGCTTCTCCCCCAGGTGTGCAAACGGAGTTGGAGGCCATCACGCACTGGGTCAAACATTTGATCTTCAATGAAACAAGCCAGTGATAGGTTATCAAAGGCATTACTAGGTCTGATTTCCAGTACAGCTCAGTCTAATGGCCGTAGTTAGAGTCGATGCAGGGGCGTTAACCTGGGTCCGTGGAGCCCCAAGAGACCCACGGGCAGAATCTAGACAAGTTACGGACTTAGGGAAAACCACATTTGTGTTTTCACTACCTCCTATCTGAAAGTTAGTTAGTGTCACTTCAGTTATGAATGAAGGCAATAAACCATATTCTATTAGCAAATCCTGTGGCTTTGGCTCCAGTAAAAATCATAGATATTTTGGTATCATATTACGGTTATTGCAGATAACTTAAAATATTGCTTATCATCATCACGACTTTGAAATTAGAGTAGTTAGTAGACCAGACACCAAATCTTGTTATTTAATGTGTTAATAAGGAAATACTATTATTAGCACTGGCTGGTGTAGCTCAGTGTACCGAGTGCCCACCTGCAAACTAAAGGGTTGCCAGTTCGATTCCCAGTCAGGACACATGCCTGTCTTGTGGGCCAGGTCCCTGGTTGGGGGGACATGAGAGGCAACCACACATGAATGTTTCTCTCCTTTTCTTTCTCCTTTCCTTCCTGTTTCTCTAAAACTGAATAAATAAATACTTAAAAATTTAAAAAAATAAAAAATAAATACTATTATTATAATACCATGAATTTAAAAAATATATATTTTGACAACTGTATTTCATTATAATTCATTTCCTTTGTGATCCTCTGTATTTCTTTACATATTTAAAAAAAAATTCCTTATATTTCAAAACATGTTCTGAGGTGGAGTCCATAGGTTTCACCAGATTGCAAAGGGGCCACAGCACACAATAGCCTGAATCCAGTTCTTAGCCTCAGTGAGCCCGCAGTCTGCCCATCTATACATGAGGAACACTAATACGTACGAGATTACTGTGATATTTAAATGAAATTAGCATACTGTCTAGCCTGCTGCTTCGTGTACAGAAGGAAATCCGCACACTGGCTTCCCCTTCTTCCTTGCAAGCAGTTCCCAGCTGGCGCAGCACAAAACCCAGGGATTTGACACCAGAGCTTCCTGGGTTCAAATCCTACTGTTTCTGTTTTATTTGCCATGTGATGTTAGCTTCTAAATCTGTTTCCTTGTCTTTGAAATGGGGTCATTTCTGTCCAGCAGCGTTACAAGGATGAACGAGTCTATATATGTAAAATGCCTCCCATAGAGCTTGACGCCGAGTGGGTTTCAAAAAGTAGAATCTGCTATCATCACCCACAGATCCATCAGTTCCCCTTCTTCGCCAGGGAACCACCTTCATCCCCAGCCCACCCGGAGCAGGGTCCCAGTCATGCTCTTCGGAGAGATCAGTTGGTGTCTGGGGATTTATCCCTGAGTCTCCTTCCCCCCACAGGATAAGCTCCCAAGGCAGCCTGGTGCTGTCATTGTGCATAAAACACTCGATGGTCAGAGCTGACACATCCTCCAGACCTTGTCCTGTAAATGGGGAGACTGAGTCCCAAAGGGGTGAAGGGACTTAGTCAAGGTTGTGCGCATTGCCTTCAGCGACACGATTGAGTTGCAGTCCTTTCTAGAATTTGCTTCATCTCTTCTCGGCAGCCTTCCCACCCGAGAAGGAGAATGAGGGAGTGCACCCTCGGCATCTAGGGAAAGGGTGGGTAAATTACAGTGAGAAATAATGGAACAGCCAATTCTCAAGCACTGAATCGCGCCTGGCCTGCTGTTGGGAACATCATCATCTCACTCCCCCTCACTTCTATCTCCATCATACAGAAGAGGAGGCCCCAGTCAGGGCCACATTCTCCTCCAAGGTCACGTGGCCAGGGTTTGAACCCAGAGCTGTCTGATCCAGCATGCACACTCTTTCCGCAATGACATCCCAAAGCCCCTCCTGCTTCTCTAGTTCACTCAGGTGCAATGACGCTGTGATTTTACAGTCTTGCTCTTGCATGGGGTCGGCACTGCTCCAGCTGGGAGCCCCCACGCCAGCAACCTCTCCGTCGTACCTCCACCCCCACGCCACACCCCCATTAGGAGTTTATGCCCCCTGCCTGCTCCATCTGGAGCCCAGGTTCAAGAGGGGCCCTGGTGCTGGGCCAACCTGCTGCCCACTCCACGAGTACCACAGTCACTCTTTCTCAGGTTACAGGGCTGCGCGACCTGCTAATTGTGTTTGTGTTTGGGTTGATTTGTAGTTGCGCTTAGCATGCATCCACACCCCCCACCGCGGCAGCAGATGGGCACTTGTGCCTTCCAAAGAAACATAATTAAGGCAATTTAGCATCTTCCTCCAAGGATGCTTTTCCTCCTCCTCCACCAGGGAGGAAATGTCTTTGGAGCTCTTTAGAATGTTTGAGATTCAATTCAGCTTTGCTCACAGCTGGTCCAATCTGGGGGAGGAGGGAGAACTAAGGGGGAAGATGGGGGAAGCAGTTTTTTGTCTAGGGCATGGGGCAGGTGGGGTGGAGGCACCGGGCATGGGGGAGGGGGGACTCTGTGCTTCGTGACTTTCCTTAACAAATTCCACAAGGATCCTGACTCAAGCCAGGCTGGGAAACCTTTGATTTTGAAGTATGCTTTCCGTTACTGACTATTTATTTATATGCTTAGTTAGTTACTTAGTTAATTAGTTAATTAGTATTTGTGGAATGTTAGAGCCAGAAGTTACTTTAGTAATTTCCCTTTTATAATGTGGAGCATAAAGTCTGATGTAAAGTAGCTTGCTCAAAAGCTTCACAATTCACTTTTTCTCTTTCTTTATATATAATCATATAAGTTACATGCTTGTAAAAATGCCAACAATGTATTGTATGTAAAAAAGTAAAAGGTGAAACTCCCTTGCCCCGCCCCCCCAGCTGACCACTGTTGGCAGCGTGGTGTGATCCCTTCCAGGTTACTTTTCTAGCATTTACGTGCAGTTTTATAGTTTTGGGTACCTGAATGGGACCACATATGGTTCTGTAACTTGCTTTTGTTCACCCAGAGAGCTTATCATATCAATACAGAGAGATCTACTGGGTTTTTCAAAAATGCTCTACAGTAGCTCATAATGTAGATATAATATCCTTTATTTCACCAAAAGGAATGCAAAAAAGCACTTTGGTCCTCTTCATTTTTTTGCACTGTGATAGCATACATCCGTGTGCATGTGGAAGAGCATTTATTTTATTTTATTTATTGATTTTAGAAAGAGAAAGGAAAGGAGGGAGGGAGGGAGAAACATCAGTTTGTTGTTCCACTTATTGATGCATTCACGGTTGATTCTTATATGTGCCCTGACTGGGGATTGGACCTGCAACCTTGGCATATGGAGGCAACCCTCTAACCAACTGATGTACCTGGCCAGGACTTGGAAGAGTATTATTGTAAGGTGATACTTAGCAGTGGAATTTGTCGAGAACATGCTTGCTTAAACTTTTGATGGTTGCTGCCACGTTGTTCTCCAAAACAGACTGTCCCAATATGCACTTCTCCCAGTGGTGAGTAAGGGTCCTGTTTCCCAACATCCAGACCCAAGCTGGATGTTACCAACCTTTTAAAATTTCTCTAGTCTGATGGGTGAAAATTAGCCCTAATGTTTCAACATTGTCTTTTGAATGGATGTTTATGTCTACTTGGAATTTCAAGGTTCTTTATGTTTGGAAGGGAACCTCTGAGACTTTTTTAAAAGATTTTATTTATTTACTTTTAGAGAGAGGGGAAGGGATGGAGAAAGAGAGGGAGAGAAACATCAATGTGTGGTTGCCTCTTGTGCGGTCCCTATTGGGGATCTGGCCAGCAACCCAGACATGTGCCCTGACTGGGAATTGAACCAGCAACCCTTTGCTTTGCAGGCCGGCACTCAACCCACTGAGCCACACCAACCAGGGCCCTGAGAATTTAAAAGGATGCTTAGGAACCTCCAATGTGGCTGTCAATTCTCCACACCAGAAAGTTCCCTTGAATTTTAACAACTGTCAAACTGTCTTGTCTTTAGAGAGACAAGAGCTGCTCTTTCCATAATACCTGATGGTTAAATTTGGAAGCAGCATTCGTGTGTGTTATTTTTTCCGAGCCACTTTTTAGAATTAAATCTGCCTTTCAGCTTAGTCGGGTCACAGTGGGAGTGGTCTGACGGACCCTAAAGTCATAGAGCTGGTAGCTGCACGGGCCGGCTCACAGCATCAACCCCATCTCCCTGCTCAGTTCAACATTGAGAAAGAACCTTCTACCTCCCAGTTCTCTCTGTGATAGAGTTACACAGGGCGGCAGAACCCTTTGGGAACCAGGGGGCGTGAGTGTCAGGGATACGAGGGGGGAAGGGCAGGGAGGCAGCTTTGTGGAGCCATGTCGGGGCCAGGAGCACCGCTGGCTCCTCTTCTCTCATCTCTTTGAGCCTCGGCTCTGGAGTAGCCATCCCTCACTTCCTACGTTACTCGTTTCACAACGCCCCCCGGGGAATCTTGATCTCATGGGCTCCCCTCCGTCCTGTAAGAGCAGATGTGCCAAGTGTCATCTTCTGTTTGGAGAAACAGACTCCGGCTGAGTGGCGTGGGCCCCAGAGCCTATGTCGAAGTCCTGGTCTTGTCAAGGTCATCAGCTGTAAGACCTTGGGCAGGTTACCACCCTCTCTGGGCTGTTCCCTCACCTGCAAAATGGGGACAACGAAGTACAGACCTCATGCATCCGCTGGGAGCTTTGTATGGGAAGCGCTGCGCAAGGCAGGGCCTGGCGCCCAGCAAGCAGCGAGCGGGGGCTCTTATTTTCTCCCAGCTCTTCCCGCGGAGACCTGAGGTTCTCTGAGCCTCAGAATGTTCATCCGGCAAGTGGGGGTGATAATCCCCTCCCGAAAGGCTGTTGATAATTATTTAAGGGTTGCACCCAGTGCCTTGTCACCCTCCTGGCCTCGTCTGTTCCTCTGACCTCAGCCGTTTCTCCATGTTTGACGTGGTCAGAGGGGTGCTGTGCTGGAATGCTCATCCCCAAGGATGAGGATGGGCACGACCAGCCTGTGGAGGGCAGCAGGGTTAACCGAGGACACTCTCTGTGTCCGAGTCTGGCCCTGGGCCTCTGAGAGCCATGGGCTTCTCAGAAAAAGTCCTGGTTTTTCTTCCCCCGGCTTCCCCACAGCCACTGTCCGGAGTCAGGCCCGCACTTCTTGCGTTAGTCTCCTGCCTGGTCTTCTCTGGGGTGGACCCTCATCTTCATCCATCCTGCACCCTAGTTCTGGAGTTTTTTCCAGCTCACATACCAAAGGTGCAGTAAACCTTCCAATTCAGCTACTGTCCAAGTACCTGATTTTTATTGAGCACCTGGCATGGCGCTAAATACCTGTAGGCATCATTTCATGTGTTCCTGGTAGATACATGAAAAAGCATACAGGTAGATGCTTTCATTATGCCCATTGTACAGATGCGCAGGGAAGGAACCCATCCAAGGCCACATCGCTGGTAAGTGGAGGAGCTGGATGCAAACACTAAAATCCTCACCGCAGTCCTGCAAGGTTTTATATCATTTTATTCCCTCAAGAAATCCCTACTGTGTGTCTAGCACGTGCAGGCATAAGCCTCGGTCCGGGGACGGAGTGGCAAGCCGAAGAGACAATAGTGGGGGAGATGGGTGGTAAACAGAATAAAAAGGTAACATCAGTAAAGCGCTAAGAAACACACGCTACAACAGGGTAACCAGACAGAGCACTGTGGGGGGTGCTGGGGAGCAGAGAGGAAGAGCGAGTGAAGGGAGGGAGAGAGGAAACAGAGGTCAGAGCGGTGACGGTCCGGCGGAGGTCCCCTGGCAAGAACGAGGGCTAGGCGAACGGGAACTCAGACCCAGGGCCACGTCCTCTTCTCTGTGTCTTGCAGCCTCTCTTCCTGAGAGATTCCCAAGCCCGCCGGGAGCTGAGGTGTTGAGTTCAAGGCTTCCTCCTGGCCATCTGCGGGCAGAAACATCGAAGTCCTTCTCAGTGGCTTTGTCATGACTTAAACCGAGATGCTAGAACATCAGCTCCTCTGGGGCACGTACCTCCTCCCACAAACCACTTCAGCCCTTTCGGCTGACATGACTAGTTAGACTGAGTTGAATATTGCCTCAAAAGCAAACAAACAAACAAACAGAACTGATGAGTGGGTTTTGTTGAAATGGCTCATCTGTCCCCATCCCCAGTCTATGTCGGTCCTGCTGAAAGTCGGAAGTCAAGGACAATGTGTTCTCCTGGCAAACGGCTGATCCTCCAGCCTGGCCTGAGAAGTCTCAGAGTGCAGAGAGGTAGGAAGTGATGTCAAAGCATTTCTCTCCGTGACAAATCCTGGGGATCTTGTGGTGGCGTGTTGGGGGTAGGGGAAGGGGTGCTTCAGATTTAACAAACATTTAATGAGTGGCCAGGACCAGGGATAGGTGGTTCTGTATCGTGTTTCATGTAATTCTCATAATAGCCCATTGATGAGGAAACGGTGGCTCAGTGAAGGGCCCCCAGCCCAAGTGCACACAGCCAGTGAGCAGCCGGCCCGCCTAACTCTCAAACCCATGTTCTTTCCTCTCACACGCATTATCTCCCTTCTATTTTAGCCCCCAGCTCGTTCATCTCCCCTACCTCCAACTCTGCAAGAAAGATGTTGCTAATCTCATTGTGTAAGAGGACCATGCCACTGAATCGGTGTTGTCCCATTTTACAGATGATGCTACTGAGGCCGAGGGAGGTGCGGTGCCAGAATTAGCACTCAGGCCCCCTGACTTGCCCCTGCACCCCAACAGCCCCCGGGGAGACAGTTGGAGTGGCATGAGTAGGGACATCGGGACTATCAAACGTTGCCTATTGCCTCAGCCAGCTTAATTATCTTTAAATTTGCACCACAGAATCTAACCCTTCCCAGTTTCTGTAGGGACAGATTCTTGGCTTGGGGTCAGAGCAAACGTCCTTCGGGAGCTGAACTTCTCTGCTGTAGCTTAAACCCATCACAGGTTGATCCAGTGAAGAGAGGCCCCTCCCTTCCTGGCGGGCACCAGCCTCCGCCCTGCTGTCCCCTCGGATTTCTATTCCCTGGGCGAAGCAATGGAGCTCTTAATTAAATTCTCTTGTTAGAAGTCAAGCTTGAGAAAAACAAACAGAAAAACCTCTCCTGCGGGGCCTGCTTCCCCCCCACTAGCTCGATGCAGGAGAGAGCGGCATGGCTGCCTGACACCCGTCCCTCGCTGCTCCCAGGGAATTTCCTGTCGGTGCCTTTCTTGGCTCAGCCCCACCCCGCCTGGAGCAGAGGAAATTGTGATGGGAGGTGTGGGATGTTATCAGCAGCTTCCAGTTAGGAGTGAGTCTCTGGGCTCCAGTGACGGAGGAGGAGGAGCAAGGGGAGACTTCAGAGACCAGGAGTAGGGGTGGCAGGAGGCATCAGGACCATGTGGGCACCTGTCTCCAAGGACAGCGTACACCTGATCACATGTACCAGTACCGCCTCTCCCTAAGTGACTCCCATTCTCCCCTGGCCATACACTAATGGACTCAGGGAACCACGGAGAGCTGGAAAGAGCACTGGACTTCGAGCCAGGGTCTAGTTCGGATCTGTTACTAACTCACCGTGTGACCGGTTAATCATAACCCAAGCAAACTGCGAGATTACATGTTAAGCGTTATGCTAAGCCCCGTGCATGGATGATCTTATTTAATTCTCACAAATCCATCCTTTTCTTTTTCCCGAAGAAACTGAGGCTCAGAGAGGTTACTTGACCTAACACAAAGTCACACAGCTGGGAAGCTGAGATTTAAACCTAGTAGCCTGGCTCCAGATCCCAAGCCCCTAACCACACTCTCCAGTTAGTTCTTCCTTGCAGGTCTCAGTTTCCCCATCTATAAACAAACAGGATTTGTATACCTGAACTCCAAAGACCCTTCCAGGTCTGACAGTCTGTGCTTTAGTCAACATTCACTGTATCGCCAGGCCCTGGGCTGGGGATACAAAGAGCTAAGTAAGGCTTCACCTCTGTCCTTGAGTAATAAACTCTCTGAGAGAAGAAACCACGCCTTAATTCTCCTGGATCGCCTTGCGCCACTTGCCACAGGCACTGTGCAAAGGGACGGTGCTCGAAATATTTGTTGCCTAGACGTGTGATTAGGTGTTGGGCACAGCTGAGGTCCCATCCTGTTACCACCCTTGCAAAAGAAAGTCACTTAACTTCTGTGTCTGTTTCTTCTTCTAGCGGCAACACACAAGAGGACGTTCCTCACCGGGTTATGGCGAGGACGATGCACGTTGAGCACATAGCATAGTGCTTGACACATTAAAAACTGCTCCGTGAATGTTAGTTCCCTTCCCCGATGAACTCTCCACCCTTCCCTTCACCCTTGTCACTGGCCGGTGAGGGGACATGCTGGATTTGTTGTCCCCAGGTCGAAGCTGGGAACCACTTTCTGCAGCTGGGAGCGGGGAGCGGATTTACTGGGCTAGGTCCTGCGAGATGAGGAGGGAAGAAAGCAGCTTCCCTGGAAAGTCTTCCCCTGGATTCTGATTCCCATGCAGGCCCTGCTCCTCCCCAGCACAGATGTCCTCTCTGTCTAGACAGCTCTCCCCAGAAGAAATTGCCAGCCACAGGCTGTCTGATGACAAAGTGTTCCCCAGACACTGACCCCATGACACACAATTCAGTCACCTGGTTCAGAAAGGAATAAGCCGGCCTGCCACTTCCCAAGCGGAGGGGACTCTACGGGAGCGGGGGTGGCTTGGCGCCTTCTTCTTCCATCCATCCATCCATCCATCCATCTTTGGTTAAGGCCTACCATGTGCTGGACATGGGGCATACCTACGTGAATAACAACGCCTGCCCTTCCCAAACTCATAATGTTGGGGAGGTGGACACAAAACAATTACGAAAGGTGTGGCATCCCAACTACAGTTAGAGTGACAGGGAACACTCATGGAGGCCTTGCTGTGTGCCGGGCTCAGCGCTGTACACTTCAGATGTGTGATTTTCTGAGCCCCCATCAGAACTCCGTGAAGTAAGGACTGTTATTGTGGTCATTTTACCACAAGCCACCTGAGACTTACAGAGCTTAGAGAACTTGTCCAGGGTCGCACGGATACTGGAAAAATCAGGATCCAAACTCAGTCTAAGCGTTGCATCAACACTTCCAACCCCCACTCTGCCCTCAGACCCCCAAGGAAGGACCCTCCACTTCCCTTCTGGAAGAACGGGAGGGACCCCGCAAAGCAGAGGCTTTGTAGAACGGGGCCTTGAGGGATGCGTCTTGGTAGACCAAGGAAGGAGGAAAGATTCTGGAAATGAAGGGGACTCTGACCAATGGAAATGAGGGCCAGAGCTTTCTAAATGAAAGGGGAAGCGGCAGCCAGGTTTGAGAAGGCAGGGTGTACAGCGTGGGAACAGACTGGGAAGAGGCTGGAATGCCAGGATAAGGGAGTTGGGACCTCTCGCAGAAGGAGTGGGAGGGACTGAGATGTCTGGGCAAGGGATCCACGTGCCTTAGGGAGCCTGCTCCAGGGGAGCGTGGAAGATGGTTTGGAGGGGATGGGAAGCTGACCGGGGAACTTGCCCCAAGGTTTCTTGACTGTGGTGGCAGGGATGGAGATTGTGGTGGGCCTGCTGATGATGCCCCTATGGGGATGTCAGAGTTCAGGGTACCAGCGAGTGTCAACCTGCCCTGTCCCATCATGCCTTACTCAAAGCCCTTCCCTGGCTCCCACAGCTCTCAGGATAAAGCCCCAGGTCCTTCACCTGGCATTTAAGGATCTTCACAAGCTGACCCCTTCCTGCCCTCCAGCCTCATCTTGACCCCTTTCCCCGACTCTAGCAATATCTACAGACCAAACTCTCTCTATAGCCTCTGGGCCTTTGCACATGCTGTTCCTTCTACCAGGGAACTTCTCCGCTTCTTTGCCCCTTTTTTGCTCAGGTGCCTCCTACCCTCCCCACCCTTCAAGGCCCAGTCCAGGTGTTCACCGTGCCCACCTCCCAGGTGGGGCATGCTCCCCTCTGCTACCTCTGTCCCTTCTCCCTCCCTGGGCTGTGCTTAACTGCATGTGATTTTTTTCCTCCCTGAACTGTGAGCTTCCTGAGAGTGGAGACTGTGCTTAACACATCCGCTGGCCCAGGGGGAGGGCAGAGAGGCTGAAGTGAACCTTCTCCAGCAGACCCCGCTTTTTGCTTAAACCAACTTCCGAGTGGCATTTACTACCTTGAACCGCTTTTGCTGTTCAATGACGCAAGCTTCTTAGAGCGTACTGAGATGCTGCGTGAGGTCTGCCCTCTCTCCTGTGCCTTCTGTGGCTCACCCCTGGTCGGGGCGGCTTCTGGGGCCGTGGGGTCGTTTCAGTGAGGACACAGTTCCAGGGCGCGCCTACACTTACCCAGCCATGTGGACTTCCCTACTGCAGGAGCTCAGGCTGGGACCCCTGCAGCAGCTGCAAGTGCTGGGGCCGTGTAATAGGACCCCTGCCTCCCCTACCTCCCCTAGGCCTGTTCACCTTGGGGTATCAGCAGCAGTAGCTATTCTGGGACATGCCTCCATTTGGCACCACTCAATCTCTCCTACGTTTTCTTTGGGAAGAGAGCCCAGGGCCAGAGTAGAGTGAAGAAGGCTGAGGCGTGGCCACTGATAACTCTTGTCTACTTGCCAGCAATTGATTTGCCTGGGATTTGCACTAAGACAAAAAGAACTTTTGCATTATTCATGATCATCGATCACAGCCTCCCAAAAAAGAGAGAGAGAGACTGACAGAGATGCAGGCTCCAGGCCAATCACCCGCTGGTAAACCAGAAGGGTGAGGTGTGGAGCAAGCGGGGCAAGGCCAGGTGGGCAGGGAATTCGTGGGGCAGGGACACCGAGGGGCTGCTGGGTTTTTGGTGAGCCGAGCTGTGTGGGCAGTGGGTGCCGCTGGCCTCTCCTACACCCAGCTCAGGAGATTTCACAAGAACTACAGATCACTTCACAATGATAAGGGCGTGGACTCATCAAGAGGACCTAATCCTAATGGCAGGGGCGCCTAACTACAAGGCCTCAAAATACACGAAGAGCAACTTGACAGAAAACCCATAAGGACAGAGAAGGCCAGCTCCACCTGCACCACATGAAATCTGGACACGAGACGCGCCCAGCGTGGTGCCTCTTCAGTGGACATTTCTCATTGCTCCTCTTTGTGCTCAAGCCTCTGCGTCCTGGCTCTCTGGAGCCAGGTAGAGTCACCCCAGCACCCCTGATACCTGCTGGAACCTGGGGGCTTGCCTCCCCTGCTTGGAATCTGCTGTTTGAACGAGGTAGGGAGCTGCCCCTTTCCCTGCCTCTGACCTCAGCTCCTGCCCTTCTTTCAGCCCCAGAGCCCCCTGGTCACAGCCCCCTCAGGGTCTTAGCCTGCTGTCCCTCACTTGGAAGCTGTCCCCCCACATTTCTGCAGGGCCCACTCTCTCGCTTCCTGTCTTTGCTCAGCTGGCACTTTCTCAGTGAGACCCCCTGACCTCCCTGTTCAGTGCCTCCCCTCACTCTCTGTCTCCTTCCCCTGCTTTACTTTCCTTCATACCATTTACCTCTATAAACGTGTCCTAAGTTTTACTTCTTACATTCATGTAAGCTCCACTGCGTCTACTTGTTTTGTTCTCTGCTATACCTGCAATGCCTAGAACCCACCGGATACACAGTGGACTGAGAAATACTTGGTAAATGAATTTTTGAAAATCCAGCTAGGGATGAACACAGCGGACAGAGCCGGGTGCGGGAGCCTAGGCTTTCACCAAAGGTCTCTGGGCGTGGTCCACGTCTCACCACCACCCCCTACTCCAGACCCAGGCCACCCTCCCTCCTACAGATGGGGCTGGGGTGGCTGCGAGGGCGGGAGGTCCTAGGAGCTCCTGCGGGATTGGGACTGGGGCTGGAAGGGGCCGAGCCTCGCTCCTGGCGGGCGGGGGCCCAGTGGCGAGGAAGCCTGGCGAGGGAGGTGCTGGGGGGAGGGGAGGGAGGTGGAGGAGGAGTAGCAGGCGCAGGAAGAGGAGCTTGAGCCGGCGCTGCAGGGCGCTGCGAGGGGTGGAGGGAGTGCGGGAGCGCAGGGCTAGGGCCCGGGAGGGCCGGGGTGGCGGGCAAGGCGGGGCAGGGGCGGGCGGCGCCTAGGAGCTCGGCTGAGGTGACCGCGGAGATGAGGGGGTCGCTGGCCGGTGAGACGAGACACGGCGCGGCGCGAAGAAGCAGGAGCCGGGAGGGCGAGCGGGTAAGCGCTCGGAGTCGAGTGCCGCCCGGGGAGGGGCGCGCCGGGCCCCTCGCGGCTCGCAGTCTGGCCAAAGGAGCTGGGGCAGGGAGAGGGCGCTTGGGCTAGGGCCTCGGCGACCCCAGGCGTCCCACCTCCCGGTGCCTTCGGACGGGAGGCGCTTGGGGACGAGGGTCCCGGGGGAGTAGCGCAGTCCGAGGGGAGCGTCTAGGAGCGCCGTCCAGAGCCCCACGATGGAGGGTGGGCCGAGGCTGCGTTCGGACGAGCTGCGGGGTCTCCTGTGCGCGTTGGGGTGCCCCCAGTGGAAGCAAGATCTAGTGGGGCGGGAGGGGCGCCCCCACTGTGGGCAGGGGTCTGTGACGCCCCCACCAGGCCCCTGCGGCCCAGGGACGACGGGCGCTGCCCCCTGCCGGCCAGGTCGGGGTGCGGCCGTGGGACCGCCCTTTTCTTGAGGGGAGTTGAAGGAGCGTCCCACGTGGAGCCAGGGCTTCCAGACCAGAAGCCCAGGGGGCCCTGACTAGGTCACTGCATCTCTTAGAACCCCAGTTTGCACATCTATCAAATGGAGGGGATACTTCTCCTCCCATGCGGGATGGGGCGGGGGAATAAATGAGATACAGAATGGATGGATGCCTTTTTATAAACTGTAAAGTTCGGTGCAAATCCTAGCTAGTTACATAAAGTCAGAACTGGAAGGACACTAAGAAATCTGCTTTACTGCAGATGTGGAGAGTGAGAATAAATCTTGTCCAAGGTCACACTGCTTGTAACAATATAAGACTCAAGTCCCCCCCCCACCACCACCACACCAGCTCTGGGGAAGTTCAAGCATCAAGAGCAGGGGCTCTCAGTCAGGCTGGCTGCATTACAAACTGGGCTTGGCTATTTATTAGCTGTGTAACCTTGGGGAAGTTCTTAACCTCTGAGCTTTGCTTTCCTGCTGTGTGAAGTGGGAATAGCTGTGCAAATCAAATGGGGTCATTGTTCAGCACCGCACCTGTGCAGAAACAGCAGCTCAGTAGTCGGTGGCTGTCACTGCTCTGGGTGGCAAGGCAAACTGTCAGTCCTTTCAATCTCTTTCTTGGACTCAGTCTCCACTGTTTTCTTTCTTTCTTTCTTTTTAAAGGGTTTTATTTATTTATTTTTAGAAACAGGGGAAGGGAAAGAGAAAAAGAGGGAGAGACACATCACTGTGTGGTTGCCTCTCATGTGCTCCCTACGGGGGACCTGGCCTGCACCCCAAGCATGTGCCCTGACCGGGAATTGAACTGGAGACCCTTTGGTTCGCAGGCCGGCGCTCAGGCCACTGAGCTGCACCAGCCAGGGCTTCAGTGTTTTCTAATCAAGCGCACATTGTGGGTCTCTGCTGTCCCTTGGCCTGCACAGCCTCTGGCCAGGGTCTCTGCCCTCCTTCTAAGGACATCAAGGGATGCTTTACCAACAGAGCAAGCAAGCAAGCAAGGCCACCTGGGCGGATGGGCCTTCTCCAGCTTTTGATCCTGTCCAGCTGGTGGGGTGAAGTGAGTGGTCTTCATCATGGAGGCACCCGGGAAAGCCAGGCCCTAGAGGGTCGCATAGGAACGAGGGAGCTGGCCTGCTGGACATAACTGGCATGACCTAGTGCCTGCTCTCCTCCCCACAGTGCCCAGTACAGGGCTCGGAGCACAGAGGTGCTTCCCCCGAGTTTGTCACTTACCTTGTGGGTGAGTAGCGAAGGTGAGAACGCTGGGTCACCCCTTCCCTTCTGGGCCGCAGATGGAACCGTTCTTTTTGGCGACTGGGATGTGAATGTGTGCAGAATCTCAGAGCCGAGAATTCCGAGGACCTAAGAGGTTCCTCTCACTGCACAGATGGCTCCTGTCTGAGGCCCACAGAGGGGCGGGGGTCTGCCCAGGCCACCAGTGTCCTCCAGGAAGCTGAGTTCAGCAGAGTCTGTTTGGTCCTTCACTTTCTTAGCAGCCGCTGACCCTGCTGACCATTCCTTTGCTCCGGGAACACTCTCTTCTGGCTCCTGCAATTTACTGCTGTCTATTTCGCCTACTGTGCCTCCGTTTTTGCAGGTTCATCCTCCTTTCTACAGCCATTAGCAACTCTGCACTCCCAGGCCCTCCTCTCCTCTACTAGTAGACACTCTCCCTGGGTGGTCTTGTCCACTGGGCTTGAGTTACTACCTCTATATGCACATGACCTCATAAATGTGTGTCTCCAGCCCAGAACTCCCCTCAGGCTGGTGGCAGATAGGTGGAAGTGCTAAAATGAGCACGAAGCAGGGGCAGTATAATAGAGGATGAGAGCTACTTCATGTCGGCTGCTCAAAGCTTCGCCTAAGAGATGATATTTAAGGGGAGCACATGGTAGGAAATGAGGCCAGAGAGGTGGCTGGCTGGGGGTGGGGTGGGGATCCAGCTAATACAGGGCCTTGTGGGCCACGGTGAGATTTTGGATTTTATTTAGGCAAGAGAGCCAGCGGAGTGTTTCCAACAGGAGAGAGAGAAGGCTGTTATCTTTCCAGGGCTTGTCTCAGCCGTGGAAGAGGAGTTGCTCTATATCGATTGCAGCCTACTGAGCTCCTAGCACTGGAGTGGGGAGGGGAGCTCCCCAAGGAGCTTCCAGCCACAGGCACAAACAAACCTCCAGTCGGGAGAGGGTATAAAGGAGGGAGACTTTGCAGCTGGTTGACTAGGGAAGGCTTCCTGGAGGAGGTGGTTTTTGAGAAGGGCCTCAGAGAACAGAAAGCAGATTACAATCAATATGAATGAAGGGGAGTGGGAAAGATCACTCTTCCAGGCAGAGGGCAGTCTGTCAGCCTGAACCAAGATACAAATGCCCCAAATGTGTGTAGAGAAGTCGGGGAAAAGAAGACAGAGCCTGGAGGGGACTGAGAGGTCAAGCTAAGGAGGGAGGCCAGTCTGTTCAGAGAGCAAGGCCCTGGCCTTGACCATGTACTTGCTGTGGGACCTTGAGCTGATCTCATTAGCTTTCTGAACCTCAGCTTCCTCATTCATGAAAGAAATGGAATTGGTTCAATGCTGAGTAAGAGAGGGGGGCTTGTGCTGCTGGGAATGGGTGAATGAGCATACCAAGGAGGAAACAAGGAGGGACTGGTGTGGGTGAGGAAGATGGTGGCTCCATTGAGGACATCCAGGAGGAATGACCAAAGGACATTTGGGGCCAGAGGTACAGAGAAAGGTGTCAAAGGTAAAACTGTCAGTGTTCTTTCATTCATTCTTTGAGTAAATCCTTACCGAACCACTGTAAGTATTAAGCCTAAAACATATGGCCAGGAACAAAACCAGATCTCTGCTCCAGGAATATACCATCTTAGGGGTGAGAGCCCTACAGCGTTAGGCTGCAGGATGTCGAGAGATATGCGTGTTAATCATAAACGTGAAGCACTTTATGCACAGGGGAGAGGGGCTGACCCTGCTTGGTTGGAAGGAGTGGACTCGTTTCAGCCAGGAGGAGACAGTTGAATTCGATTGTGACATTGAAGTTGGAACTGGATGGGTGGGTGAGGCAGAAGGACACCCTACACAGAAGGCACTGGGCTTCATAAGACAGGGCACACCTGTCCCTCCTTTCTTCTGGAAGTCAAGTCCAACAGGGAGACAGGCAGTCAGCATGTGAGCCCAATGGAGGGGAGTCCAGTGTTATGCATGATAAGGAGACCAGTGGAGCCCTGGCCAGGTAGCTCAGTTGGTTGGAGCATCATCCCTACATGCCAAAGTTGAGGGTTTGATCCCCAGTCAGGGCACATACAAGACGCAACCAATGAATGCATAAGTGGGATAACATATTGATGTTTCTCGCTCTCAAATCAATAAATAAAAATTTTTTAAGGTGACCCACGGGATGGGGAGGAGGGAGTGATTTCTACCATTCCTAGGGGCCAGAGGAACCATGAGAGGGTTGAAGGAAACAAGAGGAAGGGCATTCCAGCTAGAAGGAGTAGCCTGTGCAAAGGCTCAGAGGAGCGAACCATAGAGTTTTTACAGGAGGAGGTCTCAGCCACGCTGGCGATGGGCTCTTTTGCTGAGCTCAGGTGAACAGGGGGATGAGAGGAAAGGGCTGGACTGTGCCATCTCAGGATCGGTAAGCAATAGGAAATGAAGAAATAAGATTTGGGGTGCACGGAGGGAAGGGTTCTCCCAGCTTCATTCCTGTGGAGTAGGTGCCACTGACCCCCACCTCCTCCTCTTTTGCTGATTCCATTTGTCTGCCAGGGCTCTGCTTCCAAGCCACTTTCAGAGGGGGTCTCAGGGTTGCAGCAGGTTACCTGTCCCTCCCACCTTCCCAAGGGTCCCTTTACACTCCTGTGTCATCCTCAGTCATGTCTGTGACTCCAGGTCCCGGGAGGGTTTCTCCAGGGCCACTGTAAGTCTCCCTAGGAGCAGGGTCCACATTAGTTTGCTCATGCCGACAACACGTGGCTTTAAGTAAATAGTTATGGAATGGATGAGGCAATGGCTGTTGAAATGGTTGAGGCTCAGAGAGGTTGAGAAACTTGCCCGAGGTCACAGAACGAGGAAATGGCAGAGCTGGGAAGCATTGGGTCTCCCCGACTCCAAAGCTTGTGCGCCTCATCATGGCCGTATTGTGCCTCCCAGCAGGGAAAGCAGATGGTGAATAGAGGATTTGGATCCTGTAAACACGAACAAATTCGGCGTTTAATTTCTAGGAAATGAATTCCTGTTGTTAGTACCTTGTTGATCCAGTCTGGAGAAGACAGCCTCTCTTCTGTCGTGAAAATGGTTTAACTCATCAGCTCAAGTGCTCTCTGGAGAGTGAGATGCGCAGCATCTGGTGGGGAAGGGCCGGAGCTCCAGCCGGGATACAGCCTTGAGGCTTCTCGCCATGTGGTCTGCCCTGGCGTCTGCTCCCAGAATTACTCCCCCAGTGTGGAAACTCGACTAGAGGGGTGTGTGTGTTGGGGGTGTGGGTGGATTTCAAAATACCAACAGCATATGGGGTGAAACGGGCAGGTAAGCCTCTGAATACTTCTGTCCTTCACCTCAAGTTCCTCTGCAAACTGAAGGCCGTGGAAGGGGCACGGATGGCAATCTGAAGACTTGGGCCCTGCTTGTAACTCACTGCGTGACCTCTGGCAAGCGTCTTACCCTCTCTGGGTCCCTCTCCCTCTCAGTACCGTGAGGGAGTTGGACTAAATGATTCCTAAGAGTTCTTCCCGCTTTGACACTCTGAGATCCTTCTTAAACCGTGGGGTTCACATTACTATTGCCCCCTGTACAAGTAACCCAGTGGAATCCACGGGAGTTTGTTAGAAATACGGAATCTGGGGTCCTGCAGTTCCCATGAGGCCTCCACGTGCTGCTTGCGCAAGTTCAGGGCGGGGAGCGCGGCGGGAATCACAGTCCCTTCTCTGTGGGCGGGGCTGAGTGCTGAACGGAGGAGTCCGGGCACCCCCCCTCAGTAAAAAGAGGCCCTTTCAAGTGGGAGTAACCAAGCCTGGCATACGACAGGTACCCAGCAAAGGTTTTTTGAATATGTGCAGGCATGCGTGGGGTAAATATTTGTGGAACGAGGAAGGGAGTGGAACTGACTTTCCTCAGCACCTTTTCTGAATGGTGGAGCAGGGGGTCGAGCAAGGCTAGGTTCCAGTCCTAGCTTTGGAGATTTAGGCAAGTACGTTTCTCTGAGCCTCAGAGAGGTCTCTATTATTCCCTGGGAAATGGAATAATAACAATAGGATTGACTTCAGAAGCTCGTGGTCAGACTTAGATGAGCTGATATAGCAGGTGCACTTAAAACAGTGTCTGGTACATAGTAAGCCCTTAATAATGTCGGCCATTACTGGACAATTACTACTATTCCAGCCCCTGACCTTGTAGCGCCCTGTGCTGCCTCAACCCCTTTATCTGGATTGCATTGAATTCCCTGAGAACAGTCTCAAAATGACCCCTAGAGGGCAGTATCACCCCTGTTGAGAACCACTGGTTCTAGAGCAGCGCCATCCAAGAGAAATACAATGCAAGTCACAAATAATATTTTATTTTATTTTTTTATCCTCACCTGAGGACATGCTTATTGATTTTTAGAAGGGAGGGAGAAAGAGGAGAGAAACAACGACGTGCGAGAGAAAAGAAACATCGACTGGTTGCTTTTCATACACGCCCCAATGGGGACTGAACCCGCAGCCTAAGCAGGTGCCCTGACAGGGGATTGAACCTGCGACTTTTCTGTTTGCAAGATAACGCCCAACCAACTGAGCCACACGAGCCAGGGTCACAAATATAATTTTAGAAAATTTAGAGATAGCCATGTTAAAAAAAGAAAGGAGTGAAATTAATTTCGATTATATATTTTATTCAACATATCCCGAACATTAACATGTAACGCATAAAAATGATTAATGAGCTATGGCACATTCTTTTTTGAACTAACCCTTTGAAACTCAGGGGATTTTACACTACAGTACATCTCAGTGGCCACACTTCAAGCCTTCAGTGGCCACAGGTGGACGGCAGTGACTATTCTAGAGTCTCTCGGCTTTGGCGCCCATCCCAGCCATGCCACGTATTACGTGTGTGGCCTTGGGCTAGTCATTATACCTCTCTGGACCTCAGTTTCCTCATCTGTAAAGTGGGGATACTAACTGCCCCCAGGGGTAGCAAGGGGAGCATTCAAACCCTTTGCCCATGTCCCCACAAGCACGGCCTCCCTCTCTTGGCCATGGCTAGTGTGCGCTGAGCCCGGAATGGAGGGCCAGGGAAACACACTCCTCCTCTCGGCAGAGGAAGGTGGTGGCGGAGGCAGCACGGGCAGCAGAAGCACTGAGCAGCTGAGCCGAGAGGGACGCCGAACTTTGCTCTGTGGTCTTGGGCAAGTCACCCACCCCTCTGGGCATGAGCAATCTCAGCCACCTGGGTGACATCGTTTGAAAAGTTTTTCCTAAATCATGGCTGCCCGGGAGGGGCTGTTCATTATAACGAACTAGAATGTATGGAGCATTTACTACATGGCTGGTGCTTTTTATTAAGCTCACTCAGGCACAGCAGCAGTTTGAGGTTGATACTGTTATTGTTGCTATTTTCCACGTGAGGAAACGAAGCTCAAAGATGTTAAATGACAAGCCCAGGGTCTCCGTTGGACCAGCAAGCCTGAGGCCTAAGGTTGCGAGGCACTCGAGCATTCCTTTTCCGGGTCAGCTTTTTACAAAGACAGAAGTGCCCAGAACACAGATGTGCATCCTGACGCATTTTCCCAAGGAGAGCTCTCCTGGCTGAAGAACAGAACGCGACTTGCACCCACGAGCCCCCTTATGCTTCTTCCCAGTCCCCGCATCCCGTCCCCGCATCCCCTCCCTGCAAGGGCATCGCGCGCTGGCGTGACTTCCACCAGCGCGGGTCAGTATTTCCCATTCAAACCGTAGGGAGTTTGAGTCACATGTGGTGCCATCATGTTGAGCTGCCCGACTTTGTGAGATCTCGCCTGCGTGGCTGGGTGCAGCATGGAGCTGGGTCCCTTCTCAGGGACGGAGGGTGCTGTGCCGTGTGAGGATTCCCCAGTGGGTTTGTCCATCCTGCTGTTGATGTGGTTTCCAGTTCGAGGTTGGTAAAAAGTGCTGTTGTCAGCGATTCTTGCACAAGTCTTTTGGTGGACACACATGTTTTTGTCGGCTTTATAGCTGAGAGTGGAAGTTTTGGGTCAGAGGTTTGGCTACTTTTAATTTCCTACATTTTCCAGACTTTATAATTAGGGAAACTGAGGTGAAAGATTGACTTGCTCGAGATACTGATTAGATTTCAAGACTTGCCCTCAGATATAGATACACAGATAGATAAACAGATAGATAGATACACACACACACACACACACACACCCCATGTTAAGACTTTTCAGAGCTTTTCCCACATCTGTTATTTTAATGCACCCTCATGACATCCCCGGCGTAGACTCAATGCCCCGATTTTACAGAGGGGGCCCCGTGTGGTGGAGAGAAAGGTGAAACAGCAGCTGTGGGTGCACTTCGTGCGACAGGAAGCACGCTGCAGATTTTGGGGAACCCTTCCCTGGGCAGGGCCCATTCATCCGTACCACACGGCTTCCAGAGAAAGACCAGGCAGACACGAATTCCTTGGCGAGAGTTATTCCGCTGCAGCAAATCTGCATCGCAGAGCCTTGGGTGTGTGGGTGTGTTTGTTTTTGTTTTTCTCCGATGAGGCTGGCTTCTGAGCATACCTTAAACCCATCCTTCCCCTTTGTTCCTGGCAAAGTTTTATGACTTAGTTAAAGTCAAGGCCCTTTGGAAAGGGGAGGTGATGATCTCCGGGGTAGGAGGCCTTAGCGAAGACTGATCAAAAGAATCCCTGCGGTGTGACAGCCACGGCGAGGCCCGTGTTCCCGCCTTCACTGAATCCACACAGCAGTTCAGGAGAAAGGCGCTGTTACCGCAATTTACATCTGAGGAAGAACAGCCCGGGAGGTGAAATGAGTTGCTTTGATCCACAGTGGGGATTGCTTGGTGGGAAGGAACTGAGAATCCTGTCTCATTTCTGCTTCTGGAGGCCTGTTGTGCCCATTTGAACCGGCTCAACTAGGAAAAGCAAGAGCTGGTACCGCCGAGGCTTCCTGGGAACCGAGGTCCTCATGGAGATTGGGAGGAGTATCCCGGGCCAAAAGGCTCCCTCTTCCTCCTCTCCTTCCTCCCCTGGGGCAGGTGGTTGCCCTCTCTGTCTGCTCCCTTCTCCTGCTTCTTTCTGCAGATCTGTTTTCTCTGTTTATTGATGGCTTTTCTGCTCCTCCAAAGCCACTTGCTGTGGCTTTGGTCCCGGCTGTGGCCTGGCGACTCCAGCCTCAGGATGCTTAGCTCTCCAGATGCTCCCCCTCCATCATCTGTCTGCCTGGCTGCGCGAGGTCTCCATTCTAAATCTGAAAGAGAGAGCTGCCTGGCACGTCTTGGCTCCCAAATCCATCCCGGTCCAATCAGCTGTGGTCAGAGGTGGCCTGAGGAAGAAGCTGGGGTTGGAACTCAGGTCTGTCTGCCTGCTTTCCCCCCTTCACCCGTCTGCAGAGGTGCTGGAGCTGAGGGATGCATGCTGTGGCTGGAGTTCTTGTGATCTGGGTTCCAGGGGTGACGCTGCTGGGCTGGGGGGAGGCTGAGGAAAGTCCGTGCTGCGGCTGTGAGGGGCAGGGGAGAAGCCCGCTGGTGTGGCTGACGGGTAGCTCTGACAATGGCAGCCATCACTCACTGGGATGGACAGTGATGCCTTGTTTCTGGTAATGGAAGGGATCTTGCTGGGGACCTGAATATGACCGGATACACCTTAGAGAAACCAGAGAAGTCATCGTTTACCACGCTGGGCATTTGGATCCATGATCTTACCCCTTCTTTCTCGACTCCTGTGAGGCATGGATTAGCATCTCCACAGCCTGGAGAGTTTGAATGACTTACCCAATGGCCACAGAGAGAAAGTGGAGCCACAGAGATTGGGACCAGAGACTCCCTGACATAAAATGTACACTTTCAGGCCCTGGCTGGGTAGCTCAGTTGGTAAGAGCACCATTCTAATATGCCAGGTTGCGGGTTTGATCCCAAGTCAGGGTACATACAAGAGTCAACCAGTGTCCTGGCTGGTGTGGCCCTGCAAACCAAAGGGTCACCTGTTCGATTCCCAGTCAGGGCCCATACCTGGGTTGCAGGCTAGGTCCCCAGTTGGGGGTGTTCGAGAGGCAACCAATCGATGTATCTTTCACACATGGATGTTTCTCTCCCTCTCTTTCTCCCTCCCTTCCTCTCTCTCTAAAAATAAATAAAATCTTTTTTTAAAAAAGTTGACAATGAATATATAAATGAATGGAACAACAAATAAAAGTTTCTCTCTCTCTCAAAAAAGTATGCTTTCAGCCACCGCCCTCCATCTTTGTTACCATTGTTACATTTGTACTCCACAGTTTACAGCATATCACATACATGATCTTACTGGAATTACTAAACACCCCTGGGGGGCAGGCTAGCCATGCTTATGTTCCCGCTTTACCATGGAAGAAACCAATGGTCAAAGGAGAGTCGTGACTTGTCCTCAGCTACCCGGCTCCTCCGCTGGTCAGTGGCAAAGCTGGGACCAGAATCCAGATCTTTGGGACTCAGATGTATCAATAGGTATTCATGTGTCACAGTGTATCAATGTTACTGCTGGTAGTATGGTTCTACAAAATTGTTGAAGAAAAACAAATGTATCATTCCCTACAAAAGATTTTACGAGGTCTGTCTGGAAGAAGTCCAGTCATTGTTAATATAATGAGAATGGTTTGTTAACATAATGAGAATGGACATTGATGCGACGTGGCAGCCACGGAGAGTGGACTGGACTGCTCATGTGTGAACAATGATGACTTCCCTGCACTAGTCAGTGGGGGGCGGTAGGCACCATTGAGTGAGCATGTGCATTCTGTGGTCCTTGCATTCCAGATGACTGAGGAAGTAGAGCAACGAATCTGCATCGGATTTTGCATTAAGCTTAAACATTCCCCGTAAAACGCTTTGGATGATTCAGAAGGCCACAGCTGTGGGCAGCTGGTGATTGGCAGCTTCATCACGACAACGTGCCCGCTCATGCATCGTGTCTCATAGAGTTTTTTGGCAAATCATCAAATCACCCAGGTGACTCAGCTCCCGTACAGGCCAGATTTGGTGTCCTGAGACTTCTGGCTTTTCCCCAAACTAAAATCACCTTTGAAAGGGAAGAGGTTTCAGATCATTGATGAGATTCAGGAAAATACAACAGAGCAGCTGATGGCAGTTGGGAGAACTGTGCAAGGTGCCAAGGTGCCTACTTTGAAGGGGACTGAGGCGTCATTGTCCTATGTACAATGTTTCTTGTATCCTCTTCAAAAATGTCTCTATTTTTCATATTACATGGCTGGATACCTTCTGGACAGACCTCGTAAATACATATAACATACGTACTAATTAAAGAAGAAAAATAAATACCCATGTACCTCTCACCACCTTAAAAAACCGCACATCATCAATACCTTTCAAACTCCTTCACAGTTATATTCCCACATCCTTTGCTCCCCAGGTGTAATTTTATATTTAACATTTCCTGGCTTTTCCTTATGGTGTTGCCACATGTCTAAACAGTTTGTTTCTTCTTGCATGGTTTTGACCTTGGCACTCAGCGTTATGTTTGTGAGAATGCGTGCGGCTTTGGTTTACTCAGCCCTGCTTCTCTGCAGCACCTCATTGTAGGAACAGGCCACACTCTGCCATTCTGCTGCTGATGGGCATTTGGGTGGTTTCTTGTTCTTTGCTGTTACAGGCAGTGCTATTGTGGCCATTCTTTTTTTTAAGATTTTATTTATTTCAGGAGAGAGGGGAAGGAAGGGAGGAAAATACTGATGTGCAAGAGAAACATCCATCAGTTGCCTCTCGCACGCCCCCATCCGGGGACCTGGCCCACAACCGATTCCCCTGACTGGGAGTCGAACCAGTGATCTTTCAGTTCACAGGCCAGCACTGAATCCACTGAGCCACACCAGCCAAGGCTACTGCGACCATCCTTGCTGCTGTCAGCTGAGGAGCTCATCCCAGGAGTGAAATTACTGAGTCATGAGGTCATCACTATATATTTAGCTTTATGAGATAATACCAAATTGTTTCCTAGCCAGGTTTCTCCAACTTCTACTCTCCTGGTGGCAGGTGACAACTCCTGTTGCTCTACGCCCTAACCAAATGACATGGCATCATCAGATTAAAAATGTTTACTTACCTGCTGGGTGAGAATGGGCTCTCCCTGTTGTTTTAATTTGCATTTTTTATTTAGTACTCAAAGTGTGATGGGTGGGAGGTAGTTGATTGTAGCACTACAGTCTGTGTCCCCAAAGGTAGCTGCATTATGGGAAGTGGCCCAACTTCCTTCAGGACGGGGGAAGGACAGCAGGCAGGAGAGGAAGGGGGTGGCCTCCGAATGGTGTGGCTTCCTGCAGAGCCACATCCTGACAGAGGCAGTCCATCCTGTCCTTCTTCCCAAGATGTCACCCACCAGCCTCTCAGGGCTGTCTGAGCCCACGCCTTTCACTGGAATGAGGTCATTGGAATTCCTGGAACCCAAGGAGTGACCGCATGGGTTTGCGGGGCAAGCAACCAGCCTCACCGTGAGAAATGCCGGTGCCTCACTCGCCCAGACTGTCTGGAAGGAAGAAAATTCCAAACAGTCCAACCCAACTTCACATTTTTCATGTGAACCAAAGTGGGAGGAATTCTTAGCCAGAGGCTTTTGGGGTGGGGCCGGAGAGATCCTATTTTCACTTATCACCCTGGGATCCCAAGCCAGCTTCGCTGCTGGAGGCCCAGGCGCCTTACAGCTCTTCTTCCTGAATCAACGCAGTGCAGAGAAGAATGGAAATTTCCACCCAGTTTTTCCACTTCCACCTGCGTGACCCTGGACAGGTGACCTCACCTCTCTGAGCGTTGGTTGGCTCTTTATCAGTAGGGGACCACTTGCCCACCTCCCAGCTCAAGTGAGTCTGAGCTCCAGGGCCAGCTCAGTGCCTGGAACATCCCAACAGCCCCAGTGAAAGGGAGTCTAATAATATTCTTCAAGCTTTGGGAATATTTTGGAGAAGGTGCCTTAAGACTGGTTTTCTCAAATTGAGACTATTTTCCCTCCTCCAGGCAGATATTTTTTTAAGACGAAGCACCCACAATTTGGGGGAGTGGGAGGAAAGCTACCATATTACAGCTGTAGCTGCTTAATGTTTAAAAATAAATCAACAGACACAGGCTGAACCTTCCCTACAGAGCCCTGAGCTGAGCTGTGGGGAATGGGAGTGGGATGCTAATGATTCCTGGCACCTCTTGGCATCTACGGGGTGCCAAAGGTTGGCCTCGTGGGGAGCCTTGGAAACTCCACAGCAGCCCTGGCAGCAGGCAGGGTGGCCACGGTTCGGGGGAAGCAATCTGAGACTCCGAAAGCGTGAAGGACTTTCCCGAGGTCACACAGGAAGGCTGTGGGAGAACAGGAGCTACAGCCCAGATTGCCCAGTGGTCCAAGCTCAGCTCCGCCCTGTGCCTTGCTGCCTCCCAGCCTTGGCCCCAGCCGCCTCCTGGGCCTCGTCTCTTACCCCATCTCTGGTCTCTGCACTCCTGCCAGCGGGTCTCTCTGCCCTTCTCTTGCACTTTCTGACCCTCTAGGCCTTTGCTTTTGCCTTCTCAGCCATCAGGAATGCCATCCCTCTCAACTTGGACCAACGAAACCCTTGTCCTCAGCATAGCCAACCTGTGGAACAATATGTGGCCCTTAAGAATGATGCTGCAGGGGTGATTTACAGAACACTGTTCAAAGTATATTAAGTTGAAAAATGTACAAACTATAAAATGAACTTACGCATAAGCGCAATGATCCCAGTTTTAAGCGTATATACACATATTCTGCCTTGCCAGCTCCATTCCAGGGTCCAACATGTCTTCCCTGGGCTGTGGATGTGCCCAGGGCAGAACCTGTTTGCTAAGCTGACCTGGAAGAGATGAAATGAATTACAGGGTTTCCTGGTGCAGCTGCAGCATTCCACACAAGGCGGGGAGAGGCGCCGTGGGAGTGTGGATGGGGCTAAGAGGTCTTGGCATTCCTTTTACCAACCCCTTTCACCCAGGGGCTGCCTGCCAGGCCCCACGGACTTCAGCTGGGGTCATGGCAGAGGCGGGGCTGCGCCGACCACCCTCTGGTTGGCCTCACTCTGATCCGCAATACCAAGGTCCCCAAGCCCCGGCAACCTGCCCATGTCCCAACTACGGAAGCCCAGGTTCAAGACCAGAGGGGAAAAGAAAATGAGTCTTCAAGATTTGCTTGGGACTCCATTTCCTGTTTCTGTTTGGAAAGCCGAATGTATTTTCTGCATTTGAACTTTCACTATGAAAAATGCTCAGGGATTTCGTGTTGCTTAATAATAAGGTATTTTGTTTTTGTTTTTTTTTGGGGGTGGTGGTGAAGAGTCCAGCATGTTTACTCTAGGAAGTTTGGAAATGTCACATGAAAAGAAGAAAAGTCACTCCCACATCAATTTCAAGAGGAATATATTGTAACAACTTGGTATCTTTCCTAGCTTTTTTTTTCTGTGCACAGTTATTTTGTTTAGTTTCCACTGAATAAATAGAAGGATTTCTGATCCACAATTTACAGAGCTGATTTCCTGTACTTGTAACAAGGCTGTGACGCTTCCAACAGCTGTGATACTTTGCCCCCTCTGGGAATTGTGGGGGTGGGGCGCATCGCCCTGCCTGTGTTCTCCTGACACTCCCGAGAATGCCCGTTTCCCCACCACTGCCAGCACTAAGCAGTATCTGTTCATCTTAAAACTAATCCGAAGTGTCTAAGTGTCCCGCTAGAACTTAACTCTTTACTTTGTTTCTTTTTGAAACTCCAGAGCTCAGAGTATGTGCCCTTCTGGATGAGCTGGCCGAGATCTGTTTGTTTTGCCTTCCCCCAGCTCATGCATTCTTCGAGTCTTGGTAACTGGAATGTTTTGTCTGTTCGGGCTCAAAACGATCAGTGGGACAGGAACCAAAGTTAAGTGCCTCATGATGTGTCAAGAGGAACCTGGGAAAGCTGCGAGCTGTTGATTGGACTTCCTTTCTGAATCAGCTGGTATTTCTTTTTGTCTCTAGTTTTAACAGCTCCCCAGAGGCCCCACCTGAACTCCCCAGCGTCTCAGAAGAGGATGGGGGAAATTCTGAAGTTCTTGTTAAACATAGTTACCTCGCAAGCTCTGAAAGAAGCCAAAATGCCCGAGGCATTGCCTACTCTGGTAAATGTCTGACACACTCAGCATGTGTCCAGTGGGCTTGACCATTTGCTGGGCAGAGTTCCAGAACAGTGAGACATCCTGGGATTCATCCGGTGTAGGAAAGACCTTGAACTACCTGCTGATAGTGACCTCAGTGCTCAATGAGGCCTCTTCGCTGTGGTCTGCTCTGAGCAATGGGCCCTCCAGTGCGAAACAGGGTGCCCTTGTTCTGTGGGCTAGACGACTGTGAGGGAGAAAGCCGTGTGCACTGGGGTCGGTGGGAAAAGACAGCCACCTAGAATGTCCCCACGCAACCAGTCAGTTGAAGGCCCTCTCCAGGAGGCCTCCAACAGGTCTCTGAATGCCACAGAAACCCCAGAGGCGTGGGACCCGGGGACCCTCCAGGCCCTCCAGATTTGTCTTGCCCTGGTTCTTTCCATCATCACACTGGCCACAGTCCTTTCCAACGCCTTCGTGCTGACCACCATCTTCCTCACCAGGAAGCTCCGCACCCCAGCCAACTATCTCATTGGCTCCCTGGCCGTGACCGACCTCTTAGTTTCCGTCCTGGTCATGCCCATCAGCATCGCATACACCACCACCCGCACCTGGAGCTTCGGCCAGGTCCTGTGCGACATCTGGCTGTCTTCCGACATCACGTGCTGCACGGCCTCCATCCTGCATCTGTGTGTCATCGCTCTGGACAGGTACTGGGCCATCACCGACGCCCTGGAGTACAGTAAGCGCCGGACAGCCGGCCACGCAGCGGCCATGATCGCCGTGGTCTGGGCCATCTCCGTCTGCATCTCCATCCCGCCACTCTTCTGGCGGCAGGCCAAAGCTCGCGAGGAGATGTCGGACTGCCTGGTGAACACGTCCCAGATCTCCTACACCATCTACTCCACCTGTGGGGCCTTCTACATCCCGTCCGTGCTGCTCGTCATCCTCTACGGCCGGATCTACCTGGCCGCGCGGAAGCGCATCCTGAACCCGCCGTCCCTCTACGGGAAGCGCTTCACCACCGCCCAGCTCATCACCGGCTCCGCGCGCTCCTCGCTCTGCTCGCTCAACCCCGGCCTGCCCGCCGCCCACGCTCACCTGGCCGGCTCCGCTCTCTTCTTCAGCCACGTGCAAGTCCAGCTGGCGGACAGCGCTCTGGAGCGCAAGAGGCTGTCCGCTGCCCGGGAACGGAAAGCCACTCAGACCCTGGGGGTCATCCTGGGCGCCTTCATCGTCTGCTGGCTGCCCTTCTTTGTCGCATCCCTGGTCCTCCCCATCTGCCGGGACTCGTGCTGGATGCACCCGGCCCTTTTCGACTTCTTTACCTGGCTCGGCTACTTAAACTCCCTCATCAATCCCATCATCTACACTGTGTTTAACGAGGAGTTTCGGCAGGCGTTTCAGAAAGTCGTCCATCTCCGGAAAGCCTCCTAGTCTTATTGGGTGGTGACTCTTGTCATCTTTTGTGTCCCGTAGCCCCACTGGAATTGTCTTTTTCTATTATTCCTGAGATTGAGGTTCATCCTGGTCTTTTGGGTCTGGGTTCCATCGGTAGAATTGTTCAGTGTCATTTTCTTTTGTCTTCTGGACTTCTGAGCCACCAGAAGCTGGGAAGCTGTGTGACAGGGGACAGAGACTGGCGACTTCACTCAGCACATCTTCAGGATTCGTCCATCTGGGAAGAAACAGGACCCACAAGGTTGCCCAGCGATACAATGCAGGTGGAAAACTCTGCCTGCTGGAAGACCCAGGCTCAAAACAGGGGCTTTCTGGTCTCCCTAAGTTTTGCGTGGAACTCAGAGGTGAGTAGATGAGCTAATGACCTAAATGGAAAGACAATTTGGAGTCAGGATGGAGGAGTCTCCATTCCGTGTGGCACCTTAATTGGAAAATAACACCCAGGGATTTCTTCCTCTGATTGCTGATTAGATTGAAGCTCCCAGTTGTTCATTTGAGGTGACAACGATATAGAGTGACAGAGCTCAGAGGCTGGATGCAGGGTGGTGGAGTGGTTGGGACCAGAGCAGCCACCCTGCGCCCCTCCTTCTCCAGTATCTCTGCGCCCGCCTAATGTTCTGAAGCCGAAATGCACCATCACTCCCCACTGAAGGAGAATGACCACTGTGCACCCACCAAGCTTCGAGTGGACACCATTCTGATGTTTTCCCTGGATTTTTACATCCCGTTCTCGTGAGAGATCTTAAGATGTTGAGTCTTGTCAAATAAAAAGCATGAGACCTCATGATCAGTAAAGTCTTTGAGTGATTTTTCTTCCTCTGCCTGGACATGGAAACCTCCCCATTCACTTTTGTCTCCAGCATTTATTGAGCACCTACCACATGCTCGGCCCTGTGCCAGAGCCCTGGCATTTGTCATCTCATGGAAGCTCATAACAATGACAGTCGGTATAACCTGATGTTAGAGCCAGGGACCTGGTGCCTCAGGCCACATCGAAGGACTACCAGTTCCGAACTGGGTCACCTTGGACAAGTTTTTTAATCCCTCTTTGCCTCATTTTCCTCAACTGTAAAATGGCAACAATAATAGGTATGTTACTATATATTTTCATACAGCGCTTGGCACAAGAGCTCTTACCATTTTAGAGATGCAGGCACTGGTCTGCCCTGGGTCGAGCAATATAAAAGGAAGAGCTACTATTTATTGCGCCCGCATTGCTCGTTGCCTGAGTATTCTCATTTACCCTTTGTCCCCGTTTTACAGATGGGGGAAGACACTCGCCTGTGGTTAGGGAAGGTTTCCTGAAGAGATGCTACTTCAGCAGACCCCCAAGAGATGAGCCCTTGTGGGATGGGAGGCTAAGGAAGGGGAGAGTTGGTGAGGCCTTTTGAGAGAGACGGGCCAGAGCAAAGAAAGATGGGAAAGATGGCGTCAGGTGGGGAGAAGGGCAGGAACGGAGCCCAGGAGGCCTGCAGTGCACACTGGGGGTCTCTGGGCCCAGGGAGAAGGAGACCCAGGGATATCAAGGAGGAGTGGAAAAAGAGAGATGCCAAGGTCAGTGGGGGGACACCTGGAAGAGTCTTGTGCTGACTTCGAAGTTTCTGCAGGACATCTCACAGTGTGGGCCCTGGACCATCGGCACTAGACTCTCCCAGGGAGTTTGCTAATATTGGGTTTCTCGTCCCCAACTAAGAGCCACTAAGACAGAATCTCTGGCAGTGAGGCCCAGGAATCTGCATTTTACATCAGCCTCGCTCCCATTTTCTGCATTAAGTGACTTCTCTGCCCCTAAACTTTGGGAAGCACCGTATTAGTGTCTCGCTGCCCCTGTGAGACCCCTCCCTGGACCTACAGACATCGCTCAGCATCTCACTGCTCTCCTCTGCACCTGGCACACTCTTCCCTACCTTCAGTTTAGGTTGTGTGCCTCCCCATCCCCACCTTGTTTTGGGCCATCATCCTGATCCGGGAAAGATCAGTAATTGAGACACTGGACAGGGAGCTACACTCAGTGTGTCTCAGCGGTTAAGGGCATAGGCCTTGAAGTCAAACACCTGGAGCTGGATCCCAGGTGTGCGATCTATCAGCTGTGTGGCCTGAGGTAAGTCACCTAACTTCTCTGTGCTCTAGTTTCTTCATGTCTTTTTTTCCAAGTATATTTTATTGATTAAGCTATTACAGTTTTCCCAATTTCTTCCTCTTTATTCCCCCTCTGCCCTTCATTCCCAACCCTCCAGCATTTTCCCCTTAGTTCATGACCATGGGTTGTACATATAAGTGCTTTGAGATCTCTGATTCCTATACCATTCTTAACCTCTCCCTGTCTATTTTATGCCTTCCAATTATGCTTCTTCTTCCCTGTACCTTTCCCCCCTATTCCTCCCTTCCCCCTCCCTACTGAAATCTCTCCATGTGATGTCCATTTCTCTGATTCTGTTCCTGTTCTAGTTGTTTGCTTAGTTTCTGTTTTCGTTGTCTTTTCTTTGAGGTTCATTTGTTGATAGTTGTGAGTTTGTTGTCATTTTACTGTTCAT
>CM052542.1:12646074-12684635 GCA_028533065.1 Trachops cirrhosus | reverse complement strand
CTTTATCTGCCTTTCCATTCTAAATGATAGCTTTGCTAGATAGAGTAATCTTGGATGTAGGTCCTTGCCTTTCATGACTTCAAATACTTCTTTCCAGCCCCTTCTTGCCTGCAAGTTTTCTTTTGAGAAATCAGCTAAAAGTCTTATGGGAACTCCTTTGTAGGTAACTGTCTCCTTTTCTCTTGCTGCTTTTAGGATTCTCTCTTTATCTTTAATCTTGGGTAATTTAATGATGATGTGCTTTGGTGTGTTCCTCTTTGGGTCCAACTTCTTTGGGACTCTCTGGGCTTCCTGGACTTCCTGGAAGTCTATTTTCTTCACCATATTGGGGAAGTTCTCCTTCATTATTTGTTCAAATAAGTTTTTGATTTCTTGCTGTTGTTCTTCCCCTTCTGGCACCCCTATAATTTGGATATGGGAATGTTTCAGGTTGTCCCAGAGATTCCTCAGCCTCTCTTCATTTTTTTGAATTTTTGTTTCTTCATTCTGTTCTGGTTGGATGTTTATTTCTTCCCTTTGTTCCAAATTGTTGCTTTGAGTCCTGGTTCCCTTCCTGTCACTGTTGGTTCCCTGAATATTTGCTTTATTTCATTTTGGGTATCTTTCATTTGTTTTTTCATTTTTTTGACCAAGCTCAATCAGTTCTGTGAGCATTTTGGTTACCAGGGCTTTAAACTCTCCATCAGATAGGTTGGCTCTCTCCTTATTGTTTAGCTCTCTTTCTGAAGCTTTGCTCTGTTCTCTCATTTGGGCCATATTTCTTTGTCTCAGCACACCAGTCTGGTTGTTCTGACTGTTTCTTTCATTCCTTGGTTGTCAGAGCTTCATGCAGTTTGATTTTCTGGCACTTCTGGTTGTTTATTGATTTTAGATCGGTTGCTATCCTCCTTTTGGTTGTGCAAGGAAGTGAAGGGTTTCTACCTATGCCTCCATCTTGGCTGGAACTCCAGTTTCTTCATCTCTCTCTCTCTTTTTTAAAGATTTTATTTATTTATTTATTTATTTTAGAGAGGGGGGAAGAGAAGGAGAAAGAGAGGAAGAGAAACATCAATGTGTGGTTGTCTCTCACATGCCCCCAACTGGGGACCTGGCCCACAACCCAGCCATGTGCCCTGACTGGGAATCGAACCAGCAACCCTTTGGTTTGCAGGCCCGTGCTCAATCCACTGAGCTACACCAGCCAGGAGTTTCTTCATCTCTTAAATGGGGTTGTCTGTACCTAAGCTATAAGATGTTTGTGAGGATTAAATGAGGTAACGATTGTAAAATGCTTCACACAGTGCCTGGCACATGAGTGTTCAGTGAAATACCATCTGTTACTCTGAGAGCTCTGAGCCAATTATGAAAGAAACTCAAATGCCTCCTTTTCAGAGGACTTCCCTGCCTAGAGCAAAGGTTAGTAAACCTTTTAAAAACAGATTTATTGATATGCAATTCATCTGCTGTACAGTTCACCCATTTGAAGTGTACGATTCAATGCCTTTTAGTGCATTCAGAGAGCCGCGTTCCTCACCACGATCAATTTTCCTCGCTCCAGAGAGAAACCCGGCACCCGACAGCCATCCTTCCCCGCCTCCCTAGCCCAGGCGGTCGCTAATCTGTTTTGTCTCTGGGCTTGCCTGTTCTGGGTATTTCGTACAAATGGAGCCACGGAATATGTGGTCCTTGGTGTCTGGCTTCTCTCATTTAGCATGACGTCTTCACAGCTCACCCGTATGGCAGCATATATCACCATTATGTTTCTCTTTGTTGCTGGATAACGCCCTGTTGTGTGGCTACACCACGCCTCGTCTGTCCATTCATCCATTGGTGGATATTCGGGTTGTCTCCGCTTTTTGGCTACTATGAACAATGCTGCCACGGACATTCTCGAACAAGCTTCTTCATGAACATCTGTTTTCATTTCTCATAGGTGCATACTCAGGAATGGAGTTGCTGGGTCATATGGTAATCTGTGTTTACCCTTTTGAGGAGCTGCCAGACTGTTTTCCAAGGTGACTGTACTGTTTTACGTTTCCATTCTAATTTGTCCACATCTTCACCAGTACTCGTTGTTGTCCTTCTGACTATAGCCATTCTAGTGGGTGTGAAATAGTATCTCACTGTAACAGCAAACTTTGGTTCAAGGGCCAGACAGTAAATATTTTCAGGTTGACAGGTCATATCATCTCTGTTGTAACTACTCAATTCTGCCCATTGTAGCGTGAAAGCAGCCACAGGCAACATATAAATAAATGAGCTTGGCTGTGTTCCGATACAATGTTATTTACTAAACTAGGCGGCAGCTTGCAGGTTGTAATGTGCAGAGACCTCTGATCTAGAAGAGCACCCCTCTCCCACACCATCTACTTAGCCTTTCTCTATCCCCTTCCCTGGCTTTACTTGTTTTTTTTATTATCCATATTACTGATAATGATATATATGTATTAGTTCTTGCTTTGTGTCCGTTTGCCACCTCTAGAGGGTCGACTTCTTCAAAAGTGGGGATCTTATTTGTCGAGTTCACCGTTTGCTCTCCAGCACATCAGCGTCTGGCATATAGTAGATGCTCAATAAGTATTTGTTGGAGTGACTGACTGGATGGAACACCATTTCTAGATTTACAAAGGACTCATTCTCCATGACTTTGTCTTTGAAGTTTTAAGATAAAGTGACTGGCTCTGGGGCTGGGACCTCAGAAATCGCGAGGTTTGGTGGCAGGTGGGCCAGAAGTCAGTCAGGGCAGCTCTGTCCCGAGTGTAGCACAGGCACGGGGAGAGTGAGGGACCTGGCAGACCCCAGTGTCCCCAAGGAGCTGTGGTTGGGGCTGCCCCCTTAGCGCGCACTCAGCCACTCTGTCTTTCTGCTCAGATGCCCCCTCCTCCACAGTCTCTGCAGTGACAAAGGAGACGGAAGCTTTGGAGAGAGAGCAGCTGTTTTCTGGCCTTCGTTATTATGAACCGAAAGCTGCGCACTTGGATACTGTGCCTGGAGAACTGCACACTAATTAGGCCACGTGAAGGCCAAATTGAAAATAAACTTGCTACACAAAAATAAAAATAAAAACTTGTTTTCCCGGATCAGAGAGGAAGGCTCTATTGGGCAAGATTCTCTACCCTCCCCAACCCCCGATATCCTTGGCATGCTGCCAGTTCTTTCACACTTAGTCACAAACACACACACACAGCATGGTGGTGACCATGTGGGGGCAGCGGGAGTGGAGCCTTGCCTAGGACGGGATTCTGCTCATTTCTGATCTATGTGAGTGTGGTGGACACTGCAGGGTGCCCACCCAGCAGTCATCCCCCTTCCTTGCTCACAGAACCCCGGATCAGTTCAAATGGCAACATGAATCCTGATTGGCTTAAACCAGTTGGGATACTTCCATTCCTTTTACAAGGGATTGGTCAAGGGATAGACATGCAACCCACTTCTGGCCCATGGGATGCAAGTAAGGAGGCCACCAGGTCACATTTGCCAGGGACTAAGGGGGTTCCCAGGACCTGTGCTAACCAGAAAAGTACCAGGCAAACCAGGACAAGCTAGTCATGTAAGAAGTAAGGGGAAGTCTGGGGGTTTTGAGAAAGGGACTTCTTACAGGAAAAGAGACATGCAAGGGGAAAAAGGACTTCCTGCTTGGAAGCAGCCCCGTGAGGATGGAGAGGTGGGGCGGCTGCCCTGTGGCCCTGCAGGGAAACATTGCGGATGCCCTGAGGCTGGCAGAAGGGAAAGAGCCAGCCCAGTTTCTTGACCACGTGATGCAGATGAAGCTCCAAACCATCCCTGGGATTGCCTCTCTCAGATTTCTTGTTAAGTGAGCCACATCCATTCTTACGGTTTAGACACTGTAGGTTGGATTTTTCTGTTACTTGCTGCTGAACACAGCCTGACAGACCAGAAGGACACATCCCTCTCTTGCTATGTTGCCCTCCTGTAGGTGGGATGGTGGCAGGGTTGGGCGACAGGAGGCACTCTCAGATTGGCAAAGGCTGGAGGCCTTGGGTGGGGAGGTGGGGCCAGCTAAAGGATGTTCCAGTGTGATAAGCAGCTCCTGTTCACTGGCTGCTTCGAGAAACCACCCAGGGATTTCCAAGGCTGCTTGCAAACTTCCTGAGGTCTGCAGGTTCCTCTGGCAGTGACAAGGCTCGTGGCTGTAGTTTGAATCTAGGTCTATCCCACCCAAAGCGCATGCTCTTTCTCTTCACAGTAATGCCTGGGCTGCATCACTAGGAAGGATGCACCTCCTGGAACATTCTTGGTGAGAGGGAGATCATTGCCCGTGAGACACCCAGTCCGCCTTGGGTCCACACTGACAGCTCCTCCCACTGGGCCCAAATCTGATTTCCAGTAACTTCCTCCCCCTCGTCCCAATCCTGCACTTCAGAAACCTATAGGCCGGGCTGCGCCTCCTCAGGCTGAGCAGCCTCATGCCCCACCAGCCTTTCTTCTCTTCACGTAACTCAGGAAGCAGTGGCTCTTGAAGTCAAACTCAAAGCTCTGAATCTTACATATATATACACCCAGTGCTTTGAAGCTGGCCACACGCTCCCACCCTCTGGCCCCTGATTCTGCACAATTGAACCCAAGGGGAGAACTTTTCACTGATCCACATTACATTTCTTTTTAAGCAGCTTTTGAATCCTGATTCTGGCAGCTTCTATATTGTGCTATTCCTCCCAGCTTTGTGGGATCCTCATAGTAAATGAATCCCAACCATCAAAGAACCGTTCCCTCCTTTGGGGCCAGAGGCCGAGCCCTTGAACAACCTTCTCCAGCCTGGCATTGCCAAACACGGTAAGGACGCCTCCTCTGGCACAGCGAATGGTACCGATCCCCACCCCACCCTGTAGCAGTCAGGGCTCTCTAGAGAAATAGAACCACTAGGATGTACTTGCATGGAGAAAGAGGTTTATTTCAAGGGATTGCTTTACACGGTGGTGGAGGCTTGGTGCGTCCAAAATCCGAGGGAGAGGCTGCCGGCCTGGACGTTCAGACAAAAGAGGACACTCGAAGTCCAAAGGCAGTCTGCTGGAGGACTGGCAGGAGCCCACTCTCCCGATGAAGTCCGAAGGCCGCCCCTTTGTTCCGCGCAGGCCTTCGACCGAGTGAAACGAGGCCCGCCCGGCTTCTGCAGGGCCACCTGCTTCGCTCGAAGTCTGCTGACGTAAGTGTGCATCTCATTCACAGAAATATCCAGAATAATGTTTGACTAGATGTCTGGGCACAGTGGCCAGCCATGGGGACACGTACGATTAGCCATCACTCCTCTCTTGCAGCCGGACTGCCTTCCAGCCTATGCCACTCGGGCCTCCGATCTCTCATCTGACTCTGAGCCCTGCAGAGTCTCACTGATCTTCGTACCCTTAGTACTGGGCACGCAGCCAGGGTTCCATTAAGGACAGGAACAGCCAGCATTTATTGAGCTCTTACTGTGTGCCCAGGTACTGCCCTCAGCGTTTTATGAGCATTAACTCATTTAACCCGCATGAAGTTGTTCCTTTTATTATCCTCCAGATAAAGAACTGCAAGTCCTAAGAAATTGAATTATTTGCCTAGTGTCACACTGCTGGTGTGTGGTGGAGGCGGAACCCAAGCCATATACAGTTATACCCCAAAATCCACAGTATTAACCCCAGTGGATGTGACCAGGGCCAAGGTGGCAGGTGGCCGAGAAGGGCAGCGCAAGGTGGTAGCAAAGCAGAGGTTTGGGAATCAGACAGACGGGGCTACCTATCCCAGTGCTTCCATTTCCTTGCTTAGTGCCTCTGTGCCTCAGCTTGCTCTTCTGTACAACGTGGATACCACTGACGCCAGCCTTGTCGTGTGACGGGAGCCTGGCATTGCAGCCTTCAGAACCACAGCAGGTGATTGAAGAGACCAGGCCACAGGTTACTCAAGAGGGACTTTAGTTGAGCACCTACTATGTTCCAGGTACTTTACAAGCATTTTCGTGTTTAATCTTCACATCAACCCTGAGAGGAGTCCATGTCTTTTTCCCCCTTTTACAGATGGGGACGTGGAGCTTCGAGCACTAATGAGCCACACAGCAGGCTGAGATTATGCTCCTTCCCAGGGAGCACAAACGTAAGGGCCTGTAGGGGCCTTTCACAAGCGAGTGACGTAGACTGGGTGTGATACAACAGGGCGACGTGGGGACTCTGGTGACTGGGGCTCACGTGTCCTGTCTAGAGGAGCAAGCCACTGCTCACTGCCAACTGAGTCCTGCCATGCAGAAATGTGCTGGCTTTGCTGATTTTGAAGAGAATAAGGAATCTGGATTTTCTGTGCAATCTCCTTATTTTCAAATGTTGACAACTAATTAAAAAAAACAAAACAAAACCAACAAAACCACTGTGCAACTATGCTGACCACAAAAGAGCCTGCCAACCAGACTGGGCCCCTGGGCCACCAGTTGGCAACCTCCCGGCGCTGTTGGCCACTTGCTGTACCTGCTGTGGCAGTTGGATGCTCCATGGAGCTCACAGGTTATCTGGGGGCCAAAGTGCGTGAGCAATTGGAAAGCCAGACAGCCTGTTTTCTGCTGTGCCTGTCCTGTGCTCCACCCTGGACCCCGCCCCCGCAGCTCCCTCAAGTGCCATCCCAGCCACCTTCCCGTCACTGGAAGGACTGGCTGTTGGGGGAGGGGAAGGCACAGTACCTTGTTCACACTGCCATGGGTGAGGATCAGAGGCTAGCAGTCCCCAGCATCTGGGAGTCTTTTTTTTAAAAAAAAAAACAAAAACTCATTTTTAAAAACATTTTATTTATTTATTTTTAGAGAGAGGAGAAGGGAAGGCGAAAGAAAGGGAGAGAAACATCAATGTGTGGTTGCCTCTCACATGGCTCCCACTGGGGACCTGGCCTGCAACCCAGGCATGTGCCCTGACTGGGAATCAAACCAGCGACCCTTTGGTTCACAGCCTGTGCTCAATCCACTGAGCCACACCAGCCAGGGCTGCATTTGGGTGTCTTAATATGACAGTGCATTCATTTATGGGCTTCACCAGAGCCCCCTGCATTTTGCTCCCAAGGGCAAGAGCAGGGATTCCAGACCTGGAGGATGTTAGATGGGAGGGAACCTTCAAGGTCATCCAGAACTACCCTCTCAGAGCACCAGCATTAGAGCAGCCACTCACACATTTTCATTACTTTACCTCCTGATCTCCCACGGACTCAGTGACATGGGAATTCTTATACAATTATCTCCATTTCACGGAGGGCGAGACTGAGGCTTAGAATGATTAGATAATTTGCCCAAGGTCTCACAGCAAATAAATAGTAAGGCCAAGATACAGAGCTAGGCATGGTGACCCAAGAGCCAGTAGTGTCCACACCACCATCCTGAGCCACAGGATGTCGCTGGACTCCTCTGCTCACATTTCCGGTGACCTCGTGCTCACCACCCTTCTGCGTTTTAAGTACAGCTGCACTCGCCCAGCCTTAGCCAGGCCCGAGGCTGTGCACTAGGCATTCAAAAAATGCTTTATATCATGCCACCCTCGAAATAGTCCCCAGTGCCTGTATTATACCCATTTTATACCCGAGAAAACCAAGGCTTAAGGTGATGAAGAAACTTGCCCAAAGTTACAAAACTAGTTAGAGATAGACTGAGATTCAAATGCAGATCTGTTCTTTAGCTCAGACTGAACGCTTGTTTATGTTTTGGTTTCTGTCCTGAAGGAGCAGCCCTAATTCCTAGTTCTCCCATCTCTCTTCCCCAGAGGTCCTCTTCAGGAGGCAGACATGCCCTGGCCAAGTAGCTCAGTTGGTTAGAGCAGTGTCCCGATACGCCAAGGTTGTGGGTTTGATCCCCTGTCACGGCACATACAAGAATCAACCAATGAATGCTTAAGTAAGTGGAACAACAAATTGATGTTTCTCTTTCTCTAAAATAAACTTAAAAAAAAGCAGACACATTACCCCTTGAGTCTTTTTTATACCAGAGTCAATATGCTATTCAATAGTTCCTTCAACTATTCCTCATAAAATGTGGTTTTGTGGTCCTCCCGCCTCACCCCAGCCATAATTTTGTTCATCCTCCTATGAATGAGTCACACTTTATTCATGTTCCTTTCAGTGTCCTGATCCCAAATATAACAGAGGACTTGGGCAGACATGGGCAGAATGGCTACCACCTTCTCCCCTGGGCATACAGTGCTATTCATGCAGCCCCAAACCCAACGAAGCAGCTCCTGTATACCGAGCACTGTCCCCACAGACTAGGGATAGAAAGTGAACAAGCCAGCAACTTCCCCGCCCTCCTAAAATTTACATTCTGCCCACTGAGACAGGTTCACACATCACTTAGTGAACTTTAGATGAAGATCCTAGAACGTCAGAGGTAGAAGACCCGATCTCTACCTGCTCGATCTCATAGATGAGGAACCTGAGCCTAAGAGGTGCAGTGACCGACCCAAGGTTCCACGGTAAGACAGAATCGACCTCTGCCTTTCTCTGAACTTCAGGCGCAGATGAGGCCTGGGGTGGTGCAGGGGGAGGTAGACTGAGATGAAAACGCCACGCTTGAGAATTTTGCTAAGTGGGTCAAACCTAAGCCTTCTTCCTCAAAGCTGTCGTCAGAAATCCCCATATATTCCATACGTGACCACCAGGTGGCGCAGGATCACCAGTGAAAGGCGCAGAAATCAAGGTGGGTGGGCATCTTCCTCGTTCGCTGTAATTTTCCTTAGCGAGTGAGAAAGAGGGATGGGCAGCCCGCTCTGGACAGCACGAAGGCAACTGTATGCATTATATGCATATACAGAGGTGGATTCTCCCTCAACCAAGGATGGTTGTTAAAAGCTTGGATACAGGCCCTGACCAGTGCGGCTCACTTGGTTGCCGTCAACCGGCAAAGGGAAAAGTGGTCTGTTCAATTCCCAGTTAGGGCACATGCCAGGGTTGCCGGTTTGGTCACCAGACGGAGCACGTATCAGACACAACCAAGCGATGTTTCTCTCCCTTTCTTTCTCCCTCCCTTCCCCTCTTTCTAAAAATAAATAAAATCTTTAAAAAAAAAAAGGCTTGGACACAGGTATCATACAGACTTGGCAGGAAATCCAGCAGCCACTTGATCACTCGCCTCCCTGACACCCAGCGTGGCTGTAAGATAAGGTCCTCATTTCCCAGGGTTCTCCAAAGAGCCAGGATTGCTGATGCTCCCTTCCCGACGGGTTCCTTTTCCAGGTGGACGGTAGGTGGACTTCTCCCTCCTGGCAGAGAAGTCTCCTTCAGGTGGCAGGAAGGTGAGGTTAATGGAATCTGACAGCCCCACAGCCCCGCTCAGGCCTGGCAGCTCGTCCGCATATTTGTTCATCTTACATCACACCGCGAAGTGCACGTGCAGAAGCTCTCAGGCTGGGAACTGTGAATGTGTGGGGCAGTGGGGCCAAGAACGCCTGAGAGGAGAGAGAGGGCTGGAGAAAACAGGCTGGGTTTCGGGGACTAAAGCAAGTTATTGACGCTGAACTTTAAACGGGGAGCAACAGGGAGCTCCTGAAGATGCTCCTGCAGGGGAATGACTTGGTTAAATGTGTTGAAAGCAATCACTCTGGCTCTCAAGCGGGGAGGAATGGAGGGAGGAGTGGAGGCAGGGGGGCCTTGAGGCAGAGAGACCAACAAGGAGTCTGAATAAATAAGAGCTGCAGGTTGGACTTGGGTGATGGGAGCGGGGTCTGATTTTCCATCCATTCAAAGCCTCTGATCAGCTGGAGGCACCCTCAGTAAAACTTCTGTCTTACCCTGAGATAGTTCCCATAGGGTAAGGGGCTGCCCTGGGGCCAGGCCAGAGGAGTAGGTGGCCCAGCATTAGGTGATTCCTGGAGGATCTTTGATGAAAGC
Organism: Trachops cirrhosus; assembly: GCA_028533065.1. NCBI lineage: Eukaryota > Metazoa > Chordata > Mammalia > Chiroptera > Phyllostomidae > Trachops > Trachops cirrhosus. Next base: position 12,674,816 of record CM052542.1, on the reverse strand, counting down.
AGGCAGCCTAGGAAGAGAAAGGTTGGCTACAGAGAGAGGCAAGATCCTAGGTCGGGTTGGAGTGGGAAGCAGTGTGGTCCAATGGTTAGAAACACATAATGACATCATACATCTCTTTCATGTCCCAGCCCTGCCATTTCTTAGCTATGTGACCAAAGATAGGTTACTTTGCTTCTCTGATCCTCAGTTTTTTCAACTGTCAAATGTGATTATGACTGGGGCTCACCCCTTGAAGCTGTTGTGGGGGCTGGACAAGGTAGTGTGCATAAAACTCACTCCAGTACTTTCCACCCAACATGTGGAACCCAAAGCTTCTGGTTCTCAATTCCCCCTCCAAGACAGAGTCTTTTGCTGTGGCACCACGGTCATCCTTGCTCCAGGCCAGCATGGCTCCAAAGATAGGCCAGCCTGAGCTATACACCACACTGAATTAGGCCAAAGGAGTTCTAGCCAGAAGCAAAGGATAATGATTTGGTCAGCCCAGGGTCACATTCTGGGGGAAATGTACCATTTCTCTTCTACATTTTGAAGTATTAAAAATTAATCTCCTTGCTCCGGGAGTCTCTGGTGAGATTCTGTTTTATTTTGTTGCTTTCTTTCTTATTTTGTGGGTGCTTGCGTAGTGCAATTGCCCTAATGTACCAGTTATTGTGGAAAGTGTTTTGTGAATATTCTTTTCCATGATCTTTAGGGCAACTTCCTGATGCAGGTACTATTTGTTACTGTGTCCACTGTATAAACGAAGAAGCTGTAGCTGGAAAAGATTAATGAATGGACCTGGGTCTGTGTAACTCCAGCACCTTTGCTCCTTGTCGGGACACTTACCTGCCCTGTGGACAACCAGCGGAAAGGTACCTAGGGCCCTAAGTTATTCTAGCAACTTCTCCCCAGAATTCCCCAGTGAGTAGGATGCCAACGCTTACCTGGTCCAGAAACCAATAAGGAAAATAACTACATGACATAGGGCCCAGGAATTGTCATAAAACTCTTGCTGAGACACACTACATTGTATTAGTTGTGTATGGGGGTCCCCTTGTGTAATACATTCGTCTGAGAGTTTAGTGCTGGGAAAAATCTGTCTCTCTGAGATCGCTGGCCTGATTCTTCCAATCAGGCTACAGCAATAGCTATTTTTTTTACACAGAACTTACTAAGTGACAGGCCTGTTATAAGAACTGAATATGCCTTAACTTACTTAATCCTCTCATTGACCCTAAGAGAGGGGTGTTTATTATTATAGTATCCCCATTTTTCAGATGAAGAAACAGAAACATAGAGAAGTGATACAACTGCCTAAAGTCACATGATTAGTAAGTGGTGGAGCTGGGCTTCAAAAACACAGTCTGGCTCCAGGATCCGCGTTTCATCACATGTTTACAACTTCCCATATAATCTGTACCTCATCCTGTTTCCCTCTTTGCTTTGACTGCCAGGAAACTCAGAACCACGGTTTTTGCTCTGTCACCGTTGCTAACCTTAGAAAACTTAGCCCAGCATTTCTGCTATAATTAGTCAATTTTTCACCTTTCTTCTCTTCTTCTCCACTGGCCTTTGGTCCAGGCTTTCATTACTCTTTGATTCTTTCTCTTTAATTATCCATCAAATAGGCTTTGAGGCTGCAATGGAAACCACCTCAAAACCGTTTTGGGATAGGCAGGAAGTAATGCATCAGTGAGATGAACAGAGACTGTTTCTGACCAGCTGAGCCAGCTGGACACAGTCAGCGCTAGATGGGTGTCTTTAGAGCATCTTCTGAGTGATCGCCACTGTGCTCCGTGATGTGGAAGATACAACAATGAACCCAAGTTAGTCCCAGTGTTAGCTGAGTTACGCTAACTGCTGTAAGAGAGAAGGCCTGAGATCACAAGACCTAAATACAATAGAGTCTAGTTCAATGCGCGCCCAGTTCAGCCAAGTGACTGAGTGAGACCCGGACTGACCAGGGCTCTGCCACACTCAACATGTGGTTTCCAAGGTCACCTTGGTGTTGGCATCCAATTGTCAGATGGGAGAAAAAAGGGAGAGTTTAGAGAAAGCAGACATACTTCCTAACTTGGATTTGGCCTGAATAGGCACTTGTTTTCTCTGCCCATATCCTTTGGTGAAAACTAGTCACAGACGTACTTACAAGGGGTGCTGGAAAGTGTAGTCCGAGCTGCTTTTCTCTGAAACAACTCTGTAAATGGAAGGGAAACATCTTTGTGAACAACTGACTTTGTTCTGGCTCACAAGGAACTTAAAATTATCACGCCACCCACCCTTGGAAAATGTCTAAGGATACCACGCAACACGTATAGTGGTCCTCCTTTGTCTACAGGGAAAATGGAGTGTTTATATTTTAGACCAAATGTATTTGTCCAGCAGGAGAATGGGCCGTTACGGGAGAGAGAAAGTTCATCATAATGGGAAGTCTTTAAGCAGAGGCTGAATTTTCACTTGGCTAAAGCTTCTAGAAGAAGTCAAGCTAAATACCTCCTACCAGGTCTAACTTTGAGCTTCTGTGCGAGGCTCCGTGGTCACCTCTGAGCACCTGAGCACCTATTTTGTGCCAAGTTCCCGCTGGGGCTTTGGTGACCTAGGAACAAATGAGACAAGATGCTGGCCCTCAGGTTACTCAACTGTAATGAGTTGAAGTAAGACATCTGGGAAGCAGGAGAGGAGAATGGTCTGAGCTCTGGGCAACAGGAGACTGGAGTTTAATTCCCAGCTCTGTTGCCTTGTGGCTGTGTGACATTGGAGAAGCTACTTGGCCTCTCTGGTCCTCAGTTTTCTCATTTATTTATTTTTAAAAAATATTTTATTTATTTTTTAGAGAGAGGGGAAGGGAGGGAGGAAGAGAGGGAGAGAAACACCAGTGTGTGGTTGTGGTTGCCTCTCACACGCCCCCTACTGGGGACCTGGTCCACAGCCCAGGCAAGTACCTTGACTGGGAATCAAACCTGCGACCCTTTGGTTCCCAGGCAGGCACCCAGTCCACTGAGCTACACCAGCCAGGGCAGTTGCAGTTTCCTCATTTATTAAATAGGTATAATATTTATCTTCATAGATTTTGAGGACTCAGTGATCAAATAGTTCTAGAGTATTTGTAGTCCAGGCCTGCCTGGTATGTAGTAAGTATTTTATTAGCAGTAATATTTTTATGATGATCTTGGGTAAGTCGCTTTATTTTTTAAAGTGTCAGTTTTCTCATCCGTAGGATGGAGTTAATAAACTCACACCGTGGGGTTGGACTCGTGTTGTGGGGTCCGGGGGGTCTGCCATCTCGTCTCTCAGCTTCCTCTCGGGGTAAGTGGGTCGCATCACACCCAGCAGTGAGGACTACAAGACTGCGGACCCGCGGTCAGCACTGTTCAGGCACCGAGGAGGAACCAGAGTTAACAAGGACGCGTCTTCCTGGCTGCGCTCCCGGGGAAGGAGGTTTGTGCTGGGTCCCATCCCCCGGCCGGTCCTGCTCAGGAAACGCGGAGAGAAAGCCAGGAACCAGGCCTGCCAGGCCCCGCGGCCCCTCAGCGCCGTCCCTCCTCCCCCGTCCTCGACTGCAGGAAGCCGGCTGGCGGGAACGCCCTGCCGGGTGGGTGGGAAAGGCCGAGAGCTCGCCGCCCCGCCGGCTTCCCAGGCCCGCGGCGGCGCGGAGCTGTCACTGCGGCAAACGCGCCGCCCTTCCCCCGCCCGCCCGCCCGCCCGCGCTCCTGGTGCATTCTGCCCAGTAGTATTTCGTGGAAGCGCTGCAGCCCGATCCCTGGGCGGCCGGCGGAGCAGAGAGCTTGGGTCCTACAGGCGCCATCGCCCCCCCGGCACGGAGCCCACGCCCCTGGGGCTGGGCTGGGGAGGGAGAGGTGTCCAACCCTCTCTTTTGGGAGATGAGATGCTGAGGCCTGAGGGTTTGTAGGTGAGTGGTCCAAGGTCATGGCTAGAAAACAACAGAGCCAGGATCAACCCGTGCTCTGTCTGGACTCTAAAGTTTGTGCCTTGAGTCTGTGGTCCTGATTCAGCTTCTTGAGGGGCTCAGGGGGGTCAGGTTCTTGTGGAAGTTCAAGAACAGGAGGTCAGAATCTGGGGGCTATTGATGGCCTCCCAGAGGTCGGTAAACCCCTTGGTTTGTGTGTAGCATGTTGTGTGTTGCATTTTTCTTCAGAGTTTCAGAGGTGCCAGTGACCCCAAAAATGTTACAAGCCACAGCTTTCCAAGGTCTGCAGGTTCCTCCCTGCTGTAAGAGGGCCTGAGGTTCCTCCACCGTCAATGGCATCTTGAGAATATCTCTGCAGGGCCCTGCTGTTACTCTGGAGGACTTGGAGTCTCTCCCGGGATCTGTCTCTTGGATCTTGAAAATCTTTCTGTAGGATCCTGGGGCGTGTCTGGGGATTTGAGGTCTCCATGGGGCCCTGGTATCTCTTTCTGAGGCACTGAGAATCTCACTCTAAAGTCCTATGATCCTCCGTGGTACAAGCTCTAAAGTTGGGCCTCAGGATGCCCACGAACCCACTGAAATTGCAGGCATGACTTTTGTGCATTTTATATGTGTAGTTTATGGGAGAGGTTTCATGGATTTCACCAGATTCTCAAAGGGGGCCCCTAAACCCCAAAGTTAGGAAAAGCATTGCATCAGAGCATTCAGTGTTAGACTTTGCTCCCCTCTCACGAATAAGAACCAAGGAAGTGTAAGATGGAAGAGATAAAAGGCAGTGTTTGGTGGGTAGAACATGGGCAATGGAGTCAGGCATTCTGGGTTACAAATCCCAGCTTTTCCCCTTACCAGCTGGGTGACCTTGAGTAAATTTCTTAACCTCTCTGAGCCTCAAGGCCACCTCCTTTAGGAAGACTTCCCCGTGTCCTGGATTGAGGAGTTAGGTCCCCACTCTGTATCCGGAAGACCTCATAGCACTTGGCTTGATACTTTGTGGCACTTAATGCAATTGTTATGAAGTAATTAATCTCGTTTCATGTTGTCTCTCCAGACCTTTGCTGTCTTACAGTTTGTGCGGTGCCTGGCACACCTTAGGCTCTCAGGCATCTGTTACAAAATAAAGGAGTAAAGGCATGGTGGGATGCATGGCAGATGCTGCATTGGGGGCAGAAGGGTCAGAAATGAACAAGCATCATTCTGATGCCTGAGTAGGCCCCAGGCTAGTGGGGCGAATAACGTGAATCCATGCAAGAGACTCTCCTAAATGCTTTAATGGGCGTGGGGGTGGGGGCGGGTAAACCCTAACGGGGATACACAGCAATGAGGAAAGCACCAAGAGACCCTAAGATGAGTGAGACTTCGTCCTGGAAGAGCTGACCAAAGGACCTTTTGTGTTATGCGTTGCAACTTACAAAGCGCTTAACTTATATAAAATATCCAGGTATGCCCTCGTCTGACAGAGATGGGGAAATCGCTGCTGAGAAGAGTTCAGGGACTTGCCCAAGGCCACCCAGGCCATCCTGGCTGCCTGAATGCACAGCTCACTGGCTTCGTAATTCAGCCCACGTCCTTCAGGAATTGGGCTTTGACGTTGTCAAGGTCTTGGTTTCCATCCACTAGATGTGAGACTTTGAGCAAGTTACTTTACGTCCTTGAGTGTTGTTTTCCTAACCCCATAATCTGTATGAGATAGTAACGATAAAGCATCCAGTACGATGCTTGTTTTATAGCAAAGGATGTATAAGTGTTTGTTGAATGAATGAGTGAAATATAGGCATTGATGGGTGGCCTGAAATGTGAGTTGACTTAAAATCACGACTTTTGGGGGACAGTAGGAGGAATTTAGGGTAATTTTATCCCTTCCCACTTTCACTTTCTGTGAGTCCTGTGAGCCTTAGCACTGGCCTCAACCACAATGTTATACTTTATTGTTTGCAAACCAACAAAAATGAACCAACCCCTTTTTCCTGATGACTAAGTAATAGAACCTCCTTATACAAAATTTAAATTGCAGCCTTGGCCGGTGTGGCTCAGTTTGTTGGGCATGGTCCCTCAAACCCAAAGTTTGCCAGTTCAATTCCGGTGGGGGCAACACGCCTGGGTTGCGAGTTCCATCCCCTGGAAGGGGTGGGTGTGTAGGGAAGGCAACCAATCAATGTTTCTTTCTCACATCAGTGCTTCTCATCCTCTCTTTCTCCCTCCCTTCCCCTCTCCCTAATAAAATAAAGTAAAAGAAAATAAAAGATTAAAAAATTAAATTGCAGAAAGATATAACAAGGAAAACGAAAGTGCAGATTTAGGCCCAGCAGGTGCAAGAAGCTGACATATTGTTATTCTTTGGGAGGTGGGGAAGGGCAGGGGACAGGGAGCAAAAAAACTTTTTCCTGCTTAAAAGCATCTCCTACCAGCTTTGCCATGGTTCCTGGGAGTTCAGTTAGGAGTCTTGCCTTTGGCTGCAGCACTGAAGGCTCAAGTGCAGCTAAGGGCTGAGGAGGCCGTAGAAGCTAGAGCGGCTTTCCCTGCAATGGCGTGAAGAGTGGGATGTAGCACTCTCTGTGATTCAGATGCCCACTGCTGATTGGTCTGGCAGCTGTGTTTTCATCCCCTTCCTTCCCTCTTAGCGTCTAGTAGAGTCTTTTTGGAAAGTTCCTACTGCCTATCAGTGTCACCTCAATAAATTCAATACAAAGGGGGAAAAAACAGTTCCTGAGTTCTTGGTACACACACACACACACACACACACACACACACACAGAAAAATACGATTAAAAAGTAAGAAAAAAAGGTGAAAGCCTCCTATTTAGTTCTCTATATTTTATGCATGCATTAAGCATATATTAAAGTTATAATCACGGGATCCTACTACACCTGTAATTCTGCAACTTACTCTCATCGTTTAACAATACCCAGTAGATACTTTTTCTTTTTTTTTAAAGATGTTTTTTATTTATTTTTAGAGAGAGGGGGAGGGAGGGAGAAAGAGAGGAGGAGAAACATCAATGTGTGAGAAAAGCATCCATCACAGGAATCAGGTCAGTTGCCTTGGACCCGCCCTCCAACTTGGGGACCTGGCCTGCAACCCAGGTGTGTGCCCTGAATGGAATCAAACCGGTGACCTTAAGAGTTTGCGGAGCAATTCTCAACCCACTGAGCCACACCAGTCAGGGCTAGATACATTTTCTTCCCTGTTCGTGAAAATCTACCTTATTCCTTTTACCATTGGAGCTCCTTGAGCTGAGGACTCTTAGTTAGCCCGGTAGCCCAGAGGCCTGCTCATGAGAGGACTTACTGGGAGGAATCTTCAATTAGTAATAGCAGCCACCATATACTGGCATGAACTAGGTTCTAGGCTTTGAACTAAGCGCTTTCACATGTTATTTCATTTAATCCTCACAGCCACCGTATGAGATAGGTACTATTTTTATTCCCACTTTTCAGATGAGAAACTGAGGCACAGAGACTTGGAAGTCCAAGGTTACGAACTGGTAAGTGGTGGAGCTGAGATTTGAACCCTGATCTGTCCTGTGACAAAGCTTTGGTGTGAATGAATGAATAAATGGTTGGTGAGGTTGTGGATCTTGGGGAGGTAGTTCTGTCTTCAGGATCTCCCCTTAAGTCCTGTGTTCTCTCTTCCGTGGGTTTGCAGTGCTTGTAATCAGCATCAGGGCAAAGGAAGGACTCAGTAAAGTCCCCTTTTCTGTCTGCAGCAATCCTGCGGCCATGCCTGCTTTTCATGGGAAGTAGCATTTTTGAATTTCCTATTCTAAAAATAAGCCTTAATTTGTTCGGGGCCCTTGAGGATCAGCCCAGGCATTTCAGGACAGCCATTTGCCTGTCCGCAGAGCAGGAAATTAATCAGAATCCCAAAGTCCTTTCCCTCTTCCCACAGGCCAGTACTCTGGAAACGCCCAGTGCCTCTCTGCAGTCCTCCTGGAGGACTGCGCAGATGCCAAGGGCAGCTTAACACAGATCCATCTCTCTGTAAGGAAAGTGAGAGGAGAAAGGCGTGAGGGAGAAATGGGTCAGTTCTGCTGCAAAGAATTTGCAGAGAAAACTCGCGGCTGTCCCCACCTTTGAGGAGTGCCAAGTGACAGAGATACCCTGGGGTGTCGGATGTGACTCTGTAGCATCCCCCTGGGGTCTAGAAATTGGAGCGTTGGTTGCCTGTTCCAGCCACGACCCTGTCTCTGCACGGCCACTTTCAGAGAGCCTCTTTCTCCCTCAGGGTTTAGGAGTCTCCTACTATTTAACGACTGGGCAGATTACCACTAGGGGTGCTATGTGGTAGGGGTACAAGCTAGAACAAATATTGATGATAATAATAATAAAAATAAGAACGACAACTACATAGTTTGTGGAACATGCGTGGGCTCTGACATCAAGGGAGGGAGGACGTGCTAAGAAACAAAAGGAAGACCAATTTGATCCAAGTTGAAAATGTGTTCATGACCGCATGAGAGTTAAACACAATGCCGTGGATATTCCAAGCAGGGAGGGTCGACTTCTGGCCAGGGAAAACTAGGACATGTTGAGATGAGACAGCAAAGGAAGAGAATGAGCAATGGGGCAGATATGGGAAAGCAGTGGGTGTGCTAGAGGAAGTTTGAATAAACTCTACAGTGGGTATGTGTGTGTGTGTGTGTGTGTGCGCGCGTGTGCGCGCGCGCGCGCGCACACGCAAAGGTAGGACGAGATCAGACCAGGCCAGGGATTTTGACTTTATTACATAGGCAATAAGGAACTTACACAAGAGATGTCTCAAGAGACCAGCTGTGCTGCTGCAGTCAGAGAGGAAACAGCCCTCAGAGTATCTATGCCCCGGCTTGTGAATGCAGCTCTGTGCCAGTACGTGGGAGGGCATCTCCCAGGAGAGTGTCTCCGACCGTGTCCTGTACCACGCTGGGGGTGGGTCTTGGGCTACCTTCAAAAGCTCCCCTCCCCATCTCTCTGGGTTCTAGTACCTTGCACATAGCAGATCCACAGGAAACGTGCTATCGAATTATTGGAGGGACTCTTGAGATTATCTGGTTATCGCTCCTTTCCATTTTAAAGAAGTTGAAAGTGAGGGATGGGAAAGGACTTGTCTAGGATTATACAATGAATTAATAGCAGAGCTGGGGACTGATACTCATACCTCCTTAGTCTAAGCAGAGCTCCTTTCGTCCATTTGCTGAGTAATAGAAATAGTATTTGTTGAGCGATTACTCCATACCAGGCCCAGGACTAAACACCTTTACGTGGATTATCTCCCTTAATCCTCACAACCCCTCAGAGAGTGCCCTTTCTTGAATGCAGGATATCTTGTCTCCCATTTTGATTTCCCACCGCGTTTACAACTTGGCGGAGTCCAAGTCCTGGGAAGCGGGTAAAACGACGGAGGGGGCGGAGCGAACGGGCCAGCCCCACCCCTCACCGCAGACCCCGCCTTAAAGGACGCTGACGTCACCCTTTGGGACCGCCCCTCATTGTCAGTCCGGGGGAGCCAGAGGAGGCGCCGGCCGCTGGGACCGGATCGCCCGAGCCTTCGGCTGGCGGGAGCGTGGGCCGGAGTCGCCGAGGTGAGGGGTCCGTGGTGGGGCGGCGGGAGCGCGGTGCGGGAGGCCAGGGCGGCCGGGCGAGGAAAGAGGTGGGCGCCGGAGTGGATTACCTGTCCCGCGGAGGAGTCGGGGCGCCCGGGGGCGACGGGGCAGAACCGACGGGCGTACCCGGGGGAGGGCTTGGGGGTGTGTGGACATGAGGTGGGGGGAGAGTTTGAGTGGAATTCTGGAGGAAGAACTCGGAAGGGGAGATCTTCGTGAGCGAGACCTTGAGAATGTTTTTGGAGTTTTTGAAGGGGGAGGGAAGGTTTTGAGAGACTTCGCGGTGGGAACGGGAATCTGAGGAGAAATGTTTGGGGCAGGGAGCTGAGGGGATGTTTTATGGGGGGAGCGGAGGAAGAGTTTTAGGGTCGAGTTTGGGATTCGGGTGGAGAGCGCGCCGGGCCCGGTGGGGGCGGGGAGCGGCGCGGCGGGGCGGGGGGCCGGGGCCGCCGGGGAGGGGGCTGCGCGGGGCCCGCGGGCACCCGGGGAGGAAGGAAGTGATCTTACAGGAAGAGCCCGGGAGCTCCCGAGGAGGAGGAGGAGGGAGGTCTGGGAGGGCTCGGGGCGGCGTGCGGGACCGGCTGCGGGACCGGGCTGCGCGGGCGCGGGCTGGACGGGGAGGGGTCCCGCCGCCGCCGCCGCAGCTGTCGGCCCGCCTCGCCGGCCCGCGGTCCCGGCGTTTGCTGGTCTCACAGCCAGACCGCCGGGCCGGGAAGGAATTTGAGGCATTCGCTTTGTTTAAGTTGCCAGTAGACAGTCCTGAGGACTAATTAATGGTGGAATCTGCAGGGGACGCGGGCGAGCTGGGCCGGGGCCGACCCCCGCCCGCCGCCGCCGCAGCGGTGAACTTTCCGCAGCGCACGCGGCCCGCCTCCTTGCGCTCCCCCACCCCTGCCCGGGCCGGGAAGGAGCCATGGCTTCCCGAAGCGCAGGAATGAAGTGCGGTTTCTGGGGCCGGTGGCTTCGGGCTTCGGAGGCTTCCTGCAGGGAACCCGGCGCCCCGGAGCGGCCCGGCGAGGGGTGCAGAGCCCGGTGTAACGCTCTGTGAGGTGCCTGCGGTTTCTGTTAATAACCTTGGAGGAGGCTCTGTGAGCCGAGAGAGACTCTCTTGCTTGGGAGCATCTGTTTCTTCATCGTCAGCCCCTTTCCTAACACTGCAGAGCTTGTTGTGGCTTGTTTCGGAAATGCCGAGACTAGTGCTCACACTGGAGGGTGGGAGAGGGGAAGGGCATAGACGCCCCCAAAACGCTGCAGTGCGATCTCCGGAAAGACGGAGACTGCTTGCAGATTCTCCGTCGCACCTTCGCCGACATGAATGACCTTGGGGAAAGAATTGTGTTTCCGAGCTCCTGGTGCCTTACCTGTCTCGGTTGAGGAGAAAAATACTCTCTGGACTTCCCTGCCTTTTGAAAATATCTTGAGAGGTGGGGTGCAGTGATTTTTACAAATTGCTGCAGTTCTGGCCTAAGGACTGGTGTCAGAACCGACCGGAATTCAGATCATCTAGAAAGATTTCACCACCTCAGATTAGGGAGGGAGGGGTATGAATTTTAGGTGGACATTTCCCTTCTGAGAATCTGTACAGTATGTTCCACATTGCTTCTGTCGCTTTGTGTGCGGGTTTGGTGGCATTTGTGTGGTTAAACTGAAAATTCACTTGTCAGAAATAGTTATTTTGCTCAGAATTCCCCTTGGGGCAGATTAAGGTTTTGCTCGATTTACTCAGAAGAATTTCCCAGGTTTCTAAAATTAAATCACTTTTCTAAACATAGTAACTAAAGTTTGAGACGCTGGAAAGTAGTGGGATGGGAAGGGTGTTGATTAGCGTATGAACAAGGCAGCAAATACGGGTTCATCATCCTCTGATTCCTAATAGGGATTGTGGATTAACCTTGATTAACAGGTATTTTCTTACTCTTAAATAATTTAAGACCAAGAAAGGGAACTGATGTTGTTGAGTTGCCTACTCTGTGCCCAGTAATCGTGCCAGGTGGTCATATCTCACACGGGCTTCACAACAATGCCCTGAGGTGGCAGTTGGCATCTCTGTTTCACAGGTGAGCGCACTGTGAGGGTCATAAGGTAAAGTGACTTTTCCCAAGTGTGTATATGAAACGAGTAAGAAATGGAGCTGGAATTCAGGCTTAAGTCTGTTTCTGACAGGGGTGTGCAACCTTTTGGTGTCTCTGGGCCACACTGGAAGAAGAGTTGTTTTGGACCACACATTAAATACACAAACTAATGAAAACTGATGAGCAAAAAACCCCGTTTTAAGTAAATTTATGATTTCCTGTTGGGCTGCATTTGTAGTCATCCTGGACCACGTGTGGCCCATGGGCTGTGGGTTAGACACCCCTGGAAGGCCCATTGTCTCTACTAGGCATACTGAGTTGGAAACCAGACGGCCTAGTTTCTAGGCCTGTGACTCAGCCACTGGGTCACCGTGGACCCTGGACTAAGTCAGTTACGTCCATTGCTCAGTAATGGTGCCTTTTCTTCCAGCAGTGTTGTCAGCATGCTTTTGAGATGTTCTAGTTTTCTGGTAGAAAGACAAACATATAAGGCTGTGATAGTGGTATGGTCTATATACAATACGTCCTTAGTAAATTTTTTTCTTATAGAGTACCTATTGATCATACCTTGCATTTATATAATGGAAGATATTGGATAGCTAATGGTTCTTGCCCTGTAGAGCCATCATTGAGGTGACATTCACAATCAGAAACTGAATCATTTTTCATGTAATAGGCTCTTTGGGAAGATGTCAGCTTATGAGTAGAGCATACTATATACCGGTAGGACCTACAATGTCAAGCTGAAAAATTTGGTATAAACTTTGATGCACGTAATAGATACTCAGTAAATATTTTTTGAATGAATGTGTGTATATCTTTTTTAAAAAGTCAGCTTTGTTGAGGTATAATTTACCTACAATAAAATTCATCAATTTTAGCCCTGGCTGGTGTAGCTCAGTGGATTGAGTGCAGACAGCAAACCGAAGGGTCGCCGGTTTGATTCCCAGTTGGGGCAGGTGCCTGGGTTGCGGGCCAGGTCCCCAGTGGGGACCACGTGAGAAACAACCACACATTGATGTTCCTCTTTCTCTCTTTCTCCCTCCCTTCCCCTTTCTCTAAAAATAAAAAAAAAATTTTAAAAAATTCATCAATTTTAAGTGTACACTTTGTGATGTATACATGACAAAGCTGTACAGCTGTATAATCACCACTAATACCCTCATTTGTTTAAACTGGTTAGTTTCAACAAATTGGTTAGTAAAGTGACCCCTTTTTTAAAATATCAGTGACACTTATATTTTATTTATTTTTAGAGAGAGGGGAAGAGAGAGAGAGAGAGAGTGGGAAAAAAATATCAGTGTGTGAGAAATACATTGATTGGTCGCCTCTTGCATATCCCCAGCGGGGGACCTAGCCTGCAACCCAGTCATGTGCCGTGGCTGGGAATTGAACCAGTGACCTTTCTGCTCTCAGGCTGGCCCTCAGTGCACTGAGCCGCACCAGCCAGGGTGTCAAGTTTCTATATTCAGAATCAATGCTGGTACCATCAGATGAATACTAGAGTGTCCAGGTACCAAATTTGTAGGAAATAGGAAACCTTAGATCTTCAATGATGAAGTACATGAGGAGAATAAGAGAGGTGGAGACGGGAGCACTTGTCAAATCGGGACAGACAGATTGAACCAGGTTTCCATTCCTTTTAGGATGGGGAATATATTGTGGGGAAAAAATTACTCAAAGATTTATTAAAGAGTTGAACTGTTGTTATTATTATTATTATTTTGAAATGGTAGTTCCTGAAATATAAAACATCTTTGACTACCCTTAAGAAGTGCTTACATGTTATGGCTGTTCAAATTCTTAAGGGTGGAGATGCTATAAAATGATTGAAGGCCTTGCCCTTCCAGCCCTGACAGATATCCTTAGTTTATCTCTAACTTGTTTTAGCTAATATTGAACAAAGGGAATATATTAGGTAGAAATTGTCTTGCTGGGAAGTCATAAGATAATTTTCTTCCTTTTCATAATTTCCTGTCACTGAACCTGCCCTAATCTGCTTTCATTTAAGTTTCTGTGTTAGGCAATGCTTGAAACCTCTTACTGTGCTAAGAAACCCCATTTTTACCTCTTACACCTTCTTGATTCTCTTTATTCATTCTGTTTCTATATGTTGGCGGTTTTATAATCGTCTTCTCCCATTCATGAATACTGAGAATGGGAATTTCTCAACCATCAGCCTTCCATATACCATTAGGAAATAGTAATTAAATTAAAATACCAGTCTACCAACTCAGAATTTCGGGTTATGATAGGGGGAAAATAATAATTGTATGAAGTAGTCATTATCCTCATTTTATGCATGAGGGAGCTGAGCTCAGAGCAGTTATTGCCAGAGCTAGTGAGGGGTAGACCATTGATTTGAACTCAGGTGTGATTGATGCTCAAGTTTGGGATCTTTCTATTTCACCACACTCACTGGTGTATTAGGGTTGCAGAGAGGGGAATGGAGGGCAAGAGAGGTGATTGAAAATACTGTATTAAAATATAGGCCAAAACACAGCAAGCATTGTTAACCTGTTTAGGCATTGCTGTTTTCATCCATTCCTTTCTTAATTTCTGGAAATGCCTTCTTATATATAATGCCTTATAAAGTCTAAAAAATTTATAGCTCATCCTTTATTGCAAAATTCCCTTCCCAGATTTGACATTTATTCTTTTTTTAAAAAGGATTTTATTTATTTATTTTTATTTTATTTTTTTAAATATTGTATTCACTTATTTTTAGACAGAAGAGAAGGGAGGGAGAAAGAGAGAGAGAGAAACATCAAAGTTTGGTTGCCTCTCACACACCCCACATGGGGGGACCTGGCCCACAACCCATGCATGTACCCTGACTGGGAATCGAACCAGTGATCCTTTGGTTCACAGACCAGCGCTCAATCCATTAAGCCACACCAGCTGGGGCTATTTATTTATTTTTAGAGAGAGGAGAAGGGAGGAAGAAAGAGAGGGAGAGAAACATCAATGTGTGGTAGCCTCTTGCGTGCCCCCAACTGGGGACCTGGCTCATAACCCAGGCATGTGCCCTGACTGGGAATCCAACTGGCGACCCTTTGGTTCACAGGCCGGCACTCAATCCACTGAGCCACACCAGCCAAGGCAGCATTTATTCTTTATAAATATGGAATTTTGTGTTCAAATGACTGATTTACTCCTCTCCCTATTATATGTGTGTCTGTTAGTCAGTCAAGACCCTACATATTTGTAGATGTTCTTCTATTTCTGTTTTATCTGGATAGAGTAATATTTTTAAAATGTATATTATATTGAAAACCTCAATATAATTAAAAAACTTACTACAGTGCTTTGTTGACATATATAATGTGTATGTGATTGTATACAGAAACATATCATAAAAATGCAATTTGATAATGCTGCTCTGGCCAGTGTGGCCCCTGCCTACCTCTCCAAGCTCGTTGTCTATGTGCTTTAGTCACAGTAGTTTGTTTATTTATTTATTTTTAAACTCAGCAAGTTCTTTCATACTTCTGGGCTTTTGTATGGGTGCCTCTCTCTCGAAGACTCCCCTGCTCTTTGCCCTGCTGCCTATTTTGCTAGTCCTTCCCCGTTATTCCCTATTACTCGTGTCTGTTCCCTACCTTCTTAGCACCTGTTACAATTTATAATGATATATCTGCTTGCATGATTATTACTGTCTTCCCCACTGGACTTCACAGGAGTGGGGAGCTCATTGGTTTTGGTCACGAGTGTATACCTAGTCCCTAACACAGTGACTGACATGTAGTAGGTATTTAATAAATATTTTATGACCACATGCCCAATTCAGCACCTTTGTTCCCATTATCTTTTGCCCTTTTCTTCTCTTAGGTTATTTAACCAATCAATCTTTTCCATCCTTCAAGGCTCAGCTCAATTACCCGTCTTTGAAGACTGTCCTGACTTTGCAACAATAATCCTCTCTTTAAAAAATCGTGACATGTATTGCTGATACCCCTTATGTTCTTGGTAAATCACAGTAGCATGTGTCTAATCCAATTGGATCAAAAACATCTTTCTCAAAAATCTTGCAGCTAGTAATGCACACCCCTCGTACCCTTGGTTAACTTGACTAGCTTGTATCTTTACCTAATTTGATCAGAAGCTTAGTGTGTCTTAGCCGGTGCTCCCCTCAGTTCCTTTCACTGAGACTCTCAGTAGAGTTTTTGATGATTGACAATAGTGGTGCTTATGTGTAGGTTACACTTAATTTCTCAGGCTTATTAACATGGATTCTTTTCACTAGAATTCTGCTTAGTGTTTTCTCTACAAAGGCTGGGAGTGCCCCAGATGCTTTAGGTGATTTAATACTAATTAAGGTATGAAAGTGCAGGAGTCCAGTCCTGGTGCCACAAATCTGTCATTGGTAACGAACTAACTATGCACAGTTCCTTCTTGGAAAGACGCTTCGTCAGTGCTTCTCTAATGCTCTCAGATTGGAGTTATTAACTGAAATGGGCTACTAGGTAGGAACCTCATTCAAATTATCCTGTTGAGTAGCATTTTATTTCGATGTCACCAGTGAAAAATTTAGCCAATTAAATCTGTTTAAAGTCACCTTCTCTGACTTGCCAGTAAGCTCTCTCGGTGGATTTTCTTCCTCTTTTATCAAAGGCAGAAGAATGTGTGCACTAATTTTGTATATATGTACTTTAAGCCCATTTATTTGTTAGGGAAGATTTTATTTATTTATGTTTAGACAGAGGGGAAGGGAGGGAGAAGGAGAGGGAGGGAAACATCAATTGGTTGCCCCCAACTGGGGACCTGGCCTGGGACCTAGGCATGTGCCCTGGTTGGCAGTTGAACTGGTGACCTCTCGGTTTGCAGTACAATGCCCAACCCACTTTCTTTTTTTTTAAAGATTTTATTTATTTATTTTTAGAGAGGGGAAGATGGGAGAAGGAGGGAGAAACATCAATGTGTGGTTGACTCTCATGTGGTCCCCACTGGGGACCTGGCCTGCAACCCAGGCATGAGCCCTGACTGGGAATCGAACCTGCGATGCTTTGGTTCGCAGCCCGCGCTCAATCCACTGAGCTACGCCAGCCAGGGCCCCAACCCACTTTCTTGTGTGTTCCCTGACCAGGCATCAAACCCTCAACCTTGGCATATCGGGAGGATGCTCTAACCAACTGAGTTACCCGGCTGGGCCCTATGTGTGTTTAAGTAGTGATCATGTTGACTTTTCTGATAGAACTATATCAGACGATTTGGGGTGATTTAGTACATTTTTTTAAATGGAGACATTGGGGCAGAGGTACTGAGGAAGTTTCTGAGACACACTGGAGTAATTTTGTTACCTTTCATTATTATCCTTTTCTTCAACAACCTAGAAATATTTTATGAAATCAGCCTACTTGCTTTTTGACTTGTTACTCTAGGTCAAAATAAAAAGTATAGGTACAATTAGAAATTTTCTCTTGAAATGTGAAGAGACAAATGATAAACTGTTTATCCCCGTGATAAACTATGGGGAGTTCATTACAAAAAATAATTTTTAGAATGGATTACAAAGTTAATACATATTTAGTCCAGTCTCCTATACTTAATTTTTTTTGTAAGATTTTATTTATCTGTTTTTAGAGAGAGGAGAAGGGAAGGAGAAAGAAAGGGAGAGAAACATCAATGTGTGGTTGCCTCTTGTGCTGCCCTTACTGGGGACCTGGCCTGCAACCCAGGCATGTGCCCTGACTGGGAATGGAACCAGCAACCCTTTGGTTTGCAGGCCAGCACTCAATCCACTGAGCCACACCAGCCTGGGCCCACTCTCCTATACTTTATACATTAACTGTAGAGTTGTTCATAGTGTTGGCTTCTAGGCATCATGAGATCTTGGGTACATTTCTGAATCACAAATTTTATTCAAGTAAAGCTTTATTAAATGTTTATTGTATTCTGATTCCTTAACAACTGGTTATTCATTTGTGTCTTATTCTTATTCTTTGACCGTTTTGGTTAAATTACACTTTACCTTAGAAGGTTATTTAAAGCTCTACAGTTCCAGTTCCATAGCCTCAGAAAGCCCCAATTTCTCCATGTTTAGGATGGTGATAGTGGATGTGAAGATTGAATTGTTTAATGTACAAAAGCACTTAGATCGTAATGTTGGTACATAGTAAATATTAGTCATTATTTCAGTTTTACCCTTGCATTTTTGTTCACTCAACTGATGAAACACTTCCTCTTTTTATTGTTATTATTTATATTTTATAAAAGAAGTAAGTTAAACAAATTTAAGTTTAACAAATTTGAACAAATTTAAGCCAGGGCCAGTTTCAGTTTTTATCCACAGTATCATTTTGCTGTTTTTATATAGATCTGGTATGCTATTTCAGATTTTCAGTTTTGTTACTACGTATTTTTATGGTCCTCTCTGAGGAGTATTTGTAAAGTAATACCACTGCTTTTAAAAACAAATATTACAATTTACACCCTGGCTGGTGTGGCTCAGTGGATTGAGTGCAGGCTGTGAACCAAAGGGTTACTGGTTTGATTTCCAGTCAGGGCACATGCCTAGGTTTGGGGCCAGGTCCTTAGTTGGAGGCACATGAGAGGCAACCACACATTGATGTTTCTCTCCCTCTCTTTCTCCCTCCCTTCCTCTCTCTCTCAAAATCAAGAAAATCTTAAAAAAACACCAAATATTACAGATTTCCAAAATGGGAAGTAGTTATATATTTATTTTAATGAGATTTCAAACTGTGAAATAATTCAAGTATACTTGTCTTGAATTTGTCTTTAGAGCACATTGTATTTTTTTCCCCAAAAGATTTTAAAGTTTCTTTTTAGAGAGACAGGGAAGGGAGGGAGAAAGAGAGGGAGAGAAATATCAATGTATGAGATGTGTGAGAGATGCATTGATCAGATAGTTGGGCCCGCATCGCAGGCATGTGCCCTGACTGGGAATCGAACCAGTGATCTTTTGGTTCGCTGGATCTTTTGGTTCGCAGGCCTGTGCTCAATCCACTGAGCCCCACCAGCCAGGGAACATTGTATATTCTTAATACTGGTAATTCCTTGTTTTGGGGAAGTTAGAGTTAATTTTTGGGGATAAGCAAGTCTGGCAAATGAAGTGAATAATCAAGAGTGTTTTGGTCATAAATGAGATGTAGTTCTAATAGGTGGAGACTAGGATTTCTGTGTATGTGAGGCTTGTCTTTGAGAGTCCTACAAATGGAGTTTCAAAAAGGTCTTGAGCCTTGGTGCCGTCATTGGAAGAATCTTGCTTTCCAAGATGACTTGAATAACAGTACTCCTGTTAAAACTCCATAAATAAAAATCATTGCTTAAGTAGAACTTGTTTAACTTGTATTATGATTGAGTTGAAATCTCTAATAAAAGCATTATCTTGTAGTAATAATGTCAACATAATTTTATTTATATCCTTAAAAATTTTTGGGGGGTCTAAAAAAATTTTAAAGAAAGGGAAAAAGGGGACATTTTTAATTTACTGAGAGGCAAATCTAGGAACAGGTTTTAAATTAATTGTTAAAAGGTGAAATGTATTTTCCTGACCCACTTACCAAGGCATTCTTTCTGTAGAGGCTGAAGACTTTAGATTGAAAAATGGTATCATCCACCTTGATCTGACAGCATTTTCCTATTTCTAAATATAAAGAAATCTCCAGTTTTATCTAGTTTCAAGTTAACTGGAAAAGGTAAATTCTGAGCAAGGTAAAAGAAGGTAATTTTTGGTTCTTTAAACCCTGGAACAGCTTTATCACAAATGTTCTGTCTTCCTCGTTACCTGGGGGTATTTATCTGATTTAGGCCATCTCAGTGATGATTTGTGTCTCATCTCAGTGAATAAGCAGGTCAGTTAAGTCTTGAAATTGAAAATTCCGGGGCCCTGGCCAGGTAGCTCAGTTGGCTCGAGTGTCATCCTGATACAGTCAAGGCTGTGGGTTGGATCCCCCGGTCAGGGCACATACATGACTCAAACAGTGACTGCTTAAATGAGTGGAGCAACACATTGATGTGTGTGTCTCTCTCTCTCAAAATCAATACATTAAAAATAAAAGGAATCTTTTCTAAGAATTTTAGTCATCGAGGACTAATAATAAAATCTAACCTTCATTGACTATATGGCAGCCACTGTACTTAAGCACTTTTCAAGTCTTTATTCACTCTTTCTCTGAACAACCTTTTGGGGCACATACTGTTATTGTCCCCACTCAAGAAATGAAAATCCTTAAGCTGTGAGATGAATTTGCCCAAAGTCAACTCAGCTGGTGAATGCCAAGCTAGGATTTGACTCCTGAGCTTGCCGCTTCTTTTTAAACTTTTTTTGTTGAATTTATTAGGGTGATATTGGTTAATAAAATTATATAGGTTTCAGTGTCCTGTTCTATAATACATCATCTGTATGTTATATTGTGTGTTCATCACCCCAAGACACGTCTCCTTCCATCACCATTTATCCCCCCATGTACCCTCTTCTTCCTCCCCCCTACACCTATTGCCCTCTGGTAATCACCATGCTATTGGCTCTGCCTTGCTCTTTTTTAAAAAAACTAAAAAAAGAAAAAAATATTTATTTTTAGAGAGAGGGGAAGGGAGGGAGAAAGACAGGGAGAGAGACATCGAGGTGCAAGAGACACATAGATTGGTTGCTTCGAGCACCCCCTACTGGGGACCTGACCCGCAACCCAGGCATGTGCTCTGACTGGGGGTTGAACCAGCAACCTTTGCTTCACAGGCCAGCACTCAATCCACAGAGCCACACCAGCCAGGGCTCTCTGCCTTGCTCTTGAACATTGCATTATTCAAACCAAAACACATGATTTTATGAAGTGTGCATCTTTAAGATCATTATTCACTAAGTAAGTGATGTCAACATTGGCTTATGTTCCTTAGGATGGGAAGAATACCATTTTTGGATCTTGATAAACTTAAAGACACATTAAATGTCTTTAAAAAATGGAAGACTGTTAAAGAGTAAATGGAAGCTGGTTGAATGTAGAAGAGATTACACATATAGTTTGGCTGTTTGTATAATAAAGTACTGGTCCCTGGTAGGTTTATATCAGGGATACCAGTTTTTATGCTTTCTTCCACAGCTAGCTGTACTGGAGTACAATGTGAGCTACTTGTAATATAATTTGATAGAATTATATACTTTAAAATATATGATATGTTGAAATATTTTTTGTAGGAACTTGAGGGCTGATTATGTTAGACATCTTTTAAAGACTAGATGACAGTTCAATTTCAAAGAGACTGTCAGGATCTTAAAGAAGTATGATGGAAAAACAGATGGTCAGATAGTGAGGCAGTTCATGGCGCAGGGAGAAATAATAAGGTAACTGAAGGATAAACTTGGGGCTCATACAGAGAGGCAAGAGGAGTGGGATTCTATCAGAAATATTGGTAGGTAGGTGGCCGGTCATTACGTGGGTGAATCCAGAAGGGTGCAGAGAATCTTAAGGGAGAAGTGGAGAGGAGACAGGGAACACTGGCTTCAGTTACATTGGCAGTCAGTTTTACATCAAATCTAAAAGCCAAGAATTTTGTTTATTCAGTACTTTTTTTATATTTAATTTAGGTCTAATGTGGAGAAAACAAAAAAGACAGAAGTGCAATATATAGCCCTTGTTTCTTCAGGAATTTAAAATTCTAATTTGGGAGATAGTACCTAGTTTTTGAAACAGTTTCACAACAATAGCGGACCGTATATAAATGCCAGAGTGGTTCGAGCATTGTCCCAGTACTCCAAGGCTGCAGGTTTGAACCCTGCTCAAGGACACGTATGAGAGACAGCCAATGAATGCATCAGTAACTGAAACAACAAATTGATCTTTCTCTCTCTCTCTCTCCCCCCCTGCTTCCTCTCCCCCTAAAATCAATAAATAAGAACTTAAATGCCAAAATGGGGGGTGTAGACCAGTGACTTTAGAGGTTGAGTTTCATAAACCAGTCATATTTAGAGCTGTTTCCAAGTAAGGACATGAAAATGAAAAACAACCTTCTCATCTAATATCCCATTTTATAAAATGTAGAATATTTAAAAACATGAGCAAAGGACATCATCTCAGATAAAAGGTTTTTTTTAAAAATATCGAATAATTTAGCCTTATGAAAAAATGTTTACTCTAGCCCTGGCTGGTGTAGCTGAGTGGATTAAGCACAGGCCTGTGATCCAAGAGATCACGGTTCGATTCCCAGTCAGGGCACATGCCTGGGTTGCAGGCCAGTTCCCAGCAGGGAATGCACAGGAAGCAACCATACATTGATATTTCTCTCCCTCTCTCCTTCCCTTCCCCTCTGAAGATAAATAAATAAAATCTTTAAAAAAAATGTTTACTTTAGTATCCTTTGGCAAAAATGTCATTGAGTTACGGTGTAGCGGTGACTTCTTTATGAGGTCTGTTGTTGTGCTATTAACTTGTGTCAAAATGATAGGTTATTGTTTACATAGATTAGTCTGGGTTGAAGTTTGGTCTGTGAGGGCTTCATTCATAGAGGCAGTTTGACCAGAGTTGTACAATAAGATGGATGGATAGGGTTTGAAAAGACAGAAAGGAAGAGGATGGGTTTCCAGGCCAGGGCCAAAGCAAGAGCAGAGATACTGAGACTGCATTATTGATCAGACCTGAGAGTACTTGTCTGCTCCAGTAGAGTTTAGATTATGGACTAGGAGGAGATAATGTTAGTGAGGTAATGCTCAGTCAGATTATGAACAGTCTTGAAAGTTATACTGAGGAATTTGGACTTGATCTTTCTGACATTGGGGAACCATGGAAGGTTTATAAGTAGGGGAGTGACTTGATAAACATGAAATTATAGACTGATTAATCAGAGGGTTTTATATACACTACTGGAAAGGAGACCAGTTAAAGATTTTTTAGAAATTTAGGTGTAAACACACTATCAGGAACTGAATGTAGGGGCTAAAAAAACCCCGAATATGTTGGATAGAAGTTTTGAAGAAGGAAGAGATAGGACTTATTGATGACATGGAGATAGAAAATAAAGATAACTTCAAGATTAGGAGATTGGTAAAACCAAGGAACATTTGTGATTAGTTAACTGAGGCAGGGAAAAGGGGCAGGACAGCGTTTGCCTCAGATTTTGGGCTAACTGCTTTACATCCACGTGCTTTTATAGCTCTATTTGAGATATGCTGAGAGTCTCTAAAATTGCTCTGGGGTTTGAACTGGAAGTTAAAAGGTTTCTTGTATTTTGTAAGTACTCATTTGGGAGAAAACCCCAGTACATTTCAAGCCACTAAATGTCCTGTAAGTTCTTGGTTATGGAGATTGTAACCCTAATAAATAACATCATCATTAGATGGTAATCTAATTATCTAAGTGCAGAGGAATTTTTGGAATGCATTTGTTACTTCAGGAGTTTTTTTGTTTAACTTGTCCTTTGTGTGTGGGGGTGGAGGTGGGGTGAGGAGAGTGGGGAGGGGGAGGCTTAAAAGACCAAGTATGGTGTGTGGCCCTAGTTCTTAGTGACATTCACTTTCCTTTTTGGGTAATGTTCCTGGTATCCTTTTGTAGAGCTCTCAGCAAATCCTCATTAAAAACAAAGGCCCAGTTTCAGAAAGCACACAACCAACTGTTGAGACAGTTCACCAAATTGCTAGTCTTGGCAAATAAAAGTAGAGGAAGTTTCAGGACCTAGCTTTTGGGATTGAAGATCATACCACCTGGAAATGTAGTTCTATCTGTAGACTCACTGTCATGATACTTAATGCTTTTTGGGTATGTAGTTCTCTCTTCATTCCCCCATCATCTGCAGTCATTAAATTTTTTGGCTTACTTTTCATGTTTGCTGTTGATGATTGCCTCGAAGTTCTACCTGCTGCTATCACCTCCATAGTATAAAAGCTCGGTCCCCCCCACTTTCCATTTCATTCCTGATGTTCCTTGACCAGCTGTTTCTACTGGGCCTGGTAGAACCTGTGCACGAATGCGAGCAAAGTCCTAGGTTCTTAATCTTCTCTCCTAACATTTGCTCTATCTTTTACCTAACCCATAGCTGAAAACGAGATCTTTTCTCTGACGAATACTGTTACTCCTGTTTTTGCCCTGACTCCTTGGACAGCAGGGAACAATCGGTGTGTTTCTAGCCCTTCACTGTGACTTGCAGATCATTGTTTTGCCATTTTTTTTTTTTTTTTGCGTGGCTTCTAATTTTTCACAGTCCCTACCATCTGCACTTTCCATTTTCTTTTTCAGTTTAAAGGTTTTAAAACTATTATTTTAAATGCATTTATTTATTTTTTTAGAGAGAGGGAGATGGAGATAGATAGAAAGGAAAGAAAGAAAGAAAGAAATCAATTTGTTGTTCCATTGATTCATGCATTCCTTGGTTGGTTCTTGTATGTGCCCTGACCCAGGATCAAGCCCACAATCTTGGGATATCAGGACAGTGCTCTAACCAACTGAGCTACCAGCCAAGGCTGCTCTCTCCATTTTCATTCCTTATGTCTGGTGACTTTCAGAATCCACATGGACCACTTTTCTTCTCTGTCCCATCCTGTAGTACCTACTTTGTCTTATCAATGATTATCATTCTGTCTTGCATCTTCACTCTTTTTTTTTAAAGAGATTTTATTTATTTACTTTTAGAGAGAGAGGGAGAGAAACAAAGATCAGTTGTCTCTCACATGTCCAACAGGGGACCCGGCTTGCAACCCAAGCACGTGCCCTGACCAGGAATTGAACTGACAACCTTTTGATTCACTTACCAGCTCTCAGTCCACCGAGCCACACCAGCCAGGGCTCTTTACTTCACTCTTCATTGAGGCCTTCCTTTAGAATTATAAATACACTGAGGTCTTTTCTATCCTAAAACAAATAAAAAAACCCTCTGCCTTTCATCTCTGAATGATTGCCATTTAAAAAAAATTTACTCTCATTAAAAAAAATTATTTTTGATTTTAGAGAGAGGGGATGGAAGGGAGAGAGAGGGAGAGAAGCATCGATGCAAGAGAGAGAAACATCATTGGGTTGCCTTCTGAACGTGCCCTGACTGGGGACTGAACCCACAACCCAGGCATGTGCCTTGACTGAGAATTGAACCTGAGACCTTTTCGTTTTGCAGGATGATGCCCAACTAACTGAGCTGCACCGGCTGGTTTAGCTCTTATTTTCTTTTTTTAAGAAGAGTATTCTGTATGCAGGTTTTTCTTTTACATGCACTCATTCTTTAACACCTTTCCCTTCAAGTGTCTGTCCTTAAGTACTTTACTGTAAATGTCCTTTCAGAAGACTCAGTGCCGGTGTATTCAGGCATTTTCATACTTTTTCTTCCGTAATCTCTCTACAATCTTTAAGCTGTTGAGCATCTTCTTCATGGAGCCTGTGTTCTTTGCAGGAGTTAAGAATATGTGTGTTTAGCTCCATCTAGTCTGGTAAGACCATTTTGTGTGGAACTTGGCTGGTTGTTGGACTCTGCTGTTCGTCGTGTGGCCTGTGCCGACTAGTAGAGAAGGGGCAGAGCGAGCTGGCACTGTGCGTCTTAGAGTGCTCTGCCATGTGGACTTTTCAGTGAGTACTGATTTGACTCGCCAGTCTTCCTGCTCTTTCTTTTCTCTCTCCTGATCCTGCTGTGGCTTTTGTATAAGATGGTATCTGCCTCATAGTGTTCTGAGAAGTAAATGAGTTCATGCAAAGGGCTTAGAATGAATGCCGCAAAGTAAGCTTACAAATGTTAGCTATTGTTATTATAGTATGCTTTTTAACTTTTTCAACTACTTTAAATAACATTTCCTTCAAATAACATTCCAAAGAGAGACGTAGGGTCTAGAGTCTAGCATATCGAGTTCCATTTTACAGATGAGAAATCCATGAAGGAACTTGTCTAAGGACACCGGAACAGAATTTAATGGAATGAAATTTAAAAGGTGGTTTAACCCTAGTCTGTAAGAAAGAAATGGCTTGGGATGAGTGTCGTAACAGTCACTTCTCTTGTGTAAGTAGGACAAATCCGTGGTGTTTGGAATGAAAATGGAATGAGGAGGAAGAACATTCCCAGCTACTCGGTTCTGGTCCTTGATTATCTTCCTGCTGTTACAGGGGAGGTGGGGAGGACATTGCTGTGTCATTCCTAGGTCCTAGTCCAGCTATCTAGCAAGCTGAGAAAAACAGCATTCGAAGGGTATCGGATTCGCTGGGAACTGAGAAAACAGCTTACCTTTTCTATGTGGGAAAAAGAGGTAAAATGAGCGGGAGACATGAGCTACCTGTATGAGCTGCTGCTATCATGTGAGTTGTCTCACGGATTTAACTCTTGAACTTCTTCAGGTGAATTCTGCTCTTTTGTCTTGTGCCATTTCTTGCAGCGGTTTAGAGGCATTTTTAGGATCTCTGTGCTTCTAGCTCTTTATTTTTTATTTTAATGAACTTATGTGGCTTGATGGCACTCAGCTGTCAGCACCTGCTTTTTGCTGCAGTGCGTACTGCATGATCTCTGCATTGCTGTAACCAGAACTTGGTCAGACTTGTCCTTTCCATTTCTTTGATGGAAAGTTTTCTTTGCTCCATTCCCTTAGACTAGTCTGCTGTAGCATCAGAGGCTCTTCTGCCCCTTGGGGAAACCTGAAGAGAAAAGAGGGTTTGAGCAGTCACCTCGTGTGGGGGTTTCTCTTGGCTAGGATCCCTCCAGCTGCTAGCCTTCCCTTAGGGCTAGTACTTAGAAAGGATGTCTTCAGCCACAGTGTATTGTACCTGTCCGTGCAAGAGACTACTACTACTAGTGAGTGGAAATGCAGAGTTTAAAATTGGAAGCATATTGAATTAGACTGAATAATGATTGAGGGTGATGAAGCAATATATCTAGTGGAAGAGAGCTTTAGGATTAGACATATCTGGATTTTATTCCCAGTTCTGCCATTTATGACCAGTGTGAACCCCTGTTTTCTTATCTACAAGTAATAATATGTAGTTCTTAGTGTTGTTTTAGGGATTAATTGAGTTTGAATTTCTAACACTGAACAGAATGCATAGATATAGTTCCATTACTAAAATGCATAGATATATTTAGCTGTTACTAAACTGTGTGAGTTCCTTATTAAAATTGGCATATTACTACCTCATTCAGATTTGTTGTAAAGATTAAATGAGGATAGGTGAGTAGGTGAGTAGATAGATAGAAGCACCTTGGCTGGTGTGACTTAGTGTATTGAGCATGGCCCTGCAAACCAAAAGGTCACCGGTTCAATTCCTGGTTGGGGCACGTGCTGGGGTTGTGGACCAGGTCCCCAGTTGGGGGTGTGGGAGAGGCAACCGATCAATGTATCTCTCACACATTGGTATTCTCTCCCTCTCTTCCTCCCTCCCCTCTCTCTAAAAATAAATAAATAAAATCTTAAAAAAGATAGGTAGTCTGGCATGTAGATTTTATATGTGCAAAAAACAACCAAAGCAACTGAAATATAGGCAGTATTTCTTTGGAGGTAGCAAATTAAAATGCCACCCAAATCAACCAACTACAGCACCTTGTCACTGCTACTTCAGCAGTCTTTTTGGGTGATTTCCAATTGTGTTTTGCCCATGATTTCATTATTTCCTCAGTTTATCTCAAGGCCTAGTCCCTTCTTTTGTATACATAATCATGTACTACTAATGATTACTCAAAGATTAGCTTAAATTTCACTCTAAAGCTCTTTAATGCCATTATGACACTTAGTGTGTACTGATAGATAGCCTTTTTGCTCCCATTATGGGCTTGAAGAGAACTTCTATTAATTCTTTAAAATCTAGTTTAAGGATTTTAAACACATCTTTGCCTCTATGAAACCTTTCCTGACTCCATAATAAATCAACTTCTGTACTTTGTATATGTTTTGTCGTTGCACTTATATTGTGTTATAATCATTTGCTTACCTTTGTCTACTTATAAAAGATT
Source organism: Trachops cirrhosus (assembly GCA_028533065.1). Classification (NCBI taxonomy): domain Eukaryota; kingdom Metazoa; phylum Chordata; class Mammalia; order Chiroptera; family Phyllostomidae; genus Trachops; species Trachops cirrhosus. The sequence continues at coordinate 12,647,403 of CM052542.1, read as the reverse complement.
ATAAATAGCATAAGAATAAAGTATCTCTGTATTCCCACTTATAGCACATACCTCGCTCAATAAATATTGAATTGAGACTTTGCTATATTAACCTTGTATTAGTATTTTTCTTCTTCCCAAGAGCGCATGAGTGGTAAGTTAACTTTCCACTCACATCAGCCAGGGCCGTCTGTTGATTTTTAAAGAGGGAGGAAGGGAGAGAGAGTGAAGAGAAACATTGATTGGTTGCGCCTCTCATATGTGCCCAACCTCATCCCGACCTCTCCCCAACCAGGGATCAATCTGCAACACATGGTGTGTGTGCCGTGACTGGGGATCAAACCTGCAGCCTTTTGGTGTATGGGATGATGCTCCAACCAACATCCACTTGGCCAAGGCCATAGTTTTAATTTTTAATCATCCTTCCTTCAGGGACCCATTTTAGCCTTAGGGAGTTATATTCAACCCAATACTATTGGTGTTACATTACCTAACCCAGGTTCTCTGTGGTGACTTTGACTCTCAGTGAAAATGATTTATATTGGCACTGTGCCTGTTTCTAACCACCTATTCTGTAAATGTGGTTTTTCCAAATCTTGAGTGAGTGTGCAACTATGTTGGAATCACAAATAAAGCTCTCTTGAAAATTTTGAAAGATTCTACCTAAACCCTACCTCATAAATAGGTTCTAGTGTAAGCTGATGAAATGATATGAATAGTAGTGTAGTGTATTCTCAAGGAGTCCACAGTCTTTTATATGCAATGTCATTTTTTATTTTTTAATCCTCACCTGAGGATATTGATTTCAGAGAGGAAGGGTTGGGGGGAGAGAGAGACACATCGATCAATTTCCTCCCCTACACGCCCTGACTGGGGATGGAGCCGTGCAACCTAGGTATATATGCCCTGGCTGCAAATCGATCCCACAGTCTTTTTTGGTGTATGGGATGACGCTCCAACTAACTGAGCCACCCGGCCAGGGCTTTAGATGCAGTTTCAAAAACCAAAAAGCACTTGAAAATGAAAAACATAACTCATTTCATGGAAAAACTTGACCTGAACTAAAGTGAGTCTATTTATACTTTTATTTATTCTATTTAGTATGATTATTCATATATTTAACTATATTAATGTGTTTGCCTACTGGGTGCTGCCTTAATCCCTATTATATTATCTTTCCAAAATCTAAAAAATTTTGAATTCCAAAGTACATTTAGCTCAAAACAAGGAACTGTGGATCTGTATGTATTTTGTTGGCAATAGTTCCTTATCACATGAATTCTTCAAGTAAACTCCAGGGAGTTGAGTTTTTTTTAATATATTTTATTGATTATGCTATTACAGTTGTCC
>CM052542.1:12617675-12645574 GCA_028533065.1 Trachops cirrhosus | reverse complement strand
ATTTGGTGACCCTTTGCTTTGTGGGATGATGCCCAACAAACGGAACCACTCTGGTCAGGGGCTCAGGGCTTCTCTAGTTTATGATCAAGTGTTGGACCTTTCAGAATGTCAGTGGTGAACATGACAAATTGAAAAGTAAGAAATTAGAATGATATTTAGTCTAGTGCCTGAATCATATTAGTTACTTAAAAATTATTTTTTGCTTAGCCCTGGCTGGTGTGGCTCAGTGGATTAAATGACGGCTTGCAAACAGAGAGGTCGCTGGTTTGATTCCCGATCAGGGTACATGCCTGGGTTGCAGGCCAGCTCCCTAGTTGGGGGCATGTGAGAGGCAACTGTTTTGCTCTCACACAAGGAAGTTTTTCTCCCTCTCTGTCTCCTTCCCTTACCCTCTCTCTAAAAATAAATAAAATCTTAAAATATTTTTTACTTAATTAAAGATGTAACTGAAAAGATGTATCAGAAAAGACCATAATTGAGCAGTTATTGAATTATTCTAGTGCAGTTACTCTTTAGATGATGTGGGAGATGAAGAAGTAGAAAACGATATTTATTCTCTTGAAGAGAACTCTAGTATTAGCTGAGAGAGCAAACAAACTCATCCTTTTTGTCGTTAATATTTATTGACTGTCTTCCGCTTGCCAGGTAGTGTTATAGGCGCTGGGATACAGTGGTGAACAAGATGACAAAATCCTTGCCTTCATGGAGCTTATGTACTAGTTGGGAGAGGCAAGCAGTAAAACGATCAACAGAACCATTTCAGACAGACATAGATGAAAATAAAACAATTTGATACAGTAGGGCAAAGGTGTACCATGAAGGAGTTTGTACTCAGGAAATAATGAGTAGATCATTTTGCCCAGAAAAGGAAAAAAGATAATGGTCAGTATGCCAGAGCCTTGAGTGACAGGCTAAGGAATTTAGACTTTAGTCTGTAGTTGCAGCTGGTACTTCTCATAAATCTTATTTGTATGTTGGTCCCTTGTAATCTAAATCTGTATGTTCAACTAATATTTGTTGCCTACTGTGTACACTTGTATTCTTTGAAATTCTGACAGTCTTGATCACCTGCAGATGTAAAATTGAATTGTGATTCTGGTACAGGGTTTGTATACAGGCATAGAAATAAATGCAGAAAAGGAATGAACCAGGGAAAATTTTTTTTTAAGTGATCTTATTTCCTTAGTGTTTGATGGGGTGGGATTTGTATGTTTAGTAGATGATGAGTGGTTGGAGGATTCTCATGTCGAGAGATGGTTTGGGGGAAATGTTGGAACTGTAAGAAAGAAAGCTCTGCTGTGTTTAAATGTGTTGTAAAATTCCAAATCTCGTTGTCATCTTTATAATCTGGATTTTGATAGGACAATGCTCATTTATATTTGAGGGCTAAAAATAATGGTGAGACTAATGATGAGATTTTCTTGTCTTGATCATTATTTAAAAAGCAACCACATGTACATACACACAATCCCAATAGCTCCTTAACTAACTAGCTAACTCTTAAGTCATTCACTCACTCACCATCTCTCACCTACCCAAACCCTACTGGCTTTAAAGAGATTTTATCATTCCTTACCAATCTCATTCATTCATAAAATGCACTTTATGGCATTAATTAGGACCAATGCTATACATAATCTTTTAAAAATATACATTTTTAAAAATTTATTTTTAGAGAAGGCATAAGAGAGGGAGTCAAACATCGATGCTGGAGAGATCCATCTATTGGTTGCCTCTCACACACCCCCAACTGGGGACCTGGCCCGCACATGCCCTGACTGGGAATCAAACCGGCCTTTTGCTTTGTGGGATGGCACCCAGTCAGCTAAGCCATACCAGTCAGGGCTTGATTAAAAAATTTTTTAAAGATTTTATTTATTTATTTTTAGACAGAGGGTAAAGGAGAGAGAGAAACATCAGTGTGTGGTTGCCTCTTGTGCTGCCCTCACTGGGGACCTGGCAGGCAACCCAGGCATATGCCCGGATTGGGAATTGAATGGGCAACCCTTTTGTCTGTAGGCTGGCTCTCAATCCACTGAGCCACACCAGACAGGGCTAAGTTTTTGTTTTTAGAACTAAAGGTGGACTGAGGGATTTGATCTTAGGCAGATTCTTGAGTTTGAATTAAAATACCCTGTTTCATTCGCATGGAATCAGCAAACATTTATCAGATGCCTTCTGTGTGGCAGTTGTAGCACAGAGGGTAGGAGATAGGGGGTAGTCTTAGAAATAAAAGTGTTACACTGAAAAAGGCAAGAATTAAACTCAAGTAGACCTGAATTTGAATCCCAGCCTGCTACTTATTTATTAGTTACAAATTATTGGATTGGCTGAAAAGTCCATTTAGATTTTTCCATAGAATAAAAGACACATTTTTTATTTTCGCCAATAACTTTATTGATTTGAGTACCTTGAGTATGTCAGCTCTCTCCGCTGTTGGCTTCTAGTGGGTAGAGGCCCGGGGTGCTGCTAAACATCTTCCAATGCATAAAGCAGTTCCATAGCAAAGAATTAATTACTTGGCCAAATGTCAATAGTACCAAGAAACTTCACGAACCACTTTTGACACATTTGATCACAGCATCTTCTCCATACACTGCACAAATCTTTTTTTGTGTTCCAGTTGTTTTTACCTTTTTTGAAGTAAAAAAGCATAGTATACTGAAAATGTTGTATATTTTCTTCCATCTTCAATATTAAAATGGCTGGACAAAAATTTATGAATTGCTATGTTTTTTTTAAATGCACCCTGATATGACAGCTGTCATAATATAATCTAACAAATTGTTTAGAAAGAAGTGAAAGACACTAAGCACTACTAGAGCCATTGTACCGAAAAAAACATAACGAATGTTTTGGCCAACCCAATGCTTTCAACTTCTTGGAGCTTCAGATTCCTCATCTATAAAATGGTGATAATGATACCTATTTTGTAGGAAGGAGTAATTTGAAGATTGGGGTGATGTGTATAAAGCATAGTATGTGCTTTATGAGCTATTATTGTGCATAAGCAAATCAATAGACAAACGTGTGTGGTGAGAGGTAGCTGAGCGTTGGCAGGAGGTGTCTGCTGACCTGATGCAGAAGAGCGAAGTGATCTGGCTGCCAGCATGCTGTGTCTGCTTTTGTTGAAACTTGCAGTTCGCACACCGTCGTTTGCCAACATTGCATTTGACCCTTCACATAGTAGAAGCCAAGTCATTCTTATAAAGTATATGTCATTTGGAAACATCTGTAGGATGGACCTTTAACCTCTGTTGCAGTTTAGTGAGGAGGAAAAATCTTGAGTTACCACAGACTAGTGAAAGTCAAGTGGCAGGGTGCCGCCCCGCCCTGGCACCTAGATGTAGTTTCCTGCATGATGTAACCGTCGGAAGGAAGGATTGCCACCCACGGTGAAACGTTTGGTGACAGTGAGTATGGCAGATGAACTGAATAGGATGAAGGACCAAGAACTTATTTTGTTTTCTGAAATAGTGCTTTATTCATCTGTAAACATTTATCAAGCACCACTGCATGCTGTGTACTGTTCTGATGCTGGGAATACAGTGGGGATGATGGGAAAGCCTTTTTTCTAATACTGTAGAGTTTACGTTCTAGTGAGGGAGAGTGTAAATAAATACAAAATACCATGAACCTCAGGGAGTACTCACTAATGCCATGGGAGAAATAAAACAGGAGAAGCAAGTTAGAGAAGGGGTGCTTATTTTTAGATAGGATCTCACTTTTAGATAGGATGATACAGAAGACTTCTCTGAGAAGTAACAAGTGAGCAGAGCTCAGAAAAAAGCCAGTGAGTGACCTTCTAAGGTCACTTCTAAGTGAAGGAGCCCAAAAGATGTGTTTCAGTAATCCCTAGAAGGGTCTTTGGAGGAGTGGAGGTAGCACTGACTTCAGAAGTTGCTTTCGGAGGTGGAAGGGACGTTTGCCTTGTTCAATGATTGAAATTAGCCCCTATTCTCAAGTGTCTACCTTAGGGACGGTGGGTCTGGTGCAGTTGAAATCAGCCTGCATGCCATCTTGCGAACATACACTGGAGGTCACGCTACTCCAGGTATCCAGGAGACCTAACAGTTGTCTTCTGTCACAGTGTTTTTGACAGTACCATAGTCTTTGGACTATTTCTACCAGCATATAAATGCAAATCTATCAGTTCCACATATTGAGGATGGTATCTGGCAATCTGGAATTTTAACAAGTTATTCCATATCTATACTGAGGGTTGAAAATTACTATTTGTAATCTTGTTGATAGAAATCATATCTGTCCCAGGCTTAGTGAATAAGATTCACTACTTTTCATAGTTTACATTGTAGCTTGCATTTCCTTTTGCTCCGTTTAATTTTTGGCTTTAATTTCTGATATCCTGTAGCCTCCATATTAAGATGTATTGATGAGATGGCAGAAAATGAAACTTTTGTCCTCTTTGCTTACATTATTTTGCATTTTCACCATCAGCCACATCCCTGGGAAGGAGCAACCTCTGAAAGGAGGATGCCAAATTGGCTGCGTAGTGTAGACTGATATGTTTTAGAAAAGAGCTTGCTTACATGCAATAGTTTTTTGTTTTTTGTTAGTTGAAAATTCTAGTTATTGTGTTTAAGATTTTTTATTTTTCATAGGTCTTTAAATCTGTAATATACAAAATGCTAAATGAAAGGGAAAACAGAATGAGGATATTGAGAAGGTTTTTAATATATTTAGTACTGGACAATGAATAAATACTAATTTGATTCAGGGAGGGGCTGGAAGCAATCAGCAGTGGCAAATTTAAAGCATCTGTAGATCCTCAAACCAGATCCTTAAAGGTGTTACCATCAACATTTTAGTTGTCACACTGTTGGAGAAAGTATGCACTCTTTCCCCCATGTGTAATTTTAGCGGTACCACCGGTCATTGTCAGGTTCTGGGAAGACGAGTAAGCTTTCTGGCCTGTCTGCCAGGACCCATCTCCCGGCCGGTGGCCAAGCTTCTTAAGGCTTTATACCTTGGCTTTTTGGGTACTGCTAGGGCTACTGTCTTCCTTTCTTGGAAAGAGGTTGAACCCTTTAGAACTTGAAAGGGCCTTAGAATGATTGAAAGGCTATACTTTTTATTTTACTGTTAAAGAAACCGAGATTCACAGAATTGTTTTCTTCAAGGCCTTGATGCTAGAATATGAAGAAGCCTGGTAATGTGGTTTCCTTCACTGGGGCCATCCAGTTGAGGAATGTTTTAAAAATGTGTCCCTTTCTCCCAAAGGATGTTATCTTTCTGTTCGAGGGTTTCTTATAGTCATTCCATCCTGTTAGCTGTTTTTGATTTTGTCTTTTCAGTGATTGGGAGACCATATTAGGGTGTGAGTGGCAATTTATATCTTGCTTTTAGTAAAAATTATGTAAAAATTAAGATAAAAACTTGAAATGAAGGCATGTGGGAGAGCAGTAACCGTCTCTGAGTCACGCTGCAGAGCGGCAGGGGAGGTGAGTTCACAAGGCGTTGGCCTCTTTTCTTGGTACCATATACGGGGTGCGGCAGAGGTTGGTTTACAGTTGTTTGTATGGAAGATAATATACTTAACAAACACTACAAGAAAAAACGGTTTTGCAGACTCACAACTGTAAACCTACTTTTTCCCACCCTGTATTTACTTTCTTTTCCCTCCCTTTTCCTTAGCCCTTTTGCTCAGGTAAACTTAGTCCTATGAGAGGTACAGTGTGGCATAAGAGGCTTGAGCTGGGAGTTTGGATTCTTAGGTCCAGCCTTGCTCCAAATCTCCATTTCCTCTCTTTGGGCCTTATTTCCACTATCTTTAAATGGAAGGCTGAACTGGGTAATCAATCCCCAAGGATCTCTCCAGCTCTGATACTCTTTGGTTTCACGAATCCTGGATTGGCCACTGCTAGCAGTTTGCTCTGACACACAGAAAAGATTCTGCGTTGGAACTTTCACCACAATGTACCTTGGGTGGTCACAGGCTACTTTTTTCCCCCAGGAGGAATGTTTCTGAGAGTATGGATTTTATAAGTAAGCCAGTTTTTATTTTTGTCTTAAAGAGAGAGTAAAAGGTTAAATGTAAGAGTGGTAGAAGAGTTGAAAGTTGTGAGAAGTACAGTAATGTGTATCCCAAGTAACCGTTCTAGAATAGCAAATGCTTTGTTAGATCTATATAGGGCAGCAATTTTCAACTGGTGTGCCACAAGAATTTTTGAAACGTGTAATACCTGACTATTTCATAAGGGGCACTGACCTCTTTTCTATTAGATTATCAAATAAGAAACAGTGACAAAAGCCACACACATTAATAGCCATTTGTTATAAATGAATCAAAATTATACCTATTTTTTTGTTTTATGGGCAAGATATATATTTTATGGTATGCCACAGAATTTTAGTAAGTAGTTTATGTGTGCCATGTGATGAAAAAGGTTAAAAATTGCTGTTATAGGGTGGCACCCTGTTGTGGATTCCCCTGATGCTATTGCGAAGAACAAGGGGCTATAAAGAAGTTCAAAGTCCATAGTTAATTTCCACCTTTGGGAAAAGGAGTTACCCCAGGGCATGAGAGCAGGGAGAGTGACTGAGGACAGGATTTCCTCAGTAGCTGGTATGATTTGAGTCTGCTGGTATGATTTGAGCCCCTCTTGGCTCTTTATGACTAGAAGGGTTTGATTCCCTTGAAATTGCCACTTCCACCCTAGAATAGACTAATGATTTTTGTAGGGTGTTCACAGCTCTTTGATTATGAACCTGTCCCCTGAGCAGACTTGCTGGCTGTATTGTAAGGTGGTAAAGTACAGTCTGGCTCTGTCCCCACTGGAAGCTGTTCACCCATATGCTCTTTTCCTCGAAGTGGGTGGGGTTCCTTCCATTCCTGCCTGGATGAAAAGCATTTAGCTGACTTCCTGATCATGCCCTGACTTGTCCTTCATTTTTTCTTCGCTTTTTGTTATTCTTTGCTGCAGCTCAGCCCGTCTTCCAGTTGTGGCTCTACAAGGCAAGAGCCACAAAGCTTTGTACATGTTTGTTACTGGAAAAGCAACTTTGCAAGTTGGAGTTAGGAAAGGGGTTTAGGTCTCTTGCTACTACGCCTGCAGGATTAGGGTGAGGAGTGGGGAAGCTCGGGGGGCCTGGGGAGACTTGGATCTAATAAAACACTCTAGATAAGAATTTGAGGAAATGGAACTTTGGGTTGCTGACAGAACAAAAATATTTGAGGAATGCTCTTGATTAGATAAATAGGTTATTTTTAGTTTGTACAAAAAGAGTAGTTTCATCAGCGCAGTGGAATCTTGCAGTTATGTTTGTAACCTAAACTAATCGGTTTAGGCTTGTGCCAGAAAAGTGTCAGGTGGCACGCTAATTTCCTCCTAACTTTTCGTACTTACTGCCTGGCTTAACTCCTGCAGTCCTGTGGCCGGGCCTCTCAGGGTGCGGATGGGTAGTGTGGAATAAAAGGGGTGAGCTGCTGGCGCTTGAGATGCTCATGGAGCAGAGAGAGCCTGTATAATGGATCCTTGCCTTAGTGCCTGCTCTTGGGCTGTAGATCTCTGGTGTAGGTGTATCACGGCGCTTAAATCCAGTGTTCCCTTGGGGACACCAAGCAGTACTTCGGGTGGAACTGCCTTAGAACCCGATTGTTTGTTTTTCCAATTCACTTGGCATTCTCTACCCATCTTTTCCTTCTCAGTTATTTTACTCTGCCTTAAGTGATTTTTACTGGATCTTAAGCTCTCGGTTACCATTCACTCAGCACACCTTTATTGAGTGCCCACCCAAATGTGTGCCTGGTGTTGTGGTAGGTGCTAGGTGTCCTTTGGTGTTTGTTTCTTAGAGGCTCTGGATTTTATATGTGTTAATTCTGTCGAAGAATGCCAACTTGCTGATTACTTAAAGTATTATAATTCTTAATTTTGGGAAAGTCAGTTTATATAAATTACTAGGTTAATAAAACATGTTTAGTGGTCAATTCTGTTTTGGGTGCTATATGCTCATTTAAGGGAGATAGACCTTCCTATTTGCAATGGTGTGGGGAAAACAAGAGACAATATTCTTCAAATATTGAAGAAAAAATAAAGCCAAGTACAAACTAAGTCAGCTATACATAACTAATTACCTGAGTGCTACTTGGTCAGAAGGTTTACGGCTCTTTACTGGAGCAAGTTTTGTTTTTATTTCTTTAGCTTTGTACACAAGGATATTAGCCAGCAGCTTTGAGTGTGGCTGTTCGAAGTTTTGGGATTTTTCTCCTTGGGCTGGCCTTATTTTTTGCTTGAATAACCTGGGCTGAGAACAAGGAAAACTTAATGGGTTGTCAGCTCTAAAGCAAAGCAGCTAGTGACTGGTCCTTTTCATCTGGGAAGGCCAGGGGAGTGGGGTGGTGATGTTCACACTTTTCCTCCTGGGCACTGAAGAAAGAGGCTACGTGTGAAAGTCCTCCTTTAGCTCTTTCAGCATGCCTTAGGTCAGCACATTACTTAAATGTGAACCTCTGTTTCTCCACATATAAAATGGATTTGATAATACCTCCTCAGAGAGTTGTGAGGATTGACTGAGATTATGGTGGTGAAAGCACTTTGTATTATGAAATAATAATATATAAGCAATAGTTATTATTACTAGGAGGTATATTATTTAGGGACTTTTGAGGCCTCTGGGAGGACATCTCTGAGGAGCCTTCTGATGATTCTGGGTATCCTAGAACTTTGACTTCCTTTAGTTGGTGTTAATAAGGAAAATAATAATATTCACTGTTATTTGTAAGGGGTGTACATGTGGGAGATGAATTATTCTTTCTTGTAGATCTATATATGTATACTTATAAGGACATAAATAAGGCATTCATAGTTTTCAGCTATTTAGCCACTGAACATTTGCCGAACTGTTTATTACTGTGTGCCACCTTCTATGCATGTGCTCGGATTCACAGATGAGATGCATAATCCTGGCCTTTTAAGAGCTCAAGGTTCGTGGGGAGAGATAAACAAGTAGGTAATTATGATATGGAATGATAAGTGCTGTGCTAGAGGTAAACCTAGAGTCTTTCGAAAGGACCTGTTCTTACTTGAATCCTTTCAACTTCCTCTCCAGATTTTGTTTACACGCTGAGAAAGCTAGTTTACCAGCTTCGATGCTTGGAGAAGTGAAGAGTTAGCCTGACATCAGGACCTTAGCTGGTCAGTGGTGAAGCTAGAACTGAAATCTGGGTTGTCACAGTACCCCACTGTCTCTTTCAGCTGTTTCGTCAGCATCAACCTTGACTTTCCTCCCTTACCCGGGATCCTTACTCATTTCAGAGGTGCCTGCCTCCTTGTTCCACCACCTTTTCAAGCTTCTGTTCTTATTAATTTGTTTCACAGTTACTATCACAATAGAATGGAAGTAGGAAGACCTGGGAGTCTTAAGATTGTACTTGTTGAGGTAGAAGAATGGTTCTTAGCATTGGTTGTACAATAGAATTGTTTATAGTGCTTTTATAAAATAATGATACCTAAGATTCTGATTTTTTCTTCCATATATGTTTATACATTATACACACAATTTTCAGAAGATGCTCAGTGAATTTTTATATATACAGTCATGTGAAGACTACTCACATCAAGATATGCATGAGACCTTGACCAGTGTGGCTCAGCTGGCTATGTGTCGTCCTGCAGAGTGAAAGGTCACCAGTTTGATTTCAGGTCAGGGTACATGCCTAGCTTGTGGGTTTGGTCCCCAAGAGTCAACTGATGGTGTTTCTCTCCCTCTTGTTCTCCTTTCCTTCCCCTCTCTCTAAAAATAAATACATAAATAAAGAGAGAAAGAAAGGAAAGAAAGAAAGAAAGCAAGCAAGAAAAAAAGAAAGACACGAGATCAAGAACATTTCCAGAACTCCAGAAGCCTCCCTCATGCTACTTCCTCATCAATACTGGCTGCTCAAGTCACCACTTATTCTGACTTCTGTCTCCAGTGATGAGTTTACCTGTTCTTGAATTTCATATAAATAGAATCAGATAGACTAGCATGCACTCCTTTGGGTCTGGAGTGTTTTGCTGATCACCATATCTGGATATTCATTCATACTGTGTGCAGTAGGATGTAATATTTCATTGTTTGGATGTACCACAATTATTTACTCACTGTTGATGGACAGTTGGGACAGTTAGGCTCTGTGACAAAGTTCCCGTGTACATTCTTCGTCATGTATATGTATTTTGGTGGACACACACTCATCTCTTGGGAGAATAGGCTTGCTGAGTCATATGTTCAGCTTTGGGTAGATGCCGATGAACAGTTTTGTGGTTGTGCTAGGTGTGCTTGACTCATTGTAGAAATTGGGTTAGTTGTCTGATAGTAGTGATATTTATGGAAGCTCCCGAGGCTTTTCTAATAAATAGCCAGGGTTTAAAACTCTCAGAGTGTATATCTCAGGAATATTCTTAAAGAGAGGGTGAAGGGGAGTAGGCAATAGAATATAAATAATTTGAGGGTGATTGAAGCTATCAGGTCAGATTAGATCATGGACTTTTTAAAAAAAAGATTTTATTTATTTTTTAGAGAAAGGGGAAGGGAGGGAGGAAGAGAGGGAGAGAAACATCAATGTGTGGTTGCCTCTCATGTGCCCCTTACCGGGGACCTGGCCCACAACCCAGGCATGTGCCCTGACTGGGCATCGAACTGGCGACCTTTTGGTTCGCAGGCTGGCACTCAATCCATTGAGCCACACCAGCCAGGGCAGATTGTGGACATCTTATATAGTAGGAGGAGGATATGGCAGTAGCAATGGCTGTATACCCCAAGGAAGAGTATGGGAATAGTTACTAAGTTTGTATTTGTCTGTTTCACTTTATTGAGCAAATCTTGTTCAGTAGGAACTTCAAAGGTTGATTTTTTTAAAAAAATAGTTTTTAAAATCCTCACCTGAGGATAGTTTTTTCATCGCTTTTTTTTTTTTAAAGTGAAGAAAGCGAGTAGAGGAGAGAGAAAGAGAAACATCAATGTGAGAGAGAAACATTGATTGATTGCCTCCCATATATGCCCAAACTGGGGATCATATGCATCTGGACCCAGGATTGGACCCGTGACCTAGGTATGTACCCTGACTGGGAATCGAATCCCACAACCCTTTGGTTATGGGATGATGCTCCCACTAACTGAACCATACCAGCCTGCGCCAAAGGTTGATTCTTTAACCTAACAATCAGACTCTGACAGGAAGATACGACTTTTTCCCTGTTGAAGTTCCTTTCTTGTAGAACACTGTAGACCAGGGGTGTCAAACTCATTTTCACCGGGGCCACATCAGCCGCACGGTTGCCTTCAAGGGCTGAATGTAATTTCACCTCCTTATCAGTTAAGGAGTAGTTACATTTATACAGCCCTAAAATTATTTTGGCACTTTGAAGGCCCCCGGTGAAAATGAGTTGGACACCCCTGCTGTAGACCATGTGGTATGGACAGTAAGTGCAAAAAGTTAGAAATTAGCATTGAGTCAGTTTAACCAATACTTTACGAGTACTTGCTGTGAGCAAATCTCCATGTTAGGCGGTGTGGGGACCATGCCTGGGTTGCAGGCCAGGTCCCCGGTTGGGGGCACATGAGAGGCAACCACGCATTGATGTTTCCTTCCCTCTCTTTCTCCCTCCCTTCCCTTCTTTCTAAAAATAAATAAATAAAATCTTTAAAATAAAAAGAAAAGGGAATCAAGTGAAATGAGAAAGAATACAAAATTTTCAGCTTCAGGGACAGGAGGGCTTGAGTTGGAAACAGGTCACCTTGGAGCATGGAATGGAGACTCTGGAACCGAGGACTTTTCTCAGTAAAACTGATGCCTGAACTGGCCCACGGTGGACTGTGTGTGTGCCTATAACATACCATTAATCATGTTTTTGGTGTACAAAGTACTTTCACATACATTATTCCATTTGCTCTCTACAATATTGTAGCCAAGACATACTGTCATTTCTGCCTCCCAAATGAGGAAACTTCTCAGAGTTACAGTAGTTTTACAAGGGTCACAGAACCAGTCAATTGGAGAGACAAGACTGGGATTCAGGATTCCATTGCCCTTTGTACTGCCCAGTGTGTGTGTGAGTGTGAATGTTGTTTTGTTTTTACTACCGAAGACATTGACTTGAGACTTGTTGTTAAGCATGACTTGCTCAAAGAATGAGATAAAGAGATAAAGACATAGCCACGGGATGGAACTTGAATGGGGGGAGGCATAGAGAACCTGACAGGGAGCCTGACCATTCCTCCTGACTCGGGTATCCTCCCTGCCTTTTCAGATGCTGCTGGGTTACACCTCTGGGTCTACCCACCCACCCACCCATTTCTCTTAGTATTTAAAAAAAATTATTTCCGCTGGAACTGGGCAAGTTAATTTCTCAAGATTTCTTTCTCAAGGGCTTCCTGGTACTTAAATGGGGGAAGTGAAACAAAATAAAAATGTGCAGGAAATGTAAGGCTTAATCAGAATGGTGATGAGAAGAAAACTGAATTAACACTTATAGAATATATTTCATGCCAGGCCTTACGTGCTTGGGCACTTAATGTCTGTTTTCATATTATCCTTATATCAGCCCCATGAAGTTTAGATATTATAATCTCTAAATACACTTGAAGAAACTGAGATTGTGATGTTTAATCACCTACACTGATGTGTTCCTGAATTACAGTGAGAACCCAGATTCCCTGGCTTCTGAGACGGTGTGTGTCGCCTGGGCAGCGGGCAGAGGGGAGAGGGAGTGCAGAGTAGAGAAAAAGGGAAGTTCTCTGGAGGCCATGAGATGGAAAGAAACTTCTTCCTAGGCGTGGGAATAGTAGTGACTCCCTTTAGAGGTCAAAGGAGTGACCACGGAATTTGGCAATATCGAGACTGTGAGGAACAGTTTTAGTGGAGTGTTGAGGGTAGAAGCCTGACTGGAGTGAACTGAGGGAGTGAGAAGTAAAAACGGTGAGTGTAGGCAACTTTTTCAAGAGGTTTTGCTGTAAAGAGAAGCAGAGACATTGGGGCTGGAAGTAGCTGGGAGACATGAGATTAAAAGGGAGTTTATTCTTTTTGCCCCCCCCCCACCCCCTTTTTTTAAGATGGGAAATCCTGGAATGTTGATTCTCAGATGTGGCCTCTGGATTAACTGGGAATTTTTTCGAAATGCAGACTCTCAGGTCCCACCCCAAACCTACTGAATCAGAACCTGCATTTTAATGAGGTCCCCAGCTGCTTCGTTTGCACATTCAAGTTAGAGAAGCACTGTTCTAGAGGGTGGCTTCTCACGCTGCCTGTGATGCAGGACCGGTTTTTTCCTAATCTGTCTGGGACCTACATGTGGTACTGCTGTGTCTGGTCTGTGTGTAGCTAATTCCTGTGTGACTCACTGTGTGAGTTTATCAACACCCTTACTGGTGTAGACCATGTTTTGTAGGTTCACTGTTCATCTGCTTGGATGTTTAGCAATGTCATCTTGCTACAAAAATGTCTAAATGCTTAATCTCAATTTCGGTACTTCTAATGGCCTGTGAGCCAGTGCTGGTTTGTGGACCGCACTTCAAGTGGGATATTTGTATGTGGATGGGCATGAGTCTCTAAAGAGAGAAAAATGGCGATGTAAGAGAGAGTGGGGGTAATTGCATATGAACATAAGAGGGAATTGGATCCATTAGAGATAAGAAAGGTTGTACTTTACATGCCAAGAAAGACTTCATTCTACCAGTAGGAAAAGCAGAATGCCGTTACATTGTTGAATTTGGAGTTAGGAAGTCGGTGGTGTGAATGTTGCTTCTTGGTGACAGAGTTATTAAGTGATAAGGACTGGAGGTTTATTGAGAGAAGATGTGAAAGAGTCATTTTGGACAGTAGGAAAGTGAACCAACTAGGGAAATGTAGCAGGATTGCTGGCAGCATCGAGGGACCTGTTTGAAATTTGTGGTGGTAAATTTAAAATACTAGTCAATGAAGAACACTTAAAAATATTTTATTTTAGAGAGAGGAGAAGGGAGGAAGAAAGAGAGGGCAAGAAACACCTATTTGAGAGAGAAGCATCAATTGGTTGCCTTCTGTACATGTCCCAGGGAACCGAACCTGCAACCCAGGGATGTGCTGACTGGGAATCAAACCAGCAACCTTTTGGTTTGCAGGACAGTGCCCAACCAACTGAGCCACACCAGCTGGGGCTCAATGAAGAGCATTTGAAATCTTGTTCCCCTGCATATGTCATCAGTTTGACTGAAATAAATTCTTATAAAAAAAAAAGAAAAATATGTAGTCAGGGTAGTTGTATTTTCTTTAGAGACACAACTTAGTTTATAACTTAGCTGCTTTGGTGTAGGCCTGGAGAGGTTGTCAAGTTTGGTTTACCAAGGATTGAAGTTTTACTAGTTGAATATGAAGATGGGTTGGGGAGGGTAAGTGAATTAAAGGTGTTGACAGGGTCCTGATTATGAAGAAAGTGAGAACGTGAAGGTGAGGGCATGAATAATTATTCCATTAAATCACTTTTTTTAATTTTTAACATGGGGAAAAGTATCTGTTGCAGAGTTGTCATAAAAATTAATTCATGGCCCAGTAGGGGTGGCTCAGTTGTTTGGAGCATTGTCACATACACCAAAAGGTTGTGGGTTCGGTCTCCGGTCAGGGCACATGCCTGGGTTGTAGGTTTGATCCCCGGTCAGGGTGTGGGTGCGAGGCAGTTTCTCTCTCACATCGATGTTTCTTTCTCCCTCTAAAGTCAATAGAAATTTATCCTCAGATGAGGATTGGGAAAAAAAGGATTAATTCTTGGAAAGTGCCTAGAATGTTGCTTGGTGCCTGGTACGTAGTATGTGCCCTCTATGCACCCAGCGTTGTTAGCTGTTACTTCCATCATCTTTCCTGGACCACAGACCTGGACTCTTGACTGATCTCGTCATCATTTTTACCTCTTTCCATATATTGTCCATACTGAAGCCAAAGTGATCTTTTTGAAAGTACACGTTTTAGCCTTATTTAACACCTAAATGACTTCCTATAGTTCTTTGGATAAAGACCCAAATCTGTAAGTTGGCCTCCAAGGGCTTGCATGGTATGGCTCTCTCCGTATGTCTCCTCACGCGTCTGGGTGACCTCCCCGCTGTGGTCACCCAGATCTCCTGGACTTCCTCAAGCTCACCATGCTTCCTCTTCTTTTTGGAATCTCCTCACCACTGGTGGGAGGTCAGTTTCTTTTCATTGCATTTTGTATACATTTCATCAGCATTTTTCTGTTGCACTATACAGCAAATACCATGAAGGCAAGTTACTGTTCTACTCACTGTTTTATTTTTATTTTTTTTTAAATTTATTTATTTATTTTAGGGGAATGGAGAGAGAAAGAAAGAAACATCAATGTGTGGTTGCCTCTAGTACTCCCCTTATTGGGGACCTGATGTGCAACCCTGGCATGTGCCCCGACTTGGGATCGAACCGGCGAACTTTGGTTCACAGGCCGGCACTCTTTATCCACTGAGCCACACCAGCCAGGGCATCTACTCACTGTTTAACTCCAGTGTTTAAACTCAGAGGTTGATATTTGAATGAATGAATGAGTGAATGAATTAATAAGTTAACGAGTAAACTACTCATCATCTTATGTTAGGTTTGTGATGTTGGAGCTGTGGGTCGACTGACTTTCTTGAGGGTAAGATTTGAGAGAAAATTCCTTAGAGAGGTGGTATAATGGAGAGGAGAAAGGAAAATTAGGGGCATAAATATCTAGGTGAAAATCAACTTATCAGCTGCCACTTATCAGCTAGCTATATGACTTTGAGCCTTTATTTCTTCCTCATTTATAAAGTAGACACAGTATTTATTTGCCTGATAGGGTTACTGTGGAGATTACATTAGGTAATAAAAGAACTTTTGGTTCCTTTCTCTCCTAAGGGTAATTGCTGTGACTTGCTGTTTAATTATATTTGACATTACGTGCTTTTATCCTTGTGGCACCATGATACCCTTAGTCTTACACTTCCAGAGGTTAAAGGGAGCTGGCATGTGTTTCTGATTCAGCCAGCTTTCCTAGAGCAGGAGAGTTACCCACACTTTTCTTCCTGGTTCTTTTGCTAAACCCCATAAACGTGGGCCAATTGCAGAGAAGCCTAGCCTCTAATTGTAGACTACGTGTTAGAAAGAGAACAGCAGAGCCAGGTGGCGGTCCTTGAGGGCCCGGTTTTAAATAGATACCTCAATTGCAAGCTGGTCTTATCAATTGTTTATTAATAGTGCTTCCACAAGTGCTTGAAAGTTCTTGAATCCTTTCTTTCCAATTTCAGTCTTATGCTTATACTCTTGGTTCTTTGTTAGGTAAGGTTTCTTTAGTGAGGTGGAAAAACCCCTGAAGCTTAGGGATGGGATTACTGGACTCTAGTTCTATCTCTATTTCTAGTTTCCTAAAAGGTTCACAAGTCTCTTAGTCTGTTTGTTCTTCTGTCATATGGCGGGGGGAGGAGCTTGGGGAGGATAAGAGTATCTGCCTTTTCATCCTAAGAGTTACATGGATAAAAAAAATTATCCTGGGGCCCTGGACACGTAGCTCAGTTGGTTGGAGTACTGTCCTAATACACCAAGGCTGCAAGTTCTGTCCCCGGTCAGGGCACATGCAAGAGTCAACCAGTGAATGTACAAACAAGTGGAACAACAAATTGATGTCTCTCTCTCTCTCTCTCTCTCTCTCTCTCTCTCTCTCTCTCTCTCTCTCTCTCTCTCCCTATTTCTCTAAAGAACAGTACCAAGAAAATGAAGTTCACAGTTACTCAAACAAAATAAAGCTTAAAATAAAATTAAGAGCAGAAAAATATTATTTTAGCAGTTGTCCATCATAGATAGGCATTGAAATTGCTTTTAACATAATTTTGAAATTACTGATACTTTTAAATTAATTTATTCTTTAAGAAATTTGAATAGTTGTATACCCATGAGATATTCTAATGAATCAAATGTATTGTTTCCTTGACTGCCTTTTGAGACCTATTATTTATAGTTTCTTTAAAGGCAGATGGAGATAACATGGATGAAGATGCTATGCATATTGTTTTTTAAAATAACTTTTTCGAGTACAGTTGATGTACAGTATTATTACATTTATATAACTTATGAAGTGATCACCCCGATAAAACTAGCACCCATCTGACCCCACACAGTTATTACAATATCATCGACTATGTTCCCTATGCAGTACTTTACACTCCCATGACTATTTTGTAACTGCTAATTTGTACTTTTTAAAAAATTATTTATTTTTTAGAGAGAGGGGAATGGAGGAAGAAAGAGAGGGAGAGAAACATTAGTCAATTACCTCTTGCATGTGCCCTGACTGGGAATTGAACCGGTGACTTTTCGCTTTGTGGGATGACACCCAACCAACTGAACCACGCCAGTCAGGGCCAATTTGTACTTCTTAATCCCTTCACATTGTCCACCCCTCTCCCCAAACTCCCTCCCCTCTGGCAGCCATCAGAATGTTCTTTTATATTCTGCTTTTTTGTTTATTTTGTTTTTTCAGATTCCACATATAAGTGAAATCATGGTATTTGTCTTTCTCTGTCTGACTGACTTCTTCAGTACAGCACCTGCTAGGGCCATCCACGTTGTTGCAGATGGCAAGCTCTCATTCTTTTTAACGACTGAGTCATATCATTGTATATATGCACTACTTCTTTATCACTTAAGGTGCTTCAGTATCTAGGCTATTGTCAATAGTGCCGCACTGAATATATGGATGAGTGTGTGTTTGATTTAGTGTGTGGGTTTCTTTGGATAAATACCAGAAGTGGAATTGCTGGGTCCTTCTTTGTCTCTTGTTACAGACTTTGTTTTAAAGTCTCTCTTGTCTGGTGTAAGTACTGCTACCCCAGCTTTTTTGTTTGTTTGTTTGTTTGCATTGTCGTGAAATATCTTTTTCCATTCCTTCGCTTTCAGCCTGTGTATGTCTTTCAATCTGAAGGGAGTCTCATGTAGATAGCGCATGTTAAAGGTCCTGTTTTCTTATCCATTCAGCCACCTTTGTCTTTTGACTAGAGCATTTCATCCACTCACATTTAAAGTAATTGTTGATAATTTGTGTTTATTACCATTTTATTGTTCATATTTTTTATTATTATTTTTTACCTTCTCATAAAGACGGCCCTTTAACATTTCATATAATACTAGTGTGGTGGTGATGAACTCCTTTAGCTTTGTCTTGTCTGAGAACCTCTTCTGTGTCCTTTTATTCTAAATGACAGCTTGGCTGAGTAGAGTATTCTCGGTTGTAGGTCCTTGTTTTGCATCACTTTGAATATTTTTGTTGCCGTCCCTTCTGGCCTGCAAAGTTTCTGTTGAGGAATCAGCTGACAGTCTTATGGGAGCTCCGTTCTAGATAACTAACTGCTTTTCTCTTGTTGCTTTTTAAGATTCTCTCTTTGTCTTTAACCTTTGCCATTTTCATTACCATGTGTCTTGGTGCGGATCTCTTCGGGTAAATATTGTTTGGATGGGGTGGGGTCTCAGGGAATCCCCAGGGCAGGGCGAACAGTGTTAGCCAGGTTGATGGAGACTCAGCTCTGATCCCTGCGTGCTGGCTCTGTGGTGGGAGGACTCAGCAAAGGAACAAGTGCCTTCTGCCAGCTCTTCTGTCTGGGAGAAAGCCCTTGCCCCAAAGCCAGACAGTTTGGTTCCTGACGCCTTTGGAGCTGCTGCCCCGGTGCTAAAGCTCAGGGAGTGAGTCTGAGTAGGTCTGAGTACAGGCCCTTTAAGAGGAACACCTGGGACTCCAGAAACCCTCCTCACTCAGCCACAATCTCTGCTGGTTTTCACAGCCGGAAGTTAAGGGGACTTCTCTTCCTGGCACTGGAACCCTTGGCTGCGGAGCCCAGTTTGGGACTGGGACCCCTCGCTCTTCAGGGGGGACCTCCAGAGCTGCAGCCTGGATATCCCTGCCAGTTTTCAACCACCACACGTGGGTGTGGGACCAGCCAGCTCTCTGTCTCTGCGCCCCCTACAAGTCTGGGTGTGGCGTCTTCTGTATGTCTTTAGTTATAGGACTTCTGTTCAGCTAGATTTTAGGCAGTTCTCATCGCTGGTGGTTTTGTAAATAGTTTAGTTGTAATTTCGATGTGGCTGTGATTATATACTCTGTTCTCGTGACTGGAAGCTCAAGATGTCATACATGTTATTGGAAACTGTTACTGGAAATGAATTGGAAATACTGTTATTGGAAATGACCTTAGATATCATTTCATCTGACTTTTTGTTCATCTGATGACACTGAGACCCAGAGAGTATAAAAAAAGACTTTTTCTGAGGTCTGACAGTGTGTTAGTGGCAGAACTCTTGGTTCACGGTTTTTTACTACACTTGGGGGCACCTCTTCTTCTTCTGTTTCCCACTTTAGTCCGAGAAGGGCACTTGCTCTGGGTTCTCCTTCCTTGTGGGCAGGTGGGTGGGATCCGGGAGATGAGAGAAAAGGCTTATCGAAATTGACATGTCTTCCGCAGCTCATGTTTTTTCCTCCACCTTCTCCTAGACTGTCCTGAACTCCAGCGTGAGGTGACTTGGCTGTGGGAAGCTGGTCAGGGATGCATTCGGAGTAGCCGCTTTTACCAACCTAGGTGACACTGGGTCACCAACCTGCTGGCACTCGTCAGCCCCAGACCCACTGCACCGATTGATCGGTCCCGCCCATCCTGCCTGTTTACCAGCTTGGCTTTTTGGTGAGAGACCGCACAGGGCAGAAAAAAATCGAAAATCTTTCTGGCTTTTTTTCCGAACAGTCTTAAGGATGGTACCTCAGCAATTCTAGGGGAAAAAACAACTGTTTCCTGTTTCTCAGTACACGTAATAGACTTGATTTCTAGGACTTTGGATATTATGGTTATTTCAGATTTAAATTTTCATCCTACCTCCTCAGTTTCCACCTTTACTTTTCTTACTGCATATATCTGGGTGACCTCATGAGGTTAATTAGTAGAGGAGGGGCGGCCAGTCCAACAGAATTGCAGGTAGTGATTTCCCTGTGATCCCTCGTCACTCGGATTCTCTCTGAGATAAGTTTTTCTGATGACAGAAAATAAAGTGGTCCTTGTGTACACTCGGCTGAAGGGACTGAGGGGGTGGGTGGTTCTAGAGGCTGCAGATGACTCAAAAGTTATTTTGGTTTCGATAATTTCTATTGATCTGTCTTCAGGGTTCACTGATTCTTCTTTCTGTTATTCCATTCTGTTATTAAGCTCATTCCGTGAATTAAAAAAATTTGAGATACTGCTTTTCTGTTCTAAAATTGCCACTTTGGAAATGTACACTTGAAACCTATACAATCTTATTAACTAATGTCACCCCAATACATTTAATAAAAAAGAAAAAAATAAAGTTGCCACTTTAAAAATTTTTCAGTTTCTCTACTTAGTTTTGATAGCTGTTTTAATATCCTTGTCTGATAATTCCAGCATCTGGGTCATCTCGGAGTGGCCCTCTGCTGATTGTCTTTCCCCCTTGCAAAAAGGTTTACTTTCCAGTTCTTTATGTAATTTGAGTTGTGTCCTGACCATAAGTGAATGTGAATGTTATATTGTGGAGACTCTGGCTTCTGTTGATGTTTTCATTTTCATAGGCAGTTAATTTGGTTAAAACAGCAAATTCTGTCTTACCTGTGGTAGGTGGCAGTTCAAATTTCAGTCTGGCTCTTTTGTCCTTTGCTAAGACCCTTGGATTCTGCCCTGTGCCGTGTGGTTCAGGGGCCAGCTAGAGGTTGGGGCAGAGTTTACACACAGAACCTGGGACTCTCCTCCTGCGGCTCTCTCTTACTAGCTGTGGCGGCTCTGTCTTCGCTTCCTACGGACAGAAAGCCTAGGGTTGGTTTGTTTTTTTTAAATTATAACTATGGCTGGACAACCCTCAGGTCAAAGCTCTAAAAATGGGAAATTCATCTTCTGCCAGTTCCTTCTAATTTTCACCTGTCCTGAATCTGCCAGCCTTTGTTCACTTCAGATAGTTTAAAGATTTTTATCCAGAGTTTACAGTTATCTGTAGGAAGATTATACTGGAACCAGAATTACCTACTACCCTTTTTATCTTATCAAAGTGTTTTGGGGACAAAATTAATACATATTTAAGAGAACTTTAATCTTTAGCAGTCAAATGAGGATGGACTGATGTATTTCTTTTCTTTTTTTATTTTTGGTTTTAGAGAGAGGGAAGGGGAGGGAGAAGGAGACAGAGAGAAACATCAACGAGAGAGAAACACTGACCAACTGCCGCTTGCACGCACTCTGACTGGGGATCAAACCCACAATCCAGGCAGGAATCAAACTGGTGACCACTCAGTGTGTGGGATGATGCCCAACCAACTGAGCCACCAGCCTGGTGGGCTCTATTTTTTAAAAAAATGTGAGCTGAATTTCTTTTTATTTAATTCTCACTGGAGGACGTGCTTATTGATTTAGAGAGAGGAATGGGGCAGGGGGTAAGAGAAACATCAGTGTGAGAGAGAAACATCAATTGGTCGCCTCACGTATGTGCCCTTACTGGGGATCAATCCTGCAACCTAGGTATGTGCTGTGACCAGGGATCACACCTGCACCCTTTTCATGTATGGGATGACGCTCCAACCAACTGAGCCACCTGGCCAGGGCTGGGCCTATGGCTTTCCTCTATGTGGTTTGTTAATTATCTCAGGTGGACTCAGCCATATTCACTTGAACTTGCTTTGCAACTTTGGGCAAGTCAATCTCTTTTCCTCTCTGGGACTCACTGTCTCCTCTGGAAAAGGAGGCAGCTGGACGCACAGTAGTCTGTGAGGGGCCTTTCATCTTTGTTTCTCCACAGGCAGACCTGTGCGCACCACTGTCACCACCGACAGTAACATGAAGCACATAAAAGATGCCCGAGGGAAGTGATGTGGGTGGGTCTGTCGGGTGGGAATCTCTCTGAAGGGCCAGCACAAGAGAGTTTACAGTCATCCTCTTGTTTCTGGGGACGGAAGGCTAGTTCACTGAGGATGCAAGAAGTAAAAGACATTCAGAAGCAAAGGAAAGAAACCATTTGCTGCTCGCTCCCACCCCTGAGAAATAGGAGAGAATGTAGACAGTTGAAAACAAATCAGGATCATCCGGAGTTCCTGTTTGCTTGGTTTTTGGCTGCGCATTCTCTCCTGTTCAAAGAGAATAGCCTCCTAGGCCCTAGGAATAGGCTAGCAAATTAGGCAGCAGGCGGTGGGGGCAGTGGCTGTCAGTAGGGGTGCTGCTTTCACTGTTAGGGCTGCAGAGCCTTTCGTGGAGACAGGTCAGACTTCTGTGTCCACCTCTGAGAGGTCAGAATTTGTATGCGGGGAAGCTCTCGTCTGTGCGGAGCAGTGTGTGTGTAAGGTCGGTGGAGAGGGGGAAAGAGTCAGATGGTGGGTGAGGGCGGGACAGACGACCTGCGGGCCGTTCTGAAGCTGTTTGAATAGCAGTCACACGTTACTTAGACCAAGTCCTTTTAAAAGTGTGTGTGGCAGAAATGGAGATCACATGGAGGGTTATCAGCTGGGGGTGGGGAGTGGGAGGGAGAGAGGGGGAAAAGGTACAGAGAATAAGTAGCATAAATAGTAGGTCAAAAATAGACAGGGGGAGGTTAAGAATAGTATGGGAAATGTAGAAGACAAAGAACTCTTATGTATGATCCATGGACATGAACTAAAGGGGGGGATGCAGGTGGGAGAGGGTGTGTAGGGTGGAGGGGAATAAAGCGGGGGAAATGGGACAACTGTAATAACATAATCAGTAAAATATATTTTTTAAAAAAGTGTGTGGCCTGGACAAAACCAAGGGGTGGGGAGGGTGGAAGCAAGGGAGGAGGTGGGTTTGGAGGGGGTGGGGAGAAAATACAGACAACTGTAATTGAACAACAATAAAATAATTTAAAAAATAGTGTGTGTGGGAGGGAGAGAGAGCTAGAGCTTCTCCCGCACACACCCAGGACATCCCTCGGGTGCTGCCCCTGGTGCAGGTCTTTTTTTCTACTTTTTTTCCTAGCTGTTTTCATTGCTTATCAATGATTCTTTTTCCTTGAGGTCTTACTGGCTTGAGGCTTCAGACCCTCATCTTTTTAAAAAAGCCATTAAAAAACTATGATTTTATTATTTCTCCATCTTAATTCTAGCCTTCTAGCTCTCCAGGGGGATAGAGGTAGGGATTCTGTTGCGTGCATGTCACGGTATTGGTGGTGGAGGTGGGGAAATCAGGTTACAGGGACCGGCAGCCTTGGCAGGAAGGCAGAGGTGGTCTGCAGGCTGCGGGAGGGCGGGATGGGGCAGTTGTGATGGAATGGGAGGGGGGATAGTTTGAGTGGAAGGACTTTACAAAAGCTTTAGTTTTACTAGCTTAGCTGTCTTTCCATTCTTCCTCAAAACTAGGATAGAATTTTTTTTAAATGCTAACCATATTTTTTTTATTTTATTAAATTTACTGGGATGGCCCTTGCAGGGTGGCTCAGTTAGTTAGAGAGGCATCCCATATACCAAAAGGTTGTGGGTTCGATCCCTGGGCAGGGTACACACCCAGGTTGTGGGTTAGATTCCTGGTTGGGGCATGTTCGAGAGGCAGCCGACTGACGATGCTCTTTGACATCGATATTTCTCTCTTTCTCCCTCCATTCCTCTCTCTCTAAAATCAAAGAGCAAGTCCTCGGGTGAGGATATAAAACACAGATTTATCTGGGTGACATTGGTTAATAGGGTCATACAGGTTTCGAGTGTACATGTCTCTGGTACATGATCTGTGTGTTGCATTGTGTGCCCACCGCCCAAAGTCAAATCATCTTCCGTCACTATGTCCTTGACCTCCTTTACCTTTTCCTGCCCCCCTGTCCCCCTTCCCTCTGGTAACCACCATACTGGTGTCTGCCTGTGTCTGTGAGTTTCAGTTTTATATCCCACATATGCGTGAAGTCATATGGTTTGTTCCGACATTTCACTCAGCATAATATTCTCAAGGTCCATCTATTGTTGCTGCAAATGGCAGTATTTCATCTTGCGGCTGAACAGTATTCCGAGGTGTATATGCACCGTATCTTCTTTGTCCCATCCTCCGTCGAAGGACACTGTGGTTATCTCCATGTCTCAGCCACCGTGAATATGAGTAATGCTGCAGTGAACATAGGGGTGCATAAGTCTTCGGAAATGGTTTTGAATTTTTCAGGTAGATACCCAGAAGAGAGATTGCTGGGTCATATGGTAATTCTGATTTTTTTGAGGAACCTCCATACTTTTTTCCATAGTGGCTGTACCAGTTTACATTCCCACCAGCAGTGAATGTGGGTTCCCTTTTCTCCACAGCCTCTCCAAAACGTGTTCTTACCTGTCTTGTTGATAGTAGCCATTCTAACAGGTGTGAGGTGGTGTCTCATTGTAGTTTTGATTTGTATTTCCCTAATAGCTAGTGAAGCTGAACACCTTTTCATGTATCTGACGGCCATTTGTATGACTTCTTGGGAGAGATGACTACTCAGGTCCTCTGCCCATTTTTTAATTGGATTGTTTGTTGTTGTTGTATAAGTTCTTTTTTAAGAAATTCTGTCTATCTGTCTGTCTATCATCTATTTTTAGAGAGAGGGGAAGGGAGGGAGAAAGAGGTGGACAGAAACATTGATGTGCCTGAAAAACATTGATCTGTTGCCTCTCTCACGCCTCCAACCAGGGACCTGGCCCTCAACCCCGACATGTGCCCTGACCGGGAATCAAACCAGCGACTGTTCAGTTTGTGAGATGTGTCTCTCAACCCACTGAACCACACCAGTCAGGGCTTGTATGAGTTCTTTATATGTTTTGGATGTGAACCGGTTGTTGGAGCTGTGGTTTGCAAATTCCATCTCCCATTCGGTTGGTTGCCTTTTTGTTTCATTGTCTGTTTCCTTTGTTGTGCAGAAGCTTTTTAGTTTGATACAGTCCCATTAATTTATTTTTGCCTTTACTTCCCTTGCCTTTGGGGTCAAGTTTCTAAAAAGTTCTCCATGACCAAGGTCCATAAGTTTAGTGTCTGTGTTTTCTCCTATGTACTTTATTGTTTCAGATCTTATATTTAGGTCTTTGATCCATTTTGGAATAATTTTTGTACACGAGGACAAACTGTAATCTAGTTTCATTCTTTTGCACATGGGTTTCCAATTCTCCAGCACTATTTATTGAAGAGGCTTTCTTTTTTTCCATTGTGTGTTTTTTGGCTCCTTTGTCAAAAATTATTCGCCCCCATGTACCTGCGGTTTTATTTCTGGGCTCTCAGTTCTGTTCCATTGTAGACAGAAATTTGACCCAGATCTTTTACCTTCAGTAACTTATTTTATGGGTGAGATTAAATGGGTTAGTAGGCTTTTCAGCTCTCTTGTAGAAAGAAGGCTCGTTATAAAACCGAAGGGTACGTTTCAGACAGAGAAGCTCTATTTTTAGTTTTAATCAATACTGGGTTGTTCAGGGCCCTTTTGAGGATCCAGTCTAGAAGGCAACCCAATGAAAGACAGCTTGGTGAAGTGGCTTTTGAGGTCAGACAGACTTGAGTTTAAATCCTGACTGCCAGTTACTAGCAAGCTGTAAGACCTTGGACAAGTCACTTGACTTCTTGAAATTTAGATTATCTATAAGGGAGCAGCATTATTGTGATATTGGCTTATAAAACATATATTGTGTGGGCTGTGGTAGATATCCAGCTGATGTTTGTTCCTACCCACCTTCTAGAACATCTTATTTTTAGTAGAATCCTGGCTTTAGTTTTAAGCAGTTGTGTGACTCACCCTTTCCAAGCTTTAGTTCCTTTCTTAAGACGAGGGCATTTAACTAGTTGATTTCTGAGATGCTTCCCAGCTGTAAGGTGCCATATGAATTTTTAGACTGTTGAGGAATGTGTAGGTCTGTTAAGGAAAGGCAGTGTCGTCTGCATTGGGACTGTATTACCTGAGAGGAAAGGGGAAGTCTCTTGGAGCCAAACTCCCCTCTCCCCTGGGAAGGAGATAGCCCGCTTCCTTCAGAGCAAGCAGCATCTGGACTCGGATTCTGCCTTGTCTCTCTCCTGACACTATACTGTCTGCGACAGCCTTTGGGACAGGCCTTTGGTTCGGCTTGCTCAGCCTTGGTGCGATTCGTGTTTTACCTGTCTCTTCCTTCCTTTTTCATTCTGTACAGGTCAAGAGGCAACTGCCATTGAAAGATAGTGAGTGACTTTCCAGGACAAGAACCAATTGGGGGGAGCAGCCAGAAGCATTGACTGAAAGCTTAAAATACCTAAATGGTAAGTATATTGTGCACTGAAACCTGGCCACACTGATAGAATCGGGTAGTTTATGAAGTCTGCAATTCTTCCACCAAGAGAGGGAGGAAAGTCAGTATTAGTTTATGACCATTATGAACCATATACTACGCTAATAAGAACTTCACATGGTTTCTCGTTTAATCACCAGCCAGTCTAACAAAGGAAAATTCTTGCATGAAGTTGACAACCTTCAGTGGGCCTATCCACTGTTTATTGAGTACTTACTATGTGCCAGGCCCAGCCCTTTATGACATACATTATCTCTCCATGAGGTAAGTGCTGTAATTATCACCATGAGGGAATGAGTTTAGAGAGGTTAAATAACTTCTCTGAATTCATGTAGGTAGTAAATGGTAGGACTATTTCAAACCTGGATTATTTTCATTGTACTTTTAACATCTCTTGAGAAAGTTAATTTTTAAAAAGATTTTATTTATTTATTTTTAGAGAGAGGGGAAGGGAGGCAGAAAGAGAGGGAGAGAAACGTCAATGTGTGGTTGCCTCTTGAGTGCCCCCTACTGGGGACCTGGCCCACAACCCAGGCATATGCCCTGACTGGGAACCGAACTGGCGACCCTTTGGTTTACAGCCCACGCTCAATCCACAGAGCTACACCAGCCAGGGCAGAGAAAATTAATTTTTGGTTGAGGCAGTGACTGACTTAACCTTAAAAAGCAAAGCAAAATAAAAAAAACTTTAATCGATAACTAGCTCCTTTCCCTAGGGTTCTGTGTGCCAGTATTTTATTGGTTGGTATTGACCATGGCCATGGAGAGTACTAATGAAGTAAAAGAAACTTGAGCAGAGTATACGGCATTAAACAAAATGGAAAAAGTCCTTGCTCTCAAGGATTATATTCTAATGGGAAGAAATAGCTACAAATAAATGAATAACTAGATATAAACAAACAGATAGGCACAGAGATAAATAATGTCCAGTAGGTAAACATGCTCAGAAGCACAAAAGCAGGGTAAGGTGGGAGTGTTGGGGCGCTGAGAGATTGCTCCTTTATATAAGGCAATCAGAGAAAGGCCTCTGATGAGGTGGTACTTTAAGCTAAGATCTGAAAGAAGTGAGGAATCTGGCCAGGGAGGTGTCTGGGAGAACGGCATCCTAGGTAGAGAGAACTACAAGGGAAAAAGCCCTGAGGTGTGGGTGTGACTTGGCATGGCCGAGGGCCCACAGGGAGGCCAGTGTGCTGGAGTGGGGTAGGAGGGAAGGGCAGTAGGAGATGAGAGCAGAGAAGTAATGGGACCCAAATCACATAGTGCCTTAGGGCCAGGGCCAGACCTTTGCAGTGGATTCTAAAGCGAGGTGGGAGCCACCGGAGAATGGAGAACAGAGGAATGGCGTGTTTTGACTTTGAGTTTAAAGTCTTATTCTGGTCGCTTTGGGAGCATGGACTGTGGAGGGTGGGGAAAGGCAGGCAGTGGTGGAAGCAGGGAGAACAGGAAGCTTTTGCAGTGGTCAGTAAGTAGTTCAGGAAGGGGCGATGTGGCTGAAACTAGGGTGGGGGGCTCCGACTAGGGGGCGGTAGTGGTGGGTAGCCAGAAGGCAATGGATTCTGGATGTATTTTTTTTAATATATTTTATTGATTATGCTATTATAGTTGGCCTATTATCCCCCCTTCATTCCCCTCCACCCTGAACACCCTCTCCCACCCACATTCCCCCCC
>CM052542.1:12606501-12617175 GCA_028533065.1 Trachops cirrhosus | reverse complement strand
GAGCTTCCTGGACTTCCTGGAATTCTATTTCCTTTGCCAGATTGGGGAAGTTCTCCTTTATTATTTGTTCAAATATCTTTTCCGCTTGTTGTTTTTCCTCTTCTCCTTCTGGTACCCCTATAATTTGGATGTTGGAACGTTTAGGATTCTGGATGTATTTTAAAGGCAGAGTTGGATTCCAGTCCCCCTGCAGAGATGTTTGATTTATCTGGAGTTAATATCTAGATCACATGGGGTCGAGGCTATCATTGGGAACTTGACAGTGATCCCTGGTAAAAGTCTAAAACTGTGCCTCTTTGTTTCTTTGTTACTTTCAGTTTTGTTTCCCACATATGAATGAAATCATACAGTTCTTGACTTTTTCCATCTGACTTATTTCACTTAGCACGATATTTCCAGTATCCATCCATGTTGTCGTAAATGGCAATATTGCATCTTTTTTTATGGTTGAGTAGTGTGGATATGTATCACATCTTTATCCAGCCATCCATCAAAGGACACTTCCGTTGTTTTCATGTCTTGGCCACTGTGAATAATGCTGCAATGAACATAGGGGTCCATATATCTTTATGAGTAAATGTTTTCAAATTTTTTCTGTTAGAAACCCAAAAAGGGGTTATTGGGTCATGTGGTAATTCTACTCTTAAATTAAGAAAAAATTTTTTAAAGATTTTATTTCTTCATTTTTAGAGAGAGGGGAAGGGAGGGAGAAAGAGAGGGAGAGAAACGTCATTGTGTGGTTGCCTCTCATGCGCCCCCTACTGGGGACCTGGCCCACCATCCAGGCAGGTGCCCTGCCTGGGAATTGAACCGGTGACCCTTTGGGTCGCAGGCCGGCACTCAGTCCACTGAACCACACCAGCCAGGCCTATTCTTAATGTTTTGAGGAACCACCAGACTGTTTGCATAGTGCTAGACCAATTCACATTCCCACAAGCAGTGGATGAGGGCTCCCTTTTCTCCACAGCCTCTCTAATACGTGTTATGTACCTGTCTTGTTGATCGTAGCCATTCTAACAGGTGTGAGGTGGTTTCTCATTATGGCTTCGATTTGCATTTCGCTAACAGCTAGTGCAGTTGTGCATCTTTTTGTACATCTGTTAGCCGTTTTTAAGTCTTCTTGGGAGAAGTGTCTGTTCAGGTCCTCTGCCCCTTTTTTTTATCCCTCACCCAAGGACATTTTATAAATTGCTTTTTAGAGAGAGAGGAAGGGAGGGAGAGAAACATCAATGTGAGACAGAAGCATTGATTGGTTGCCTCCTGATTTTGTCCAGACGGGATCACATATGCCTGGACCAGGGGCCGGACTGGCAACCTAAGCATGTGCCCTGACCAGAAATCGAACCTGCAGCCTTTTGGTTGCAGGGTGATGCTCCAGCCAACTGAGCCACACCGCCCAGGGCTCCGCCCATTTTTAAAATTGGATTGCTTGTTTATTTGTTGTTGAATCGTATGAGTTCTTTATATATGTTGGATATTAACTCCTTATTGGAGGTGTTATACTTAGTAATTAAATAGGAATACTGAAGAGGTGCTGGGTTTGTTTGTTTTTTAAATATTTGTATTCATTTATTTTTAGAGAGAGAGAAAGAGAGGGAGGGAAGGAGGGAAACATTGATGTGAGAGAGAGAGAGAGACATGATTGGTTGCCTCTCTCACATGCCCCAACTGGGGACCAAACCTGCAACCCAGGCATGTGCTCTGACCAGGAATCGAACCAGCTACCTTTTGCTTTGTGGAGTGATACCCAACTGAGCTACACCAGTCAGGGCAAGAGCCTGAGTTTTAAGACAGGTAATTAGAAAGTCAGGAGGAAGCTGCTTAAAAATAGTTCTCCCATTTTCTTTTATCGGTTTGGCCAAAAAGTCCGTCAAGGGTTTTTTTCCCCGTATGATGGCTCAAGTAGTGCTCAGTTGTCTTTAACTTAATTGGGAACAATTTTGTTAGATTGCATTGTGACAGCTGTCATATCAGTGTGCATGTAAAAAAACTTGTCAAAATTAGTGAATTTTTGTGCAGCCATTGTAATAATCAAGATGAAAGAAAATAATGCAACACATGTACTATGCTTTATGATTTCAAGAAAAGTAAAAACGCAACTGAAGCGCAAAAAAAAGATTTGTGCAGTGTATGGAGAAGGTGCTGTGACTGATTGAACATGTCAAAAGTGGTTGCGAAGTTTCTTGGTACTATTGACATTTTGGCCAAATAATTCTTTGCCGTGGGGGTGTCTTATGCATTGGAAGATGTAGCAGCACCCCTGGCCTCTGCCCACTAGAAACCAGTAGCAGGAGATAGCTGTCAGACTCAAAATATCCAAATCAATAAAGTTACTGGTGAAAATGAAAAATGTGTCTTTCCTTTAAAAAAGAAAAACGTAATGGACTGTTTTGCCAACCCAATAGATCGATCAGGGCTGGCAAGCTGATCCACAGGCCCACTGCCTGTTTTTATAAGTAAAGTTGAATCGAAACATAGCATGTCATGTGCTTATAGATTGTGTATGGCTGCTTCACGCTGCAGTGGCAGAGTTGAGAAATTGGGACAGAAACCTTTAAGTTTCACAAATACAAAAATATTTACTAAAAAACTATGTCGTATATTTATATGAATGCTGTCAAACTTTAAAGTAAGTTTTCGGACCCCCCACTTTAAATGACTGGAACAGGAAGTGAATCATGGCAGCTGTGCTGGGGGATAGGGTAGGGCAAGTTTAATCATGTTCTATTTCGGAGCTTCCTGGCCCACTGCAAGAAGAGCTGGCCTCCAAAATGCCGGATAGGGCCCCTTGGAACTGGGTTCAAGAACTTTGGCAGAAAGAACCCTGAATGAGAGGCAGTTGGTGCTGTACTTTCCAGTCCGAACTGGAACTGAGCTAGACACCAGTGTGTGTGTGGCGGGGGAGGAAGCTGGCATAAAGGATGGGACTACCCTTCCTTCTTTTCACTTTCCTCTGATTTCTGAGGTTTACTATAAACAATTTCCTTCCCAGACCCCACCCTCGGGCACAATTAATCACTTCTTCTGAGCAGCAAAATGTGCTGACCAAAAACAGGGTAAAAGAAGAGGGATCCAAGGGGTGGGTACTACACTAGTTTAGATGGTCAGGAAGGCTTCTTGATTATTGTTTTATAATTGGTTATAAAGCAAGGGTTAGATCTTAAGGATCTCTAACACTTGGCGAAATGTGTGCATCATAGATGTTCTATAGATGTCTACTGAATAAACGAATTTTACCTGGGTAAATATAACGAATAGGGAATGTGGGAGGAACTTTGTGGGTGGTCCTGGAGGAAAGAAAACATTTCTTTCTCTGGCTGTACTTAGGGCCAAAAGGTCAGAGGTAAATAACACTCTACGAGGCCCGTCCGGAAAGAGTCCAGCCATCGTTGATATAATGAGAACAGTTTGTGTGGCTTGGATGTAACCTGGCAGCCGAGGCAAGTGGACTGGAATGGGCATGGGTGAACAGTGACGACTTCACTGTAGTAGTCAGTGGGGGTGGTAGACACTGTTGAGTGAGCGTGTGTACTGTCTGGCTATCCCATTCAAAATGACTGAGTGAGTTGAGCAACGAACCTGCATTTAATTTTGCATTAAGTTTGAGCATTCCTCCGCGGAAACTATTCGGATGATTCAGAAGACCACAGCTATGGGCAACTGGTGATTGGCAGCTTCGTCACGACAACGTGCCTGCTCATGTATCACATCTCATGCAGTTTTTTAGCAAAACATCAAATTACCCAGATGACTCAGCCCCTCTACAGCCCAGATTTGGCACCCTGTGACTTCTGGCTTTTCCCAAAACTGAAATCACCTTAAAAAAAAAAAGATTTTATTTATTTTTTAGAGAGAGGAGAAGGGAGGGAGGAAGAGGGAGAGAAACATCAGTGTGTGTGTAATTGCCACTCACATGCCCCCAAGTGGGGACCTGGCCCACAACCCAGGCATGTACCCTGACAAGGGATTGAACTGGCAACTTTTTGATTCACAGTTTGGTGCTCAACCCACAGAGCCACACCAGCCAGGGCTAAAATCACCTTTTTAAGAGAACAGATTTCACACTGTCGATGAGATTGAGGAAAGTATTACAGGGCAGCTGATGGTGACTGGGAGAACTGTGAAAGGTTCCAAGGTGCCTACTTTGAAGGGGAATGAGGTGTCATTGTCCCATGTAGTGTTTCCTGTATCTTGTATCTTCTTCAATAAATGTCTCTTGTTTTTCAATGGATACCTTCTGAACAGACCTCATAAACCCATTTTGGTTCATCTCCTTCTTTTCCCTGGGTAGAGGCTTGATCTTAGCCAGTTGCTATTTTTAGGAGGATTCTGCCTGGTGAAACTTACCTTAGGTATGTGTAGGACTTTCAAAGTGCATTGGCTGATTTTATTTTTTTGCTGTGAGGTAGCTTGGATATTATTTTTTTTCAGAGGAAGGAACTGGTACATAGAGAAAGATCAGTGACGTGGGCCAAACTAGGATAAGCATTCTTCAAAGAATACGGGTTTTAGAACTAGACTTGGGTTCACCATCTGGCTCTCCCTACTAGCTAGCTAGCTAGGTGACGCTGGGCAAGTTCTAGGACCCGATCCCATAAGGTTATTGTGAAGGCTGAATAGAGCGGTAGTAACATCTACTACTGGTTGTTGTGACTTACGCGCAAGTGCTTCACATGCCTGGGGATTACCGTATTGTCTTCAAATGGATGAGAAAACCGCAGGGGACTAATTTGTTTAAGAAAAGGTACACCACATATCTGGGATCCCTAGAGAAAGCATGCGTGTTAAGTGCTTAATATATTGTCTGTGGTATAGCAGTGCTTAGTTTGTGATTGTCCTTTATTTGTCCCCTTTATACCTTGTTGTTGCTGGTCTGTGTGTAGTCAGAACTGCTCACTGTGTAAAATGCTTTAGAGTGTGTAGGGAGGTGACTGTACACAATGGGATGGATTCTGTACAGAGAAACCACAGTGTTTACTTCTAAGTCTTATTTCCTTAATTTTTAAAATAAAAGAGATTGGGTCAGAGTAGGTGGTTTTATTTTGAATAAAAGTAGCGGAACTATTTCTGTACACGTATTGGCGAAGCCCGATGTGCTAAGAAGCTAAAATCATTGTGTAACCACTATCCTGTATACCTGAAACTAATGCAAAATAATATTCAATGTAAACTGTAATTGAAGAATAAAATTTAAATTTATAAAAGAGGCTAAAATCAGTCGCTTTAAGTGCAGTTTAGTTTGGAAGCTCCACTACGCAAACCTTCTCCCTTGCTCTCTTTCCCGTAGGTGATCCTCGAGGGCGTTTGCTGAGCCCAGTTTGAAACCGGTGGACTAAATGCTTTTTTAGCTGTTTTCGCTCTGAAATCCCATTCTAAGGAGTGGAAGAAAATCTAGAAATATTGTCTTTTTCTCCAACACTTGGCACAGTAACTAGAAGTAGATACCTACAGACAGTGGTGGGTTTTGTTGTTTTTTGTATTTCTGTCCCATTTCCATGGCACAGGCCTGAACCCCAGAGGGGCTTTGTCCACAGGGAAAGGTGCCGTGACTGAGACCTTGTGCGTGTGGCACGGGGCCTGGGGCGGGATGGCGGAGGGCGTCCTCTCGGGGCCTGGTGTCCGAGCTGGCCCTGCTGTCCTGCCGGCTTTCTCCTTGGTCATCCACGCGTGGTGTCAGAGGGCTGGCCCGCCGTCTGGTAATTAGGGGCTCGTCCAGCCATTCATGCATCAAATTTTAAGCGTTAGTTATGCGCTAGGCTTCCTGCTGGGTACTGAGAATACAGTGGTGAATAAGTTTTAAGCTGAAGAGACACGTGAGCAAGTAAAGCTCGGATACAGTGTGGTAAGTGCTGCGATGGCACCAGTTCTGCAGACTTCGGGGGTCGAGGGGCCTGGGGTTTTGGGAAGGAGGCAGTATAGAAGCTTCCAGGAGGAGGTGTTGTCTACGGTGGGATTTGCACACAGAAGGAATTACCAGTCAGGCTGGGAAAGGCCCCAGACAGAGAGCAGGGCCTGTGGGTCTGGGGAGAACAGACCTGACGCGGACGGAGTGTGTGGAGGAGGCCGAGCCAGACGGGGCATGAGGACCTCCACGCCGCGCGCGGGAGTCCGGGCTTCATTCTGAGAGCGACAAGGAACGGCAGAGGTTTTGAGTAGCGGAGGGGACTTTTCCTTGCATTTCCAGTAAGTGTTTGCTGTACGTTTCCTGGGTTTTCACATCTTGTGATGTACTTGTTGATTCATATCAGTCTTGAACAGAACATGTAAAATTAACACTAAAAGCCAAAGGAATAAAAAAGCACTATAATTCTTGGACTCCACTAATTGAGAATTATAATTTGAGCTGGGGCTGAACTAAAGTTTCACAGTTTCCTCTCTGAAAAACAAATTTATGAAAACTGGAGTATAAATTAGCATGAATAAGATTTGTTGAGGGGAGTGTTTCCGTTTGGGGTAGGCTGGCTTTGTTAAGAACAGCTTTACTGAGATACAACTTCCATAGCAGACATCAGTTCATCTCTGTGCAGAGTACAGTCTAACGGCCTTCGAGCCTGTTTATGAGGATGGCCATTTTGCACACCTGTCGGGGCGTCGTTCACCTTTTGTCTTCCGGTACCTGCGGCCACTGCGGATCCTTTGTATCTGCTCATTTAAAATCAGCGTGTGGCCCGTGCTGGGTTTAGTCCCCCACCCCCTCCACTTTGGGTATAAATCGATCATTTTTTTCCCTCACCGTACCACTAGGCACAAGTAAAAACAAAACAAAAACTTCTTGTATGTGGCACTCACAGTAGGAAAAATGGTTGGGAATGAGGGGAAGGGTTTCTGTCTTATAAAAATAGGTAACGTTGGGACAGTTTTCCTCTCCATTTTTGAGGAAGCTTGTAGGCTGGGCGAAGTAGAAGGGCGACCAAAAGAAGCGAAGGTGACAGAGAAAGCTGTGTGCAGGGAGGCGGAGGGATGGAGAGGGAATTTACCAGGGAGCTGCGGCTGTGAGAGGTTGAGGGGCGAGGCTCTGGATTCCTCCGGTCCGCGGCCCTGCTGTTTGAGTGGAGCAGGGGCTCCACCTTGTGGCTGTAAGCTTCAAGTGCAGTCGGTGGGAGGGATCTTGGGTTCTGACCTAAGCGGCCGTGGCCGTTGGCATCTCCGCGAATTCCACTTAAGGTTGTTTCTCTTTTGCCCTGGGTTTTCTTGTGGGGTCATTGTTGAGGCAGTTTTCCCCTTGCCAATGTGGCGGTTTTCTTGTGTGGCTTAAATCTCTAGTTTTAGATGTAATCTTAGATTATGGACTGTGGATCTCCCTTCTTTTCTAATGTATGCACAGTGCTATAAATTTGTCTCTAAACATTGCTTTTGCTATGCCCCACAAATCTGTTGTATTTTCATTTGTATTCAGTTCAGAATATTTAAAAAATTTCTTTGACCGATGTGTTTAGAAGTGTGTTGTTTAATCATCAGGTATTTGGGGGCTATACAAGCTGTTTTTCTGGTATTGATTTCTAGTTTAATTCCATTGTGGTCTGAGAGAATAGAGTGTGTGATTTCTATTCTTTTCATCTTGTTGTGTTAAGAATGTGGTCTATGTTGGTGACTCACATGTGAACTTGAAAAGAATGTATATTCTGCCCTGGCTGGTGTGGTTCAGTGGATTGAGTACCCGCCTGTGAACCAAAGGGTCACGGGTTCGATTCCCAGTCATGGCACATGTCTGGGTTGCAGGCTGAGTCCCCAGTAGGGGGTGCATGAGAGGCAACCACACATTGATGCTTCTCTCCCTCTTTCTCCCTCCCTTCCCCTCTCTCCAAAAATAAGTAAAAATCAAATAAAAGAATATATTCTTTTCAATATAGAAATAATCTATATATGTCCTTTATATACAGTTGATTGATGGTGTTTTTTTTTTTCCTACAAAAAGAGCATTTTTAACAGGCTAAATGCTGGTTATCACTGAGTTCTTTTAAGGTACAATAGCAGCATGGTTCAAATGTTAATTGCAGTTCTTGGAAAAAATAAAAACTTTAAAGTAATGAAATACAGAAAATGTAGAGAACACATTTCATTAATTTGAGTACTGTTGTTCTCTTGAAAGAAATATTTCCACCTTTAAAAATTTTTTTAAAGTATATTTTATTGATTATGCTGTTACAGTTATCCCAATTTTTTCCTCCCCTTTGTTCCCCTCTGCCCTGCACCCCGACTCCCACCAGCATTCTCCCCCTTAGTTCATGTCTGTGGGTCATACATATAAGTTCTTTGGCTTCTCCATTTCCCATACTATTCTTAACCTCCCCCTGTCTATTTTGTACCTATCATTTATGTTGCTTATTCCCTGTACCTTTTCCCCCATTCTTCCCCCTCCCCCTCCCCACTGATAACCCTCCAGGTGTTCTCCATTTCTGTGATTCTGTTCCTGTTCCAGTTGTTTGCTCAGTTTTTGTTTTTGTTTTTTTTTGGTTCAGTTGATAGTGGTGAGTTTGTTGTCATTTTATTTCCACCTTTTAAAATCCCAGGGTTGAGAACCATTTCCAAAGTGTGAAAAATATCCAATGCTATAACATAACTTCTGAGTAGGAATGTGTGTGTGTGTGTATGTATGTGAGAGAGAGAGAGAGAAGTTTATAGAGAGAGAGATTGATGGTGTTACTGGGTTTAACTGTGTCCTTACGGATTTTCTGCCTGCTAGATTGGTCCATTTATGATAGAAGGGTGTGGACCTTCCCACCTGTAGCAGCAGGTTCATCAGTTTCTCCTTGCGTTTCTGTCGGTTTTTGCGTCATGTACTTTGATGCTCCGTTTTAAGATGCGTACATGCAGGGTGGGGCAAAAGTAGGGTTCCAGCTGTTCTTATGGAGAACACAATAATTAGTAAATAATACGAGATAAAGCCTGTGTTTTGTGTACTCACACCTGTAACCCTACTTTTGCCCCACCCTGTGTTCAGGACTGTTGTGTCTCTTGGGGAAGTGACGCCTTTATGTGATGTCCCTCGTCACCCCCGATAACTTTCCCTGCTCTGAAGTCTGTGGTCTGAAATCAATGGGGCTTCTCTCCAGCTGTCTTTTGATTATTGTTAACGTGGGTCAGCGGTCTCCATTTCTTTACTTTTAGTCTACATATGTATTAAAATTTAAAATGGGTTTTTGTTAGACAACATGCAGTTGGGTCTCAGTTTTTGACCCACTCTGACAACGTCTGTCATTTAACTGATACGGACTGTTGATGTTGAGAGTGACTGCGTCGTTGGATTAGTATTTACTTTACTTGCTACGGTTTCATTGTTGCCCTTGTTTTTTTGTCTTCTAATTCTGGCTTTAGTGGCTTTAGTTGAGCATTTTATCTAGTTCCGTTTTTCTGTCCTGTCTTAGAATATTGATTAAACATTGTTAGTGGTTGCCCTAGAGTTAGTGCCAGTACCTTATAATAACAGAGCGATCCAACTCTTCTCCTGTCCCTGTGCCATTCATTGCTGCTGCTTCTTCCGTGTCCATGAACTATATCCGTTGGATGCGTTCCTACTGTTGTTTGGAACAGTTGATCTGTTAGATCAATGAAGAATACAAAACACTAAAAATTTTATTTTACTTAGGTCATTCATTGTCTAACACTCTTCCTTTATTTATCTGGCCTGAGTTTTTGATCTATATCATTTTCCTTTTCACTGAATAATTTATTTTAACATTTCTTTCAAGGAAGGCCCACTGGCAACAGATCCCCTCAATTTTTGTCTGAGAAAGCATTTCTCCTTCCCCTTTGAAGGATAATTTTGCAAGGTACAGACTTCTGGATTGGTGTTTTTTTCTCAACATTTTAAATATTTCACTTCACTTTCCTCTTGCTTGCATGATTCCTGAGAAGTCACATATAATCCTTAACCTTTTCTCCTCGATAGGTAAGGTACTGTGTCTTCTGGCTTCTTTCAAGATTTTTTTTCAATATTTTTTATCTTTTGTTTTCCGCAGTGTGAATATGATATGCCTAGGTGTTGGGGTTTATTTTTTTATTTTTATTTTTTGACATTTATCTTGCTTTGTGTTCTGGGCTTTGTGGTTTGGTATCTGACATTAATTCACTTTGGGATGCTCTGTCATTAATGTTTCACATTTCCTTCTCTTTTCCTTCTGGTGTTCCCATTACATGGAACCCTTGGTAGCCGTCCCACATCTTGGATAGCTTGTTCCATTTTTTTCAGTCTTTTTCTCTTTGCTTTTCAGGTTCTGAAGTTTCTGTTGACATATCCTCAAGCTTAGAGATTCGTAACCCAGTTGTGTCTAGTGTAGTAATGAGACAAAGGCATTTGTAATTTCTGTTACAGTGTTTTTTGATCTCTTACATTTCCTTTTTATTCTTCCCTGGAATATCCATTTCTTTACTGACGTCACCCGTGTGTTCTCACATGTTATTACTTTTCCATTACAGTTCCCCACCTGTTCTTCGTCGTTGTTTTAAATTTCTGTCTTGATAATTCCAATGTCTGTGCTATACGTGAGTCTGGTTCTGATACTTGCTCTGTCTCTTCAAACTTTTTTTTTTCCCTTTTTGTGTGCCTTGTAATTTTTTGTTGAAAGTCCGACACGATGTCCTGGGTGAAAAGAACTGCGGTAAAGGGCTTTTTTAGTGATGTGGCGGTACGGTGTAGGGTGGAGGAAGTGTTCTGCTGTCCTAGGGTTAGGTCTC
>CM052542.1:12503216-12606401 GCA_028533065.1 Trachops cirrhosus | reverse complement strand
CCCCCCCCCCCCCCCCCCCCCGTCAGTTAGGCTCTGATAAAACACCAGTAGGTTAGGCTCCCCCTCCTAGGAGTGTTTGGAAATGAAGTCCTTCCATCGAGTCACAAGAAAGGAATTCCAGGGGCCCACGAGTGGGAGGCTGTGGCATGGTGAGCTTTTATTGCAGAAGCAGAATCAAAGAACTGCACCCTGGGTTCCATCTCTTTCCGTCCCTCCTTGGAAAAAGCCCAGCTTTGTCTTCATCAAGCCCAGTGCAAGATCAAGGTCCCAAAGTTCTGTGCCATCGGTTCAGTCCAGTCCGGTCTTTGTCACCACCCAGCTAGCTTAGTCCGTGTTCCCAGCTGTCTGTGGCTGGCTGTGTGCCACGCACACATGTCTGCCACAGGACCCAGGCGGCCGCTAGGGCCACAGGGCTGCTATGGAGAGAAAATGCACGAGTGAGTGGGGCAAGCGAGTGTTACCGAGCTAGGGAGAGTGAGCTCTTTAAATTTGGGCTGTATTGCCTCAGGCTTGGAAAGGACCAGGCACTCTTTCAAACTAACCAACTTCCCTGTCTTTCACAGGCTGCATCACAGGCTGCATCGGGTCTTCTCCTTAATCTGTTTCCTAGATCTCTTCTGGGGTTCTGTGTCCCTTAACTAATGTGATCTTTTTCCCAGGCTAGAGACCCCCCTTATGGTTGCCATCTTATCTTAGCTCCTAATACGCATGCCTCATAGTAGAAGTACCGTCCCTGTGTCCTTTTTTACTACCCGGCATGTGCCCAGCAGAATACTTTCCCCTTGGTTTCTCATTCCTTGCCCCCGTAGGCTGGGCAGATAGACCTGCTGTACCTTGGGGAGAGTGAAAGGCCATCCTTCCTCCCACACAGGGGGCCAAGGCGTTGTCGATCCCCTTGCTGGGGTGACGCTGTCATCCTCTTGGTGCGGCAGGCTTGTGCTCCCTGGTTCATTATGCGTAATAATGTCTGATTCCTCGTGCTCCCTTCCTTTAGTGCTATCTAGCTACGGACGCGAACTCTCATCTTCACTGTGAGAGCCTGGTACAGCTCCTGGCAGGACAGCCCACTAAGTGTGGCGCATCCGCTCTAAGACGGGGATCCCTGCTGAGAGGTCTCAGCTCGCAGTTTTCCACAGGAGCCTCCAGCAATCTGTCTGCTGCCGTTTAAGTTTTCCTGTGGCGGTGCTAGTGCCCTTGGGGTTTCTGCTGGGGGAAATGGTGATTTCCGGTGTGCACTTGCCTGATTTTGGGGTGAAGTGGTTTTCTCTGTGACCTCAGTTCTTATGTGGACCTAAGAGGAGTTGTTGCTTTTCAGTTTGTTCAGCTTTTTACTTGTTTGGACAAAGTGATGACTTCGAAGCTGCTTACAGGCTGGACCAGAGACTGGAAGTCTGCCTTACCTTCACTATCTAGGCATTTGACTTTTCCTGCCTTAAATTTTTAAAGTTATTTTCTATTGTGGTAAAAAAAAAAAGCATAACAAAAATGTATCCTCTTAAAAATTTTTGAGTGTACAGTTCCATAATGTTAAGCATATACTCACATTATGCAACTAATTTTTTACCTTGCAGAAATGAAACTCTGTGCCCCTTAAATGACAGGACCCCCCCCCTTCCCCCAGCAGCCACCGTTCAGCTTTCTGTTTCTGTGAGTCCGACTGTTCTGGGTACCGCACGTCCGTGAGATCTCACAGTATTTGTCTTTTGTAAGGCACTTATCACAGGGTCATCAAGGCACATCCATGTTGTGGTACGTGTCAGCATTTTCCTCCTCTTAGACTGAATAATGTTTCAAAAGTATGTATGTTTCACATTTTGTGTATCCATTCATCCTTTTATGGACACTTGTGTTGCTTACACCTTTGGACTCTTGCGAATAATGCGATGAACACAGGTGTGCAGATCTCTTTGAGATCCTGCGTTCAAGTTTTTTTGGTTATATACCCAGAGTGGAATTGCTGGGTCATCTAGTAACTCTATTTTTAATTTTTTGAGGGACTGCCACACTGTTTTCCACAGAGGCTGTACCATTTTATTTTCCCACCAGCAGTGCACAAGGGTTCTAATTTCTCCACATCCTCACCAACACTTGTCTTGGTTTTTTGATGGCAGCCATCCTGGTGGGTGTGAACCGGTATCTCGGTGTGGTTTTGATTTGCATTTCCTGAATGGTTAGTGCTGTTGAACATCTTTTCATATGTTTGTTGCCATTTGAATATCATCTTTGGAGAAATCTCTACTGAAGTCCTTTGCCCATTTAAAAATGAGGGTTTTTTCCATTATTTAACATTATAGTTCTTTATATATTGCTTCTTAATGCCTTCTCAGTGTGTGATTAATATCTATTCCTAACAAGGTTTGAAATTAGTTACAACTCTGTCGTCTCTTCCCAAAGAATACAGTGTTTGAGTTGAGTTCTGACTTCTCTGGCTTGCACGTCGTTACTGTCCGGTACTTCAGTCCCACTCCGTTCCTCCCTCCCTCCCCGCCCAGCTGATGGTTCTCCCGAGTCAGCGCTTGTCGGGTTGACGTATTTGCTCCCACGCCTTCCATCCCCTGCTTTCCGCAGGGCATCAGTTTCTGTATTCCGACGCACATTCAGAAACGGTTCTTTCATTGAGGGTCTGTTAATAATAAACATTTAGGTTTTTATTTTCGTCTTGTCTCATCTAGGCTCAGATTTAATTTTGGTTGGGAACTCTGCTTTCTGGATATGAAGCTCCATTCTGTGTTTTTTATCAGCTGTTGAGAATTCTCAGCTGCAGCCCCTCCAACACTGCCTCTGCCTGGTCTGGCTGCTCCTTTCGTGCTGCTCGTGAAGCCCGCGTGTGGACCTGTCCCGTGTGTTCTGTCTGCTGGCCTCGCGTTCACCTTTCAGTCGTTCATCCTGCGCTGCCTTTTGTAATTTCCTCATACCTCAGCCACTCTGCCTTCATTTGCATCTCTTTGCTGCCTTTTGTAATTTCCTCATACCTCAGCCACTCTGCCTTCATTTGCATCTCTTTGCTATTTTTCTTTACATTCCTAGCAATTTTATTTGGTTAATTTTAAAATCCCTTTTGAGACTTAAAATCTCAGTCTCTTTTAAAATCTCAAAGGACCACTCTTTGTGGATAGCATCTTGTTATTGTCTCCTGTTTTATGACTTTAAATATTGGAATGCACTTAATTTATGATCTGTAGACTATACTACTTCAGTTCTTATTGGTATAAACCTCCCTTGTTCACAGCAAAAGAGTGGTCCTTCCTTACATGTTTTGTAGTTCAGTGGGGCTTTATCTGTGTTGTGGCTTTCATGTAGGATGAACTTGGAAGGGAATCCCTTTCTAGACTTTTTGCTCACCTCTGGTAGGGCTCCCAGGGATAGTATACGTCCACGTCGTATCAAGTCTAGGTGGAGACCATCTTCGAGTTAGATTCTCAGTGAGACCAAGTCAGCCTAGACCACGCAGGCCGTGTGGGTTTAAACCGTGAACTACAGTGAAGGCAGGCCCAAGGTTATAAATTCTCCTGGCACACTGTCCTCCCATTCTGCCTTAATAGACCCCAGGTCCTGTTATCTTCCTGTGTCAATGAGATGATTTTTTTTCATTATTCTACTTCTTTCCTGAAGCTATAGTTCTTAATAATCTTAGGATTGTTTACTGCTTCGATACCAAGAGCTTTCCCTGCATTAGCTCAGAACAGTACCAGGGAGAGAGATGGTAGGCATCGTATCCTTATTTTACAACTAAGTAAAACCGAGGCTGCTTAGTTAATGATGTATAGAAAAGTTAATGACTCTCCTGAGATTATGCAGGTGGCATCGTCTTACAGCCCACTGTGTCTTTCTGCCATGCTACCATTGGTGGCCTTCTTCATTAGGCTGAAACTGGATATCAGCTCATTATCAGCCATAAAGAACCAGTCTTATCCTGCAGGTTTATTCAAATTCCTGCTATGTTTCAGGCACAAGAATTACACACGGGAGCTGGGAGTGACGTGCAGATTTTTTATCTGCTGCCTGACGTGCTTTATGCTTTCCTTCTGTAGAGTGATAATGGTCTCCAGCTGCCAGAGAAGGCTGTGGACGCCAGGAGAAAGGTAACCGTTTCTCATCCCCTCGAGTGGAACCGGATGCCTCTAGGAGCCCGCACTGGCTGGCAGTAAACATGGCCGAGTTTACAAACTACAAGGAAACTGCCTCCAGCCGCCACCTGCGCTTTAAGTTGCAGAGTCTAAGCCGCCGCCTCGATGAATTGGAAGAAGCCACGAAAAACCTCCAGAAAGCAGAGGATGAGCTCCTGGACCTCCAGGACAAGGTGATTCAGGCGGAAGGCAGCAACTCCAGCATGCTGGCTGAGATTGAGGTGCTGCGGCAGCGAGTGCTGAGAATCGAAGGCAAAGACGAGGAGATCAAGAGAGCCGAGGACCTGTGTCGGCTGATGAAGGAGAAACTTGAAGAGGAGGAAAACCTCACCCGGGACCTGAAATCCGAGATCGAGCGGCTGCAGAAACGGATGGCCGAACTGGAGAAGCTCGAGGAGGCCTTTAGCAGGAGTAAGAATGACTGCACCCAACTTTGCCTGAGCCTGAATGAGGAGAGAAACCTGACGAAGAAGATCTCCTCGGAGCTGGAAACACTCAGAGTCAAAGTGAAGGAGCTGGAGACGTCCGAGGACCGCCTCGACAGGGCCGAGCAGGGGCTGGCGTCCGAGCTGGAGAAGCTGAAATCGCTGACTCTGAGCTTCGTGAGTGAGAGAAAGTACCTGAGTGAAAAGGAGAAAGAAAACGAGAAAATTATAAAAGAACTCACGCAAAAACTGGAGCAGAACAAAAAACTGAACCGAGATTACACGAGGAACGCTTCTAATCTCCTGGAAAGGAACGACCTGCGGATCGAGGACGGCATCCCCTCCAC
Organism: Trachops cirrhosus; assembly: GCA_028533065.1. Taxonomy (NCBI): domain Eukaryota; kingdom Metazoa; phylum Chordata; class Mammalia; order Chiroptera; family Phyllostomidae; genus Trachops; species Trachops cirrhosus. The sequence goes on along the minus strand of CM052542.1, from coordinate 12,601,502 downwards.
CCTGCCGTCCAAGGAGTCGAGACGGAAGGGCGCTCTGGACTACCTAAAGCAGGCAGAGAATGAAACCAGAAACAAGTCTGAAAATGAAAAGAACCGGAATCAGGAAGACAACAAAGTCAAAGACCTTAACCAGGAGATTGAGAAGCTTAAGACGCAACTCAAACATTTTGAATCTTTGGAAGAAGAGCTTAAGAAGATGAGGGCCAAAAATAATGACCTTCAGGATAATTACTTAAGTGAGCAAAATAAAAACAAACTCTTAGCCAGCCAGCTGGAGGAGATAAAGCTACAGATCAAGAAGCAGAAGGAGTTAGAGAATGGGGAGGTGGAAGGGGAAGACGCTTTCCTGTCCATCAAGGGCCGGCACGAGAGGACTAAGTTTAGAGGCCACGGCAGTGAGGCACCTGTGTCCAAGCACGCGTCTCGGGAACTGTCCCCTCAGCATAAGCGGGAAAGGCACCGAAACAGGGAGTTTGCTCTTAACAATGAAAACTATTCGCTGAGCAACAGGCAGGTGTCCTCTCCCAGTTTCGCCAATAGGAGGGCAGCCAAAGCTTCCAACACAGGGGCAGGTACGGATAGTGGGACCCAGGAGACAAAGAGAACTGAAGATCGGTGTGCACCTGGCTCCTCTCAGAGTGAAGGGAAGAAGTCCCGGGAGCAGCCGTCGGTGCTTAGCCGCTACCCGCCGGCTGCTCAGGAGCACAGTAAAGCTTGGAAGGGGACTCCCAAGCCAGGCACTGAGAGCGGGCTGAAGGGGAAAGCAGAGAAGACAACACGGACCTTTAGCGACACCACCCATGGGTCTGTTCCCAATGACGTACTGGGTAGAGCCGACAGGGCTTCTGACCCCTCCACTGAGGCCCTGTTTGGCAGGAGAGGGCAGGCACCTAGCAATGGAAGTCAAGCAACTCAGGCCGCGGACTCGGGCAGTTGTAAGACCATTGGAGCTCTGGCCTCGTCTCGAAGATCTTCCTCAGAAGGGCTCTCTAAGGGCAAAAAGGCTGCCAACGGCCCAGAGGCTGATACTAGCTCCCCAAATCCCAAGGCACCACTTTTATCAAAGTACCCTTACAGCTCCAGAAGCCAAGAGAACATCCTTCAGGGTTTCTCAACCCCAAATAAAGAAGGAGTTGATCAGCCCGTGGCAGTTGTGATGGAAGACAGCAGTCAGCATGAAGCCCTAAGGTGTCGAGTCACCAAATCTGGTGGCAGAGAGAAGCCAGATTCAGATGACGACGTGGATGTGATGTCTCTTGTTACTGCCAAACTGGTAAACACAACCATCACCCCAGAGCCAGAGCACAAACAGCCCACCTCTAGAGAAAAGGCCAGATCCCGAGGGGGCCTCAGAACCTCCCTGTTCGAGAATGATAAAGATGCTGGGACAGAAAATGAATCTGGGAAACCTGTCAGGGCCTCCACCAACCCCGCGGAGTTCCCAGAGGCCAATGGTGCGGGCGCAAAAAGTCAGAGGCCCTTCAGCCCCAGAGAGGCCTTGCGGTCTAGAGCCATCATCAAACCTGTCATCGTTGATAAAGATGTGAAAAAAATCATGGGAGGATCCGGAGCGGAGTCCACGTTGGAGAAACAGAAGTTCCCCTCCAGACCAGGGCCAAACAAGGTTACAAGCAGCATTACTATCTATCCCTCCGACAGCAGCAACAGCCCTCGAGCCGCCCCAGGCGAGGCCCTGCTGCGGGAGAGGCACACGGCCACCAGCAACATCCAGGTTGGGCCGCCAGAGCTCGCGGCAGTTAGCAACCACGTCAGCTCCCCCTTCGAGCTCTCCATTCACAAACATGACATCACCTTGCAGTTCACAGAAGCTGAAAGGATGGGAGACGGGCCCCTGAAGAACAGGTCGGAAACAGTGGTCTCTCGGAGCAGCATTATAATCAAGCCGTCGGACCCTGTGGAGAGGAACAGTCACGCACCCCCTGCAGAGACAATCAGGTGGAAAAGCCATAGTGCGCCCTCAGAGGTGAGCCCTTCGGATGCCAGGCACGTTACCGTGCGGAATGCCTGGAAGAGCAGGCGAGATTTGAACTCTTCAGAAGACCCCCCAGCTCCAATAGGCAAAAATGTGGCATGTGCCAATGCCTACACCCAGAGGTCTTCCACAGACTATTCGGACCTCGAACAGCCCAGGCCCTACCTTTGCGAGCAGGGCACTCGAAGGGCAGGAAACCCAGGGGATGCCCCTGAGCTCTCTTCCAGAAGGACCCAAAGTAGCCTCACTGTGTCAGAGGTGCTCACTCGGCAGAATCGGGTAGGAGATGCCGGCACGGCTGCCGCCTGGAACCACTCGGCAGGCATAGTAAGTCCCACGCCTTCCCTCTCCCGTCTGCCGTCCCTCTCCCCTTCCCACTTCCCTCTTCTCCTTTGCCTCCTCCGTTCTGGCCTGTGTGACTCGGGACTATGGAGACGGAGGGGCCGGGACACACTGCATAGCTCTGCAAACTGTCGAAAATAAGGTAGGTTTGCCCTTAAAGAATAAAGTACCTCGAGGAAGGTATTTGACAGGAGCATGAATTTCCAAAATCCTTTCCCCAGTTTGTCTTCACGTATGAAGGCCTGACGAAAAGGAGAGAGATAGGGCCTCTGTGCGCTTGGTTTGCCAGAGCAGCCGGAGGAGCTGCCCCTCTGGCTCCACAGAGCAGCACGTGGAAGCACAAGCAGCAGCTGCGGAGCTCCGATGAGGAGGGAGCCCGGGCCCATTCTGCAGAGCAGGGATGGGAGCCTGGGAAACAAGCTCTCGGCTGCTTGCATTCGGATGCGGATATTTGCTAGCCGCTGGTACAAAGCCCACTTTATAGACTTAGTGCCCGAGCACCTTTTTGCCCCAGACACCACCGAGCCCGCTATGCCGTCAGTCTGAGGGCAGGGCTGGCTCATGTTCGCTCAGTACAGCATAGATAAATCCAGAAGCTCCTCCGTATTTGAGGGTCACGCTGTCAGAACAGCATCTGGAGGGGAAGCCCCGGGAACATCTTTTAGATGTGGCGCCTGTGAAGGGCAGGTGACTGTATGTTCACTCGAAAAGCGCTGGAGTCTTTACCAGACTTGACAGAGCACTTCCCGCCCACTAACCTCACTCAGTCTCCCCAGCAGCCCGTGGGCAGGTGTCGTCCCCGTTTCTTTAGATGTAGAAACTGAAGGTCATACCCAGGTGAATGACCGGAAGAACTAAGATTTGAATCCAGGATTCCTGTCTCTAAATCCACTCTCCTTTGTACCCGCCGCTTTTCTCACACTCGTGTCCTTTGACCTGCATTTGCTTGGGAGCACCAGAGCAAAACATTAAACAGGCAGAAGTCTGGTAGAGGAGCAGTGGAGAGAGAGCTGGACGTGTAGTCCTCGGAAGTTTGGCTCTCCGAGATGTGACGGGGGCACGTGACGTTTACGATGCGGTACGGAAAAGGGAGGGTGCGTGAGCTTTTGGTGCGAAGTGGGCGAGAGCTGCCCGGTTCCCGTCTCGGCACGCGTCCTGTCTGCCCACCGCGGGACTGGCTCTCACCCTGAGAAGCACGCCGCCTGCATGTTCAGAACTGGAGTACCGCTGGCTACTCTTCAGGGGTACCACGCCTGTGCCCCGACTCCTGGCCATGTACTTTGTGGGGCTTCCGTTCAGCTGGGAGCCCCCCGGTCTACCCGAGGAGCTCCTGGCAGATTGGAGTTTGCAGTCTACCCCGATTTGCAAGAATTTTTACCCTGGCCTGTCTTCGGGGGAAATGTGTCCCTGCATTATGCTATGGTCTGGTCTGTGCAGCACCTCCGTCAGGCTGGAGCGGCCCTCGGGGGTGTGGAGCGAGGGTAGCTTTGTCACTCGCTGTGTCGTCCTCCACAGCTCACTGTTGTCATTTCTTGGCGCAGGAGGAAGGCGACGACTGCACGCACGGTGTCCGCAGGCGACTGCACAACTCCCTGGAGCGGTCCGACCTGCCTGCGAAGCCGGGGCTGGCAGAGCCTGGGCGAGCACAGGCTGAGGAGCGGATACGGCCAGCCAGGCCCTGTGCCGAGGACAACTGAGCCGGCGGGCTGAAGTGTGCCGTCTCCTCTGCTCTGCTGCTCAGCGCTCCCACCTTCCCTTCCTGTGAAGGGGGCCCCGGGCCAGGAACCAGGCAGGACACCAGGCCTTGGCTGGGAGACTGTGGCAGAGAGCCGGGCTGTGGCTCAGGTCGTTTCTGCCAGTTGGCCAGAGGGGATCAGAAACTACAAGCTGGACAGTCACCCAGGCTTCCCCGATTGATGCATGAGACCTCCTTGTCCCTGTCCTGTCCCCCAGGTAGAATGGGCCACTCTGGTCCCCAAATAGGGAATGATAGAATCTCCTTATATCCCCACCATACAACTGTAGCCCCTTCCTTGTGGTTAATGTTCTGATTTCTCAGTCTCCTCACCACATCCGGTCCGCTCCTTGTCTGCCCTAGGGGCCTAAGTACCTACATTAAGACTTACCAGCCATCAGCTCCATTCGGGGGCTTCCGTTCCTTGCCCCTTTGGAGTTCCTCAGACTTACTGAAGACATTTGTGCTGCCTCTAAAGGATTATGGGACTACACTTTAAATGGAAACTTCTCTGACTGGGCCCCCTTGCTACCCACTGTTTTCTGGGGGCAGAGTACACGGGTACCCACCCACCTATTGGAATGACATCCTCTCTCCCCCAACCCCAGCTCTCAGCTCACCTTCCAAAGGCACCTGGAAATGCACAGACCTCACGCATCTCCTTCCTTGGGCACCAATAATGCTGCTGGCATTGCCTGCTCCTCTCCTGTGGCCGGAGACTTCACGCTGACTGTGTTTCCACCTTCGGAATATTCCCAGGCTAGACTGGGCCTGACCCAGCATACTCTGCCTTCTAGGAAGCGCCCAGCAAAGGGGGAAGTGGACAGGAAGAAGCGCCTCCTTTCACCCACTCCACAAAGCAATAGTTCCGTGAAAGGCATGGACTTTGTTCCCCCTCCTCCATCCCCCGTGGAGGAGGGAGCGCACTTTACCAGGCTGACGCGTCCTGCGGAAGTGGCCCGATTTCTGCAGACCGTGACTTCACGGAGGAAAGGTGACATGTGCCCACCAGGGGCCCCAGATGTATGCAGTTCCAAAACACAGCAAACTTTTCAGGAAGCACATAAATAAAAATTGATTAGTTTACTTAATACCATTCACACGGGGAAGTTAACAAGAACTTACAATCTTGACACTGCTTTTCCTGTAGCATTCTCTCGATTCGAAGAAGGGACCCCTTCACAGTGAAAGAGCATTGGGGTGGGAGTCAGGAAAGCCGGGTCACCTTCACGGTGCTGTGCCGCGCCATGGTTTCCCTGGCTGTGAAACGAGTTCTTTGAAGTGGCTGGTTCCTGAGGGGCCAGAATCTGGCCGTCTTGAGACTCTTCCGCTTCCATCATTCCACTGGGGGGCGGTGATTCTCATGGGAAGGTGGCATCCGAATGGAGTTGGGGAATGTGTCCTTCTCGCTGCCCTTGACTGCTTTTCTGGGCCCCTTTTATGTCATGAGTTTGAGCTCAGAGAAGCTCCCTTGGCCTCATTTTTCCAGCCTGTGAAACGAAGGGGTCAGATGAAATGGTCCCTACGGCCCTTTCTGGCACCACCGCCTTGCCCAGTGCCACACGGTATCTCCTGGCTTGCACTTTCCGTAACACAAGCGGGTGTGCCTCCCATCCCTGTGCTTCTCCAGTCACTCCTCTGCCTCCACTCAGCGTGGGAACCAGTGTGCATCCAGACTGGCAGTCCTGGGGGCTGGGGGAGCGCCTCCCGTACTTACTTTCACAGACAGGGATGTTTCGCTCGTTTCCGTTTTCGGGAGTTTTGCCAATCGAAGGGTCTTGTCCTGTGGCTTGCCTTTCCTTCACATTGCTGCCTCAGACGTTCAACTTCAGATGCTGTTTTCAAAACCTCTTCTACTGCTTCTCCTGGGTCACTGGCCAGACACTAGCTTGTTCAAGGCTGCAGCCTCTCAGCCTCCCTGCCATTGTCCACTGGTTGGCAACCCTGACAGCCCAAAGGAAACCGACCTCTGTGGAGGTCGGCTGAGAGTACAGTAAAGTCTGTGGCTCTTCTCTACTGGTGGCAACAGAAGGGTGCCAAGCCATGCCTTCAAAAGAGCTGGCCGATGATTCTCATCTCTGGGCATTGGAGCCCTGGATTCTGGTGCTGTAGCTCCTGGTGCCAAAGTCTGGATCTTTCCACATTTCAGCAGCATCAACATCTGCCACTCCCCTAATGCTCTGTGGAAGAGGGACCGTTGTGGTGCCCTCTTGCTGGGGCTGCTATCTTAAAATCTGAGTGCAATAGGGTTTGATTATAATAGTTATTTCAGGATAAATGTTTCATCTGCACGTTTCCTAGAACCTCTATAAAACATTAAAGTGTCCTCAGCATTGCAGAAAGTACCGTTTGTAATAGCCTGTGAGGGCTGGACGCTCAGTCATCCTGGGCTTCCAGTGACTGGCAAGGCTGGCTCTCAAACTCCAAAGTAGGGGGGCACGTTTCTGAAAAGCAACCTAGGTGAGACCGTCTGGACCTGGGCCTCCCCATCGGGGTCCTGGAAGAAACATCCAAAAAAGGGGAGACCTGGTAATTGAATAGTTGTCTAATAAAGCCAAATAGTCCCTGTCCCAGCCAATAAACCCACTTTTATGACAAGCCTTTTCTGCAGCTTGGCTCAAACTCTCCTAAGTTTTGCTGGCAGGTGGATGCTTGTGGGAGGGTTCCTAGTGAGGCTGGGGGGCCTGGCAACTCCAGAGCCGCTTGCTCGGAGGAGGGAGAGCTGGCTAAATGCCAGGAGCTGGTCTGTCACCAGTCCCTTACCATTCTGATGCAAAAAACGGGAAAGCTGCAGGGATGGCAGGCAAGAGGGAACCATGGCTGTTTTCCCTTCTGAGTGGCAATGAAACAGTTACAATGTGGGTTAAAGGGATTTGCAGTGGGGCCAGGACTCCGACCTTGGCCACAGGTAAACTTGCACATAAATCAGCCCCCTCTCATGGGGTGTGAGAGGGTCTATATTGATCTTGGACATGTCATCCTGGGGCAGTTTTAGTTCTTTACATTGTAGTGGGTGAGTGCCAAGTGCTACCACTTCCCAGTAAAGGAGCAGGGACCCAGCCTCTGGTCCAGTCCCTAGCTGCCTTTGTCGGCGTGGTTTTTTGTTGTTGGAGACTGCTTTGAAAGCGCTGCTTTTAGGGATTATCTTTTGAATACCCCGAGTGGGGAACAGGGTTCTCAAAACCTCACAACCAAGATCATAGGAAAGGGGCCCTATTTTCCTGCTGCTTCACAGCTCAGAACATGTACTGAATGGAATGTATTTTTAAGAGAATAAAGTCTATTTTTTTGTATTTTAAAGATTGGGAGGGCTAGGGACGTAGCCCTCAAAAACTGTTAATACCTTATAGGCCCCTTTTGCTGAGGGGCATCAGTATCTGTTGTTCCACACTTACTTGCTCAGGCAGGTGCTCGGGTCTCACCCCTGCCCCTTGGAGTCCAGGTGCGGCGGCTTCTACATTCCTGCTCCAGGTATGGGACCAAGGAGGCCGGAACCCTGCTGCTGGAAGCCAGGGCAAAGCCATGAGCGTGACTCAGGGCTCCTTGGGTGCATGTGTATCGTTGAAGCTGCCTGTCTGCATGTATCCTCTGGCTCTAATGCTGTCTGTTGGCTCTGCAGCACCATATGTAACCAATAAAGCTCCCTAGTTTCCATGTGCTCTGTGTGAGTCAGTAATGCCGTTTTTTGTTGATGTCCTCTCTGCATACAACTGTTCCTTGTGCACTGGTACAGCTAGTGTACTTCACTTTAAAATTCTCAGCCAACTACCAGTGCTATAAGGACTGAAAACACAGCTGAGGCTTAGTCAAGGCCACGCCTAGAAGCTAAGCTGAATTGGAGTTAGAATTATATAGCACCTATTTTATTGGTACATTTTATTTTTAGGCTTTGTTGTCACACACAAAACGATGGTCTCTCCAGCTGCCTATGCCACCTACTGCATTTAAAAAACAAACTCTTAAAGCACTGCCCTTACCACTTGATCAAACACCTTAACTCCCCTTCCCTGGCCCAAGCTAACAATATTAATGGCAGAGCTGGGCTCCACAGTCAGTGTACTTCCACCGTGCGCTGCTCTCGCCGTTACATCAGCTGCACCACTGCCCTGACCCTGGTGTGCAGAATTGCCCCGCTGCTGTCATTTCAAGACCGGGAGACAAGCCCTCTCCAGTCAGACCACCAGTGCACATAAAACCTCACTCGGGGAAGGACTGACTGGTACAAGTTAACACCTGATTTCCAGAAGCAAGTGACACATGCATTGAGACTGTTAAGAGCCCTTGGGAGGAAGCAATAGGCACACCGTTCCCTACAAGTTTTCACCTTAGGTGGCAAAAGGGACTCTGCAGATGTGATAAGGGATCCTGAGATGGGGAGATTTGGGTGGGTCTGAAATGAAATCACAAGTATCCCCGTAAGAGGGAGACAGAAGGATCTAAGGGACACCAGGCGGTGGTACCAGGAAGCGGAGACTGGAGTGATGTGCTTTCAGACGGGAGGAAAGGGCTGCAGGCCAAGGATGCAGACGGCCACGGGAAGCTGGAGCACAGGCCCGTGGAGGAAATCTGGAGAGTAAAGCCAGAGCGCTCTGCCAGAGGCCCATGTGGCGTTGTGTTTCATCCTGAGAATTCCAAGTTGCCCAATATCCACACACGTGACCTGCCGCTTCACACCAGTGCACACCGTCACCTCACAATCCCCGGGGGCGGGGGGTCTGGCCCCACTGACGAGGAAGCCCACTGCTTCTACAGGACCCCTCAGCCCTATCTCCTGACCTGACCAAACCATTTCCCCCTCTCTGTAGACTGCCCCCTCACGTAGCGTGGGTAAAATCAGCATCTCTCCCCACAGGAGCAGCCTGCTGTCTTGTATACAGCTCCAACCGTAAGGGCACAGGAATAAAAAAGATAAGACTAATTTTATATGAAGTTTATTCTCAAAATATTTTTAAAAAAACTATCACACACCAAGAGACTAAGACGTTCTCTCATAGTGCTGGTCTGCCTCAGTCTTTGTGAAGGACACACGCTGCCACGGAACGGGCAAGTGCCTCCCCCTCTGGCTCTCAGTCACTCGAGGCAGGCCACCTGCGCCACTGACAGCAGAGAAGCCTCTGCTTGGCCCCCGGCCAGCATGGCCTCCATCGCCTGATCTGGGGCCCGGGGGCCGGGGCGCGTTTTCCAGGAATCTAGTATTGCTAGAAGAACTTTGCTTACACAGCAAAACACACATACATCGGCCTCTTCTCATCGGGTCTACCGTCTCACAGGCTCGGTGACTGCTGCGCGGGGACCCCGGGCGTGGCCTGGCGGGGCAGGGTGTACATGGCTCCCAAGAACTGGTCGGCGATCCTCCCCGCTTCCCGGAGCCCGCTCAGCAGAGCGCCGTGCACGGTGGCCGGGTAGTTCCGGATGGTGTGTTCTCCGGCAAAGAAGAGTCTTGGAATCGGCTATTTCGGGGGAAAAATATTAGGAGAAAATCAGCAGGTTGCAAATATACTTTTATTCTTCTGTTTGAATGGCCAAATTCCTGTTGGCCTCTGAAGCTGACTCCCCCCGCCCCCTGCCCTTTCCCATCCTTTTACCAAAAAGGGTCTCCCTCGTCAGCGGGCACTTCCTTAGAGCTGACAGGAGTAGCGAAGGGAAGGTAAAGCTTAGCCCGGCCTTAGCTCTGGAGCGATGCTTCATGGCCTCTGTTCGTACTCACAAGCGTGACTCAGGGGACACCCGGTTCTCAAGCTTCCTTTGCTCCATGCAGTACCTGCTGGGCAGGGTGGGGGTGGGCCCTCACTGCCGGACCGTGGGGGACGCAGCAGGTGTTCTCACTTGGAAAGCATCTGCCTCTCAGCGCGGACGGGCCCTGCTCGGCACAGGGCCGAGGAACACCTACTGCTCTTTGGAGCTGGGCCGGGCATCCTCTGGATGGGGCCAAGGTCCCTTCTCAGGGGCGCGCCCAGGAGGCCCCTCGCGACTGGGACCCACAACAACCCTATCCGCCTTTACAGAATGGTGGGGGGTGAGGTGGGGTTAAAAATGTTTGATTTTGTTTTATAGGAACCAAGATCTGAATAAGGAAAAGTAATTAATTGGTTTATACTCTGGATTCTTTCATTTTAACACGGACTGCTTAGGTTTACAAAGCCAAAATGTGAGAAATCTGACACAATGTCCCCCCCCTTTCCTCTGCTCTGGGTTATCTGAAAGGGTCCAAGGACAGGGGTAAACCTGCAACAGTCAGAGGCGTTTTTCACCCTGAGATCCTGGAGGGCTGGCCTCCTCCCACATAAGCCCACGCACAGTTTGTTTCTCACCTGTGGGGCGCCCGGAATGGAGGGGCCGGGAGTGATCGGCTGAGCCATTAAGTCATAGTCGTTTCCAGACGATCCTGCAGCCACGTAGGAATAGGAGCCCCGGGCCCAGGGGTCAGCACGCCAGCGAGACACCACCGTTTCCTTGGGCTAAAGAAAAAGCCACGAGCAGAAGTTACCACTAGACACCAAGGACAAACCAGTAACCTCTGAAAGGTGGAGAAGCTGTCATGAGTGGGACACGAGTGAGAGAGCTGAAGAGGCGACAGACGTGAGAGCGAGCCAAGTGGTGAATGCCGCGGCTGTAGAATACGTAACAGAAAGCGCCTTCAGAACGCGAGGAAGCCGCCACGTTGTGCCTTGTCCATGAATCCAGTCTCTCTACCTAGGACTTGACTTAAGTCCTCTCCCACAAGGTCACACGAAGCACTGATATGCCTCTTCTCAGAGGAATCGTAAGGGTCTGTGTGTCAGTCGGCCTTAGGAATAGAAAAAAGTCTCGAGATTCTCTCACAACTTCCCCGAAGGCGTCCGGCCACCTGGACGGACGGACGGACGGGGCGGGGGGGGGGGACGGTGGTGTGACTCCACAAGCAGAGACGACAGGCAGCAGACGAATGCGGCAAATGGCCTTCTGAACCCCACACTCACGGCCTGAACTCCCACCATCAGCACTCATGCACACACACACCCTCCTCACTTCTGGCTGAGCGTGTCCTGCCCAGGCCCTGTGCCGAGACCTCAGAGAGGCCGTCGAACCCGCTCCAGCCCCGGCCCCGGCCCCGGCGGCCGCGTGCCCCGGCCCGCTCACTCACCTGGGGCACCGCGCTGCTGCCGAAGATCCCTTTGAGGATGGCCAGGCATCGGCCCACGATCACATCATCGCTTATGTTTTCCATGATGCCAGCAGCTTCTCCTGCCACCAGGGCCAACAGTATTGGAGCTAGGGGAACAGAAAGGACAATTCCAGGGTTTTCCTACAGACGTCTACCAAGAATCCACATATTCTTGGTGCTCTGAGATCTGACGGCCAGTAGCCAGACCACGCACCGCTCATGCCAGAGCCAAGCTGTTTCTGGAACAGCGACCTGAACTCTGTCCCCAGAAGGGAGCGGCAAACTTTAGTAAGCGAAGTGTGACTCATGTACTTCACGGTTTATAACTCTGCAGAATACGGAAAAGTCCAGAAGACGAAACTTCATACCTTGTTAACAGAAGAAAATTACTAAGTATCCCACTGAGGCAGAGGATTCTTAGCCCTGACCACTGCGGACAGCCCACGACAAGGGTCCCCCGTTTAGCTAACCCGGGCCCCGCCAAGCCCATCACCACCTCGACGCACCCGTCTGATAAATACTCCTGCGGCAGACGTATGTACGGGGCAGGCACAGGAGCAGATGCGGGGTGTGAAAGCTCTGAACTAGGCTATGCAGTCCGTAGGTAAAATAAGTAACCACAGGTATATCACTATGCACTGTAATATAAGCTACAGAAGGAAAATACGGGACGCAGACAAAATGCAGAGAATTTAGATTTGAAGCAGTGGAGGTATGTGTGTCTTGGGAGTCCTGTCTGAAGCAGTGACATTTAGGTGAAGACCTGAAGGGCAGAGCAAGCTCTGCTGGGAAGGAGGAGAAGAAAAGTGGAAACACCGCAGGCACAGCACTTCAGGGCGGAGGCCCTGACGCAGGAAACAGCGCGGCGCATTCCGGGGTCCTAGGAGAGCAGCAAGGGCGCCTGGCGCCCGGGGAGTGGACGGGGTAAGAGGGATGAACGAGGGAGCCGAGGGAGAGGAGGGCCAGATCACACGGGCCTTCTTAGGAACGTCCACAGTGGAAAGCCCTCACGAGACAGAAGCGGGGATGGCAGTCAGTGGCTGCCGGCGACCGAACAGTAAGAGGAGAGAGGGGCCCGAACTGGGAGGTGGCGGCAGAAAAGAAGGGACGCCAACAGGTTGGAGAGAGGTGGTGAGGCTGGCACGGACAGGACTTGGGGGCCCGCGCGGGGAGAGGGAAGGGCACGGGGACGTGAGGGAGCCGTGTGCTCAGGGACGAGGGGCGGCCTCCGCGGGTCGGTGGCCCGGGCAGGGGAAGGGCGGTCCGCTGCCGGGCAGTGGAGTGAGGGAAACAGCCGGGGTGGGGCCCAACCGTTAACTGGCGCGTCTGCACCGCTGAGGCCGTGCCTCCTGACGCTGCTGCACGGCACGCGTCGTGCGCTCCTTTCCTGCGATGAGGCAGGGCCAAATATACTTGTTTAAACCTCTGCATAGGATCCAGAGCAATCCAAACGCAGGAGAACGTGCAACAGAAGACAGGAGTTTCATAAATACACCCTAAGTCAAGTGATCAGAGGTTCTGGGGCAAGTCCCATACAAGACCGAGAGTAAGGAATACCAACCGCCCCTCCCAGGAGGCCTCCCTGGGCTTGTCCCCCCGGTGGGGTTGGATCTTCCTTCTGTGTTTTCTTCTGAAGCACTCTGGGCTTTCACCCTGCCATCTGCCGTATTTTGCCGTGTATAATGCTCACTTTTTTACCCAAATGTTCGAGGGAAAAATAAGGACGTGCATCATACGTGGGTAGTACTAATCCCCTATCTATATAAATGTTTGTAATTCTTTTATTTATGCTTTTGTGTAAAAAGTGTACCTCTAGAAAGCAGTAATAATATCCATATGCAAAATAATACCGTGGAATATGAGAATTGGTTTTGTTTCTAAATATAAATAATTGGATTAAAAAGTTAAATTGAAAGATTTTTTCCTGAAAGTTTAGGCCCAAAAACGTGGGTGTGCACTATATGCAGGAGCGCATTATACGAGACAAAACACGGCGCTTACTGCGGCGCTATTGTTCTGAGCCTGCCTAACCCCGCCTCCGTGTCCCCGCGAGTCAGCTGTGGGCTCCGTGAAAGCAGTTTCCCCTCCGCCCTGTGCCCCCAGCACCCATAAGGGATTTTGCTTGTTGAGTAAATGAAAAATCAGAATATTCCTAATCCTCTGTTCCGGTAAGGACACGAGAAAAACTACAACCAGACAGCGGTTACCTTTGTAGAGGTTCCAGAAGAGGAAAAGCTCGCCCCTGCTGGCGGTCGTGCTGCCGACGTGCCCGAACAAATTGACACTCGGATCCCAGAACACCCGGTCAAAGCACAGCACCACCTGCCATGAAGGGAGCACAAGGGCTGGTGAGAGGTCCAGAGCGTGGCTTTCGGCACAGCTGTGCCTCCGCAGGAAGTTCTTCTTCAGACCTTATTTGAATCCTTCTAATCTACTCTCAACATGAGCCTCGAAATCCTATTATAAATGTATTACTTGGGATGACATTTAGAGCTCTCTTTTCAAAGGCTCGGGTGTGTAAAGCGAGCCCAGAACACGAAGTTCTCACAAATGCTTCATGTGTGATTGACAATGAAGTGAACGAACGGACAGGCCTCCCCGTATCTAAGCTGAGAGCTCAGCAAGGTGCAGGAACGCGCAACCCCCTCCCGTCCGAGCAGAGCGAGGCGGCAGACGGGCCTCTGCGCACGCGCACGCGCGCGGGCGAGGGCAGGTCACCTTGTTAAGGTTGCCGAATCCCATCCTCTGGACCGCAGACGTCTTCCACTCGGGAAGAGGCGGCACGAACTGCACGGCAGGCGGCTGCTGCTTCAACACGCCCAAGGGGAGGGTGCAGAGGACTGCGTCGCATTTATAGATGAACGTCTGGCTGGTGGAGCGCGTGTTCACAGCTATCACTTCGCACCCTAGAGGGGTTCGAGGGAAAAGGCTTCACTGGGGGCGGGAAGGGCGCGGATTAGGTGCTGCACGCTCAGTGAGCAGCAGGCTCCGCATGCCATCCCAGGCCACTCCCCACACAAGTCTACGAGGTCGGTTCTACCCATCTTTCCTAGAGGAAAACTGAGGCAGAAACGAAACAACAAAGGTAGTAAGTGCCAGGACTCACACCCTAATAGTCAACTTCCGTCCTTATCTTCACCGAAGTACTACCTTACCTTTCTGGTGACCTTCTGGACAAATAAAAGGACCTGATCATTTATCAAAGCTAAGTAACTTTAGACCAAAATTCAGAGTAAAAAGTCTGCCCCGACAGAACCAACGCCTCCTCCGCTGTGGGCAGGCGCTCGCTCTCCAAAGGACCAAGAGAAAAGGACACGGGAAGCCGGCAGCATAACCCTGAGGGTGCCACTCCGAACCGTGGGGACTGCGCTTCTCGAGAATTCACGAGCTCAGAGCTGACCACAGAAAAGGCACTGCAAGTAGTAAGGTTATGTATCCTCATCTGTGCTGGATTTTTCCTTCAGTGAGTGCCTATTTGTACATAAGTAGTTCAGAAAAGTACCAGATCTCAGTGCATGTCCGTTTTCTGTGCTCACAGAACTGGAGAAAAGGCCCCCAAAACTACACTCACTGTTCATCACTGGCACGCAAAGGGCTAGTTTGAGGCTGCAGATCTCACCGCCATCGGTTAAAAGCTGCCTCTGAAGGAAATTTAAATGGGAATCTGTTTCAGCGGTTTTAAAAAAATACTTGTGGTGATTCTTGGAAACTCCAGGACAGGGGCCAGGGAGGGCAAGAGAGGTGGCCACATCTGCCTTGACCACGAGGGCCCTCAGAGAGGAGTGGCCAGTCACCAGGAGGAGGCCAGGGTCATTATTCCGAAGGTGGGCGGGACAGCAGGCTGTCTGCACTCCGTGTTAAATGGGCCTGAAACCAGCAGCGATGAGCACCGAGCCTCCCGCCGCAGGAACGGGCAGTCTGAAGCCACCTGGTCAGCAGGACCGCACTCAGGACTAGAAAGTAGCCCGAGCCGTTGGTCCATCTGAACAGGAAAAGCCAGCATGGGCCCGAAGGCCAAGAGGCAAGATGGTGAAGTCACAGGGGTAGATCTGCTGGACACGCAGGGGCCCAAATTCTGGGATGTAAGTCCATGCACAACTTGGAAATTAAAACTACCTCTACTTCCTGGTTCACACAATGACGGGGCTGGAACTTCCAAATACTCTATGGTCTCAATCCTTCTGTAAATGCAAATTTTTAAGTTCCGACTTGCAGTTTCTAAGACATTCCATCAGTAAATGACCTAACACTTTTTCTAGAGGCCGAACTCATTAAGAGATCAGTGCTGTGTTTCGGAGTTAAAGGCTTCTCTCGCCAGCCGAGCAGCGACATACCTGAGGCCGTGTAGCGAACCTGCCGAACTGCGGTGTTCAATTTAATGTCCAGGCCCTCCGCTAAGGCCACCGGCACACAGGAGTAGCCATTCCTCACGGTCAGGTGGCTGCCGGTGAACTCGAAGTCGTCATCCTGAACAGGAGAGAGACGGGCCTGTTTTCACATTTCCTTGGTCTAACTTACGCCCTTTACACTGAGTTCTGTAAAATACGCTAAAAGCACCAGTGGGTGGAAACTGTCAATATGCTAACGTAGGAATTAAAGAACAATCACTCTGTATTCAGCCTCGGATGCCCCAGGAAACTGAAGGGAAAAGGAAAAACATGTCAGAATGTCCCCAGTGGCTAGCTTGGGCAGTGAAATTAGGGCAGTTTCTTTTTCTCTTAAGGCAGAGTTTTTATCACCAAGCCCAGCCTACTCCCGAGTGGTGGAAGAGGGAAGGAAGCAGATTCAGTAAATCCATACAATGAGATATCTATTTTTTGTTTGGTTTTCGAATGCATTACAGACTTGGTGGAATATGAGAACCACGATCCTGATTGCATCTTCTTTTAGCTAAGAGCAAAATCAGTTTTCATTCCTTAAACTTACAGGTTTTTAAGTTGAGGAAGACTCCAAAACTAGAGACAGTTGAAGTAGAGAAGGCAATCTAGAACTATACAAATTGGCCCAAGACAGTTAATACAGTAAAGTCAAGATCTGGCCTCAAAGAATTCCTTGAATGATTTTTTTAAAAAAGATTTTATTTATTTACTTACTCACTTACTTATTTACTTTCAGAAAGAGGGGGAGGGAGGGAGAAAAATGGGAAGAGAAATATCAATCAGCTGCCTCGCGCGCACCCCCATCTGGGGACCCGGCCCACAACCCAGGCCTGTGCCCTGACCAGGAATCCAATCAGCAATCTTCCCGCTTTGCAAGACAATGCCCAACCCACTGAGCCACGCTGGTCAGGGCCCAAATGATCTTATTTCTTTGAATTTACTGAAAATTCTTTTATACAGAGAAACTTTTGAGGCTACACAGTATTTCCAATTTCAAGAAATTCCTGGAGAAAATGTACCACACTTGTTAGGAATGAGATAAAACACGGCCGGCAGCAGAACCCTCACTGCTCCTCGGTGACCGACAGGCCCGCTCCCCGGGCAGACCGGTTCAAACCACCCAAGGTCAAGCCACCGCGTTCAAAAATGCAACACAGTAGCAGACTGAACCTCCAAATGACAAACCAGTTACTGGGAAGGGTCTCATTTAGTATTTACACGCAAAACCACAAAGAAACTAGGAACTAACAAGTCCAATCCTTCAAATACTAAAGAACACCAAGGCATAATCTAAAGATTAAGAGTCAAAATAATCTTATTAGGAAAATGTAAAATAGAAATATAAAAGTAAAAATGTAATATCTACTTATACACAGTCAGTCCTGATCCTGGCCAAAGTCCGAGATCTAGAGACTGGGCCATTCAGTTTCCTGAGCAGCCCCACGGCCTCTCCCAGTCCAAGGGCACACCCCCCTCGCCACACTCAATGACGACGGGACAAAGACCGTAACGCACCACATTCCAGGCCAAGGAGACAACACGAAGGTGACCACCCCCTAAGCTGAGCTACAGATTCAATGTGATCCCAACACAAACCTCAGAAGTTATTTTTATTAGAAACTGATAAACCAATTGTAAATTTTTATGGAAATACAGAAGACCAAAAATAGCCAAACCAATTTTAAAAAAGAACAAAGTTGGAGAACTTACATTACCGGATTTCAAGACATATTACAGAGCAACAATAGTCAAAACAGTGTGACAGTGTAATGTGGATAAACAGAAAAAAGCAATTACAAACAGACTCACACACGTTCACTGATTTGCAACAAAGGCACCAAGGCAAATGAAGAAAAAGGACTGTGTTGGAATAATTAATAAGAAAACCATATAGGAAAATATGAACCCTATGCTCACCTCTAATTATACACAAAAATTAACTCAAAATGGATCACAGACCTAACGTAAGAGCAAAGTCCATAAAGCTTTATGAAAAAAAAAACTGGACAAAAATCTATGCAACCTTTGTTTAGACAAAAAAAAAAATTCAGGATTTTACAAAAAACACCAAGCCTTAAAGTCAATAAAACAGGACTTCATAAAATTGAAAACTTTCGCTCTTTGAAAGATGCCATTTAGAAAATAAAAAAGGCAAGCTGTAATATGGTAGAAAATATTTGCAAAACATAAATCTGACAAATAAGTTGTACCCAGATTTAAAGAACATAATGAACTCTCACAATTTAATAAGAGGACACCCAGATTTTTTAAATGGGCAAAAGACAGGAAAAGACTTTTCATCAAGGAATTGACGTATGAATGGTCCGTAAGTACATGGAAAAGGCTTCCCATCAAGTCATCAGGGAAACGCAAACGAAAACCACGAGGAGCATCAGAACGGCTGCAGCGGTAAAAACTGGCAGCGCCGAGTGCTGCGGACAAGGACGAGGATGAGGATGAGGATGAGGATGAGGATGAGGATGAGGATGAGGATGAGGATGAGGACGAGGATGCGGAGCAACCGGCACTTCACACGCTGCTGGTGGGTGGGAATGCGATTTGAAAAACAGTTTAGAAGTTTCTTAGAAAGCTTTACATAAAAATCTACTTTACATGAGACTCAGCAATTGACTCCTAGATATTTCTCCAAGAGAAAGACATGAACCAGCTTCATGCTCATACCAGCGTCAGTCATTTACAGCCAGACATGGAAACGACCCACGTGCACCAGTGGAAGGCCCATCTGTGACATAGCCATACAATGGGCATACAATGGACAGCTGAACAGTAAAAAGGAACAAAATACTGACACACACAGCAATGATGAACCTCAAAGGGGCAAGAGAGAACCTTTAAGGATGGTGCAAATGTTCTCTTCTGGACTGTTGCGGTGGTTCATGACTACATAGTTTGGCAAAGCTAAACTGTTCACTTAAAGTGGGTGAGCTTTGCTGCATGTAAATTATCTTTCTTAATAAAGCTGTTTAAAAGCACACATACAAACTAAGTTTCTCTTAAGAGCCCTTTCCAAGGCATACAACAAATAAATGATAAAAATTTTTACCTGATCCCAGTGTTTAAGGGAGAGCGTAGAGAGAGGTGTGGCATTAGCAAACTCAAGATTTGCAAAATGCCAATCAAGTATCTGTCGGTCTCTCGACGAGAGATACACGTCACTGCAAAATGAGAGCCAAGAGCACAAGGTTATCAAAGGACTTCACTATTATGCTCAGCGGGCTGATGTGGGTGGTCTCAGTGTGCATGTGGCCATCTACACCCGGGACTGTTCCTTACATGAAGTTCCAAGTCAAAAAGTAGAACCTGATCTGGCCTATTAACCCCTTTAGTCGTGTGCCTAGGGCAGTGCCAAGTTCACTACATAAAGCAAACTACAATCAGGCCTCATTTGTCTGGAAAAAAAGAGACCTTCTTTATATGGTTACTTTGCATTATGAAAGTATATTCATAGTAAAAATTTTTAGTTTATATAGAAAGCATGGACCCTGGCTGGCGTGTGGATTGAGCAAGGGCCTGCGAACCAGAGGATCACTGGTTTAATTCCCAGTGAGGGCACGTGCCTGGGTTGTGGACCAGGTGCCCAGGAGGGGACACTCGAGAAGCAACCACACATTGATGTTTCTCTCCCTCTTTCTCCTTCCCTTCCCCTCTTTAAAAATAAATAAATCTTTTTTTTTTTTAAAGAAGAAGCAGCAAGCATGGGCACTCCTGACTATAGAACAGAGCAGATGCACCTGGAGGCCAGCAGTATGGAGCACAGTATCAGCATGTAAGTATTCACCGTCAAAACCCAACGGAAATAAAAGTGTCATACTTTCCTACTCCCCAGAATCATGGGAATTTGAAGCAACACCACCTTCTAGGTCACTCAAAGATGACAATTTTCATGTACTACACTTTCATTCAAATAGCAGATTTTATGGAGAAATGCACTCTTAAAAACAGTATGTTGAAGGCTCTAGGACACTCACACTGAAACGAAAGAGTAGGGGAGGATTTGGGAGGATTTAGGAGAAGCACAGGTGACCACTGAACAACTCGGGGTAAAGGGCACCCACACGGCTCTGCCCCAAATGTCTGGGTTAGCTTTTGACCACCCCAAAACCTAACTACCACTGGCCTACTGCTGACAGGGAGCCTCACCAATAAGCTAAATAATCAATTAACACATATCTGTATGTTATATGTATTATACGCTGTATTCTTACAATAAAGTAAGCTAGAGAAAAGAAAATTATAAGGAAAATATGTAGATATATTTTATGCACTTGTAACACATTTCTTAAATTTTTCTAGATTTCTATGCTACACAGTTGTCTGCACGTTTTTTCAAATTGTTGAAATCTTCAAAAAAAACTTCCAATATATTTACTGCAAAAATCCACATATAAGTGGACTCGAGTGAGCAGTTCAAACCTGTGTTTTCAAGGGTAAACTGCAGCCCACACATACAAATACCCTCCATTCATGAAACAATCTGCAATCCACTCACTGACTGTGAGTAAAACCATGGTTCTTTATAATTTAACAGAAAGAACAGTAAAAGCTAGCTCTCTGAACATCTGTCTGCTTTTCTTACCTTGGGGGATTGGCTTCCAATTCTTGAAGTTTTTCTTCTAGCTTTCCTTGTGTTTCAGCTAACTCATCATATTCCTGATAAAATTAAGAGAACCAGTTGATCTGGACACGTCAGAGATCCACCCAGTTATTTATTCCACAAAATGTAAGGTCCAGACCACATCTCTGCCCAGGTCATATCTGCTTAAGGCTGGGCCAGGGCTCAGAGATGGGTGTTTTTGGAGACAAGCTATAATTGAGCCCGGAATTAAGACGGGGGTGGGGGAATAGCAACTACCACCTCCTGTGCATGTACCGAGTCCCCAGATGGAATAAGCACTTTAGATCCCCTATGGGGACCTAGCATTAACACCATGTCACAGAGGAGGCGATCAGGGAGCCCGAGGTCATGTGGCTAGGCGATCCTAGGTTATGGATTTCAACCAGACAATGTGACTCCAGATGGCCTGAGTCCACGCTCATTATCGTTATCATTGTCAGCGGTGAACTATACCGAAGGCTAAAATGAGATTAAGTAAGCCAAAGGATGAGACTATAAAAACGACGTAGGAGTTCTGTAGAGAAAGTACATCTCAAACCAAGCTAACCCATTAAACCCCCTGTGTATCACACCGCTTTCTTCTTACTACAGGCGCCTGTGATTGGCTAGTGGCTCTCTCCTCTCCCGAGTCTCTCAGCTCTAACCACCTCCCAGCACTCCCAGCAAAGCCAACCGGCCCGCAGGCACGCATCCCGCACCTTGCACAGGGCGGTCAGATCCCTGTGTTTGCTCTTCACCAGGAACTCAGCGGTGATATCTCTGGGAGGCTTGACCTCAGACGCTTCTTTGTACTGCTGGTGGAGTTCTTTAATTTTCTCTTTCAGATTCACCATCTAAAAGGTAAAAACACAGATTGACCACCCCAGGTAGTGATGTAATTCATCTCTAAACCCCGTGCTTTGGCTCCTCGTCTAGAATGCTATTATATTATCGGACCAGAACAGGTCCTTGGAATTCTTAAATACCTCTTCTACATCACGACACTTTAGACTAGGGAAAAATCCTATATGGCTCGATACAGATATATCGCATCACAGGCATATAAGTAAGATTGGTTCTGTCTTCCAAAACAAATGGGAGAACTAGAAGTGTCCCATTAATTAAAAAAATTATATACACATGTACAAATTAATTTAATTTCCAGGGAAAACAAACCACCATGATCTGTTTTTCAAATGCACAAAAGGCCAGGCCATCACACAAAGCACCCGAGCAGCCGTCCTCACGGTGAGCTGGGCAGGTCCCTGGCGGCACCACAGGGCCAGGCGACGGGTAAAGCTTGAGCCAGGGCCCAGCGCCCCGCCTCCCCAGCCACTCTCTCCACCCGTCCCTCGCACACGATCAGGACGGAGGAGCGCCAGAGGCCTCTTTGTTCGGCGATATGAGGACATGAGACGCAGTGAGCGAGGCCAGAGTCCAGCCACGAGACGCACCCAGACTCTGAGCGACATCCCCACGGGGGCTGCCCCACTTCGCATTTTCTCCCGGGCCGGTGCTGTGTGTGCGGCTGACAGGGTGAGGAGAAACAAACCGTGTCCTCGTCTGGCGCCAGGGCTCTGGAGGGAGGCGGTAAAAGCCCCGAACAGGTACAACATTTGGCACAAGTGAAATAATCAGGGCAATGAACTGGTGTCCTGGTTGCTGACTGCTGTCCTTGTCAGGGGGAGCTTGACCCCTGGACAGATGGTTTTCCTCTTGTCCCAGAATTCAGCAGAATTCACTGGGTCAGCTTTGCAAGAGCCAAAGGGGACCTGACAACAGTTTACCAGTAATGCCACACTGAAGACTGAAAGATAAACAGGGCCTTTTTTTTAAAGATTTTATTTTTATTTTTAGACAGAGTGGAGGGAAGGAGAAAGAGAGGGAGAGAAACATTGATGTGCGAGAGAAACATCGATCAGCTGCCTCTCGCACACCCCCAACGGAAACCTGGCATACACAACTCAGGCACGTGCCCTGACTGGGAATCGAACCTGCGACCTTTCAGTTTGTGAGATGACGCCCAGCCCACTGAGTGACACCAGTCAGGGCTGAAACAGTGCCGTTGGCTAGTCATTTTTTCTTAAGAGGAAAGAGTCCCAGGACTTTTTAAATGTCTAAATTAAGAAGGGGTGTCCAACATGCAGCCCAGGATGGCTATGAATGTGAACCGATACAAAAATCGTAAATTTACTTAAAACCTTCCATTTTGCTCATCAGTTTTCACTAGTGTTTGTGTATTTAATGTGTGGCCAAAGGCAACTCTTCTTCTTCCGGTGTGGCCCAGAGATGCCAAAGGCTGGATACCCCTGAAGGCTTTTTTCCCCTATGTACCTTTAGCTATAAGGAAAATAAACAGAATTTCACCTTATTAAGAAGCTCTTTCAATTCCTCCTGAGTTTTCACTATCTTCTTCCAGTGTTCAATCTGCTCATCTTTGACGTGCTTTTCTTGTAACCTGAGAGAGACAATCGGCATGCCCTGGTCACACAGCCAGCTTTGCGACCTAAGACTGGTATCCATCAAAAACATTCAAGAGTGTCAAGGCCCGCTGAAATTTCTAATACTTTGGAATAAGAAAGTTGGCAGGTGGCAAATTATTTTCTAGGCTGTTCAATACAGTTTAATGCCATAAAAGTGAATTTCTGAATTGAGAGGGGCCTTACGTATCACGTAATTACGTTAAATTCTTTTGCTTTCAGATTTAACTATTTCACATGAGAATAAGCGAAAATTAGCTCAAATGAGACCTGATGGAAAACTTAAAACAGAAAAAGCAAATCTCTAAGTGGAACTCACTAGACAACAAGCAGCGTCCGAGTACTTACTGGATGACCACCTCCAGCGCCTGGCCAAGGGACACAGGCTTATTATTGAGGACATTGAAGTCTAGCTGGTGACTAAGGTAAGATGTGGCTTCTAGCAGGCGGTTGAACTCTTGCTCCACCATTTCATCTTTCTCTTTAGGAACCTGAAAATCCGAAGTACAGCAGAGTTGGTCCTTATGAGACTAACAAACATAACCATCCATGAAAACACAAATGCTGTGCAGATTAAAAGGTCAAAACATGTATCTCAAAGGGAAAACCCTTGAGGACAATGATGCAAACTTTCTTTTCTACGAAGTGGTCAGGCCCACGAAATGGGATATGAAATGTTTGTGGCACTGTTATTTCCCTCTTCTCCCGATCGGCACCCCGAGCCGGGACTCCGCCTCTGTGAACAGCCCCAGGTTCACACGGATGCTGGCGGAGGTTGGGCGGGGCCGGCATGCACTGAGAGAAGCTGGGAGAACGTGCAAACAACGGCTAGAACAGCCCCAGAGAACACAGACCGTGTCCAAACACCTGAGGACCTCCCAGAAAAAGGGCGAGGTGGGCAAACGAGAAGCCCGAAGTATCTGCTTCCCCTCAAAGATGACAGAATTTAAGATGGGAGCAGGGAAGACAGAAGTGAAGCTCACGGTTTTGAATAAGCTGTTAATTTGCAGAGTGATGATGTTTTAAGGCACCAGTTCTGTTCAGAGTTGAACTTCCAAGCTCAGACTGGAAGTGACTGAGGTACAGGCCTGCTCACCATCGTGAGGAAGAGGACAGACTGCAGAGCAGGTGGTCGAGCTGCAAGACCATCACGCTCCCGCCCCGGCTGCGCCCTGCCTGCGCCCTGCCTGCTGACACTGACACGACACCATCACCGTCACCGTCAGCCCACACAAACCCTCTGCCGCTGCTCAATTCAGCCCCAAAGCGATTCATGACGGCATCGTGGGGAGGGAAAAGCATGTCTAACGCAAGCATCTCTTGCCATAAGCTGGGCATCGACTGGGAAACGAGATTTAAAATATGGATTTCACTTTACAGTCAACCTAAAACTGGCAACGAGAAAACAAAGCACTGAAGTTCTTATGAACACCAAGGCCAAGGAGACGTGGTCCTTTCCGAGCAGAGGTGACTGGTTATGGACGAGATCGTCACAGGAAGACTCCACCTCTTAGTTTCTGTCCTTCCCAACTACCCAGACGCTTTTGACGCACAAGCCTCTGCCCCTGCAGTGAAAAATCACACCAGTGACACTATGAGCCACGGGGTGGCAAAAAGAATGCAGCAAGAAGTACAACCTACACCAAAAACAGAACGGGGGAGGGACTGCCACTGTCCTTTAAAACTGTAAGTATGATGGATACCACAACTGAGTCTATCAAAGGTGTATTTTAAGGCATCAAGTTCTAAAAGATCACGCATAGGAGAGATAAGGAGATCTTTATGAATTAGAGGATCCTCCTTAGCCTCGGAAATACCCAACCCCCCCCCCCAAGAATCTTCTGGCTTATGCAGAGAAATAAGGCAGAGAATCAGGCTTTGGATGCTTGGTGTCATTCATGTATCAGGGTGGTTGGTGCCTAGGACTGAGGGGAGCAAACACAGATGACCACCTATCCAACCCCCGGCCAAAGAAAGGTGCTCCTGGTGACATCTCCACCGGTTCTGACTACACAGCCATCAGAGCTGATGAAAGAGACCATCTCGTCAGGAAGTTCATTTACTTGCTCATCACTCACTTTTCCTCATCAATGTGATGATCACAATGCTCAAAGTAAGGTTGAAATTTTGCTTGGAGGAATTCCTGCAATGATGCTACAAGATGGTTCTAGAAAGTCTAAATTTGGTTTACCTTTAAAAAAGGCAACAATTACATTTTCAACCAATATCCACAGTTCTGAGATTTTTCTTAATTAAAAAAAAAATCCTCACCCGAGGATATGTTCGATTTTTGTTTTGAGGGAGAGAGAGAGGAAGGGGTAAGAAAGAGAAAGAGAGAACATCGATAGGTTGCGTCCGGTACACGCTCCGACTGGGGATCAAACCCACAACCTTTTGGTGCACGGGACGATATTCCGACCAAGCGAGCCACCCAGCCAGGGCTACAGTTACGAGATCTTAACCATCAGGGATGCCATGCGCGTGACTGCTTTTCCTGGAGTACGAGGCGGTGGTATTCCTACGTGGGGCTTCTGGAATGCCCGGCAAGGGCACGCGACAGCAGCAAGAAGGACCGCATCACACACACCGCCCCACTAGGGCAGAATGCGCCAACAGAGAAAGAGGGAACAGACAGCACAGAAACCAAAACAGGAGAGGCAGGGCAGAGAGACGGGCAGACGACAGGCGCTGGGGGAGGACGGGCGGTGGCAAAGGGAGATGGCGTCGAAAGTGGTGAGGAAGAAAGCAAACTCAATAAACGAGAAAAAGAAACAGACCAGTAATGAGGGCGACAACGAACAAAAACCAAACCGAAAGGTCACTGCCACAAAGGCAGTGTGACAGGCGTCGGACGCCACAGCTGCATCTCCGGCACACCGCCCTCACCCGCGGCGCCCTCAGGAGGCTGCGACAGCAGTGGGCGGGCAGCCCCACCGCGCTCTGCCCACACGACAGGCACGTTGCGAGTGAGACCAGGGATAGCTCTGAAACATTTATTTTTCCTGTGAACTTTAAAATTCCACTCTGAAATTTAACATTTGGAAAACAGTAAATGAAATACTTGTCCACTAATCAGGACTGACTGGGCGAAAACCGCAATGTGTAGCTGGTATCTTTAAAGTCTGAATCTGTGTCTACAATCAAGCTATTAGATACGCACCACGACACACCCAGGCAATGGAAAGAACCCGTGCAAACGACCGCCTAAGCCCCTCCTAACTACCTGTCTCGGGTCACCTCTTTTCTCTTGGTGAGAACCACAAATTATGGAAAGGAGTTGAAATACCGCCAATCTCTCAACACAAAAAGCAGTAACTTCAGTTTACCTGACCGTTCTGTTCCAGGTTCTCAAACTGCACCCTGGGACAGAACTCGGCACATGATCACAAAGCGTGAAGCGCCATGCGAGCCACGGGTTTCTGTACCACAACACGGCCAGGGCGGTTCCAGTAAACTAAGCAGCAAGCGGTTTTTTCGGGAAAGACCTTCGATACAGTTTTCTTAGTAAAGAATTAAAAAGGTTATCATTTGAAACAGACTGTGACACGACTTAATCTCAGCCATTCATTTTCCTACAAAAGGCTCCAGATAAATAGTTCCTTCAAGACTAAGAAAATGTGGTGAGTCTCACCGCTCTAAGCGGGTACAATCCTGACTGTTTCTGTCCTGTAGATTACATGGAACATTCCTGAACCTGGCTGAGGGAGGGACAGCCTCTGCATCTAGCCCATGCAGAGTGAATTTAGGGAGAGCAGGCAACTTTCTGGACAGGATCCCTGATCCTGCAAGAAGTCATCTCAAAGAAAGAACAACTCTCCTTAGTTCTACCTCTGGCTGCACTCGACCATCACAGACACTTCAGGTCTTCAAAAGCATCACCTCGCTCCTAGTCTGCGTTAAGTTCTTAAGCAGCAGAGCAGAACGGAGTTAACTGCAGCTAGGTTACGGGTACAGAAAGTTCAGATTTAGCCAGAGAAATCCTCAAAAAACGGTACCACGCTGCAAAAAGCTGTAATGGCCAGGTCTGGCCGACAGAGGCCACTGTCGATCTCTACCTCTCCTAACCTCTGGCACTTTCACAACTGTGATAAAACAAAAGATTAAGATTAGTTTCTTTGGTAAAACCTGGAAGAAGAAATGTACATCTGAACAGTGTCTAATTCAGATTCCCAAATGGGGTAAGGAAAATGAGACACAGCTGTTACCCCTAAAGGGAGACTAAGGACAACAAGCATGTCCTCATCCAAATAAAATTCAGTGTCGTTCTATACATGAAGGCTTTCCCTTTAAACTCACAGGGAACTTTTAAGACAATGTGAACACCAGTCTTCACTAACACGTGACCGGCTATGCGGGGAGGGCACACACGTCTGAGGGGCGCACTGGCGATTCTAGCACACGGTAGCGGTGCTCCGTAAATTCCTGTTACGTGAACAGATCGATCCAGTCTGGACGAGCAAAGTTAGCATTGTAAATATATTTGAGGAGAAAATGCCTATTTTGCAACTTCGGAACATTAAAGGAAGGCAGGAGATTTTTTACATTTATAAAAAGCAGGGACTGGCAGCTGTGATTTTAAAGGGTAGAGAAAGAACGCCTTAAAGGTACCAAAGATGTTCCCACAAAGGAGGATGAGAACTGAGAGGCCAGCAGCCCCGTCTAAAGTACAACGCCCTGAGCACCGCATCCGGGAACACACGGGACCGGCTCCCTTCCGACAGGCGCTGAGTGAGTCCAGCCAACGGTCTCTGTGAAAGACCTGCCACCTGCTACCTTCCCAGTGTTTTCTTCCGTCCTTTTAACAGTACAGCCATTCGAGAAAATCAGGATCTGCTTTTCCAAGTAGTTTCTGAGTCTTTGGATCTCACTCGGTAACAACTCTAACTGTCTCACTGTGATGCAGAATGTTACAGCATGGTAAGAATGTGGTTAGGATCCTTTTCATTACTTCTTTGGTAAGAATGTGGTTAGGATACCTTTTCATTATTCAAAAGAAGTAAAAACAAAACTAGAATCTCAAGTTCCCGAGTTACTGGCTGGTGTACAGGAGATGCAGAAAACATTTAGTCATTGCCCCATCAATCCATGTTTTGAGTCTCCTTATGGGTGACTCCCCAAACGTTCCTGAACTGTGACCCTATTTCCCAGCCTTCTCCACATTCACTCAAAGCTGACTGAAGTGTAGTTCGGAGTGTAACTCCATCATCAGTCAAACCGAGGGAGGCTGCTATGTTACCTTTGATTGTTTTCATAGCTAGAAGACACTTCTATTTATAGGGTATCCTGTGTTAGAACCAAATAGGGAAACCCTTGTTTTAGTATCCAGAACCATAAAATAAGCTTTCCCTGTCAAAAACACACAGAAACTAAATACCCTAGCTGTCAGTACAGGACTAGAGAGAACAGGAGTAAACTCAGAGATTCTTGGGATTAAAACAAGACAACAAAACGAAAACCACTTGCTATGTAATTTTTTTCCTACAGCGGCAGAATGGCTGTCTGGTGGCACGTGCTTAGGAGAACAGTGCAAGGGTTGTTTATGACTCTGAGCTGGCCGCTGGCCTCGTAGAGGATGAGAATTTACCTCTGTGTAGTAACAACAGGGCCATCGCATCACCCTCTCTTCCACTAAGGCTGTCTGTCCGCAAGTAATGGAGGAACACAGCCCCCCACGACTGGACAGTTTACTGAAGAAAAACCAACGGCTGGGTGACATCCATCTAGGTGGGCCTCGCTGCCTTCTGAGCTGCTGTTAAAAGAAGCTCTCTGAAAAGGAGACCCTGCTGATGCAGTCACACAGGCCACTGGAGCTGCACACACGTACCCCTGTGCCCCACCTTCCCTGAAAAATCAGCCAGGAATAAGCCCAACAATCTGAGATGGAACCCCAAGCAATGGATCCTGGCTTTGCAACTTACAGACTTAACGCAATGACCTTAAGCAAACACTTGTCTGAGCTTCAGATTCTTCCCCTGCCAAGTGGGAGAATGAATCAACTCACCAACTTACTCCTTAGATTTCTAAAGCCATGAAACATAATTGTGATGATAAGCATAAATTAATGGGGCTCTAAGTTCTTACTTAGTACTTGTCCTGTAAACTAAAAGCCAGTCTTCCGGTCAATAGCTCTCCATTCATACTCTGAGCGGGATTATTGGGAAAAGTAAGATACAGAAACATTAACACCCCTTCTTAGGTTTAACTAACTTAAGGCGAGTGGAACTCAACACTGCAAAGAATTTTACCCCGAACTTGAGAATGCTTAAAGAATCCTCCTTACTACTTGGCTCCTGCACCAAATAGAAACATACCAACCTGGAAAAATCCTACCAAGATCAGAGTTGAATGACAACTACAAGATTCTCTTGAAAAAATAATCCTAGGACATAGAATGCTGAAAACCACATACCTGCAGTACTACTACTCAAAGTGCGGCTCCCCGGTGAGATGAGAAGCGCGTGCCAGAATCTAAATTAACACACCACTTCTGTCAATGAGAAGTCCTGCTACCAACAAAAGTCATCATCTGAATGAACAGCGTGGTTATGATGCGGTTTGTTTCCACTCTGGAGCCAGTTATGAACCTCACCCCATTGTGGCAACCAACAGTTCACAGACTGGCAGCGGTCACAGGCCACACTTGAGAATACTGGTATACTATTTAGAAAGAAAATTCTTTAAACAATATGTTAAAGCTCATCTAATACCAAAGAAAACAGACAATTTATCTGGACACCTCTACCAAAAAAAAAAGCTTTCCTTTTACTGTTAAGACTAAATGAACCTAGGTGCTCTATATTCAGGAAAACCAAAATAAAAAGGCAGCGTCTCAATCATCAGTGACAGTCTTTGGTCTGGAGTCCATTCCTGCTTGAGGACTGATGCAGGATGCACTCCAGAGGCCTTGTTTCCTCAATTCGATTCGCTAAACCACTGCCCGTCTACCCACAGCACCTGTCTGTCCACGTTACTTCCCCTACACTGGACCTTGTGAAGTCCCAACCTACAGATCAGCCCAGGAAGCCACAGCCTCCACCCTAAACTTCGGCTTCATACCACCAGCCCTTTACCGGTGTGTGATCCCGTGCTCCTTCAGCGACTTCTCTCACACTTCCTTCTGCATCCCTCCAATGCCTTTCCCTCCACAACCACATGTTGAAAAGTCCTAACCCATCTTCACAAACGCTCTCCTTCCCTCTAGATCTCTCCCCATCACTCCCCTTCCACCTCCAGAGACTCTCTCTCTGCTCTTCAGCAGCAACTGGTCCTTCTACTTAACCCTGGCTAATCTGCCTTGTCTCTGTGTTACTGGAATATGCGTGAGTGATATGCTTGGGGGCAAAACGACTTTGATTTTAATGACAGTTATTATTACCAATGCTCTTGAGTTCATAAGATACCTAGAGTCACTAGAACTTCAGTTCCTTGAGGGCAGAGAATATACCTTCAGTGCTTAGAACAGGGCCTAGATTTTGGCAAATGTTTAATAAAAACCTGCCGACTGACTGACTGTGATTTGCTTTAAAATACTCCAGGCCCAAAAGGGGGCTGGATAGATGAAACAAGACTGGAATGAAAAAACGGAAGTCCATTCCAGTCCTCTTTCTACTTCTGTACACTTCTGAAAGTTCCCGTACAGCACGCTGAGAAATACTTCCCTGTGTACAAGCCCCACTACACTGCGGCGTCTTCCACAGCTGGGGGTGTCTACTTCACCCTGTACTGTGCCCTTCGCAGATCTTCGTGGAGTCGTGAAAAACTTACTGAATTGTTGAGTTAACCTCCTCTTCATCCTTTTTTATCTCATTCCACTTTGTTAATTCTGCCAGAGGGTGCCCCCACCCCACTCCACCCCCCAAAAACCATGGAAGGAAATATGGATCCAGAATGGGCAAGGTGGGAACCAAAAGGCATTCCTCGAAAGTCTGCCCGCTCTGATACGGACCCCATAAAGCTTCAAGGTATGCAGGAAGAGGTCATAACATTCCTTGGGACCTAAAATTGGAATCTTACCACTTTTAGTAACAATAGCTCAACTGCCATATACAAAGCAAATCTTCTCTTCCTCGGAACTGCAGACACCCTTACTCCTGATAGGGGAATTGGTAAAACTTCTGCTGAATACAAACTTTTGAATTTCACTCACCGGTAAAAATCAGGATTGACTTACACAGTCTAAGCCTATCATACAGTTGTCAAATTACTATCATTTTCTCATACTGAATATCACTTCCACGCTACTGCAGTACTAAGTAAAGGAAGCGCCCATGCATCGGGTCAACCAATGCCTACCGTAAGCATCAGCTAAGTACCACCATCTGGCTACTGGCCCATTAAAAACCGGGGCCTACAAACACGAAACTGAGGTCACAGGGCGCACACACAGGGTAAAGCACGCGACGGGAGGCACGGTACAAAGGAAGGAAGCATCAGGTGTTGATTACACAGGTCTGCTGGGAGTCGGTGGCCACAGCTAAATAAAAAGATTAACTGTCCAGCTAGCCTTCATTTAATGTCTGAAGACTAATGCTGAAACGGGCATATAAATTTGCATATATGCAATAATCACCCTTTCCTTTGTCGCTCAGAAGGAACAATCAGGAAACATCACATCATTTCTGTCCTCAGTTTATATATATATGTGTGTATATTCACCCACACGTTTTCCTCAAAATTGCTTTCAACGGAACCAAAAAGATTTGGAAAAGTGCTGTTTATCCTCAACTTACAGCCTGTCCATTGGCTTCATAAAGCGGGCATTTCTGCTTGATCTTGGCCAGCTCCATGTTCACCTGTTTGCTGACGACAGCCATGGGGTTCCCTCCTGGAAAAGACTCAGACGGTTAATTCAACACACCCACAAAAAGAGAGCAAAACCTCAAAGCGAAAATATTTTTACTCAGATTTAAAATATTTTAAGCTTGTGTATTATATATCGAAAAAATGCACAAAGTAAAACAAATGTGTAAGCAGAGTAAAAAATTACCTATAATCTCACCAAGTTAGTTAACATTTTATTACAGATCCTTCTAGATATTATGTGCATTAAATGTCAGACCTACACATATACAAAAGGATCATAACACACATTGTTTTGTAATATTTTTACAATTTAACAATAAACTGTGGACATCCTCTCATGTTAATATGGATGTATAGTTCTCATGTGTAACAATTTCATCTTCCAATCGGTGGTTTCTAACGTTCTGCTACGCCACATTAAAAATGCTCCGCCCTGGCTGGTGTAGCTCAGTGGACTGAGTGTGGGCCTGCGAACCAAAGGGTCGCTGGTTCAATTCCCAGTCAGGGCACATGCCTGGGTTGTGGGCCAGGTCCCCAGTAGGGAGCGCTTGAGAGGCAACCACACACACTGATGTTTCTCTCCCTCCCTTTCTCCTTCCCTTCCCCTCTAAAAATAAATAAAATCTCCAAGCACAACATGGTCCACTTATCTTTCCTAGGATAATTTCCCAGAACTGGACCTGCTAGGTCCAAATATCTGCACCATTTAAATTTTGTGCATACTGACATATCCTTTCAGAAGGACTACTTGTCAATTTATCTCTCACTAAGAAGAGTATCCTAAGCCAATATATTTTAAGACTGCATCTATGGCTTTAAAATACGAGTTTAAACAGTCTTATGAGTCTCGATGTGTATTACAGCACAGAATCACTTACCAAGACCTGTTACTACCATGGCTCCAAGATCAGCTACATAGTTTCCTTTGCGAAATGTGGCAACTCGTCCACCTACACGATCCTGTTTTCAGAAATTAAATGGCTACAATCATCAATTCTATTTTAACCATAAGAACCTACCATCCCAGGCCTCTTTTATAATTAAAAGAGAAAGGTATAGTTTAGAGTTCACATGGAATGCAGTAAATAGCACTGTGGGCATAAAGAGCAAACGAAGTTTAAGTGGAAGACTATTTGAGAGACAGGTAGGTAATGAATGACATACAAAAAGGTACGGAATTATGTGAAGTAGGAAACAATTTGATAGAAGACTTATTTAGTCATAGCTACTGTTCTCTATCCAGCTGTCTCTAATACCACTAATGGGCAGGCTAGGCAAGGATCACACATATTGAAAATATGTGTTAAAAAATTCCAACAGTAAATGCCATCTTTCTACCCTGAGTTCTGACTCTTGCCCGCCAGTGCCCAGAGTCAGTGGTGAACGATCTGACAGACGACTTCTTTGACAAACAGCTCTCCAGAGCAGACCGATGTCCAGGGGCAGAGTGTCTAACGAGCCGAACAATCTCTCATTCCTGCCAACAGGCCCAGGTTTATCTCTGCTCACTAGGGATTTTCAGGTAGGGGCAGACCTTACTTAGCTGTGGTGACATTTCAATCATGGATAAATATGGGCATACAAACTCCAAGCAAACAAGCAAGCTATCAGAACAAAACAAAAACCTGCACACTGGACCAGAACCGCACCAGGGTAAGCATCATGATCACCCCATCGTTCCTTATAGCATTTTCAGCACACAGGATGCAGAGGGCGCACGACTGTTTTCTGAATTAACTAATAAAATATTTTTAGTAAGGCTGTATCAGAAACTGTTTACTTTTGATTTTCCCAAATTTGAAAAGACTATTTTTAAAAACTAGCAATCTATACAAAGCAATTTGGATGGCACTAAACATTTTGAAAGCTTCTGTAAAACTTTAGGGGGCTTAGGTTATCCTGAGAAGTATTTCTTCAAACAGTGGGAGTCCAGGGAGGCCTTTGAGCCACTGGAAGATAATTAAATCTGGACGTTTACTCATGAAAAGAATTCGAACAGCAGCAGCCTAACATGTGTTCTTCTTTCCACTCCATGCCATCATCCTTTCCTCCTTTAGTTCCCATTCTCTCTCTAGGACTAATGAGAAGGGAACCAGTATCCTGGCTTCACCGGGCCCTAAAATACGGCTGCTGCCTGAGAAGCAACTCCTTTTCCTTGACTGTATCAAACGAAGAACACGGCGTACTCTGTTCCACTACTGAAATACTGCCTCCTACAAAGGATGTATGTCCATGCAGGCATGACCTGCAAACATCCATCAGAAGATACATGGATCAATTACAAACTCCAAATCCTCACTGAGCACTTTTTCAAGCTTTACTGTCAAAAATGCTTCCACGTAAGTGACACTAACCAAATGCTTTGAGTATTAATACAAATCAATTTGGTTTAGTTCAGGGAAGTTGTACGATTTATTAATTTGCAATAAATAACTTCCTTACATTTCCTTTAGGTCAGGTTTCTAAACCCCAAATAAAATTCTTACCCTAGCTTCCAGAAGTGTGACGTCCATTCCGAAACTCTGTAACTGACGAGCCGCTGCCAAGCCTGAGACTCCAGAGCCTATAATAATGACCTTTCCTGTCTTTTTAGCTAAAAGCCAAAATGAACAAAAATCAGAATGCTTTGTTGTAGGTTTGAATTTGTATTGATGGTGTTTTATCATGAAACCTCTTAACATGTCACAGTGTCTTATAAAGTAAACAATTCAGAGAATTATTTTCAAAATACAGCAACTATCTAAATACAAATTAGCAAATACATAAATTGATAAATTTTAACTCGATGTTGCAAATTTATAAATGAAATCTTTATGTTGAGATTTACTTTCTCACTTTTCCCAGTCCTGTGCTTCAGTATCTGTGGCCCTTGGCTAACTTACTATGAATAGGCCGCTTCATTACCTCCCAGTTACACTCGGACGATCTGACCAGCCGCCCCATTCACCCTCAAAGCTATTTTCTTTGAGCTCTGGTTCTACACTTTTCAGTATCCCCTCTGGAAGAAGTATTAAAGCATCAAAAATAAATATATTTTAAAATAATAAATAAACATATTAATTCTCAAAATATCCCTGTTTCCTGGATTCCTGGCAGACATTATCTCGGATCATGAAAGAGGACTTTACAAAATAAAATAGTATTTATAAAATAAAAATGCAACCTTTAGCAGTATAAGAAAACTGGTCAATGAGGGAATATCTCAAACCTCCTGCTTTCATAAGTCACTTCTCTCATTGTTAACAAATTTTGTATTTTAACTGAGTTCTTAAATTGGAAGCCCAGTACCTTTTACTAAGTACCTATCAAACTAGAAATTACAGGAAATGCATTTATGAAGAGATTTTAATTTTGACTTATATGATAAATTCGGGAATATTTTGACTCCAAATATAGATTTAGAAATCAAAATAAAATGCTAAAAGCCTCTTGGAAATAAAATTGAGCCCTAGAAGCATAGCTCAGAATTATCTAGTGCACTGGCCACGCCCTTACTTGGGAGGGGCTTGATCCTCTTATAGATGCCGAAGTTGATGAGCCCGTGGCGCTCCAAGTAACTGTGCACTCGGTGGACCAGCACAGTGTCGCCTAAGGAATAAACGGATTTAAAAACATGTTTATAGTTTTAGCAGTTTAAATGACAAATTCTTTAACTCTTCTATTTCCCCATCACGAAGTCATTCTATATATCTTTTCCATAAGCTTCAGGTCATGTGACTTCCTTTAGAAAATTCTTAGAACTATGAGTCTGTGAGGTAATACGAAATGCGTATCACATAATTAGGAATTTAAGAATGACATTCCATTACAGGTGAAATGAAAGTCAAAACCAACCCTGTTTAATGTAGTACTGTGCTCATTTACTTTGGCAAAACCTTTACAGGATTTGTTGGTGGCAAGGGGGAAATGGGAAAGCCAGAGACCCAGTCAACTGAACGCCAACACAGCACTCCATGGGTTAAAGCAGGACACAGGTCTGGGGACGTTATTAGCCATCTCCTGAACTCACTCACCTGTCAATGCAATTTAAAAACCAGGAAAATAATTATAAATGTACAAAATAGCTTTTCTATAGGCTCACTTTTGCACAGTACGAGGTGAAATAAGAGGAAATACGAATCAAAACGATTCATTACTAAGGACCCACGGGGCTCCTGGGAGGAAATATCAACGTTTGCAATCTAGTCCGACACCCGTCACTGCACACATGACTTACTGTTGTAAGGTGCTTCCAGCTGTTGCAGAGTAGCCTCAAAAGTCAGCTGTATCTTTGGATTATCCAACCACAACTGCAACTGTAGATAAATGATAGAAACTGCATTACATACAACTAGACTTATACCATTTGACCACTTTAAAATATCCTTTTAACTTTTAAGGCCCCAAATGTGGGCTTTCCTTTCACTGAAAACAATGAGGGTTATATTCCCGACACAGAAACTAATCAAACACAAAACCATGTCAAATGAGCAAATTATTGAAGAAACTGGGAGATATTTAACCTAAAAAGAAAAAAAAAACCCTAGTAACTCGCTGAGATCACACAGCTGCACGCAGGGAGCAACCAGGATTTAAACCTGGACCACATGACTCCAGAGACAGTGAGTAGGTAAAATCCACAGAAATCAAATTACCAACTAGATATACAGAGGTAGGGAAAAAAGAGATGCCAAGGAAGACTCCTCAGCTTTGGTCTGCACAACTAAATGAGTCAGTACGCCATTCACTGAAAGAGGAGACAATGAGTTTAATTCCAAGACAGCCAAGCCCTGGTCAGGTAGCTCCGTTTGTTAGAACACTGTCCTAGGTACAGTGTTCCCGATACACCAAGGTTGCAGGTTTGATCCCTGGTCGGGGCATGTATAAGAATCAACCAATGAGTAAGTACAATAAGTGGAACAACAAAAGATGTTTCTCTCCCGTTCTCTCTAAAATACTTATTCAAGGCAGCCATGAGGAAACTGGGGATCAGAGGACAGAGTTACGGTCTACAGCAATTTGCGGGTGACAAATGACGCCTAACCCAAAGTGTAGAAGAGGGGTCCTAGCGGAAAAACAGGAGACAGGAGAGACCTTAAGCAACTCCAACAAATTCACATTAATGGCCTGTTGCTCCAAGGATGAGCCTACAAAGCAGTCAGAGACAACGACCAGGGAAGCAGGAGAAAGACCATAACACTATATTAAGTTAAGGGAGTAGTGTGTTTAAGAAAAAAGGAGCCCTGGCTGCTGTGGCTCAGTGGATTGAGTGCCGGCCTGTGAACCAAGGGGTTGCCTGTTCGATTCCCAGTCAGGTCACATGCCTGTGTTGCGGGCCAGGTCCCCAGCAGGGGGTACATGAGAGGCAACCACGATTGATGTTTTTCTCTCTCTTTCTCCCTCCTTTCCCTTCTCTCTAAAAAGAAAATAAGTAGTATCTTTAAAAGAAAAAAGGAGTGGTCATTTATTTTAAATACCGCTGAAAAAGCAGTAAGATGAGAAGTGAAAAAATACTGTGGTACAATCAATGGGCTCTAACATTTTCCCTTGAAACTGAATATATGTCTTCGAAATGCAAGACCAACTACACCACCAGATTTAAGCCTTAACTAAAACCTAACAAAGACACGAGTTCCATACACGAGTTTCAACAAAGAAAAAATTTGGTCATGTGTAAATAAATCCAATTACAAAATGTAAACAAATTCATATGCACCTCTACATCCGTCTGGGGCCACTGTCAAGAGGAAACGGAATTCCTCAAGTGCACTCCCGGCCCAAGGGCCTCGCCCCCAGCATGAGCCTCCTTCCTCCTTCCGCCCTGTGCAAAGAAGCTCAGGCCATCAACGAACACGCCCCTCAGACGGAACAAACAAACAAAGACAATTTCGTCTTAAAAAATCCACTTAGATCAAAATGTTGATACGTTATACACAGATGTGGATCCAATTACAGGCCGAATCAGCCTCAGAAATACAAAGTAAGGTTTTCCACTCATTTTTTAAAAAACCTGTTTTTATTTCACAAAAGAGAACCATTATCATGTACTACAAAAACCCAGTATAATCCACAAATCACCGCTCTAGCTAAGCAATCCAAATTTAGTGGTAATTTTGCAGTCTAACAGCCAAAATAAAAAAGTTAGTGGTGGCTGAAAAGCAGATATGTTAAAATGACATCTCTGAACTAAATTTAAAATAGCTAAAATTATAACATAAATTTCTTTTTTGTCATCCTGGAGTACAACGACTATGTTCTGAATAGTATCTTGCCCTCCTCTACTCGATGGTTAAAGAACTTCTGATGAATAAAGGACATGAAAGAAAAATTCACAGAAGAAATATAAACAACTAACAGATGTGAAAAAGCAGTAAGTCTAAGTAATCCAAGAAATGGAAAATAAACGAAATGCTTTGGTTTAGTACAGCAGCACCGAGTGTCATCGTTTTAGCAGCCAAAACACGGACAGGCAGGAGCGCCACGGGCTCAGCCTTTTTGGGAAGCGATCTGGCAAGGTGTATCAGAACTTAAGATGTGTTCATGCTTCTTCACAAGGTTGTTTTCCTTCTAGAACTCTATCATAAGGAAATAACATACAGAGACAGAGTCAAAAAATATAAAAGCAGTCCAGAGCTCAATAATTATATGGCAAAAAATGGACATTTAATGTCCAACAGTTAAATTAGGACTCAACGGTCAGACAAAATATTATACAAACACGAAAGTCAATTACTCAGTCAGAGGAGGAGGCTGAACCAGGTGAGCAGAACAGACTAACGGCTCCTCTCATCCTGAGACAGAAAGACGAAGTGATTATTTTAAAAGTATTTTTTAATGTGTAGAGATTCTTGCTGTGTTTATGAGGCTGTGAGGAATGAAAGGATCCAAAGAATGAGAGTGAGTAGGATCTCAATTTTGTAAAATCAAGAATTATACACACATCTTTAAAAACACCTAAAGGAAAAAAACCCAACTAAGTTCTAACAATGGTTCTCTCTTTCCTCACATTCCCTGTAAAAGTAATACGCACTTTTCATAACGAGGCGGAAAAGGGAACTCACTGTGCGGTTTCTAATAAACAGAAAGACCTTCTGGGTCTGCTGCGGTCCGCTGATGATGTCTGGAAAGCAGGCGGCTTCCTGGGAAGTCATCCGGTCGTGCGGCAGTCTGCTCTGGAACGCTGCGCCCTCCACACCTGGCGGGGAAAGCAAAGACTTCTGGGAAAAGTGCGGGCGAGCAGAGTCGGGGACCGCGATCAGGCCTCAGACTCCTTTTTGGCCTGAAGAACCTCTGTAAAGCTTTGCTTCATTCATAGTCTGCGCTCACCTCCTTAAAGAGAAATTGCTCAAAAGCTGAAATAGCCCTATAATTTAGTCACTCTTTGGAGCTTAACACTCCAAAATTAGTTTACTGAGTGAAACAATATACTTTATAAAACATAACAAGGCACTGAAATATTTTTTTGTTAAAATAAGTTTATAATGTTGGAAAACACACTAATTAAAATTAGTATCACTGACAGTCTACAATAAATTTTAAAACTAAAGAACCAGAATAAAGGAAAAATATAAGATCAGAAAGCAAAAGAGGCTACAGAGGGAAAAACACAATCACCTGCCCTCTTTAAGGATTAGAGGAAGGAACATGAAGATGAATTTAAGATTTAATAACCAGCAGTAGGAAATACACAATCTCATCAATGGCACCACCCACTAGTTCCCATAATTCAACGCTGGCCAGCAGTGAGAGAAGTTAAGCCGACTACAATGATGAGATGGAAGAAAGCAAGGGATTTACCTTTTCTGGCAGAAACATTAGAAATAGTTTACCACATATTGCAAGTAAAATATGTTAATGCCTTCACTATAGTACATACACATGTAATGGATACAAGGTCTGTCCAGAAGGTATCCAGCCATGTAATATGAAAAATGGAGAAATTTACTGAAGAAGATCCAAGATAGAAGAAACACTGTACACAGGACAATGACGCCTCAGTCTCCTTCAAAGTGGGCACTTTGGGACCTCACACAGTTCTCCCGATTGCCACCAGCTGCCCCATCGAATTTTCCTAAATTCAGCGACAGTTTGAAATCTGTTCTCTTTCAAAGGTGATT
The DNA here is from genome assembly GCA_028533065.1 of Trachops cirrhosus. Lineage (NCBI taxonomy): Eukaryota > Metazoa > Chordata > Mammalia > Chiroptera > Phyllostomidae > Trachops > Trachops cirrhosus. The sequence goes on along the minus strand of CM052542.1, from coordinate 12,561,916 downwards.
TGAGTTTTGGGAAAAGCCAGAAGTCACAGGGTGCCAAATCTGGGCTGTAGAGGGGCTGAGTCACCTGGGTGATTTGATGTTGGGCAAAAAAACTCTGCACAAGTCATGATGCATGAGCAGGCACATTGTTGTGATGAAGCTGCCAATCACCAGCTGCCCATAGCTGTGGCCTTCTGAATCATCCGAATAGTTTCCGTGGAGGAATGTTCAAGCTTAATGCAAATTCTGATGCAGATTCATCGCTCTACTCTCAGTCACTTTGAATATGAGGGCCACACAGGACACATGCTCAGTCAACGGCGTCTACTGTCCCCACTGACTAGTGCAGGGAAGTCGTCACTGTTCACGCATGTGCATTCCAGTCCACTCTCCCGACTGCCAGGTTACATCGACGTCACGCAAACCATTCTTGTTATATTAACAATGGCCGGACTTTTTCCTGACAGACCTTGTATATATGTATCTCATACTCTATAAGTAAAATACATGTTATTTTGAAACTCTTTAAACTGGGTATTAAATTGATGTTTTTATATGCTGGTAGTTAAGTACAACTTTATAAGATGTCCCTAGAAATACATTTGCATACATTTTACTTGTATTTCTAAGATCACTTTATGAAAATATACTTAGTCACCAGCTTATGAAATATCAAAACACAATTTACAGAGCTTCAAAATTTAATAACACTGAAATAATTATATATAAGTAACGAAACAGGCACCAGATATCCATATTTAATTATTTTAAAGAGTTAAGAAGCTGGAAGCACTGATAATGAAAGCAAAATTAAAGGAAAGGCATTAGTAAGATTAGGAGCATAGAAAGAACCAGGCAGTTGGAAGCTGTGGCTGAGAAACACAGCTAAGCCACTGAGGTGTTCTCACAAAGACTCCCAAACACGGCGCTACCTAGAAAAAGCAGCGGCCAGCAAGGGCTGAGCACGGCGCCTAACGCAAGAATGGGCCGCACGCAGAGAAGCGCTCGCCGTCTCGGAGACAAGGAGAGAGACCTATCTAGCAGGTAACGAGGGCGCAAGCACTGTGTTCACGTTACCAAGTCAAATCGACAATCCTCACATTTAATGAATCCCAACCTAAAATTAAAGAACGTCAGGATAGTTAATTATTCCTAAAGAAAAGCATCACCAGTAAAAGCCATATTGCTGAGGGTGGGGCACGAGACTAAGGCAAGAAAAGGAGAAACGCTGACTATCGGGACAGGCTCTTCTCAGTCACGTGGAATTCTCCGACACACAGGAAATTCTAGCGTCATCACCTTCCAAAATGCAGTCATGCTAAAAGCGCAACTACCCTTTCCAACGGTCTGACGGGCTCGACCATTCTTCGCAAACAGCGAAGTGGTTAAATTATTCAAGGGAATAACTGAGACCTTTCTGGATAGATCCACTACAGAGGCAGAGACGGGGAAGAGGAGAGGTGAAGACACGGGCCTCCTATTCCATGAATCATTCCCCACCACCCTGAGTCTACTGTGATAAAAGCAGTATCTTGAGAAAAGTAAGGAAACAAATATAAACATTAACAGCGAAGAAAAGGAGGCCTCCGTGAGAGTTATTTGCTTTTCTCCCCCCATAAAGCAGATAAATTAACTAGGTTTCTAGCTAAAGAGTGAAAACAAAAACTGATAGGATCTACATATAAAGGACTACTTAAAATCAGTAAATTATAGATGCGCCACATCCAGTCCTATAATAGTTTAAAAATAAAAAGAAGAATGAGGAAAAGGAGAGAAAAGAAAAAAAAAAGAGGAAAATCATATGATTTCTTATGCTTTAGATGTTTTATTTGCAGGGTTAAATGCACACTTTAAGTGATTCTATTAGGGAGGGTGTAATGAATAGTCTGTGCCTAAGGAACAAGACCTGTGGGCTCTCACTCCCCCAACTGCCGGTGTGACCCTGGTCAAGTCCTTTACCTTCATTTCAGGTCCTAATCCATAAAACACGGGGGACACAATACTGTTTTTCCAGGAAGCTAGACAAGATGACCTCAAGTTCCCTTCTCACTTTTAAGACTTAGGATGTATATACCAACTGGATTTGGATTTTAAAAAGTCAAGATAGGATCCTTGTCCCAAGAAACTCGTGGTGGTCATTTGGTTTTATTAAGAGAAGAATGTTTATTACTTGTAAGCATGTTTCTAATGCTCACTGATCATCGCACAAAAACATGCTTCTGAGCATGACAAAGATCTGAGAGAAGATCTTGAAGCATTCAGAATAGTCACGGCCATTCCTGGAAACACTTCAAACTCATGTCCTGCTAATATTAAGTCCATAGTGTCACAGTTTTATATGAATGTCTGCTTTTAGTTTCAGCAATACAATGTACTGTTTACTAAAGAAAAAGCAAAAATTTATTCACATAAAAACAAAACAAAAAGCAACAAGAAAACAATGTATTTCTTCAAGATTAAGTCTCTAAAGGCTATCCCTGCCCTTCAACAATTCCGTGCGAGATCCAGTTGTGCATCCTTTGATGGAAACCATTCTTGAAGGTTTGACTCTGAATGAGGACTGTACTCCTCTAAGGTAGCCTTGTACTGGTTATCAACAGCCAGTCCCTGGACCAGCATTTACAGAAGTCTGTTTCTAACATTCTGGATCCTCTATTTACTAGTTTCTATATAGTAGTTACTGAACTATCATTTGTTCCAGGAGAGTAAAATACAAATACTCCCTGGACCTGCCATACACCAACTACAACAGGCAATTTTAAAGTAGACTTAACAGTTGAAAGGTGACAAACTCCAAAAATAAAGTGATACCTATCCCAAGTCTATCAAAATGTAAAACCAGCCCCGACACTGGAACACGACACATTCTTTAAGAGGCAAAGGACGAAACCCACACATGCGACTATGGATTCCTGGACCAAACTGCTAACTGTTCCAAACGGGCCCTAAAAATCATTTAACCCCTTATTTTTTTCCTAGAAGTAAAAATCTCATAGATTGGTATGAAAATAAAGAGCATGTCGAGCAGACATTTTTTTAAATTTAATTTTCATGTGAGAAACAAAATGTTTAAACTGCAAAATAATTAACTGTGTAATGTTAATTGAAAAAAAATTACCCAACTTTATGTAACAACCATTTCTAGAAAGAGTCACTCATCACTCGCCTGCATTAATTCCTTACTTGTCCTAGTATGCCTTTTTTTTTTCTTAAAGAATTTCAGCCTATGGATTCTCCTCTCTGTGCATACAATTATATTACTTTTTAAAGGTCCCATGACTCCTAACTCTGTATTTTATATCATGTTTACTGTTACTATAAAGGCTGCTGGGGAAAAAAGGTACCCGCCATCTCCTTCAAAACACGACGAGCGGAGGGCTGAGATCGGCCTGAGGACTTCAACAGGTCTGCTTGCCTCTGTCCTGGCTACGCTCTCCTAACGCTGCCCTGTCCTGCGGGTTAAACTTCCCCTGTGCTTCTGGCTAAAATGTGGGCACCACAGCCAAAAACACTCGCAAGCATCGATCCCTGACTTGGCGGCTCTTGCTACTCAGTGGCAAGCATCTAACGCCACCCTCACCTGATGCTTGGCCGTCTCCATACCCTCCAGAACTGTCGTCTTGAAGTCCTCCTGCTTGCCCTGTGGAAGGAAAGAGGAGAACTCAGGGACCTTACTCCATAAATTGAGATAATATCTGGACATAAAGGCCTAATAGTTGGCGACTATCGAATTCACCACCAACTAGTAAACCCATATTCAGAGAGCTCCTTCTGGAATCAAGGCCCAGGGAATCACATCATAGTCTTCAAAATTCCGATCAGGAAACTTCAACTTTACACACTGATTCTTGCTGAAAGGTAGAACAAAGTACATAGTTTCTAATTGCTATGTCCTTGCTGCCAGTCTTATTTAATAGTCAAGGTCGGATGGGGGGTGGGGGAGGGACTCCCAACGTCTTTTACTACTTGTTGCTAGACTGAGAACGGGTGGGAGACATGAGCTCTAGGATCTGAAGGTGCAGCAAGCCAGCATCCACTCAGTGTCTCTGTATCTTTACCTTTCTATCTAAAAAGAATATATAAGACAAGAAGTAAAAGACTTTTAATTTTAATGAAAAATCCTCCCCTTGACTTCAAAGCAGGATATGTAACAAAATAATCCAGTTCCAAAAACACGTTTTATTTACTATACATACTAGCCAGTGCGAGATCGGAATGTGTCAGTGATTTCTTAGTAAAACTTTAAAACACACCGTAAGATGCCATGCTGTCATACGCCAAGTACTGCAGAAGACAAACAAGGCAGGCAAGATCGCGGGGGACTTCACAGTAAGCCTAAGAAAATTTCCTCACTGATTAATGTGCAGAAAGAAAACTTCAAGAACAGTATCACAGCTTGAAAATTCAACCTGAGAAAGTCAGAACAGATCATCTTCCAGACTCTTCCAAAAGCTACCACCAAGACGGCTGCCGTGATCCTCTTAAAGTCCTAGCCACCTGTACACCACAGAAAAATGCAGTGTGATCTTTGGAGGCCATGAAAAGACCACTCCCAATGATCTAACAACTACACAGGCTTCATGTAAACATTTTATTTTAAAGGAATCTCAACTAGACAGCAGATTAATTATTCCACCATTTGAGTTAAAAGGAATAGTGAAGTGACAGTAACACAGGACCATAACTGGTCTGTGAGCCTTAAAACGACAACTTCATCATCAAGGACATAAAGGTATTTAGATAGAAATGGTTTTTTGACAACGTAAGAATGTATTGCTAGAAGGTATGTGCTCTGCTTTGTAGAATAGAATCTCATTCTAAAATTATCTCACTATGCTCTGTCCTGAAGGATCCTTTAGGTTCTAGAAGGTTATGCTTCTCAAAGAAGGCACAAGGCATGAGATTTGTTATTTAAAGCCTTTGGAAAAGGGCATATAATTATGAAGAGATGACTCCAATTATATAATCCAATCTGCAACTTCTCTTGAAAGCTCAGTCCCAACATTTAAAATTTTACTTTTAAAGTTTAAATAAAAAAATGTTCATTCTGCCCTGGCTGGTGTAGCTCAGTGGATTGAGTGTGGGTTGCGAACCATAGGGTTGCCAGTTTGATTCCCAGTCAGGGGACATGCCTGGGTTGCGGGCCAGGTTCCCACTACGGGGCATGTAAGAGGCAACCACACATTGATATTTCTCTCCCTTTCTTTCCTTCTCTTCCCCTCTCTCTAAAAATGAATAAATAAAATAATAATAAAAAAGAATTCTTAAAAAAAAATGTTCATTCTTAGTAACTTCCAGATTTGTTCATAAAAAAAAATCCAAGTTAAAAAAATTGCTGTCATTATTTTATATGGTTCCAAATAGAACCAAGCTACATCAGAAGATTGAACTGTTATTTTTATAAAGGGAAGAGAGGAGCTCAGAACAAAAATATAAATATGTTTATAAAACATATACATATAAAACACATTTATATGTACATATTTACATATTTATATGTACACACATTTATATGTAAATATAAAACATATTTATAAAAAAATGTTATTCCAAGAATAACATTTAGGCATTAGGAATAATACAACTTCTGTCTCTCAAATTTTATTTCCTAGCTTGGAAAAGAATAAAAGCAATGTTTCGTCATGAAGGCACCTAACCACTTATAAAAATGAGTAAAAGCATAAACCTCTTTCAAGCCAGCCATTAAGTCTGAATTATTTTATCCTTCCTTCTATCATTTTCCTTATTTTCCCACTATTTGCCATGCCATCTGCTAATTAGCTTATTTTAACCTACACGTAGCTCTTGACTGAGTTTTTTTTTTTCTTTCTGTCACTGGTACTTTAGATAGAAATATGTATTTCTTACCCCTGATTTACATGCTCAAAAGGTTAACAGGTTGCTCTTTTACAAACTGGTAGGGCAGCCTTTTTATAATGATACTGTTATTTGCTAAAAGATGTAGGAGACCTATGAAAATCCAAAGTATTACTTAGGCAGAGAGATAGGAGAAAACCAAGTAAGACGTTGATATAAACATTTGAGAAATAATTGAAAACCAAACAAAAAGGGCTTAATATTAAGCAAAGAAATAACAGCTTTATCTCTCGACTCAGTGAAGGTTTATAACACATCTGGAAGTAAAGATGAGGTTGCTTTTTTCCTTCTAACCATAACACACTCATGAGTATTTTGAGGGTCCCATTTCTCTAAAGACATCTGGAAACATCATCTTTATTACTGGTATGCTAGATCAATTCTTCATCACTTTCTTAAAAACAGCAAACAGACAGCCCTGATGGGCATGGCTCAGTTGGACGGGCATCATTCTGCAAAGTGAAGGGTTGTCAGTTCGATTCCCTGTCAGGGCACATGCCTGGTTTGCGGGTTTGGTCCCCGGCTGGGGCACATACGAGAGGCAACTGATCCATGTTTTTCTCCCTCCCTCCCTTCCCCTCTCTCTAAAAATAATAAAATCTTAAAAACAAACAAAAAAACCCCAGCACACATACAAACATTTGCAGCTAGCTCTCCACCCAGCTAGTGTCTCAGATCGAAACATAGAAATACGCTATATTCATTTGCTCTTTGGGTCTTTCCAGCCTAGGACTCTGCTTCCGACAGTGGCACAGTGACATGGAACAGCAGGCAAGTACGGTTATCTTTTATGAGTTCAAATTAAAAATGGAAAATGAAAATATGCAAAAACAACTTTTTGGTTTTTATTTATTTTTGGTTTAAGTATATTTTATTGATTATGCTATTACAGCTGTCCCAATTTTTCCTCCCGTTTCTCCCCCTCCACCCTGCACCCCTTCTCCCACCAGCATTCCCCCACCTTAGTTCATGTCCATGGGTCCTACATACAAGTTCTTCGGCTTCTCCATTTCCCATACTAATGTTAACCTCCCCCTGTCTATTTTTGCCATTTGTGCTTCTTATTCCCTGACCCTTTCCCCCCATTCTTCCCCTTCCTCCTCCCTGCTGAAAACCCTCTATGTGATCTCCATTTCCGTGATTTTTCCTGTTCTAGTTTGCTTAGTTTATTTTTGTTTTTTAGTTTCAGTTGTTGATAGTTGTGAGTTAGTTTGTTGTTATTTTGCAAAAGCAACTTTTTAGTATCACCTTGATCTTGGCACTTTTTTGCAGACTTCCTTTCGTTTCCGTCCCCCGTCGCTCACACACACGCATACAGAGTGAAGTGTGAAGAAGGGATCCTTAATACAGGTTGTTTGTGCCTATTTTCTCCAAACTGGAAATGAAGTATTTTTGTTTTATCTTACATAGCAGCCTTTCAGTTGTCCTCTAGTAAACCTTCTGCAGACCTGTTAAGTAATTCTTGAACATTTAAGTGTTTTAATTATAGTCACGTTACTGGATCTTTCCTCATCTTGATTCAAATTCTTAAGATACCACTCTTCCAGAATGGTAAAAGTCTATGATTACTTTCATGGGTGTTAGGATCACTAGTTTGTTTTCTCAGGAACGTACTGACCAACAGGTTCACATTTTGACGAGTTTATTGTAATCACATTCAAATGGCTGGGTGGCTTGGTTGGTTAGAGCATCGTCCTGTGCACCAAAATGTTGAGGGTTCGATCCCAACCAGGACACATACCTAGGCTGCAGATTTGATCCCTGCTCTGGAGCATACAGGAGTCAACCAATCAATGTTTCTCTTTCACACCTCTCTCTACTCCCGCGCCCCGCCCAAGAAAAATCAATACACATATCCCTGGGAGAAGATATTTTAAAAAGAATATTTTTTCTTCTACTTCACATTTATATGTACATTGGTGTCTCGTACTAAGCTATAAATGATCTGACAGTGGGGACTATATGTTGTATAGTAATACATATATCTTAGTTTATTTATAGGTATCTCTCAAAATAAAAAAAATTGTGTTGAACTAATCTAGATGACCTTATCAACCTGTCACATTTTTTTCTCAGTCCTCCAATAAGTTATTCCGGAACACAGTTCCAAATCAGAACACTATAATGATGCTTTATGTCCCTCTCTCCCCCAGCAAAAAGGCAAGAAAATTAATCCTAGGTCTGTTTTGTAAATGTATATTTCACACCTCTTATAATGAGAACTCAAATGACTTCAGACACTGATCTGACACTAGCGGGCCAAAATGGCAATATAAACAATTCTAGCAGGAATGAATTTCCCAAAAACTTTTAGTAAATCTACACAAGAAGGTCTCCTGCTGGGTATGGGCGTGAACAGCATTCCACCTTTACTTTGGAGGTAACCTGAGTCAACTGTCACAGAACCTGAAAGCCACTCCTGCTCTCCTGCTGCACCTGCAGGCAAGGCAAGAGGAAAGCCTGGAACAAACCACTTGAGAAACAGCTTATAGCATATAGCATGACGAAAAAACGATTCACCTGAACGCTGTGTAACTATGCAAATCTGCCCAACCCAGCACTTGCAAGGACTATATGTAATCAGTACTGACTGCCTCACAGGGGAGATGAGGGCACCTTATAAAAAAAGAACTACAGAAATGTTAAGGACAGCTCTTTGAAGAAGAGCAGTTGCCGCTGAAACAAAGCACCGTCTAGTCTGCTCCCGCCCCTGACTCACCGCCCGCCGTTTGCTGTGGGTGAGGAACAAGCCCAGGAACAAGTCGATCAGGAAGCTACACTGCAGCAATGGCTTTAAAACACACCGGAAAGACACCTGTAGAACCAGAGGTGGTGATTCACGGAATGAGAGTTAGAATTACTCTGACCAGCTGCAAAGTCTTCAGAGGAGGTGTGTGCTGACTTGATCAGAGGCGAAAAGAATCTCAGCGTGAAAGGACCAGTTCGGATGCCTACCAAGACCCTGAGACTCACCGTAAGCACACCCCGCTGTGGGGAGGGTTCTAAGACAGGCCGGCTCCATGTGAGGACTCACAAACGACTCACTGACTTGCACAGCCCCTCTGAGACTGTTAAACGGATTATGCCCATCAGTACTGAGCCAGGAATGGAAGCTGAAGTCACCAATGCAGATGCCTAAATCAACCTTTTTAATAAACTGTCAGTTGTTAAAAATATATATATATATGTGTGTGTATATATATATGCCACTGTACAAATATCAGAACCACTGATTTTTTTCTTTTTAAAGTAAGGGAATCCATGCTCAATTCTCCTCTGGTCAAATTCTATCACACCAAGCTCCAAAGGATAGTCCAAAAGATTCTGTCATTCAGATTTTTGTTTTACGGAATAAACAATTCACCAAATTTTTGGTCACTGATCTTTTATCATGTGCATAATTTCATGATATCAGTGTTTGTAATTAAATTTCATTGAATTTTAAGCTAAATTCTTTTACCCATACACATACACTTTGTATATTTTCTATAACTTAGTATTTTTACTAACTCAGGTTACATCTCCTTTTATGTGATTTTTAAAAATACTTTCAACCTATAGTATGACTACTGTATGAACAGGGCCCCCAAATTAAAACCACACCAATTTCTGCCCTGGCTGGTGTGGATCAGTGGGTTGGGCATCATCTCGAAAACTGAAAGGTCGTCAGCTCGATTCCTGGTCAGGGCACATGGCTGGGTTGTGGGCCAGGTCCCCAGCTGGGGGCGTGCAAGAGGCAACCAGCTGGTGTTTCTCTTGCACACTGATGTTTCCCTCCCTCTCCTGCTCCCTTTCTTCCCCTCTCTCTAAAAATAAATTTAAAAAAATAAATAAAATCTTTAAAACACACACACATAAATTTGTCATACCAACCTCTCACAAATGATTTCTGTACTTTGTTTACTAGACTATATCTCTTCCCAAAATTTCCATGCAAAACAGAGAAGAGAGCAGGTACTTCCTTTGCTTATATTCTTACAGGAATTCTTTTAAGAATATAAACAGGAGATAAAGTGATTCTTCCCATAGTCATTGAATAAAATAGAGTATAATACAGAGCTGTCACTGATCAGCTATCCATATCTAATAACCATCTCTAATAAAATTAGTTTGAAGAGTTAACCAACAGTTTAATGAAGTCTGTCAGCTTCATTCGAGTATCAGAATATCACTGAGTCTGGAAGAAATACACATACAGCACACACTTTTTAAAATTTAGAAAGCTACTGACTTGAAGAAGTCTTGGGAAAGGTATCTTAGCAGCCTGTTTCAAATTTCATTTCATGTATTTTAAGACTTTTCGTAAAAATCTTAAGCTATATACAACTAAGCTATTTCTAACCCCAAATGCAATATATCTTCACAAACCAGAGTTCTTAAAGAGTTATCCAATGTGAAATTTAAACCCAAGAACTACAGTGAGGTTTTTCTAGAAAATTTCAATTGCTGAAAAGCAGTGAAGAAAAAAAAATGTTTTTGTACGGAAATAAAAAAGCTAAGTGCTAGCATATCAGTTAACATAGCAAATCCTCACTGAGGAATAATCTCAGGTACACAGGATAACAACTGAGTTAAGAAAGGAAAAACCAGTTTCTCCAGTAAGAGGCTACTTTAACGAGGGGGCGGCCACTCTAGACCAGCAGTCCCGCTGAGATGCTGCGCTGTGCTACAGCGGCTCCCCCATCACACGGCCCTACTCATAACTAACAGTTCCAAAGACGACCTGTTCAGGTTTGGTCGCCATGTCCTAAAAGATGAAAAACACTTTTATCTTGATTGAAAATTACTGGGAAACCAAATAAAAACCATCATTTAATAAAACAGATATATCTAAAGTATATAGAAGTACAGAAATACATGGAACTTTAGGTAGATTTTAAAGATAAGGAGCAAAAACACATCATGCACCCATGTGACCACCACAGGACTGTGTGACACCTTCAGTCGACAATAACTGACCAATCTAAAGACAGTGTTTAAGCCAGAATAGAGAACGTCTTCCCAATTAAATTCAAACAAACAAAAAACCCAAACTTCATTTCTATAAAAACTCAAGATTGATACTGAGAACATTTTCCTATTGACCCAAATCCACTGAACCTGATGACCAAAATAGCCTAAGTCACCTGTCCAATCGCAGTCTTTCTGCTCCCTTAGTTCACCTTCAGAGGGCACATCAAATGGATTTTCCCAAAACATGTGTTTTGGTACATCAACCTTCCATCAAAATAACCTCAGTGCTCCCCTGGCCAATTTCTTAAAGGAAATCAAGTCCAAATTCCTTAGCCTTGTAGCCACAGCTCCAACCTTCCCTCTGACCCCCTTTCAGAGCTCGCCTAGAGGAATCTTCCCCGGTCAGACTGTTGGACCCATCACTACAAAATACCTTGAGGTTTCATAATTAAGAACACATTTTACTCTTCTTAAGATTACACTGTGAAAAGCAAAGCAGAATTTTCTAAACAAATCTAAATGTTGGTAAGAATGAAGTGTATTCACACCTTACTTACATAGTTTAAGGGAGTAACAATTTCTAGTTATTACCTAAAATGCGCTGAAGGAAAGATCTGGTAATGAAGCAGACCCACATCTCCTCTCAAGATATTAAGATACCCACATGGCAATGCTCGTGTCCAATTTTGAATAAAAACTGAAGCTGAAGAACTGGTACTGATTAAGAGATTTGGAAACTCTGGACAGTTTCTAAATACTTGAACTCACCTGATAATATTATGTGATTGAGCATCAGGGCCCAATCTATTTCTAAATTATGTAAACTAGTAAACTGTGTCACTACTTTTCTGGGTAAAGTACTTCCCTAATCCACCCTGGAATTTTTTTTAAATTTTAAGTTGTTTTAAAGAAAAAATAACTTTATTTTCATAACGACATATTATATTGGCAAGTTTTGACTATTATCAACACAGCTCTGAGTACAAATGATATCCTAAACTTAATGAACAAAACTTTAATTTTCCCTCAAAATGCTCAGATATTTACACTAAACCACTGGATTAAAGTTAACCAGACATAATAGCATAAAGACAGTTCTCCTAATCTTAAATCCCTCTGTTAAGGTATTTACTTTTTGTGGAAACAGACCTGACAGTTACGGAAAAAGATAACGAACCAACCAATGACAAACAAATAAACAAATAGCTGCTTTCATGAAAAAGAAAACACCAACCCGAGACTTGGTTTAAAATTTTCAGAAGACCAAGAAGGCGTGCGTGAACCCGGTGTCTATGGGAAGTCAGTTATGCACCGGGACCCTGACGACTGCATAAACACGAGGGGGAAGCAGCACGTCAGCCCCGCTGCTGGGTAACAGAGCTCCCGAACTAGGACTCAGCGGCTTCTTGAGCTGTGCAGCTGTGAAAAGGATTATCCCCCTGTATCTCATTAGCAAGAATTATAGAATACAGAAGGAAGGGAAGAGTCGAGGAAAGAGTTGGAGACAAGGATAGGAGGGAAGAGGGCTAAATATAAGTCTAGACAGAGGAGGGAGGAAACCCAACAAGAAGAGAGCAGGCACCGAGGTACTGAGAAGGCTCCATCCGCCCCAGGGACATCGGTCCCGAAGCTAACACACCACTCCCAATAACCCGTCCGACAAGTCATTCTAAGAAAGTTTTAGGAAAATCATTCTAAGAAAACCTCATTTCTGAGATGAACTGAACCCAGAATCTAATTATCTTTTTATAAATGTTCTCAAATGATATTCTTTTATTACACTTTATTGTAATTACTATAAATTATAAATTTTCACTTTTGAGAGTTTTAGCCAGAATCTGTTTGGTATATTCTAAATCTAAGCTTAAATTAACACCTGACTTGTGATCCTAACAAATCACAAATCAATATGGGCCCTGGCTGGTGTAGCTTAGTGGATTGAGCGCGGGCCTGTGAACCAGGAGATCACGGTTCGATTCCCAGTCAGGGCACATGCCTGGGTTGCAGGCCAGTTCCCAGCAGGGAATGCACAGGAAGCAACCATACATTGATATTTCTCTCCCTCTCTCCTTCCCTTCCCCTCTGAAGATAAATAAATAAAATCTTTAAAAAAAAAAATCAGTATGGGTCTGGCGATTTATATAACACCACAGAGAAAAATCTTAGGGAAAAAGTTTAAAACAATAAAACTTAGCAAATGAAATACATGTGTGCCGTAATCTGGGTACCTATGAAAGTCATGCATGATATAGCATATGGGGTCTGAGATAAGCATTTTGTTTTTAAAAGGTGCAGGACTAAAAGAATTGGTAAGGTGAATGGGCCTGGAGCTACTGGAAATATAAAAAAGTATTTTAGGGAGGCGGGTATAGTAACAATTTAAAGGCAAGAAAAGTTAATGAAATACCATTAAGGGTATAAGATACGAAAAATTAAGATTCCACTTTCGCTTGGTCTCTCCAAAACTGACAGATACCCCTGATTGGTCTGGTGTCCTCAGCAGGACTCAGGCTAAGGGGATGTCCATGAGAATTCTCTAAAGATACTTGAAGCTCTGACTCCAACACTACAGACTCCACTAAGCTTTCCATGTCATAAAACTGTGTGAGCTGAAATCTCTCCACAGCCTTTTCTTATACCATTCCTTTGATCGCAGGGCTCAATAATGGAACAATAACAGGTACTTAGTGGGTCCTGTCTTTTTTACCTCAGACATATTTTAAAATTTTTCATCAGGAAAAGACCCTTCTCAAACTAATCCACACCACACCACCCCATGCAAGTTTTCTAACCATTTGGTAAATGCATAATTTAGCCAGAATAATTTCTGAACCGTCTATGTCTAAATTCTGAGTCAGAGCTATCACTGAGAGGTTTGGCTTTTTGGATTTGGCTTTCTCTGTGTTTTCTCTAATTGATTATTTCCTCCAACTTTCCAACTGCCTCACACTGACTGCTACCAGCCTTCCACCTCTTCCCCTTCACTTTCCTCCTGCGTACGCACAGACACACAAAGGGAGTATCAGTACCACTGTGTACGGATGGACACATATATGTGCCTATATACACACACTAAGACACACACAGTGCCAGTGTAAACCGAAGATGAAGACAAATACCACTGCAAAATAGGAATAGATCTGTTTATCCTTATTTCTAAGATAAAACAAAACTGTGGTCGATTATTACAACTCACCAGATGGCTCTTCAGGCTCGCTTTCATTTTCCTCCTCAGGTGGGGCTTGCGGCGGGGGTGGGGGAAGCTTCTTTTCCTTCTCTGCTTTGGCGTTTCTCTCTTCTTCCGAGTAATACTCATCTTCTGAGAGGTTGGCCAAGCTTTCATCCATCTCTCTGTACTCTACCTATACGGAGATCACACCAGGGAAAGCTAAATACGGTGAACGTCGGCAATCGGGGGCTCAGTGCGGAACCACCAGTGAACGTGAATTGCTTTTTAACTTTAAATTTTAAGGGAAACAAGCAAAAAAACAAGGAACAAACCAGCTCATGATAGGTTAGCTATTAAAAACAAAATCTCTCATAAAACAATCTTGTGTCAGTTCAGACTTAGCCCAATATGTACCTTTTACATCACAGCACTGACATTTAGATCAATGGCTCTGAGGCTGTCTACAACTCCTAAATGTATTTACGAACTGTGTGTGTGTCACGTTCACATACTGCAAATTTCGAAAAAACCAAACCAAACCAAAAAAACCTAAAGTAACCCCCCAGTTAGGCAAAAAATATGAGTTACCTAGAATAATAAGTCTGTCTAATGCCAAGCCTGCACTTCTTCTAACTACTATTCCTTGGGAAAATAGTAAAAAAATGCCAGAAACCAAATGGGGGTGGAGTTCGAGGGGGAGATAAGGAATAAAAATTGCAAATAGGAAGAGTCAAATTAAACTATGAAAAAGTATATTTGCTTAAAAAATAACTGGTGACCTAAGAGAGGTGACTGAGAGTAAAGAATTCTTATTGCAACAAACTAAGGGATGAGGGATGGGGGATGGAGGCTGCAGTCGTACCAATGCACCCTCAGGTTACAATGGAGAGGACAGGTAATGAACAGAAGGAGAAAGCAGTCTCAGTGAACGTTTTATCGGGGGCAAAGCAACTTAGGGTAGGGAAGATTATCAAGGCCCTGTCTGCCAAAATGTGAATACGGTATTACGAAGAGTCATCAGCCTGGAACACTGTCAAATGTCGCTGTCAGTCCTGCCCTAATAGATTCCAGGAAGCCATTGGAACAACAGCTCTCTAATTATTTCAGATGTGGAGAAAAGAAAAAAATGAATGAAATACTCGATTTCTGAAATGAAGAGTCCTGTAGGTTATGGCAAATGTAATCTATTTTAACTTTTGAAATATTTATGAAATAGCTCCAGATGGCCGGCTGTTTTTATATTTGTCTTTTCTTCTTTTTAAATTACATAACCACAGGATTGGGGGGTGGGAAGTGAATGGCTAGGGGCGGTAAAAGTTTTACTGGAAATAGAGACTGGATTAGAAAATGGAAACAAAAACTAAGGATAAACTGAATAATTCTGGCCCATGCTCCAAGAATCACATTTAGCACAAGGATCTACCAATAATGAACACTGAGTACACGGTGCAATGGAAAATGGTTCCTAATGAGAATCTCCCTGCGCTTAATAAGCTGAAACTCCAGTTGCAAACGAAAGACCCTAATCAAGTAACCATCTTATTGATAGGCTTTACAATAAGACCTCCAGCCATTTAAACATTAGCCTACTGGACTAAGATAAACAGTAGAAACAGACCTCAGGACAATGGGTGAAAAATCAACAGGAGGTAAAAATGTTTCAAAGAGGGCGAGGGGTCAGAAAATGTAATATATGCTTACCGTACACCATTTCCTTTTCTCCCTTTAGCCCCTGACACCACTCCACCCCACCCTACCCCACCCTACCCCACCCCCAAAAGTTAGTCCTTTAATCCCATCTTATCCATTCAGTCAGTGATCACTTATCAAGTGCCTACTAGGGAACTGGGCAAATTCTGAGACAAACACAGAGAATAATATACAACTCTTTCTACTACAGTAGTTCAGCTGTTCCCAAAGGATGTTCCATCAGACACTATGGCCTCTGAAGGAAAAATGAATCTAAATTTGGGAAACACTAATCTTTACAAAGCCCCCAGGGTCATAGCGCACATTAAAGGTACTGAGAAATTTTGCAGCAAAAACAATCTTTTAAATATTCTACTGTTTAAAAAATCTACTGTTTTTGGTGAAGGAATAACTATTAGCAAGGACTATACTTGGAAAAGGCTGGTCTTTTGGGTTTCAGGAAAAAAGGGATTAGAAAAATACCTAGAGATAGTAGCAAGGCTATCTGAAGGTAGTACTTAAAAAACAACAGAAAAAAATGTGTTCCACAGAACCAGAGGACTCTTTGGGATTTCACTTATTAATTTTTAAAAGATTTTATTTATTTATTTTTAGAGAGAGGGGAAGGGAATGAGTAAGAGAGGGAGAGAAACATCAATGTGTGGCTGCTTCTTGTGCGCACCCCTCACTGGAGACCTGGCCCACAACCCAGGCATGTACCCTGACTGGGAATTGAACCAGTGATCCCTTGCTTCACAGGCCAGCACTCAATCTATTGAGCCACACCAGATGGGGCTCATTTATTAATTTTTAAATGTATTTTTTAAACAAAAATATACACTCATTTGTTATCCAAAGCATAACCCTTTAGAGACCACCATCACATGAACTTGTACTGCTTGGGTAACAATTTTGAGGAGACCCAAGAATGAAATTTCTTCTTCCATCTCTTTTCAACTGAGTGTCCTGAGATAGGAAAGAAAGCTAAACAAACAAAAACAATTTTTTGCTCTACTTATCAATCCATACTGGATCTTTATAATATTTCATAAATAAAATACACCAATAAAATTGGATTCTGAGGCTGAAACAGGGCTTCAACGATTGTGCTTAATTTGGCTATCAAAATAGCCTCATTTTCTGAAAGACTGACAACTAAAATAAAATAAATTTAAATTTCTTCCCTGGCTGGTGTGGCTCAGTGGATTGAGCGCTGACCTGAGGCCCTAAAGGTTGTCAGTTCAACTCCCAGTCAGGGCACATGCCTGGGTTGCCAGCTAGGCCCCCAGCTGGGGGCACGAGAGAGGCAGCTGATCACTGTTCGACTCGCACATCACGCTTCTCCCCCTCTCTTTCTCCCTCCTTTCCCCTCTCTCTAAAAATAAATAAATAAAATCTTTTAAAAAAACTTTAAATTTCTTAATACAAAACAGGTAAGTAATATTTTATTTGGGGATTCTATATAAAATTTTATTTTGTAAAAGAATTTCCCCACTTAATAAAAAGTTTTAAAACCATCTGAAAGAATCACATAAACTCTAAAAAAATAAAAACTATTCCCCTGAAAAAAGGAATAGATACTTTGAGCAGAAAGGCCTGGGAATCTCTCATCCCTAAGTAAATACTTACAACCAAGGGCATAAAGATGTCCCAATAGGAGGATATGTGTCAGTAGGGCAACCACTCATATCTTTACATGGACAAGTTTCTCTTCCACACTCTTGCTATAATGATTCATTCACTCCCCAATCACTTCAAACCTGATCTTTTGTTTTAATCTTTCTTCCTTTTAATTCACCTAGGGTACAACTGCCAGATTAATTTTCCAAATCTGTGATGTTTTCAGATAGTTTAACAGATGAACGCCAACCTTTTCAAACTAGGGTATAAACTCTCTGGCTCTAACTAGTCAAACTTACTTCTAATCATTTTCTAACATACTAGTCGAAAGGTCCTCAGTGCTGCTTTACCAATCCCTAAACTCGCTAAACTCCCTAAAAGCTACTCCCACCTTTTCCTGTTAACCTAACACCTAAAGTCCAAGGTCCACCCACTCTGCATATTATTTCCTAACTATTCCAGACACAGAAATAAACCTTCCCCTCCCGTGAATTCTCACAGCACTATGAGCTGCACTTCCTAGTCTAGTGCAGTGCTGTCTGATGGAATTTCTATGATAATGGCAATGATCTGCATCGATGCTTCTAATAAAATAGAACTAGCCACATGTGGCGATTGAGCACCTACCACATGGCTAACAGTGTTTAAATTAAAATAAATTCAGCCCTGACTAGTGTGGCTCAGTGGATTAGGTGCTGTGCTGCAAACCGGTCACGGTTCAATTCCCAGTCATGGCACATGCCTGGGTTGCAGGCCAGGTCCCCAGTTGAGGGCACAGGAGAGGCAACCCATTGATGTCTCTCTTGCACACTGCTGTTTCAATTCTGCTCCTTCTCCCTCCCTTCCCCGTCTCTAAGAATAAATAAATACAATCTTTAAAAAAAATTTTTCTAAATTCAGTGTCCCAAGTCATACTAGTCACAAAGTAATCATTCAACAGTCACATGTGGCCAGTGGCTACCATACTAGACAGCACAGGTGTAGGGTCTGGTTCTCTACAGCCTAGACACGACTCTGCAACCAGAGCACCACTGCTCACTCCAACGTCTCTTATTCCGGGGAAAGACTCATTTCCAATTCAATTCATTTGTCCATGGCTGCCAATATTCAGCTGTCCACTCTGGACTCCGTTGCTTCTCAAACCACTCTGCATTATACCCCGAGCATTTTTCACTTTCTATTCTCCTCTGATAGCACTTTTACTACCGGGCACCTACTTACTATATCCAGACACTACAATAAGCATTTTCTCTACATTATTTCTAAACGCAAAAGCCTTACAAGGTACAGTTTATTTTCCTAGCAAAAATGAATCATAGAAAAAAACTTTAACTCCAATAAGCCCATCCTTTTCCAGAATACTCTTCTAAATTCTGCCCTCTGTCAAAGCCCAGCTGAAGGCCCCCATTCCTGGAGTATGTGGTGTTCCTAAAGTCCCAACCTAATCTATCAATTTCAAACCTTAAGTATGTTCCATAACAAACCTTAAGTAGTGTTAGTGCATACACATTCAGAGGTGAATTTATTCAGACACTAATGAAACAAGACTCAGGGACCCCCCAATTTAA
Source organism: Trachops cirrhosus (assembly GCA_028533065.1). Classification (NCBI taxonomy): domain Eukaryota; kingdom Metazoa; phylum Chordata; class Mammalia; order Chiroptera; family Phyllostomidae; genus Trachops; species Trachops cirrhosus. The sequence continues at coordinate 12,543,061 of CM052542.1, read as the reverse complement.
TGGACCCTTCCCAATATCCCAAACCTAATTTTGATTACATAAATATATATATTTTTAATGGCCCTGGCCTATGGTAGCTCAGTGGGCTAGGCATCATCCCGATACACCAAGGTTGTGGGTTTGTCTGGGTCAGGGCATACACAAGAATCACAGCAAATCGATGTTTTTCTCTTCCTCCCTCCCCCCCCAAAATCAATTTAAAAATTAACATATAATTTTTAAAAAGAGGGTCCTCAAAACTGAATAAGCTCCCAAGCCAAAAAAATGTGTATGATAGTCTGGAAAAAGTCCAGCCATTGCTAATATAACGAGAATGGTTTGTGTGACATCGACATCGACGTAACCTGGCAGCCAAGGAGAGTGGACTGGAATGTGTCTATACGAACAGTGGTGACCTCACTGTACCAGTCCATGGGGGCGGTAGATGCTACTGACTGAGCATGTGCGCTGTGAGGCCATCACACTCAAAATGACTGAGCAAGAAGAGCAATGAATTGCATCAAACTTTGCATTAAGCTTGAATATTCCTCCACAGAAACTACTCAGATGATTCAGAAGGCCACAGCTATGGGCAACTGGTAATTGGCAGCTTCATCAAGACAATATGACCACGCATGCATCACGTCTCATACAGAGTTTTTTGGCAAAACATCAAATCATCCAGGTGATTCAGCTCCCCTACAGCCCAGATTTGGGGCCCTGTGACTTCTGGCTTTTCCAAAACTAAAATCACCTCTGAAAGGAAAGCAATTTCAGACCACTGATGAGATTAAGGAAAATACCATGGGGCAGCTGATGGCAACTTAAGAAACTGTGTGAGGTCCCCAGGTGCCAACTTTGAAGGGGACTGAGGTGTCGTTATCCTATGTACGATGTTTCTTGTATCTTCTTCAATAAATGTCTCCATTTTTCATATTACCTGGCTGGATACCTTCTGGACAGACCCTTGTCTACACTTCGGAACTTCTGAAGCAAATGCCTGACTGCAGTGGACCAGCTCTTCATCCCTACGGGGAGTCTGCTGCTGGAGCTCTGTCCTTTGGCTCCCTAGACTGGCTATGAATAGGTCAGTGTCTCCAGTTCCTTACTTCCTAATTGCTCCCCCAAATAAACACATAACCCATTTCTTTTCAGGGTTTCAAAGTTAATCACAATGGAAAAATAAGCTAACAAAAATTAAAATAAATACAGGTGAACTAGCAAAAAATCTTATAGCATGTTCCAAACTGATCAGGAGACTCAATGCAAACACGATCAAAATCTCAGCTGCCTTACTTGTAGAAATTGATAAACTGATCCTGAAATTCATATGGAAGTTCAAAGGACACCAAACAGCTGAAACAATCTTTAAAAAGAACAAAGTTGTCCTGACTGGGGTGGCTCAGTGGACTGAGGGCTGGCCTGTGAACTGAAGGTGCACGGTTCTATTCTAGGTCAGGGCAGAGCCTGGGCTGAGAGCCAGGTCCCCAGTAGAGGGCCCACGAAGGGCAGCCACACACTGATGTTTCTCTCCCTCTCTTCCTCCCTCCCTTCCCCTCTGTCTAAAATAAATAAATAAAATCTTTTTTTAAAGGTAAATTTTATGGTATGTGAATTTTCACAAACAAAAAAACCCCCTGTTTTTTATAAAAAATCACATGGTTTCTGGCCACACTTTCCACTGAAATATAAAATTAAAACCCTACTTTACGCTGAGACTTGGGAGTTGCTAACCTCTGCTTTTTCTAACCCATGCCTTGGTAGTAGCCTCCAAAAGCCTTTCTTTTTTTTTTTTTTTTTTACTTAGCACAGGATATTCTTGGAGAGAGATCTCTCAAGTGGGCAACCGACTCTGAGGGCTCTCAGCCTGGGTAATGCTCATCTCAAGAAGCCCCTCATTCTCAAGATGCTACCCGATTCTCCCCGCCCCTCAACCCCCAGCCCTAAGGAAAAACCAACCCTCCAGACACTTTGATTTCAGACCCCCAGCCTCCAGAGCTAAGAGACTATAACGTTTAAGCCCCCGTCCCCCACACGATTTCCTCATACTGACTTGGTATACCCACTTAAAATTAAATATAGGTAGCCCTGACTGGTGTGGCTCAGTGGATCGAGCACCGCCCTGCAAACAAAATAGTCGCTGGTTTGATTCCCAGTCAGGGCACATGCCTGGGTTGCGGGCCAGGACCCCAGGAGGGGGTGTTCGAGAGGCAACCACAAACTGATGTTTCTCTCCCTCCCTTCCCCCTCTCTCTGGAGGTAGATAAATAAAATCTTAAAAAAAAATTATATACAGGTAGAAAACTTATTACATGCACAAATTATATGAATTGCATGATTTTAAATGTTACTTAAAGATTTATGTGTATATAGTTCCAGTTATTTTCAACTGGACCATGAAATTTCCAGAGAGGCCCAAGTCTAAAGTCTGTGCTCTACTTGGGGCAGTGAACCCATAATACAATACACAAGTGATGTATTATAGAATTATACACCTGAAACCTATCTAATTTTATTAACCAGTCACCCTGATAAATTCAGTAAAAACGACGAAGTCTGTGCTCTAGTACTGCCCCGGTGCCCCACACACTGCAGGTGTCCCATGTGGTCCTTTGTCTCAGAGGCTGACATACCTCATCAGAACCTACGCGCAGGGCTTACATTCCTGTTCCACCCCTTAGCGAGCAGTGTGACTTTGGGCAAGTTGCTTAAACTGTGTGCCTCGGTTTACTCATGGCTAAACCGGGGCTGGCAATACCTGTCCCTGGGTGTCCAGCAAAAACAAAACGTTGATGATGCTCTGAATACAGCTCCTGGCACGCGGAGACGTGGGGAGGCTACTGTCTGTGTGCACACTACCCTGTGACAAATCTCTTTCTTCCCACGGTTGTATCTAGATTCGTGGATATCAGCTCTCTTAATCAGCTTCATCGTAAACATCTACATGAAAAGATCACTGAGAGCGCACAAACAAAAAGGGGAAAACTCCTAGCACACATCGAGGGCTCGGAAAAACGTTCCTTTCTTTTCGGTCTCTTAACGGCTACGGCAATTTCCCCAGCATCAGCCTGCGGCCCCAATGTGCTCCCTCCCAGCTGACATTCCGTAAATACGGCTGAGCAGCTAGCTTCCAGGCACAGCTGGGAACAAACTCGTGATGTACGTCTCCAGCAACGCCAACCCCAACTCCACGTCTGGGAGCCATTTTTTCCACTCAGGAAAATGCAAAGGTGTACAAAATGTAACGAGGGAATCGGCCCGCCCATCAATCCCCCCTTTCCCAGGAGGGCCCGGTCCCAGCACAAAGACCGCCTTCAACACAGGCAAAGACCTTTCCCTCTCCCATCCAGCTAATGGGAATGCGGGGTGGGGACCGACTGACTGGGGAGATCTGGGTGGGCGTGGGGCTTAAGGCCCAAGACCGGGAGAGAGGGGTTGATGGGGGCCGGACAACCTCGGGAAGGCTAAACACTGGGGTTTGTGCTTTGAGGGAGGGGGCCAGGCCTCACCTTCGCCCGCTTGCGCCGGCTGGTCCTTCGCCCCTCCGGAGTCTCTGCGATTCCCGTTTCCATGGGGGTCGCAGATCCAGGCACGACGGTAGGCCCGGCCTGCGGTGCGGCGGACCCTGGCGGCTCCGCGAGGCCCCCGGGCGGCGAGGCCCGCGGAGGCTCCTTCTTGCGGGGAGTGCGCTCCCCGGCCACTCCCGGCCCGGCCTCTGCAGGGCCAGACGGGCCCCCCGGCGGCGCGGCCACCTCGGAGCCGTTCTCCGAGCCGGCCGCGGCCCCGGCGCCGGCCTCCGAGCCAGCTGCCGCCGCTGCGGCCGCTGCAGCCGCGGCCGCGGCCGCCGCCGCCTTCTTCCCGGACAACATCTCGGGCCGCCGGGCTGCCGACAGCCGAAGAGGCCGCTCAATCTGTGAGTCCGTGGGTCCGCAACTACCCGGCCTCGCTTCACTTCACGCAGTCCACACGCTAACGACCGCCGCAGCGTACGCACGCGCGGAGCGAGCTCCAGCGGATTAGGGACAAAAAGACCGGGACGCCCACGGCCCCGCCCTCTCCCCGCCCCCGCTGCCATAGAACGGCGTTCTGGTGGCTAGAGCGGCACCGTGGCAAAGAGCGCGATGCTTTCCTAGAGCGTCCCCTTGGCCTTCAGAGTTGGCCCCAGCACCGTCCTGGTTCTAGGACTTCTGGGCCAGACTGCACCTCCGTGGGCGACCGTTTCATCCAGGGACTTGGACAGACTTACAAATGTATTCACACATTCATTCATTCACCTATTCATTCGTCAGTTCAACCAATATTTATTAATGCTTACTAGGTGACAAGGGTTAAATTATGGAGTTCTTGCTTTCAAAGATGGTAGTGGTGGTGTATTCTTTTAACTCCAGGAATCCTTCATTGACCCAATTCTAAAACAGGCTTCGTGTTCTTCAAGCTTGTTTCCACAGAACTGTAATTGCTTTTTAACATGTCCCTTCAAAATATACTGTAATTTTCAAAAATAAAAAATGATTCCATTGACATGAAGTCTGAGAACTGGTAAACCTAGTCTCTAGTGTAGAATCCAATCAGTGGTTGCCCGGGAGGAGTGTGGGGCTTGACTGCAAAAGAGCAGGAGAGAACTTGCTGGGAGTAATGAAAATGTTTTATATCTTGATTGGAGTGGTATATACATTAGTCGAAACTCATTGAACTGTACAAGTAAAATAGGTATGTTTTATTTTATGTCGATTGTACTTCAGTGAAGTTGACTTTTAAAAACTATGCAAACAAAAAAAGAAGCGATAGCTGTGCAGGAAGTTGTAGTCCCAGTACAACATGTGGCTCAGCTGTGAGCTACATTGGCATAGTAACATAAGCAATGAACGTTGTTTAACCCAAGTGATAGCATTATGTTGAGAGAATGGAGAAAAGAGGAAGTTGGTGGAGGAGGGATGAGAAGGTGAGAGGGGTTTATAGAAGGGGGTGCAGTGAGGATGAGAGAGATTCTGCATGGGAGCTAAATCCTCATCTCCCGTCATGAAAAGATAATATACAACATCAAAATTGAGCAATCATGGAATAGCCCTGGCTGGTGTGGCTCAGTGCATTGAGTGCTGGCCTGCGAACCCAAGGGGTGCTGGTTTGATTCCCAGTCAGGACACGAGCCTGGGTTGTACGGGCCAGGCCCCCAGTTGGGGGCATAACAGAGGCAACCACACATTGATGTTTCTCTCTCTCTAAAAATAAAATAAATAAAATCTCTTTAAAAAAGAAATCAAGAAATAACAGTATAAGCATACTATTTGGCTACATCAAGATAAATACCAGAAGATCAACACCAGCTAAAAGAGCTGGAATTCTTTCTCTATGTCATAGAACTTGAGGGTGGGAAGGGGTGAGACAGGAGACTGAAGCTTGTTTTTTCTACATCCTGTAGTTTTTTTTAATTTTAAACAACCAAGTCTCTTTTTATGACTCATCCCACTCCTGAATTTCTACTTAACAAGGTCAAAAATTATGAAATTCTATCAGTGCTGAAGTCATTTGCTAGTAATAGTTCATACATCTTATAGTTCTATGTGACTTGTTTAACGTATAATAATTTGTTAAAACTTAAAAGTGGATTTTTAAAATATGCATATGGTTTGACCCAGCAATTCTACTTTCAGGAAAACATTCTCTGGAAATGTTTAAGTATGGGCACAAAGATTTAACTTCAATACTGTTTATCTCAAGTTATATATAATAACAATCAAGGAGAACTAAACTAAAGGCCCAAAAAGTGGTGACTAATTGAATATATTAGAACATCATAGCCATTGAAATTGATATTTGAACATTAAGAACGTCCAAAAAATAACGAACATATGTCAAAGATTTTTTTACTTTTAAAATTTTATTTATTGATTTTAAAGAAAGAGAGAGAATCATTGATTTGTTGTTCCACTCATTTATGCATTGATTGATTCTTATATGTGCCTTGACGGAGGATCGAACCCACAACCTTCGCATATCAGGACAATGCTCTAACCAATTGAGCTACCCAGCCAGGGCCAAAGATTGATTGATTGACTGATTTTATTATCGAGAGAAACAGCAGGATGATAAAGCTAGTTCAAAGGAGAATATGAAAAATTGCTATATTTAGTCATTGCTCAGTGGAAGACAAAATGCTAGAATAAGGTTGCGAACTATTTTTAAATAAGGAAAAGGTAGTTAATGTCTTACATGCCATAAAACTAAACTTTGGGGATTATCTTTTCTTAGAACTCATTTGCATTTACTTGCCCTCCCCCCAGATATCATTTGCAGCTTATCCATTTCCTTTCCAGAAATACAGGCATACCTTAGAGATACTGCGATTTTGGTTCCCGACCACCATAATAAAGCGAGTATCACGATAAAGTCAGTGTAATCTTTTTGCTGGTGGAGGGAGTGGCCTTCAATTTGTGAAAAATGCAGCACCTGTGAAGTACATAAATCAAAACACAATAAAGCGAGGCAAGCCTGTAACTAATTTCATTTTCTTAAATTGTATTAAAATACATATAACATAAAAGTTACTGTCTTAACCATCTTTTATTTACTTATTTTTAAATATTTTATTTATTCACTTTTAGAGAGAGGGGAAGGAAGGGAGAAAGAGAGGGAGAGAAACATCAATGTTCGAGAGATACAGGGATAGCTTGCCTCTCTGTCCCCCAGCTGGGGACCTGGCCAGCAATCCAGGCACGTGCTCTGACCAGGGACTGAACCGCAGGCTGGCGGCGCTCAGTCCACTGAGCCACACCAGCCAGGGCTTAACCATTTTTAAATGTACAGCTCACTCGTGTTAATTACATTCACGTGGTTGTACAAGCAATCTCCAGAACTCTTCATCTTGAAAACCTCCGTACCCACAGACAGCCACTGTCCAACCCTCCCCTGCCCCACCCCCAGCCCCTCCAACCACCATTCTATTTTCTGTCTCTATAGGCTTGCCCACTCTAAATATTTCACGTCAGTGGAATCAGACAGCTCTGTCTTTTTCGGACTGGCTCATTTCAGTGAGCGTAATCGCCTCTAAGTTCACCCACGTCGTAGCATGCGTCAGGATTTTCTTCCTTTTGATCCATTCATCTGTCGATGGATTTTGGGGAGGCTTCCACCTTTGACGGTTGTGAGTAATGCTGCTACGGACGTGGGTGAGCGGATCTCGCTTCGAGACCCTGCTTTAGGTTGTTTGGGGTACATATTCCCGAGTGGAATTGCTAGAGCAACTTACCCATTTTTTAAAAGTTAACATCTGACTCTACAGAGTGGGAACCCTAATCAACATTAAAGAGTAAGTCAAATAAACTTTCTCCTAAAAGTTTCTCCTAAAGTATCGGGTGACCGACAGGCGGGCCAGTTAGAGAACATTCTAGTATTACTGCGAACAGACTCGCCGTAAAGTTTTAGCCTTATGTCCAAGTTTTGGGTAATTTTTCTTTGCAGTCTCCCTCCCTGTGAGGGCAGGGGTGTGTGTTCCTGGCTGTTTTATTCTCAGTGGCTCGGCCCAGAAGTTCTGCCGAATGAATGAGGCATCACTAGGGCCTACATCACCTGGCTCTTGTGAGGGCATTATGAGATGATGCTTGCAAACTGCCTGTCAAAGTCTGACACATAGTGACCGCTTAAGACATAGGAGTAGTCAATCTTATTGTTATGTGGCAACGGGGGAGGGGCGCTGCTGGGGGCCGGTCATGACTTACAGGACAGGGCAGCCATGACTCCTGTTATGGAGGCAACTGTCCCAGAGAGGGAGCTGAGGCTGGGTCTTGGGGCCCGGATGCCACCAAGCCAGAATGCTGGGAGAACTAGTATCTCTTTTTACGAATCTCCATGAGATACTTGATTCCTCAGGTGCCATTGGGGCACTGGTGGCTTGGCTGATCAGCTATAAGCCAGCCTTGTTTGGGTTCCTATTCCTTCTGCTGTTGCTTAGCAACTGGCTGGTCAAGTCTGAACTGAAGCCTGCGTCCCCAAAGTCCCAGCAGGTGAGCAAGAGGAGCCTTGAGCTTCAGCTGAGGGTGAGGGGATATTCACAGCTAGATTGGGGCTTGGGGGACAGGGAAGGTGTCAGAACAATGGGGCACGACTGAGGAACCCGCGACTCTGGTCTGCGTCCCTGCTCTGCAGCTGCCTCTTGGGTGACGAAGCACCAAACGCAACCTTCCCCAGGCTTCCGGTGCCTCGGCTGTAAGGCTGGGACTGTCCCACAGTCTCCTGCTTCAGGTTTGATGTCCACAGGCTTTGGCAACAGTAACGACTTCTTTAAGGGAAAAAATGAAAATGGATAAACTAAAGACACATGTAAAACATAGGTACATCTCTAAAATGTAACAATGACGATAGGAGAGATGTACATGGATTATGACATATACAAATCTAAAAATATGCAAAACAATATCCTATCTTGTTTATGAATGCATACACTTAGTGAAATACATTAAGGCAGGATTTTTCCTTTTTTTTTAAAGATTTTATTTATTTATTTCTAGAGGGAGGGGAGGGGAGGGAGAAAAAGAGGTAGAAGAACATCAATGTGTGGTTGCCTCTCATGTGGTCCCCACTGGGGACCTGGCCTGCAACCCAGGCATGTGCCCTGACTGGGAATTGAACTGGCGACCCTTTGGTTTGCAGGCTAGCACTCGATCCCCTGAGCCACTCCAGCCAGGGGAGGGCAGGGTTTTTTCACCTTCCGCATGATTGACATTTCAGGCCAGATAATTCTTGTGAGGGACTGTCCTGTGCACTGCTAGATGTTTAGCAGCTTCCTCAGCCTCTACCCATAAGATGCCAATAGCATCTGTCACCCCCTTTTGTGACAACCAAAAATGTCTGCAGACATTGCCAAAAGTCCCCTGGGGAGGGCAAAATAGCTTCTCGTTGCAAACCACTGCTATTTTAAAAAAGTGCATGGAAAGAACAAACACCGAATTCAAGACTGTAGTTGAGATGAGGTTCAGGGCGGGAGGGGACACTCTAGGAGAGGGACCCACCATGACATGTGTGGAATTTGCTTCTTAGGCTGGTGTGGGAACGTGGATATTTGTTGTAATCGTTACTTTTTTTTTGTAAAGGGCTCCAAAAAGAAAAGATGAAGTGTTATTAGGCTCGGTGAGGGGCCGGAGGAGTACAGAGATCAGAGTGTGTGTCTCCTCTGAGACTCGGCAGCTGGATCCCTGGCAGGGCCGGGCGGAACTCTCGGGCGTGCTGGGGAGCACAGCTCTGGAGACGGGCATTGGGGTTCAGGTTTCATGTTCCTTGCAAGCGCAGATGGGCGGCCATATCATTTATTCCTATGGACCAAAGGGAACAGTGGGTCGTGGGTGTGTGGGGTCTCCCCTGCAGGCTGGGCGATGCTGAGAGAGGGACCTTCCCTCCCTGGGCCCCCACGCTCTCACCCACAGAACGCTCTCCTGGCGGGCTGGTTGTGAAAGTTAAGATGACACTTATGAATCACCTGGAAGGGGAAGGGGGCGGCTATCACGGTTAACCAGCCTCTCCTCTTTTCCTGCTGGTGGGGAGCTTAGGAAGAGAGAGAGAAACAAAAGACCCCCGAAGCCAAACCCAAGGGCCCCGCCATGAACATGAGACAACTGGAGAGACTGCACGCCTGCTTTGCCCTCCAGGACAAGATCCTCGAACGGCTGATGGTCAGTGAGATGAAGCTGAAGGTCCTAGAAAATCAGATGTTCATCTTGTGGAATAAACTGAGCCGCTGCAGCAGGGGGAGCCGGCGGAGGGCCCTTCCTGCCGGGCAGCGCAGACCGAGGGGGCGCGCGTCCGAGTCCGTGGTCTCCATCTTCTCCGAGTGCACTTCCCACTCGCCCTGACGCGTCCCGAGCCTCTTCCGGTGTCACCTGTACTCAGTAAAACCCTGTCGGAGACTATTGGATTTTCTTAGTAAATCACAACACAGGGGAGGACCAAGGCTGCAGGGTCACTCGCCAGATCAGCCACACAGCACCCCGAGACACAGCCTGCGGGCCCTAGAACCCAGCCCTTCCCCCCTGTCAGCGGGACCCCCTGGCCCTGGTTCAGGGCGCTGCATTCCTGTCCACCTTGAGTCTTACAGCAGCCTCCCCAGTGCCCGCCCCGCCTCCGGGCTCCCCCTCGCTCTGCACCCAGAGGCCGCGAGTGTGTCCATGGCCTGTTCTCAGGCCAACGTCTCTCCATGGTTGGCAGAATAAAACCCACACCCCCGACTCGATGTTCAGGCCCTCCATGATCGGATCCCCTTTCCAGGCCTTTCCCTCCCATTTCTCACCCTCACATGCTTTGTACTCTATGTCGGAGCACCTGAACGTCAGTCCTGAGGGTGTCACCTTTGTGATTGTTGCCGTGGTCGTGAACCACCTGCATGTTTAACTCAATGTTGTCCCTTTAAATCGACTCTTTCCCCTTAAATAAACTGGTGTGTAAAGGGCCATGATGATGAAACAAACAATTGAACTGTAAATTAAAAACAGCATCATTTGCCTGAAACAGAACTTAACTGTCAAAATAAAGACGACGGAAACAAAGCGATGTTATTATGTTCCAACCAGAGCTGGGTTGTCCTCTGAAGGATCCGAACCTATGAATTTTGGGTTAAAAAAAGAGATGAGCAAGTGTTAGCTCTTAAATGATATGCTAGCACCAAGCTGAGACTTTTCTCCATAAGGAGAATTGGAAAGAAAACCACTACCTCACTGTGACTGCATGCCTTGTTGGTGTCCCACTTAAAATCACCTCTTTCCAGCCCTGGGTGGGTAGCTCACTGGTTAGAGCATTGTCCAGCTAGGCCAAGGTTGCGGGTTCGATCCTCAGGGCACATACAAGAATCAACCAATGAATGCATAAATAGGCGGAACGACAATTCCATGTTTCTTGCTCTCCCTCCCTCCACATTCCTCTCTCTAAAATCAATTAAAAAATTTTAAAACAGTGTAAAAAAAAGTCATCTCTCTCCCCACAAGTCTCATGGACTCTAACCGAACCGGACGAGTGGCCACCCCCCAGATGCACCCACCTCTCTGCTCACACGGTTTCTTCCCCTGGAACCCCTTTTCTCCCCCGTTCTGCTGTCACAGTTCTCCACTTCTTCCAAAGCTGCCACCTCCAGAAAGCTTCCCTCAACCCAGCCATAACGAATCTCTTTCCTTAGCCCTCTCCCAGCGTGTTATCTGCCATTCTACAGCGGAATGTGTCCCCATCTGCTGACACCGAGTTTGTACACGTTTCTCTATCCCCTCCCCCCTCCAGTTAGGGTGTGGACTCTTGGGGACAAGCACAGCATCTCGCTCAGCTGTATGCCCCCCACGGCCCCTAACGTGGCCGCTAGTGCGCCGTCCATGCTCAGCAAATAACACCCGTGGTCGCTGAGTGCAGTCTTTGGTGCCCTGACGTTTTCCCGGCCCTCTCCTTCCGCGATGACTCTCCTGTCTTATTTTGTTTCAGAGCAGGATCTCTGGAGCCTTAAGTGGGGCTTTAAATCCCGACTCGATCAACTTGCAGCTGTGTGATCTCGCACTACTCGAAGTTGCTTATTTTTGTTGTACCTCAGTTTTCTCAACTGCAAAACGGGGGGAGTAACTCTACCGACATCATTTATTCCTGCGAGGATTAGATGAGTTACTACACCCCCGCCCCCGCTAAGATCTTTGCTCAGATGATCCCTTCTCAGTGAGGACTCCCGTGGTTACCCTCCTTCGACCTCCAGGTCCCCTCCCCATCCTTCTCCTGCCTTCTCTGCCAGGGACCCAACCTGCATGGTCTGCATCGTCAGATCCCTTCGCCCTGCGGCTTCCAGTTGAGTTTGGACAACGAGGTCCCTGGCAGAAGGCGAGAGGTTAGGGGGAGGCTGAGGCACTCACCCCCTCAGCTCCCTGTGGTGGCGTCCTCTCAGGCCTGCTCAGGGCTGGCTGGGTCTCTGGACAGAGGGTTACTCCTCTTCTTAGGGACGCTCTCTCTACAAGACCTTCCTACAGGTTCCCTTTGGGCCCAGGGGCACTGCACCACCCTCGTCGGTTCCCTATAGCCTGCTCACACTTTTGGAAGTGGTCCCTTTTACATTGCTTCACGGGCCATTGCTAATGGTCTTGCTGCGTGGCCAGACCACTGGGCCATCAGAACTGCACCATCAGGAGAGTATCCATATGGTAACCCCATGCCGTGGAAACATACAGCAATTCAGCCACGAACTTGACCTGTATGTGACATATGGACAAACCCACAGTAATGCCCTGTTTCTTGATGAGAACATCTGGAGGGAAAAGCTGCTGAAGACTACGTGGCCCTGGCCGGGTAGCGCAGGTGGAGTGTGGTCCCGACGTGCCAGGGTTTCAGGTTCGATCCCCGGTCAGGGCACACGCAGGAGTCGACCAGTGGGTGCGAGAATGGGTGGAACAACAAATCGATGTTTCTCTCTGTCCCTCCGCCTTCCTCTGTCTTTCTGAAATTAATAAATAAATAAAAGAAGACTGTGTGGCCATCACATCCACTCAGGGGCCCTAGATCCACGCCTGGATTCCCACGAGAGCGAAGCCACCACGGAGGGCTGACAGCCCGACGGTGGTCCGTTTGACCTGCGGGGTCCCTGGTGCTCTCGGGGTGCGCATTGCCTGCCAGGAACGAAGGCCTGTGTGTGGCTGGAGGCGACTCGGGTGGCACAACGCCCCGTGGATCTGCCCAGCTCACAGCAGGCGCCTTGGCCGCTGTGGCCGATGGACACTGCAGGCACAGCTGACCCCCATGGACCTGGGTTAGGATTTGGGTGGCTGTGCTCTGCCACCAAACGGTCACCTCGACTCTTGAGGCTCTGCTGAGCCCCTTTGTCCTGCGCTGGAACGTCCTGATGGGACACACTCTGACGATGGAATCACCTTCATGGCACCGCCCCCAGCTGTGGCCCGTCCCCATGGAATGTGCTCGCCCTTCCACACTTGCCTCTTGCAGGAGCCAGGTGCGATCGAGCCTTGGTGTGGCTGGCCCAAGACGCTGTTACAGTAGCTGCTTCCTCACCGTCCTCTGTGGGCACCTAGGAGGGGGAGGGGCGCACCCGACATGCCAGGCAGAATGGTGGCTGTTGGGTTTTTGTGGGGGTCGATGCTCTGGGCAAAGGACAGGTCATCTGGCTTGGCCCGGGCGCATGGCGGCCCCCAGCTGATCCAGCAAGAACATACGCAGGCCATCTCAGAAAACAGACAAGGGCAGAGGGGTAAATAATGTCTCCCCTCCTCGTTCAGATCTGGACAGGCAATGCTGGACCACCTCAAGGTGGTCCATGCCAGGCCAGGGCCCAAGGCATGAACCTATCACAGTACCGCCACCCACCCCACTCCACCCCCACCCACCATACCCAGCCACGGGCGACTGTGTTGGTGTCTTGCTCTGACAATGGCGAGGGCATTGCTCCTAGCTGGCCGTAGCCACCAACTGCTGTGCCTTGGGCCTCCATGACCACATGTCCGTCAGCTGCGTGGATGGTGTCGCGGTCCACTGGCAGAATGTTGAGCAGCACCCTTTGCGTGCCCAGAACTGTTCTGTACTCCGGGGACAGGTCCTTCCTGGCTTTCTTCTTGGACATGATGCCACCTGCACATACAGACCTCTGAGCTCCAGGTTCAAGTGTCCAGCTGCCTCCTTCCACACCTTCTCTCAGACATCTCAAAATTAACTCGACGAGTCTGGACTCTGTCCCTCTGCTCCAAACCCCCTCCTCATCAGGGGGAGGGGGCGCAGGCTTCCCCGTCTCCCCGTAAAAGTCAGCCCCTGCCTTCCGGTCGCTCGGGTCAAAAATGCTGGCGCTGCTCCCAACTCTCTCTCCTCTCATCCAGCTCCCAGGGCCTCAGCGAGTCCTATTGGCTCTGCCTTTGAGCACATCCAGAATCTGGGGCCATTCTCCCTGCCTCCAGCGCAGCTCCAAGCCACCACTGCCTCTCACCTGAATGAACCCCTGGCCTCCTGCCCCACCTTTGCCCTGTAGTCTGCTCTCAGCGCAGAAGCCAAGGTGCTCCTTTAAAGACGTGAGTCAGGCCATGCCACTCCTCAGCTCCAAACCCTGCAAGGGCTCCCAGCTTCCCAGCTCACTCAGAGAACCGAAGTCCTCGTGGCCTATGAGGCTCTCCGGGACCTGGCCCTCCCTCACCTTTCCAACCTTTTCTACTACTCTGGCCCTCACTCAGCCCACTCCCGCTGCTGGCCTCCTTGTGCTTGTCCTTTAACACGCCAGGCACCTTTAACACTTAGGCTTACGCTAAGGCCTCCACGTTGGATGTTCCCCCACCGTGGACTCTCTTCCTCTGCTGTCTGTGCCTCTAACTCCCTTGCTTCCTTTAGCAGATTTGTTAAATGCTCCTTTCTGAATGAGGCCACCCTGACTGCCCCGTTTATTAGAATCTGCCCCTCTGACCTGGCTCTATTTATTTTCCCAGAGCAGGCGGTCGCTTTCCAATGGTTTGTTTAGTACTTGCTATGCTGCCCCTGCTAGAACGTAAGCTCCGGGAGGTCAGGGACCTTGGTCTGTGCTGTTCACTGAGATATCTCAAGCACCCAGAACAGGGCTCAGCACTTAGCAGGTGCTCAGTACATGTGTGCTGACAGTGAGTATGTGTTGCTGTGTCTGCTTTGCCGTCATGTCCTCCTCTAGACCCAAGTGCGACCCCTGGTGTATGCCAGACCCCCAAAGAGTGTCTGGTGAATGACTCCATGGGTTCGGGAGCAAACAGATGAGTTAATAATCAATCAGAGCCTGACTGGGAAAAATGCTAAGTATCTTCATAGAGCCTTTCGGAGAGACACTTTCCCTTTTAAAGTTTAACTTGTCCTTGATATTTCAGCCACATTCTTCTTTCTGAATGGTCCTGGTGCTGAGGGTGGGGGCAATTGTTTCCTCTCTCTGGGGATGTTCTAGAATGAATTCGGGGACAAAGTGACCTCAACATCCTATGGGAAACAGGCCACTTTGAGGGGCAGACCTTTGAAGAAAAAGATTCGGGTGAGGGCAAAGAAAGGAACCAAAGAGGAGCCTCTGAAGTCTAGTCCACTTGAACTTGGGACCCTTCTAACCCTCTGTGCAGCTGTTAGTGTTGCGGTTCTGCTCCTAGTTCTCAAAACCTGCACGTTTTCCCCAGAGAAGAGAAATCCGAAAACCCCACAGAGAAGGACTGGGCTGCTGGACTGAGTCCCGGAAGTGGAAGAAGGAAAGTGGAGATGAGAAAGTAGAGTGGGAGTGAGAGGAGGAGGCAAAGGGGAGTGGGAAAGGTGGGGAGAGGACGGGGAGAAAGGGTGGGGGGAAGGCGAGATGGACAGAGGGGAAGGGGGAGGAGATCTGTGGGGGCCCTGGGGGGAGAGGGAAACGGCACCAGCGGCAGTAACAGTGGCTAAAGTTTATCGAGCACTCACTGGGTGCCAGCAGCGGCACTGTGTGCTTCAGGGGCCTTATCTCACGGAGTCCTTGCTCCCACCCCAAGGGGGTAGCTCCCATTTCATTCTCCTATTTTACAGATGAGCACACTGAGGCCCAAGTCAAGCCAGAAACCCCATCAAAGTCCTGTAAGCAGTACGTGGGGGAGCTGGGATCCGAACTCTGGCAGCTGACTCAAGGGTCCCCGGGGTGAGGTTTAGGCTATGCAGATAAGGACTGAGTGTTTCCAAAGAGCAGTGGGCAGCCACGGAAGGCTATTTAAGCAAAGGACTGATATGATTTCTCAGCTACAAAGAGGATGGATAACTCCTCTTTCAAGGAAGGGGCTGTTGTGGAGATTATCTTGGTTCATTGAGGAAAGTCCTCAGACAAATACCTGGAGGAAGAGAAGCACTCAAGAACAGGTGATGCTTCAGAGGATTTCACACATGGGCATCTACTGCCACCATGTGGCCACTTTTTAGTATGACAGGCTGTTCCTTTGCTCACCAGCCTGGAGCATCTTGGGTCACGTGGTGCTGTCCGGTCTCCCTGACAGATGTTCCTCCCTCCCCGCTGCCTGGGGACCCCAGGAACTAATCCCCATGGCAAACCACAGGGAGGGCTTAGTGCAGGGGTGGGAGTGGGGTGGGGGCAGGGATCAGGCACCACATCTGCCAGCCCCTGGGAGCCTGGGAGGAGCCTGCGCCTCAGAGCCGGGAAGCCATCCCTGCCCCCTGGAACTCGGGGGGTCTGAGAGGTGCAGGCCAGCGCGGCCGGGCCTGCGTTGCTCTGTCTTTCCTGAGCCTGCTAGTAGACGGTGAGTTGGGGGCTAAGCACCCTGGGGTCCAACAGGGTGACCAGCTCTCAGTTGGGAGGGGGAATTTCGGATGTCCAGTGCTTAAGGCAGGACAGACTGGGCAGACCCAGACGGGTGGACACCCTCGCAGGTTTTCTGAGCTGGCTTCCCCTTGGCTTTGAGATGCAGCTCCGAGAAGGGGAGGGGGTGCTTGGCCTCCCTCTCCTCCTAGCATTTCCCTGTCCCCTTCCTCTCTTTCTAGCACGCCCCCGCCCCCGGCTCAGATCTCTCTTTGCCTTCACACCTCTAACTGAATCTCCCACTCACAGTGTCTCCTGGGCTGTGGACTCGACCGTCAGCGAGCTGGAATCTTGCGCACCTCGGAGAGAATGAGGAGCCAGGTGAGGCACAGTCCCGCACAGTCTTGCCTCGAATGCTAGCCTAGACCAGCCCTCGGCACCCCCGCCCTCATCCCATCCTTTCTAGAGTGCGCACCAGTGGCCGGGATGTTTCGAGGGTTTTGTGCATGTTAACTCACCGAACTCTCAGAACCAACCCGAAACTGCTGCTCTTCCATTGCCCATCTCCAGGCCTCTGACTGGAGCGACCTCGACTCATCCCCAGCTCCCCGCCCCCCAGCTCTGTGCCCATGACCTGCTTACCTCTGTCTCCCAGAGAAGTGAGTGTCGGCACTAGCTGCCGACTGGTGAGCAGCTTCCTAAGGGCTTCGCACGCATCCCCTCATTTGCCTTTACCTAAATTCTGTGGGGTGTAGGAGCAAAGGTCATTCCCACTGTGCAGGTGAGGAAACCGGGACTCAAAGGGGCGAAGTCATTGGTCCAAAGCTAGTAAGGGCAGAACCAGGATCGGGTCGTGCTTCACCTGGGCCCAGAGACCTGGGCCCGGAGACCTGGGCCCGGAGACCTGGGCCCCGAGACCGCTCCACCGTCCCGCGGGCTCCACGGGGGACAGGTGTTGGCCACAGGCACGGAGCCTCAGGGCGTAGCGCTGTGCCCAGCACACAGCTTGCCCTTGGGGATTGCTTCTGAATGTGTGGCTGGACCAGGAGGGCTGTCCCAGGGTGGTGGTGAGAAGGAGGGAGGAGGTGGGGGTCTGTGGGCTGGAGAGCAACCCATGGAAGGAGCTGGGGGAGCTGTGGTCGGGGTGGGCTTTGGGAGAGCCTGGCTCTTCCTGAGCACCACCCTCCGCCAGCGTTTTCCAGCTGGGAAGGGAGGGGGAGAGACTCCTAGCGGCTGTGGTAAGTCAAAAGTGAGCAGCTGGTGAGCAGCTTAGCGGTTAAATACTGGCTGCGTGGTAGGGGCTGTTGGAATAAATCCTGAGATTGGAGGCAGACCTGAGATGAGGCTGGGCCCCAGAGGAGAGCTAAAAGTTGGGGGTGCAGAGACCCCAGCCACACGCAGAGGGTAGGGTGGTGCACAGCACAGAGCTCGACCCCCAGCTCCATCACCTGCAGTCCATGGCCTCGAGAGCCATTTACTGCCTGCACTTCATTCTTCACCCGGGAAGGCCGTGCCTCGGGCGTCTGGTCAGGGAGATGGGCAGGCTGCACACCCGGGCATCCCCCTGGCCCTGCCCCAGGGCCCTGTGCTCGCGCTCAAAGGGGAGCACGTTCATGCTTCCCTCCCGCACAGACCTGCCGCCATGCCTGAGAGCCCCATTCACTCCTCCGACACCCCGGGAGAGACATCTGCAGGTTCTTGGGATCTTTAATGTCTTCATTTAAAAAAAACAAAACTGGGGTATAGTTTACATGCAATGAAATCCATTCGTTTTGGTGTACAGCTCTATGAATTTTGACAACTACATACAGTCCTATAACCATCACCATATCGAGATATAAAACATTGGCCCTGGCTGGTGTGGCTCAGTGGATTGAGTGCCAGCCTGTGGACCAAAGGGTCACTGGTTCGATTCCCAGTCAGGGCACAGGCCTGGGTTGTGGGCCAGGTCCCCAGCAGGGGGTGCTGAAGAGGCAAACACACATTGATGTTTCTTTCCCTCCCTTTCTCCCTCCCTTCCTCTCTTTCTAAAAAATAGGTAAATAAAATGTTAAAAAAAAGATATAGAATATTTTAATCACCTCCCCAACCCCCTTCTGCCTTTTGTAGTCTACCCCATCTCTGCTCCGGGCAGCCACTGAGTTGTTTTCTGTCCCCATAGTTTTGCCATTTCCAGAATGTTATGAAAGTGGAATGATACAGTCTTTAGCTTTTTGGGTCTGGCTTATTTCACTTGGCACAATATATCTGCAATCCAGCCACATCATTGTGTATATTTGGTAGTTCGTTCCTTTACTTTGCTGAGTAGTATTCCATTGTATGGATGTACCATAGCTTGTCTATGCATTCACCAGTTGAAAGACATTTGAGTTGTTTCCAGTCTTTGAAAATTATGAATAAAGAATGGCTTCAGTGTAAACCCCAGATTCTACAGCTGGAAGATGCTTACGAGGTCAAATGAGATTTCCAGATGTAAAGGCAAACTCTTTACAAACAGCCCAGCTCTCTCCAGCAATTGAAAAAATGGAGGCCCCAAGAGGGGAAGGGACTTGTCCAGAGTTACAACTGAATCAGGAAGTGGGGCTGAGATTTGAACCTGTCTTTCAACTTGCAGGGCAAGTTCAAAATGCATTTCCTGAGCACCTGCCAGTGCCAGGTGGAGTGCCAGGTGTTGTGGGCAGAAAAGCCAAGAAGGCATGACCCTGGCGCTAGGGACACTCGCCACCTGGTCAGGAGCCAGACAAAGAAGCCAGGAGAAAGCAGGGCAGGTTACTCTCACAATGCAGTAATGGGGTGTGCGCAGAGAGGAGAGGACCTCGGGTCTGCCTGGGGGAGAATGAGAAGGCGTCACAGTTGCCTGTGGGTTCGGAGGGAGGAACACAAGTTTGTTGAGGGGAAAAGGACAGCCAGAGGGAACGGCAGGTGCAAAGGCACAGAGGAGAACAATGCAGGGCGCGGGAGCTCAGGGATGCACGGGGGAGGAGCAGGGCAGGAGGGGGTCCCTGGCGTTGGTCGGCGTCAGGTCACAGAAAGCCTCTCTGGCCAGACTGTTCCCCGTGGGACGGCACCTGCACGTAGGAAGGGAACGACCCTCGCTGTGGAAGAGAGTGGAGGACTGGACAGAGGGGGATGGAGCGGAAACTCAGTGAGGCTGCAGGGAACAGAGCGTGGAAAGCTCTGTGCGCAGACACTAGTACGCTTCCGAGACGGCACGGGAGCCAGAGGGGGCAGGCCGGGGTGTTTAACCGACGGTGCTGAGACGACTGATTATGCGTACGAAAAAAGTTAGATCCCTTCCTTACACCATAACCGAAATATTGTTGTGCGAAAGTATAGAAATCTGTATTTAAGACCTGTGTATAAAGGATTTCTTAGGCACACTCAGCGAACACACACACAGAGCAAACAAAAAACACAGGGCGGATAAATGTGATTGGCAGGAACCAAAGCCGGCACCAAACCCTCCATTCAGCAGTGACAGCTGACAGGGCTCACCACGCGCCAGACGAGATGTCCTTTATACAAACTCACTCAGTCCTTACACGTTTGTGAGGCAAACGCTGCTGTCATCTCCATTTCACAGGTGAGGACTCAGAAGCAGAGAGGCTAAATCACTTCCTTAGGGTCACACAGCCAGGAAGTGGCTGGACTAAGATTCAAAATCGGGCAATCTGGCCGCAGAGTCTCCACTGTACTGCTCTGCCCCTCTGTTTATGATGAACCGAAGCCACTGTAAGCGCACCATGACAAGGCGAGCCGTAAGCAAGAGCACCTGGAACTGATCCAGAGCTCTAAGTGAGGAAACTGAATAGAAAAAAAAACCCAAACCAGGCAACAGATAAAAACAATCCACTCACAGAAAAGCAAACACACATACATACAATAAACACACAAAAAGGGGTTTCAACCTTATTAGCAATCCAGAAAAAGACTAATTAAAAATAGCAGTGAGAATCACAGGTGGTGGGAGTGTGAGCTGGAGCAACTTTGGAGGGCACTGCGGAGAATCTGGCTAAGCTGAGGCTGGCCATACGTTACCGCCCAGAAACGTCCCTCCTAGGAACAGTGACGCAACCTCGAATGAATAAAACACTCACATTTTTTAAGGCAGCCTGGCCCAACTCCGTGCTCTGTTGCATAATGAAGTGCATTCATACAACAGCACACTCCGCAGAAACTGAAATGAATAATCCCGAACGACACGTATCGAATTGGGGGGGGAAGCAAGCTGCAGGAGGATAGTACAGTAGGGTATCATTTATATGAGACTTAAAACGTGCGAAACAATACCACATGCTCTCTGTGGGTGCATAAACACAGTCAAGGAATAAAAGCGTGTGTGATGATAAGCACCAAGATCAGAATGGGTGTTCCCTTTGGGGGGATGGGGAGGAGAGTGAAATCGCAAAGGGTAACACAGAAGGCTTTGAAGCTGCCTAGAATGTTTTATTTTCATCCACCCACTCACTTAACAAATACTCATTCCGGCCTGCGATGTGCCAGGGCCTGCTCTAGGCACTGGGAATGCCACCGTGAACAAAGCCGACCAGGAAACACCACAAGCCGTGGAGGAGAGAAAGAGAGTGAGGAAGCGGCCCCTCCCTTGGGGAACGCAGCCTCCATTGGGTAGGTCGGCCAGCAGCGGCTGAGCAACTGGTCCACAACAGAGTCGGACCTGCCCCACAACGGAGGCTTTTTCCGAGTGCCTTGGAGGGGACCTGGGTGGAGAGAGTTGCGGAAGGTTTCGTGGAGGAGGTGCATTTCATCTGGCCTGGACAGATCACTAAGTACGTGGGACGGAGTGAGCTTGCCCAGCAGAAGGAGCAGGCTCTGCAAAGGCCCAGAGGTGCAGAGGTACACGCGTGGCCGAGTGTTGAACGGGTCATACCGGGAAGGACCTTGGTTTCATGGGTGTGACATTTACTCCAAGCTGTGGACTTCCAAGATGCCTGGGTGAACCCGAGGCACAGGAGGGCCAGGTAGGAGTCCCTCTCTCTCTTCCCTCTGGCTGACCCCCATGGGGCCGGGCCCTGTGTCCTCTTCCCTCCAGGCTGGTTGGCGGCTCAGCCAGCTGAAAGGAAAAAAGAAGTGGCTCTTCCCGGCCTCCTGCAGCTTCTTCTTCCTGCTCTCCGTGCTCATGACGGGCTGCTTCCTGTGGCAGTATCACCTCCCCAAGCTGAAGACCGGTGAGTGCAGCGACACCCTTGAGTTTCCCCCACCCCCGTGGTCCTTGTGGGCTTTGAGCTGCCACTCCTGATCCGGGGTTTAGGGGACTCTCATAACCTCCACTGAGACTGAAACTCTGTGCATCTTTGGACCAGCCGTGTGATCTCTCTACCTTGATGTCCTTGTGTATAAAACGAGGATCCGAATGTCTCCTCCAAACAAAGTGATTTATTCTTTCTCATGAGTCTGTGGGCTGGCTGGTAGTTCTGCTGGTCTAACCTGAACTCTCTCCAATGCAGCCAGCAAGTCAGCTGGGAGAGCTGGGTCTGGCCCTCCCTGTGGACTCTGGTTCTCAAGGCTGCTATTCCAGGCTTGTCCAGGAGAGGGCAATATTCTCAGGGAGCAAAGGGCCATTAAGACCTAGTTTTGGAAGGCCCAGGATCAATGATCAATTCCGTCTCATTCTTTTGGCCAAAGCAAGTCACAAAGCCAGCTAGAGTCAAGAGGGTGAGGAGCTAAAGGAATTCATGGCCATAGTGAATCTCCAGCCTTGTCTCAGTGCTGGGTAGTCTCAGGAAGGATTTGAAAAGGGTGCAGCGCCCCTGGGTGCTGGTACCCTTACCACCCCCACACCATCCTCAGAGGATGGGGATACGTCTGGGGGCTGTTGGGATGATCCCTCAGCCTGAATCCTGCTCTGCCAAGGCCCAAACCTTCTCCCCCGAGGTTCCAAGGAAGCCGTACAGTCAGATCATAGCAGAGTGAGACTCAAGTTCCCCATGCCCAGAGGCACGGCTCTGGTGATAGGATGAACTGTCCCTTGGAGTTTATGCCTGAAGCTTACCTGGGGTCCCAAGTCCACTCCTCCACCCAAACATACGCTCAGAACTGGATAAGGAGAAGCGGGCATGCCCCAAGCAGCTGGGACTTTCTAAGCCTGCTGATGGTGAGATCAGCAGCGGGAGGAGGAAGCTGGTGGCACAGGAGGGAGGGGCCGTCACTGGGAACTGCGGCCTGATGGGTATCTCGCAGGCCAAGCAGCCGCTGGCACGCGTGGCACCATCCCTTCTCCAGGCATACTCTGCTCTGCGCCCCGTGACACCCACGGCTGGTCTCTGCACCCTGGCGCCCCCTGGTGGGGCTGTTGCCAGCTGGGAGGGTGTGGCTCTGGCCTCTGCTGCCACCTTCCCACCTCCGCCAGGGTGACCGCTAGGCTCCCGTCCCGGTCTCTGTCCCCTTCTCACCATGTGGTGTCCCCGGCAGGTTCCTTGGGACCAGAAGCCACCTCTGCCCCTGTGCGGATGTGTCCCCAGCACCCTGAGCCTGTGCCCCTGGCCCACCCACTCCCTGTGCTGAAGGAGGCCCTGGAAAAGGTCAGTGATGGTGACCCAGGGGGGTGTGCTAGGCCTGGGTGATAAAGCGGGGGCACCCGCTCTGTGCTGGGAGTGGCATTCATTCATTCATCATGTCATTTTTGAGCACAGACTGACTCTAGGCTAGACACCAGGGACGTGACAAGAAGATCCTGTCCTGTTCTTAAGAAGAAGCTACCAGTCTGGGAGTAAGGGAACAGTCAACACACTAAACATTCATAACACAGGGTAAGAGTGAGGACAGAGAAGGTGTAGGGGCTGTGGGGCACAAAGGAGCTGACCTTGGGGTCAGGGAAGCCTTCTGGAGGGAGTGGAGTGTAAGCTGAGATGTGAACAGGAGATACCCAGGTGATGTGCATGTGAACAGTAAGCGAGCTCGGGGGAGTGAAGGGCATGCGCCAGATAAAGGGAACAGCATGTGCCCAGACCAGAGTGAGCAGAGTAGGTACAAGGCACATAGAGAGAACCACGAGGACGTTCGGTCTGGGGGGGCCATAGGTGGAGGGGGGAGAAGGATGAGATTGGAGAGGATGGCAGAGCCCGTATCACAGAGGCCACTGCAAAATAATTAATGCCCCCCCCCCCACACACAATGTAACATGTACCACTGAGGATGGCCTAACAGTAGAGGGGGCTGTCAGCTAGCTCCGGTCTGTGCCAGGCAGGCCCCAGCCACTTGGGTCACTCACCTTAGGAGACATACGGACAGATGAGACGTGATCGGAAATGAATGAGCAGCAGCGTGGTGGGGGGACTTGAAACTATCACCCAAGGAACAGCTGGAGGGAAGGAGGCTGGTGCTTCCACATAAGAGAAGGCGCCAGCCAAGGCAGAGAGACAGTCGCCGTCTGCAGACGCGTGAACAGCTGTCGTGAAGGGGAGGGCACAGAAGGGTGCCATGTGGCTCCCTGGTGGGGGGGTGGTCACAGTCATGAAAGAAAAAGCAACGACAATAACCATGGCTGCCTTCAGGTGAACACCTCGTGAGTCGCTGTCTACAGAGGAGCAAACTGAGGTTCAGAGGCACAGTTAGTGCAGGGGTGGAAGCTACCGGTAGACAGAACTCCACTCGGGACGTGGAAACCCCTCGGCCGGCTGGCCTGGCCGTCCGTTAAGAACTGGGGCTGCAGTTAGCATGGGGTTCGAACTCTGATTCCACCAGCCATTGGTCTCTTGGGCAAGTCACTTTGTATACCTCATAGGCTCAGCCTTCTCATCTGTCAAATGGGGAGAAATTAGCACGGACTTATTAGGAGGACTAAGGGAGGAGATACATGAAAATCACTTTATACCGGGCCTGGCACATTCTAAATGCCGGTATGTGTTAGCAGTTGTCGCCACTGATACACGTCATTGCCGAGGAGAATTACATATTTTCAAACAATGTTCAAAGAGGACTTAGGGGCCTTCTAGAAACAGTGAATTCGCCAACACTGGGGGATCGGACTAGGCCTATTGGGGGTTTTCTAGGGCATCAGGCAAGGAAGGATTTGACCAGATCGGTGCTTTTGTCTGCTCCTTTCTTTTATGTTTTGCCAAGCAAATGTTTCTTTGAACAAAAACCTCACGAGGAAGCCCCACATACGAAACACACTCTAGGGGAGCTGCTCCGACTGCAGCCAGGGCGGGGGCCCACTGCAGGGGCGTGGTTTGGGAACCACGGTCTGGAGGCTCACTGGGCGAGGGGAGCGTGGAGGGGAGCCAGGCGGGGGTGCCGTGTGCAGGGTGTGGTGGGGTAACGGGCCGGGTGTGCAGACGACAGGTGGGGTGTGTCTCCGCACACACACTCTGAGCCCCCTGCTCTTCTGCAAGGTGGACAGGACCCTGCGTGGGGCGCTGTCTGCCCCAGGGCTGGCTGCCATGTCTGCAGTTGTCATCCACAACGACACCGTGCTCTGGACTGGGAACTTCGGGAAGAAGAACGGCTCAGACCCGGCTTCCGGGCCCCCCAATGAGTCCACCATGTACCGGTCAGCTGGGCGACCTCCAGGGTCCTGGGGAGGGGGTGAGGGATGGGAGGACGGGGGACCTAGGAGGTAGGGGGACTCAAGAGAATCATGACTTGGGGGTGCCTCTAAGCTGTCAGGGGGCCCTTTATGAAGTCCTGACGATTTAATAGATGAGGAGACTGAGGGGACCAGTGAGTGCCCAACATCACACCCCAGGGGTAGCAGGTCAGGAAGGAATCCCTTCTGGAGAGCGCCGAGTCCCAGACCTCCCTAGCTACAAGAGGCTCCCTGTGTCCCACCCCTCCCTCCCCTCCATGTGCCACAGTGGAGTCGTAACCAGTGCTGGGCCCTTGCCCCAGGTCCCCGCCACCTGGCAGCAGTGGCCCGGACAGAAACCACTGGGGGACATTCTGCTGCACACAGAGTCTCCCCTCCTACGTTTGCCTGCAAGCTCCTTAAAGCTCACAATGCAAAGTGAGCGCATTTGCTGGCGGAGAAATCGGGAGGATTACTGCAGTGCTCTGCATCCCGCACACTGCGCCACTCACTATGGGGCCAAGTGTGGGGACCGCAAGTATACTTCCTGCCACTTATTGAGCGCTCACTACCTGCCAGGTATGTTGCCAAACACTTGATGTGCACGGTCTTGTTCAATCCTCTCTACAACTGTGAAGCGGACAAGGACGCTGAGTCTCAGAAAGTCTAGTACTGGCCTAAGACCACTCAGCCAGTGAGAGGCGGTGGGAAGGCCTGGGGGAGGGTCTGCCCTGGGGCCGATGCCACAGGGGAGTCCAACCCGCAGCCTGCGGGCCGCACGCGGCCCAACACAAATCATAACTTTACTTAAAACCTTTCTTTCGCTCGTCCGTTTTCGTTAGTGCTTGTGTACTTAATGTGTGGCCCAAGACACGTGAGGCTCTTCTTCCAGTGCAGTCCAGAGATGCCAAAAGATTGGACGCTCTGGGCTGGAGTCTCCATCCAGCCCAGCCCCGCTGCCTCTGGTATATTCTGAAGCATCCCAAAGCCAGTTCTACAGAGGCTGGTGAATTTCTGGCTGAGCCGCTGCAGAAGGTGGACTCAGTGCTCTCCTAGAAGGCTAGAAAGTTAGCGGCTGGGGCGCAGGGTAGAGATGGGTCGTGGGGCCAACAGGATGTGCCCTGTGCCCCCAACACTGTCCAGGATCTCCAGTGTCTCCAAGATCTTTCCAGTCCTCATGCTGTACCGCCTGTGGGAGGAGGGCATCGTGGCCTCTCTCGATGACCCCCTGGAGCGGTATGCCAGCACCTTCACCATTAACAACCCGCTGGGCGCGGCCTCAGCCCCCCAACCAGGGAGGCTGATGGATGGGCTGGAGGAGGTGGGCCCAGCCCCAAGGCCTTCGTCCATCACCCTCCGAAGGATGGCAAGCCAGCTCTCAGGTGAGTGGTTCTGAACTTGTCTTGCTTGGCCCCGAAGATTTCGGGTGGGGGAGCTGATGAGCAGATTCTCATCCAGCCAGGCTAGGCCCACTCCCTGTGCTGCTTCCTGCACTAGCCGTAGCTCCCTCTCACCCTCCCTGGGCGGCGGGCTGAGGGTAGAAAGAGCCGGTGAGGCAAAAGCTGAGGTGAAGCCTGGGGCTTTAGATCAAGCGGACAAATCAAGATCAGTTGGTAGGTCAAAAGCAAGTTGACATGTCAAGATCTGCTTATTAGGTCAAGAACAAGTCAACAACTCAATATTGGTAGCCAATTCGCTAATGAAGAACTAATGTGCCTTAATATATAAAGATCACCCACAGATCAATACAGAGACCAACAACCCAATAGAAAAATGGATAAAGGATGGGAACAGAATAGACAGTTCACAGAAAAGGGACCACAAATGGCCCTTAAGAATATTAAAAAATATTAAAAGATGCTCAACCTCATTCACAACAAAGTTAGTGCAAATTAAGACTGCTGAGACACATCCTCCCCCGTTCAGACTGGCAAAGGCCCACACGCTGGATGCACGGAGTTGGTGGGGTCACGATGCAACAGGCCCTCTTCTACATTGGTGGTGGGCATTTCAGCTGGCGTAACCTGCAGGGAGGGCGCTTGGTCGTCTCTGTCACAATTAAAAATGCATATATCCTCTGACTTGGAAACCACACTCCTAGGAAATTTACAGATGTGCTCACACATGTAGTAAGGAGGTGTGAACGTCGTCATTCACCACAGCGCTGTAATAGCAAAAGAGTGAGACAACCTAAAGATCTGTAAACAGGGGAGTGAATTAATAAAATAGGCCACAGCTATACAGTCGAATACTCTGCAGCCTTAAGAAAAGGTAACCATGTTCTTCATGTGTTGAGAGAAGAGTAAGCTAGAATGTTAAGTGGGGGAAAGCTCATGGCATATGCGGTAGACTACCATGTGTATACATAATACACACACGTACACATACACGTGAATGCATCTACATAGTGTGTGTGTGTGTGTGTACATCTTTGGAAGGAAACTAAAGTGGTTGGTACAATGGGTTGCACCCAGGGAGGGGAACTAGGTGGCTGGGGACAGGATAGGAGAAAATTTCTCCATCGTGTATCCTTTGGCGTCTGTTGAATTTTGGATAATGTAAATGAAATACTTATTAAAGATAAATTACGTGGTGATCATAATAATAGTGGTGATGCGATAAGCCAAGATGAAGGGACATAACGGGAGGGCAGGAGCAGGCCGGGGTACCGGGCAGCACTGGGTCAAAACAGGCTGGGTGCTGCGGTGTAGGAAGCTTCTGAAGCACCCCACACTGGCCCACGTGTCCATCTGCCACCTGTGACTGAGGAGGGTGGGTTAAAGCAGGAGTGTGTGTGGGCGGCTGCCGGGCTGAGCTGCGCAGTGGATGATCCAGCCAAGGGGGAGAAGGTGGGCACCACGCGCCCCCCCCAAATGCCCCTTGTTGCTCATATTTGCAGTCACCAATCTATCACCCCGAAGGGCAGGAATTCTTCGCGAGTGCCCACCATTCCGCCACTTTACAAAGTGAGCTCAGGCCCGAGTCTCAGTCGGTGAACACGGCTGGGGCTCAGTGGGGGCGGGGGTCCCCTGAGGCAGCCCAGGCGGGACGGGGTCAGCCCTTGGAGGAGGCTGGCCTGGTCGTGAAGGGCACGAGCACTGGAATTCCTCCTAGCTGTGGGACCTCGAGCAGGTCACTTCGATTCCCCGAGCCCTGTTTTTCTCCTCTGGGAAATGAGAGGAGTTCAGGCTCCCGTGGGGGTTAAATGAGCTAACTCGTACAGAGCGTTTAGCTGAGTACCTGGCACACAGCAGGTGCTTGTCAATGTAGCTCTGGGTATTGCGGCCAGGGGGAGACCTGGGTTTAGTGGGACCTGATGCGGATATAATCTGGGGCTCCTCTTTAAGAATGCGATGTTATAAATTCAAAACTAGAGACAGGTCTTGGAAGGGGCCCCGCAAGTGAGGGACTCTGAGGTTTAAACTCAGTGAGCCTCCTATTATTAAATCCATCCTATTTTTAATCTGACTCTAGGGCTCCCTCTAGGGGTGAATTGTTCTTCATATACCCAGGGAACCCAGCCCAGGGCGCCTAAGTGTTTGGTCATGTCTCCGCTTAGCCCAAAGGGGCCAGATGAGCATATAGCAACTGAAATAACTCCGTTCTAGGCTCTCAATGTCTCTTATGATGGATCCTCATCCTAATCTGGAGCTTTTCCCCATTTTTGGAGCTTCTTATCCATTCTCTTAATTAAGTATTGCAACACCTCAGAGGAAAACCACTGCAGGTGCTTCAGTCCACTTAAAGATGAGCAAACAGAGGCTCAGAGAGGTAAAGCGCATGGTCTGGGGTCACACAGCATGAAATGCTACAGTCAGAACTTAAATCCAGGACTTGGGACTCCACCCCTCGGTTACTCAGGCCAAAAGCCTTAGAGTCATCCTGATAGCTCTCACCCCCACACCCTCCACACCCTCTTGGGAAGCAAATTCTGTTGGATACACTCTCAGATATGTCCAGACTCCACCCACTCCTCACCACCTCACTGCTAGCACCCTCGTCTAAGCCACCACCACCTAAACATGGAATTTTCCAAGTGTGCTAACAGGCTTCCCTGCTTCTGCCGTTGCCCCCAAATGTCTGTTTGCACAGTGGCCAGAGCGACCTTGACAACATATATGTCGGATTACATCATTCCTCTGCTCACAACCCCTGCAGTGGCCCCGTCCCACCCGGGGAAGAAGCCAGGTCCTTCCGGTAGCCTGTAGCACCCTATAGGATCTGGTACCCACACCCTCAATCTCTCTCCCCTCCAAAGTCTCCCCCATTCTCATCCCTCTCCAGCCACACCGGCTGTTGCACGCTATTCCTCAAACATGCCAGGACACCCCTGCCTCAGGACCTTTGCACCTGCTGTTCCCTCTGCCTTCTCCAGCTCTCACCTTCTCAAGGGTCACCTCTGCGAGGCCTTCCTCTGACCAAACTATTTTTCTCCACAGCACAAATATTTATTAGTTTGTTGTCTGTCCCCTTCACTAGGATGCAAACTCCACACGGGCAGAGACTCTGTTCACTGCCGAATCCCGGGTACCCAGACCAGTCCCTGGCACAGAACACAGGCTTGAAATCTATTGCTGAGTGGATGGATGGAAAGAACCCCAATCCTGTGATCCTTCCAGTATCTGTCACATCTAATAAACAGAGAAGTCCAAGTGGTCGGCAGAGCCAGTTTCACAAAGCTGTTCGGCCACTGATCTCAAGAATTGTATGGGATCAAACTCCTATGGTGGCTGATAATTATTTTTTGAGCAATTGCTATGACCGGGCACCATGCTAAGCATTTTATTTCACCGAACCCTCACATCATCCCTGTGACAGAGAGATTATTTCACTCACAGTATGGATGGAGATTATTTCACTCACAGAGGGGCTTGGGAGGTTCAGTGGCTTGCCCAGTGAACACAACCAGGGTTAGAGTCCGTCCTGGACTATTTTTGTTTTTTAGGCGATTTTGTTGTTACATTTCAACCCATGGGAGGTGGGGGGTAGTGCGCCCAAAGGCCCATCATCCCACCCTCAGCTGGCCCAGCAGGTCTGACCACTGCTCCTCCCCAGGGCTCCCCAGAAGGCTCCGGTCCACCTCACTGCTGTGGAGGGGCAGCACCCAGGAGGCCCTGAGCCTGCTCAAGGATGATGTGCTGGTAGCGGACCCGGGAACCAGGTGAGGAGTGCGCCTCGATGCTCCGCTGATGTCAGGAACCCCCCGAGGAGACACATCCGCCCTGGGACAGAGACTGATCACCTCATCCTGGGCGGTCAGAGCCAGAAGAGACCTCGGGGGTCACTGAATACAGCCCCTATTCCACAGCTGGAAAGACTGAGGCCCGGGGAGGGACGGTACAGCAAGGCAGGTTCTGTTTGAACCTCGAGTTCTTTCCATTCATCAGCTCAACATCTATTGAGCACCTACTCTGCGCAGAATGTGCTAAACTGAGACACAGCAGAGAACAAATCCAACCAGGTCCTCCTCATGGAATCTGCATTCTTGTGAGTCAACAGTGAGCATTCTTATCAGTGAACAGATGAGCAAGATAAATACAGATTTTCTCAAGTCCATCATGGACATAAATGGAATACTGATGAGATAGGGAGTGGGCAGCTGGGAGGTCAGTGAACAGAGAAGCCCAGCTCTGGGAGCCGAGGGGCTGGACGGAGGGCAGCGGGCACTCCCCTGCCTCAGAGGCACCCTTCCAGGCCCGCTGGCCTTTTCTCAGGGAGGGGGGATGCCTTTTTTCAGACTTGCCCCTCTGCTTCTCCAAATGCTGAACCTCAGGCGCCACTTTCTGAGGAAGAAAGGACTCAGGTGTGATTAGGCATCTGTAGGCAGGAGTCCTGCTTTCTGCACTGCCACTAACTTTCTGTGTGACCTTGGAGGAGGCACTTGGCCTCTTGGAAACCCGCCTTGCTCGTCTGTAAACAAGAGAGGTCACACTAGAGCTCGGGAATATCTAAAAGGATTTGGGGGTGTTGGAATTATTCCTTCCCCAGAAAAGAAGAGAGACATCTTATTGATTATCGGTGTCTGCCATGGCTAGGGAGAAGGAGGCGAATCCTGTCTCCAGTTTCTTAATCTTGAGCTATATGGTGGCTAGAATTCTCCCCTTCCCCCAGAACAGTCTAAGACTCTAGTTTTGCATTTGCTAATGTAAATCGTACTAAAGTGTAAAGGACTGGTAAGATTTGTTTTACCAGGGGCATGGCCCAGCCCAGCTGTCCCCCTACCTGCAGTGAGACCCAGGGCAAGTCTCTGCCTTCTTCTAGGCCTTCCTCTTTTGGGATGCAGAATTAGTGATCTCTGTCGTCTCTGCTGGGTCTGACCATCTGGGATGCAGTGAAGCAGGTTCCTGACTGATCCAGTCCAATGACACTCTTGTGGCATTTCAGACAGTTTGAGCAGGTGGGAAGGGGCTAATTATGGTCTGGAGATGTTCAGCCTGAGCTGCATCCGGTCTCCGCCCCTCCCATTCCAGGTGCCATTACAGCACCCTGGCCTTCTCGCTTCTGGCTCACGTCCTGGCGGCCCACACGGTCCAGGGTGACTACCAGCGCTGGATCTTGGAGAACGTGCTGGAGCCGCTGGGGATGGCAGACACAGGCTTCGACCTCACGCCTCCTGTCCGCGCCCGCTTGGCGGCTGGCTTCTACGGCAGCGGGAGGCCGGCACCGCTCTACGACCTGGGTTGGTATCGCCCCTCAGGCCAAATGTACTCCACCCCTGCCGACCTGGCCAAGCTGGCCATGGCGCTCCTGGGCAGCGGGCCCCGGCGGATTCTGGGGCCCGACGCGGCCAAGACACTGCTAGCACCGCTGCTGGCCTGCCCGGGCGCCTACTTCGCCAACGAGACCGGCACCCCTTGGGAGTTCCACGCGCAAAGGGGCTACCGCGTGGTCCGCAAGGACGGCGACTTGGACGGCTACGCCGCTACCTTCTCCCTGGTGCCACCGCTGCGCCTGGGCCTGGTGCTGCTGCTGGCCGGGCCGAGGCCAGCCGGGCCCGACCTGGTGGCGCAGGCCTACGATGTGCTCCTGCCGGCCCTGGAGAGGGTCCTCCGGGAGTCGGAGCGCAGCCCGGCCCCGCCACCCAGCGCGCGCCCCTTCACCGGCTACTTCACTTTCGCCAACCTGACCTTTTATGAGGTGCGCGCCGGGCCGGCGGGCGAGCTGCTCCTGCGCCAGTTCGGGCCCCGCGTCGAGGCGCTGGTGCCCGCAGCGTTCCGCACGTTGGCGCTGCGCCACCTGCGCGGCCGCGTCTTCCAGCTACACGTGGCCCGCGAGTTCCCGTGCGCGCTGCCGCTCGGCGACACCTGGCTCTCCCTCGAGGCGCAGCACGGGCAGCTCGTCCACTTCTATCCGCTGGACCGCCACGGGCTGTCCCCGGGCTTTGACGTGCCGGGCCTTAACACGTACCGGGTGCTGCGGCTGCTGCGCAAGCCCGTGTTCGAGACCCAGTGACCCCGGGCTTTGTGTGGAGCCTCCCTGCCTCACCTACCGGCTCTCCAACCTAGGTTTGGAAAGGAAGGCGACGGGGACGTCTAATAGAGAAACCGGGTAGTTGACAAAAGCGGGGCGAGGCACAGCTACTGCAAGTGGGATCCCCGGACCACAGCTGGTTTGCGAACTGTTTGTTATGCGAGCTGTCACGAGTGAGATGAGTTTCTAGTGGTTTCTGACTATCGTTCAGCTTTGTGATTTTGTTTCAAACAACATCTCCATTTGATCTTTAAGACAGTTGAAAGCAGACTTATTCTGGAGGGGGTGCCACCCTTGGCTCCTGTGGAAGCTCCCCCTGGGCACGGCCTTGGGACTCAGGGCCGCGAGGAGCAGCGTTGGAAGAACCCCCAGGGAGTGCTCCCTCCCGGGCTAAGGAGTCCAAGGCCCCTGTGCGTTTGTGTTTCCTCGGACTCTCACGTGGCGGCCGCCTTCTCATCCTTCAGCCCCCAGCTCAAATTCCCCTCTCCAGAGAAGCCTTCCCTGCCACTCTGTCTGAGTCTGCCGCCCTCCGTGACGCCACCACAGAGACCCACTGGTTTCTTACCCAGCGCTTAGGGCGATCTGCTGTTATTTCTTTTATTTGCTTAAATAAGCACTGTAGAGTTCAAGAAAGCAGGGACTCATCTCTCCTGCGCCCGGGTATAACCCCAGGGCCTGGCACAGCACCCGGCATGAGAATGCAGCCAAGACGTGTCTGCTCAGGGGAGGGATGAAGCTCAGAGAGGGGAAGCAACGTGCCTCCACCACACAGGAATATAGGGACAGAGCCAGGATGAAAGTCAAGTCCTCTGACAGTCTTCCACCAACCAGTCCCTGGCCTAGGGTTACTGGTCACTGTGGGCAGCGGGGAGGGGGCTAGGACGGCTCAGGGACAGACACAGTAAGAGCTGTTGCAGTAAACCTCCAGCTTCTCGGAATGACCTGGCGGGGACTGCAGC
The DNA here is from genome assembly GCA_028533065.1 of Trachops cirrhosus. Lineage (NCBI taxonomy): Eukaryota > Metazoa > Chordata > Mammalia > Chiroptera > Phyllostomidae > Trachops > Trachops cirrhosus. The sequence continues at coordinate 12,509,916 of CM052542.1, read as the reverse complement.
TAACGTGGGGAAGCAGGGCGCTGGGATTTCCCTTCTGGGGAGATTAAGACTCCACAAAGGGAAGGCCCAAGCCAAGGCCTCCGGCTGTGGACCTCATGCCAGGGTGATCGGGCCACAGCTCCTTCTCCCCTAGAGGCGGAAGAGAGGGAAGAGGGGACAAGCCAGGCCCCTGGTCAGGGAGGAAGCCCGCCAGACTCCCGCCTGAGAGCGCTCGGGGTTTCTCAGCTATTTCTCCAAGAGTGAGGGATTTGAAACCCCAAGCTGAGACCCTTGGTGGCAGAACTCCAGACTCCCCTCCAGGCATTGGGGGCAAGTGAGAGGCACCCCAGCATCCTCTGAATCCCACCATTTAAGGAAGTCAGGAAAGAGCGGTCACGCAGTGTTCAGGCCGCTGTCAGAGCAATCCTGAGGGCAGGGGTTATAGCCTCACTTTTCTCAGGCCTGCCCAAGGTCACAAGTTGGTCCATGAGGTTCTGGCTCGGCCTTGCAGGCCTCCGCGGCTCTTTCTACCACTCCTTGTTGCATACGGAGGTGGGACCTACGATGGGCTTACCTGGTAGGTCACCCCGGTGTGTGCCGTGCCGGCGGGGCTGGGATCACTCACTGTCCCCAGGACCAAGGGGCTCCTTCTTCGGCCTCAGAGACTCACTCCAGGGCTTGGCGTCCCTCATCAGAGGAAGGGTCCGGCCTCAGGGTTGGTTTTGAAGAAAGAGGAGGAGGAAGAGGGGATCCGTGGATGGTACTGAAGTGCTCCAGTGTCACAGATGCGCGGAGAGGAGGTGGCAGAGCTTTCTGAGATGGCGTTTGAACATCCAGGAGAGAGCTGAAAGAGCTCAGTTTCAGAGTAAAATGTACCTGGGCGTTTCCCCAACCAGGCCACATTCAGCTTGGCCTTGGGCACTTAAGACACCCCACCTCTGTGAGCCCCAGCTTCCGCCTTTGTGAAATGGGATAGCAGCCCCCCTTGTGCTGTGGCCAGTTCACACGGGCTGGCAAGAGCCAGTTACAGTTTCGGGGACTTTGTGAACCAGCTGTTAAATGCTGTCATTGCAAATTAAATCATATAAACTTATGAAGGCATAAATTGTATCAAAAGCAGACTCAACCTTAGTCAGTCCCTGATTATTTAACTGTGTTGTTATTATCTGTGTTTTAAGGTTATTTATCACTTACATCCATTATTTCTGAATTCTGGAAATACTTTGTAATGATGCGTGGCTGAGCATCTCTTCCCGAGCCGGTGTTCGGTGACTCACGTTGGTCGTTTGAAACTGGCCTGGGCGGGAGTATTTACACCAGGGAAAGTGGCAGTGACTGCAAATAAAGGCCTGATTTATTTATCCTTTTGTCGATTGTCAAGACCTAAGAAAGTGTTGGATAACATGTTAATGTAGATTAAATTTAAAAGTGTGATATGGAGAATAGCACCAAAAATCGAGGAAATTCTCTTCCAGTATTTGGAACTATTATCTGATTCAGGACAGAAGTGACTCATGTCACTGGGGAATGAGTGAAGTTCCAGCAAACACCTGCACGTCTTCACTTTTATCTTAGTCCTTAACCCAAACGACAATGTCAGCCAGCGTTCATGAACCACATCTGGGGAGTCGGTCGACAAACTCTCAGCAGCACTCACGCCCCTAGGAGTGACCATCTCTGGACGGCTGTGAGCATTCCATGACAAAATGTGTGCGGTGGTGGTGCCCCGTCCCCAGATCACCCCCAACAAACTCCCTGGCTGCTGTGGCTCAGTGGACTGAGTGTTGGTCTGCAAATCAAGGGGTTGCCGGTTCGATTCCCAGTCAGGGCACATGCCTGGGTTTCGGGCCAGGTCCCTAGTGGGGGGCATGTGGGAGGCAACCACATATTGGCGTTTCTCTCCCTCTCTTTCCCTCTCCCTTACCCTCTCTAAAAAACTTTTAAAAAAGTAAATAAAATCTTTAAAAAATAATAAAGACAAACACACTGGTTAGGTAACTATAACCTTCAGAAAAATCCCCTAGTCCCTCATTTCAACCAGATTGGCTGCTCCTGAGTTCTTACTGTGGGAAAATTCTGGGACCAAACGCTTGGCCTGAGACACAGCATTACCATATTTCGCTGTGTATAGTGCACACTTATTTGCCCAAACTTTTGAGGGAAAAATAAGGATGCACATTATACACAGGTACAATGATTATACACCACTGGTATGATAATCCCACGTATAATGTGCACAAAAACATGGGTGCGCAGTATACACAGCAAAATACAGTACTAATGTCAGGAGTGGGAGGTCTGAAGAGGGGACAAGCTTTGGTGCAAACTTCTCTGCTTCCTGCCCCGTCACTGCATCTCTAGTTCCCCACACTGGCCTGGACCTCAGCTGGGGTGGGGAGCAGGAGGCAGGGAGTCAAATCCTTACCACTCCCCACCAGTCCCCAGGTACGGAGCTTCCTCCCTGGGGCTCAGCTCTGGCCTGTTACCAGCCCCTGCCCCCAGGGGGCAGAGTGGCTCCATGGATGGGAGGGTTAGCTCCAACTTCATCCCCTCGCTTCCCATCCCGACAGGGAGGAACCCAGAGCCCCTCTGGGTGCCGGGCTGTCTGAGGGCACTCTGCCAGGACCCCACCTGCCGGCCCCCGTTCTCTGTTTCACTCTCACGCAGGTCTTGCAAGGTAGGGGCTGTCATGCTCTCCCTCCCTGAATCCCAGGCCTTCGGGGAGACCTCCCCCTGCCGTCCTTGTTACCTCCTCTTCAGACCTCCTCCCTTTAACTCAGGGGTCCCTACCCCTCTGCCCCTCTGCCGGGACTGTGGTCAGGGCCCCCAACCTCTCCAGCAGGACTCTTGACGCTCAGGTAACTACTTTGGGTGATGCTACTGACACCCTGACCCTTCTGTTCCTCGACTTCCTCTCTTGCCTGGATCTGCGTGGACCTGAGAAAGACTGGACATTGGAAATAGTCCCCCTCCCCCAACGCAGGCCTGGCCTTCCACCACAGATAGCGCAGGAAGTGCGGTTTAAGGGATTAAGCAGGAGGATCTACACGGAGCACTCAGAAGCGCGTCTGACAGAAAGCAAGTGCCGGGCGAGTTATCTGCGGTCCAGACGTGACCCAGGGGTGTGTGTGTGTGTGTGTGTGTGTGTGTGTGTGGTTGGATCAGTGTGGGGTGAGCTTGAACATGAGCCTGTACCCACGTGTGCGTGTGTATGCCTGAGTACGTGGGTGTGTGGGATTTGCTGGCTTTGTGTGTGCCTGCGTGTCTGTGTGTGGCCGATGGCACAAATGAGTGTGTGTGCGGGTGAAGGGGCTCTTCATGCATGTGCGTGTGTGGGTAGGGGTGGGAGGCTGGGGCAGGCGCCAGCTCATGTCTTGCTGCCTTGGAGCCAGCAGCAGCAGTATCTGCAGAATCTCAAGTTTTACCATTGTGCCGTCCGGGGCCAGAAGGGGAGGAGGTGCCAGCAGTGGGCAGGGGGAGGGCGGCTGCCGGCCCTGGGACTCTGCGTGCTGAGCCATCAGGGTGTCTGGGGCAGAGCTGGTCCGGCAGACACTTTGGTCTGATGAGGATGCGTGGGGGTGGGGGGCAGGCCAGTCCTACAATCCCACCTGGAGCTGGGGGAGGGGGCCGCCATGGCCACGATGCCAGCCTCAGTGAGAGACTATGGGGAAAGCTCCTCCCCGTTTCCCTTTGTCTCCTTGGTGACACGTTTTTGGCAGCAACAATGCCTCTGTCCCTGTGACATGACTGAGCCTGTGGATGTCCATATAGAGCCAGGAGGGACAATGAGAGGTCTCAGCTGCCCGTTGGGTGGGAAAGAAGAGTGAGCAGAAGATTGAGAGGAACCAGTAGGGATTGGTGAGAGGGCGGGGAGGGAGGGGACCTGGGCCAGACCTCCATGAGACGGAGCTGGATCCGAGAATGGGCAGGAGAGCCCGGGCGGAGCCCAGTGCGGGCCAGGGATTGGGGCAGGTGGGGCTGCAAGGGACCGGTCTTCACAGAGGCACTGGACTAGGACAGACTGATGTTGTCTTGGGTGATGGGTCAGCGGCCCCAGGGTGTGTAAGGAAGGCCTTGGGTTGGCATGCTGGGCTCTAACGGTGCTCTGTCCCCGAGAGTGGTGTGCGACCCAGCTGGCTTCACTGTGGGCTCTCAGGATCTTCCTCACCCAGCACCCAAGAGCACCTCACAGGGGCTGGCAACCCTATTGCCAATACGTGCAAACTGGCTAAGCTGTCATTTGCTGCTTTTTAAAGGATGTTATTTATTTATTTTTAGAGAGAGGGAGAAAGCGAGGGAGAGAAACACTGATGTGTGAGAGAAACATCAACTGGTTGCCTCTCACATGCCCCCAACCCAGGCATGTCCCCTGACGAGGAATCAAACCAGCGACCTTTTGGTTTGTAGGCCTGCGCTCAATCCGCTGAGCCACACCAGCCAGGGCTGTTGTTTTTAATGTGGTAGTCATGTTTACATCTACTTTACTTACATAGTAATTTACATCACAAAATATGGGGTCTGGCAGAACCAAGGCCTGCTGGAGTGTGGTTGGTAGGGTATGCTATGGGTGTAATCATTTATCGTTTTAATTTGAACATTTCCCCTAAAATGTCATATGGTGTGCTTGGGTGTGATATTGCTATGTTACAGAATTACATGCTTATGATTTTGTAATAAAAAGGGGTGTTCTTTGTGCCAGACCCTGTCTATGCCTCTTGACTTCATGCCTTTGTGTCTGCTGGCCCCTCTACCCGAAACGCTTTGTCCACTTCCAGCTTCCAGGAAAACTCCCAGCTATGCTTCAGAGCCCTGGTCGGGGCCTCCAGGGGCTCCCGTCCAGGGCTAACTGCACCCGTCCCAGAAGCCGAGGACACTTGGGTTGTTGCGCCGGTTCTGTCTCCCCCGTGGTGTCTGATGCAGCACCTGTTGTGCAGCAGGGTTGTGCTCAGTGCTTTTCCAATAAGAGTGAGAGAGAGAGCGCGCGCGCAAGAGCGCGCCTCGGATGCCCCGCCCCTCTGACTTCTCCGCCACATTTCCAGGCCCAACCTTCCTCTCCGCCCTGCTGTGCTTCCGCCCCCCAGAGCGTGTCCCGGGCTGGTTGGCTTCTCCAAGTGTGCTCCCAGAAACGCTGCTCCCGTGAGGCACTCCCCCCAAAATGGGAAACCCTGCAGGTGATGAAACCTTTAGACTTAGGGGTGTCCAACTGCTGGTCTGTGGGCCACATATGGCTCAGGATGGCTGTGAATGTGGCCCAACACAGAATTGTAAATTTTGCTGAAAACACTATGGGCTTCTTTTGTGATTATGTGTCACAATGTATTTAATGTGCGGCCCTAGACAGCTCTTCTTCCAGTGTGGCCCAGAGACGCCAACAAGTTGGACACCCCTGCAGTTAGAGATTCACATTGTACTTTTAAAGTACAGAATTTTGCCCTGACTGGTGTGGCTAAGTGGACTGAGTGCAGGCCTGCGAACCAAAAGGTCACCAGTTCGATTCCCAGTCAGGGCACATGCCTGGGTTGCAGGCCAGGTCCCCAGTACCAGGAGCTCGAGAGGCAACCACACATTGATGTTTCTCTCCCTCTATTTCTCCTTCTCTTCCCCTCTGTCTACAAATGAATAAATAAAAATCTTTAAAAAATACTTTAAAAATAAAGCATAGGATTTTAAGCATAGTTAAGTAAAGAAATCTGATCAACTTGCCCAAGTCCAAAATGTGCCTAATGAACCCTCCTCGATGCCCCCTTCTGCTTTTTTTTAAAGCGGAACTTCAAGTGACATTTATTTGACAGACAGTTATGGAGATCCTCTGGTAAGTCTGGCATTGTCCTGCTCGTGGAGAACACAGCTGAGTGTGTGGCAGACGTGGGCCCTGACCGTTCCCAGCCCAACCCCAAGAGCCAGCGTTTGTGCGTGCTATGCACTGGATGGGCTGCATTTAATCCTTGCCCACGCGCTAGGAGTTAGATGTTATTGTCCCATTTTACAGATGTGAAAATGAGACTTAGAGCAGTTTTGTGACGTCTGCACGGAGACATGACCACCAAGGGACAGAGCTGGCATTCACACCCTAAGACCCCTGACAGCAGAGCCCAGACTCAGACCATTCTGAGCACACTTGGGCGTTACTGCTCCAGTCAGTGCCCCTCCCCAGCCCAGGACAAATCGCCACCCCAGCCTCACCCCCAACCCCAGTCCCGGCCCTGGCCCTGGCGTCATCCTCAGCCCTGGAAAACTCCTGGTGATGCTTCACAGCCACACTGGGACCTCCAGGGCTCCGTGTGTTCCCTGGGGGACCTCAGCAAAAACGCCAAACCAAACCAGAAAAACCCTTGTGAGTCCACGTGATAATTTTTACAATTCACATTTATTTTGGAAAAAAAATGGTTCTACTAAAAATACTCCTACAAAGGCATTGGAGTTACAGGGCCAGGGGCCGAGGACACAGCTGGTGAGATTTCCTTGGTCACAGCAGTGGGGGTCCGGGTCTGACCCACGGCCATCGGGACCACGGCCGCATCGCCTCCCCATCCTCCAGTGTTATCAGGAAAACCCATGTTTGTGACTGTGGTGCCTGCCCTGTCTGGTTTCAGGAGCCGTAACCCCCTGTGGCTAAAGCTGAGTGAGAAACCTCCCAGAACTGGGAGGCCTAAGGAGACAAAACTTATTTCCCTGAACATGGGCACTGCCTGCTCTGCTATTCCCTTCAGCTTGATTGGAT
>CM052542.1:12322159-12502716 GCA_028533065.1 Trachops cirrhosus | reverse complement strand
GGGGTGAATTGGACCTGAGGCATAAGATATGTAAAATCCTGTGAGACCTGTTTGCTAGGATGCTCTTGATGTGTAGGCTCTGGCAGGAAACTAGACTAATCATGTACCTGTTAGGTGATACTAGCCCCAAAACCCAGCATGAGACTTTTGACCCCTATGTATATTATCTACCTGTTTGGATCTTTTCTGCTAGACAATGAATCCACATTCTGTATCTGTTCACCTACCCGATACTACCTAATAAAAGCCTATTGAGGCGGCGGCTCGGGGCACTCTCCTTTGAGAGAGTGGCCAGGCCACACGCAGGCACCCTCCCCTTGAGAGGGTAGCCATACCGTCACTATTCCTCCACCGGACTCGGTAGTCCGTGTGTATGTTTTTCTCGCCCCACGAGAGCCATCTACAACGTCTTCGGTCCCGTCGGTCCACCGCGGGACGGTGGACTGCAACATGTGACCAGAGGAAACAGGGGTCTGTGAAACCTGCCAAAGGCCGCCCCCCACCCCCGCCAGGTTGAGAGCTCTGGCCTGCATGGCCCAGGCTGGGGGCGGGGTGGGGGGGGCAGCCTGGGACAGCGGCTCACACAGTGGCTCTAGGAGCTTAGGATGTCCAAATGCCTCCAAGGAGAGTGCCCCCTGGGGGTCTGGGATTTGACCGGGAAAGAGTCTGACCGTGGAGGGGGGCTGAGTGGGGGTCACTGGTAGTGATTTAGCGCAGTGACTGTGCAGGCAGGTGCTGGGAGCAGAGACCGCCGGCCGGCTGTGTGGCCTGGGAGAGACGAGGGCTTCCTCGTCTGTGCAGCGGGATCACCAGCGGCACCTGCTCCCAGAGCTGTGTGAGGATGAAGTGAGACACTGTGTATAGAAGGGTAAGCGTGGCTCCTGGCCGGTTGTTGGCACTCAGGCAGTAGCAGCTATGGTTAGGGTTTGGGGCTGAGCCCGGCCAGCCAGTCACCGCTCTTCTCTGCACTCCAAAGAGGCCGGCTGTGAGTGAGGCTCCTGCCGGGCCTACCCACCCTGGGCCAACCTCAGAGGCCCGGCCTCCTGTCCCCTGCCCACCGGAGTTCCTGTCCATGGGAGGGAAAGCAGACTGGTTGATTAGTGAGCCCTGAGCCATCCAGAGGCGCCTCCTCCACCGGCCTCCCAGATCCGACGGGCAGTGGTCTGAACTAGAAAGGGTTAAAGTGTCCCTGGAACGGGGCAGTGACTGTATGGCCCTGATGCTGCCCCCCGAGTGCCAGCAGAAGCAGGAAGGCACCTGGCTCTGGGGTTTGCAGCAAGACCCTGTGGTTGCTCAGTGTTAAAATTAAAAAAAGAAAGAAAAAAAAAAAAAGACCAGCTCTGCCCGGGAAGACAGTGTACCTGGGGGAGATTCTTCAGCAAGTTCCTGGCCTGCAGCCTCCTCTTTGGAGTGTGGGTGGGTTCCACTCCGGATGAGTCCCACCCTAAACCTAGTCAGTGGGGTCCCCACTTGGCTCCTGAGCTGAGCTATTTAGCCCACCGGCCAGTGGGCACCGTGGCCTGCATGGGGCTTTGCTCACTGGGCCAGCCAGGTGCGGGCGATTCCGCGGCTCTGCCAGGCAGAGAACGTCAGCACCCGGGAAGGGGCTTGGCCCCCGTCAGGGCCCACCTCGGACTCCGATTCAAAGGGTGGGGCCGTTGTCAGTCTTTGTTTTCAGCTTTTGCCCTCACCACCTCTCCCTCGCTCCCTCTCTCCCTCTCTCCCTCTCTCCCTCTCTCCCTCTCTCCCTCGCTCCCTCGCTCTCTCGCTCTCTCGTTCCTGCTCTTTCTTTGTGCCAGGGTCCTCAGGTTTGGGGCCAACAATGAAGAATGGGACTTGAGGTCTCAAGAATTAGCAGCATAGAATCATTTGGGGATAGAATGTTAAAAACACGGAATCCTGCCATAGGAATCTCAGAATTATGGGCTTTTGCAATCTTAGAACCTTGGAATCTTTTACCCAGGCTGCTGGAATTCTGGGACTCTTGCTGTCTCAGCAGGGTCCCCAGTGTATGTGGTCCTGGCCCTGACCTCCCCGCTCCCTGCTCCCATGTCCCGCCTCTAACGGGGGCTGTTAGATTCGATAGAGACCAGGACCTTCATTCCCTCCCCCTCCCCCAGGGAAAGCCCCGCGTCTCAGTCTGGGCTGGGGGAGGGGTGGTGGGTGGGGGGCATATGAAGCTCCAGGTCCAGCTGGAAGCCCCGTTCTGCCTTTGCCCGGCCCACCTGGCCAGGTGTTGAGTGACCAGGCCGCGGGCCCGTGGGGTCTCCGTGGGGTCTCCGTGGGGTGGCCCTGGGTGAGCGGCAGAGGCGCTCTGAAGTGTTAAGTTTTTGCTTTTTCTCGCTCTATCAGCTTCCCTGAGGCAGGCAGCCTTCATGCTGGGGCGCTAAACTCAGACAGACTCGGGGGCTGGGGGTCTTTCCAACTTTCCTGAAGGCTTAGCTCAGTCTGAACACATTCCTGAGGGTCAGCCCCACCCCCCACTTCATGGGTCCTAATCCGTGTCTGAGTTGGGGCGTCTTATCTGACGGTGTCCTGCTTTCTCCTAATCCCTGTCTATGCCAGCCCCTCTCTCTGCAGACACCGGGGCACAGGTCATCGTGGGGAAAGTGAGGAGAGGATTTCAGTCTGGAGGGATCTCCTGCAAGAGTTTGCCAAGAACAGAGGCTCCTGGGCCTGACCTTGGGGACTCCGACTCGGGGGGTTGGGAAGCAGCCTGTGAGTCTGCAGGCTGAACAAGAACAAGAGATTCTGATACAGGTGGGCAACGGCCAAAATTTTGAGAAATCCCGGGAGGTGGGAGGTCGGAATGCTCTGGCGTCACTGCTGGGACTCTGCTTCCTCACCCGTGGAGTGGGGAGGGCAGCACCCGTGAGATCCCTACACGCAGGGCCTCACGCTTGGTACGTGTCCAGCGATTAGTGCGATCCCCTCGGCCACAACCTCCTGTGACTCGCCTCCAGAGGGCTGTCCCTGAGCTCTCCTGTGCCACAGAACAAGGCCGAGCCACTTCCTGGGGCCAACACGCTGACCTTGGTTTCTGTGAAGGGAAGACCGGCCAGCTTCGAGGCTATTGGCCGTGCTGTTTTATGGTGGGACCCATTTCCTGGGGGACTGGGTCAAGGCCGGCAGGCGGTGTGTGTGCGCACAGAGTGGTCCCCTAACTTCCCTCTGGGTTTCCCCAGCATAACAGGCTGTCGTAAAGGGTGGGACCCCAGACCCTTCCCACCTGGCCCTGGTGATCCCAGCAGGGCCAGGGCGGCTGGGGCAGAGGCGGCGTTCCTAAGCAGTGTGCGTGCCACCGCCCCACCTTCAGCTCCTCCTTGCACCAGCGCTGCGCTGTCCCCTCGGGGCTCTGCCGTGTCCGCTGCCTGCCTGCCCAGGCCGGTGCTGCCGCCCACATCTACTCAGCTCTGGTCAGTGCCCCGCAGCTCCCAGAGAGGCCTGGAGGAGCGGGGTGGGGACCAGTCGAACGCGGCCGAGTTCAGGATCAGGTAACACGAACTCCAACCCTGCTGTTCCGAGCAGCTGAAATGACTCTTCGGATTATCTGCGTCAGTGAGTGAGGATGGATAACCAAACAGCGGGGCCTGGAGTCTCCTGGAATACATGAGGATTTCTCCAGGGGGCTGTTCCTCCCCGGGCAGGGGGCAGCTGGGAGGCATCCTGGCCCCACCTGATGGCCGAGCTGACTCCTAGAGCTGGATGCTCACTCTGCTCCTCTCCTGCTCAAGCACCTGCTGTGGCTGGACTGAGTACCACGTCCAAAGGGCCTCACCTCCCACTACTCTCTCTGGCCCGTGCAGACACAACTCCCCACTTTGGGAGCATTCCAGCCTCTGCATCTTTGGTTTTACTCTGCCTCCCACCTGGAATGACCTTGCTCTCAACTGCTGTCATTTTCAGGACAGCCTCCCCGATGAGGCCCTCCCTGATAACCCCAGCCCATTTGAGCTTTCCCTTCTCTTACCAGCCAGCATCAGACACCAAGCACTCTACATCCTCTGACTGAGTGTATGGAGTAGGCATTGGGAGCAGATAAACATGACCTCACTGTGGCTGGGTAATCCTGACCAAGGTACTTCCCCTCTCTGAGCCTCAGTTTCCCCCCTACCTACGGGGGGAAATTGTCCCTTTCACAGGACTGTGCTGCATAAAGTATTTTGCACGCCCAGCTCACCCAGTCCAATCCTCTCATTTTGCAGATGGGAGCCTGAGGCTCAGCGAAGGGAAGTGGCTTGCCCAGATCCATGTCTTCAGTTAGTGACAAGAGCAAGGCTGCCACTCTGGTGGCAGGATGCATTTTCCCTAGCAATATGTGGCATCCTGTCCTTTGAATGCATGTACATTACATTCCCTGGCAGGAGTCTTCCGTCCTTTGGTACCAACTTGGAACTACGGGCGCCCAGGAGAGAGCCGGCAGTGGCCAAGCCCAGCACGATGGGGTGGGGTTGGGGGGCAGGGTGGCCTGGGGCCTGGGTCCTTTCTGTGCTTCAGCCAGGTGTGAGGAAGAGCCAGGCAGAGGAGGGAGCTCCCAGGCTTCCAGAGAGGAGCCCCAGATTCCAGAGGGCGCAAGGCTAGTGACTGTACACCAGGGGGTGGCAGAGAGCTCCCTGAGCGGTGGCCATGTGGGGACCAACTAGGAAAGTGGGGAAAGTCCAGCTGATGCCATCTGAGCAGGAGGCACCACTGGGTAGTAAACAGCCACTGCCCCGCGTCCCTGAAGTGTCCCCTGTGCTGCCATCATCTATTCTGACGGGTGTGCCTACATCTCACCAGTTGGTAGATAATACCACCCCCGCCCCAGGAGAAGGCTTCGGATTATCAACAGTAACTCATTCTGGGGGCTTCCGGAGCCTCGTAGGTGACGGTGCGGCTCTGTCACCCAGCCTGGCCCTGTGAAGATCTGCTTGTCATACCCGCTTTAGAGCAGCTGGTCCCATTTCCACGGTGCCCTGGCCCGTGTTCACAAGGCAGCTTTCTTTCCTCAAGTACCAACTGTGTGCGGAGCAGCCGGAAACTCCTCTCGCACTGCTGGGCAGGTGGGGCTGGCACTTGGGACGGTGGAGCCAGGAAAGGATTAGTAACCAGGCAGCGGGCGGCAGCTCAGAGCCGCCTGGGTGAGCAGCAAGGCCGGCCACTCCCTGCCGGGAAGCCAGCAAGAGCTGGTCGGGGAGCTGCTCCGGCAGCAAAGGCAGACACCCACCTGCACCCCTCATGGCCACAGTGACGTCTGTCACCCTGGAGGGGAGGCGCACAGGGTCGGGGTAGCACCCTTACTGTTGAGAAGCAGGCATGTGGAGGCCCAGGACCCCTGAGGACTTGGGGCCCTGGAGGGTGGGGGGCAGACGTGCTGGCCAGCAGACACCAGCCTAGCGGCTTAGGACTGGAAGCCATCTGACAGGAAGCATTGAGTGCCAGCCCCCCGTGGGGCCCCCAGAGCAGTTGTGGGGGTGGGCGGTGCAGGCTGGAGAGACAGAATTAATCTGAAGAGCATCAGGGCAGCTCCCTCCAGAAGGTGACCTTGTGGACTCGGACAGCTGCCACCCGTGCTGGGCATCTTTGGGGCACAAAGGGCGGCAGGCTGGGCCACGGCCGGCCAGTTCTGGGGAAACCAGCCAAGGCCTTCCCCGTGGCTTGCTCCGCTCCCCCACCCCCTTCCCGGGGAGGCACGCTCTCCTCTAATCCCTTCCCTTTGCATCTCAGGCTCTGGAGAACAAGTGAGTGATGGATGATAGGCTGGTCCATGCTGGCTGCTCTCTCGGACCACTGAAGAGCCTGAATCTGTAGCTGGTTACCTGTGACCTGAATCTTCCCCACTGGCCGGTCTCCCATGGACAAAGGGAAAGGTCCTGAGATGAGGCATCCCTGTCCTCCCCTCTTCAGATCCCCTGCCTTCTCCTTCTACATAAAGGACCCTGACTGTGTATGAGAAGGAGCCCATTTGCATGGAGGTCAGTTGACCAAGATACGGTAATCATTCCTGAGGCTTTAACTGGGGGTCCATGAGTACTCCGGCACCCTCACGCTCCCACTATCACAGCTCACCTAACACCAGACTCCGGTCCCCTGGCCCCCGTGAGCTGAGGGCACCTGTCAACGCCCTGCTCCTGGTCCTGCAGAGGCACCAACGCCGAGTTCTGGGCCACTTCCAAATCACTTCTTTCGTTGCCTGTGCTTTCGATAAGCCGGACCCAGAAAGGCTACATGGACTGTAGTATTCTCCATGTGTTTCCTTAGCCCTGGGCCTTCTATGACCCTGAGGGTGGAAAGGGGTCCCTTAGAAGAGCATCATGGGTCACTCGACAAGTTCCAAGGGTGCCAGCGTCTCTCTCTGGGAACTTACAGAGAACAAGGGTCATTTTATAACTAAAGTGTTTATTTCCATTCAATCCACTAACCAGTTGGTCCACTCAGGTGCCTGTGTTTGCTCACAGGAGGGAGACTGTGGCCAGACCCCTTGGCGGATGGGTTCTCCCATGGCCAAGACCCCTGCGATCTGGGCAGAGGTCGGGAGGAGGGAAGGGGGTGGGAGAGCAAGCACACACTTTCTCCCAGGGAGGAAAGGAGCATGCCTGGACTTCTCCGAGGGTGATGCTCTGGAGGCTGGGGTATCACAGTGAATGAACCAGGCTGGGCCTCCGATGCAGCCCGGTTTAGGCTCCCCGAGGTGAAACTGGGTTCTGGCCATCGGAGGGCACTCAGGAACCTCAAAGGGGCCTGCTTGCCTGGAAAGTACTGGATACGCTGGGGCAGAAGGAGAGTGGACGAGTGGGCGGAGAATTCTGGCTCTGCGGCCTCAGAGCCTATACTTCCTGCTCAATCTGTTGCTTTCTAAAACAGTCCTGGGGGGAGGGGATGCTGCTCCACCTTGGCCCCCACCTCTGCCCAAATCTCAGTCTGTGAATGGCCCAGATGGCCTTGTGGCAGTTGGCTTTGGTGAGGCCTGGCAGCAGGTGGGAGCTCTATTCAGGGAGAGGAGGGAAGGGTGTCAATGAAAACCATATAAAAATCCAGAAATGTGCATATAAAATCTCGCCCTTGGTGTATTGCCTAAGTCAGTAAGCAGAAAGCACCTTCTTCCTGGAGAAGGATCAAGTCCTCAAAAGGTAGGAAATGTCAAAGTGTCACTTCATTGTCATTAAAAAAAAAAAAACGAACAAACAAACCCCCCCCCCGAAACCAAATTCGCCCCTACCAAAATACCCCCAGTCCACGGATCGCTGTAAACAAACCCAGACGCAGGACCAACCCTCCTCGGTGGCAGTCGTAGCTGATGGCAGTCACTGCGGCGTCAGTCCTCCAGCTGGGGGCTGTCGGGAGCGGGTGCCCCGTGGGCCGGGCAGACGGCCGCTGTGGACGTGGAGCTGCAGACCCGGGGAGGGGGGGTAGCCAGCCTCGGGAGGGCTGGCCTTTCTGGAGTCCCTGTGTTCTCCGTGACCCAGGAAGACAAAGAGTCCCTTTTTAGGCCCGTGAGCCAACAGGAGAAATGAGTCTCTTCCGTTGGAGTTTTTAAAATATTCTCCAAAGACAGAAAAATTCTTCTGTTTGCCCAGCGGCAGCGGATGTTCCCAGAGTGGTTCCCGGCGGCTGCCCGTCCGTCTGCCGGGCCCGCGGCCGTTGGGCGAGGCCTGGAGGACCAGCCTGGGGTTGGGAGGGCGGGGGGCCCTGGTCTCTCCCCTTCACATTTGTTTTCCTGAAAGTGTTTCTCGGCTCCGGCCAGGTCGCCTTCCCAGAGGGAGCTGGAGAGAAACGGCTTCTGGTCTCCAACTGGACAAATCGCGCCGATCTCCCAAGCCCTTTTGTTTGCCCCCAAGAACGATGATCACTTTCCTTGTGAGAATCCTCTTTAAAAAATATTCCTTGTGTTTCCCGCCCCCTCCCAGGATCTATTTTCTTTTGCCCCCATTCCCATGTTTTTCCAGCATCTGAGTTGCCCGTGTTCTCGGTGACGTCTGGTGGCTGGCGCGCTGCTTGGTTCTTCCTGTTGCCGTGGCCTCCTGGCAGGTGGCTGACCCGTCGGTGGACGGAGAACCTGGGGGGCCAGCATGTGGGGTGGAGGGGGCGGGGCCTGGAGGAAGAGGCGAGCTGGGGTTGCTGAACGTCAAACCTCCACAGACTGGATCTGGTTCATCTGTGCCCGCATCACCTGGATACTGTTCAGGATTTTTTTCTGGTGGCCAGCCAAGGTCACTCCAACCCGGAGAATGTCCCTTTGGGAGAGAAGCACGTGTGTTAGGGAAACATGGGGGAGGGGGGACTTGGGGCTAGGTGGAGAGCTGCCTGGCTTCTCCTGGGGTTTCCTGCTGAAGAGAGCAAGGGAAGGAGCGAGGGGCGTGGGGCAGTGGGTGGGCGCTGAGCTGAAGTGAGGGGCGACAGGAGGTGGAAGGAGCGCGTGGCTGGGAGTCCGGGCACCCAGATGCGCTTGTCTCCTCCACTCCGGGGGAGAGGAAGGGGGCCCGCACTTCTCGGCACCCATTCCCTCTGTGCCTCCTCTGATCTTCCTACAAACCCCAGGCTGCAGAAGGGAAACCAGGGCTGAGGGAGGCTCTGTGAGTGCCCAAGGTCGAGTAGCCAGTAGGAGGAAGGCAGGCCTTGGTGCTGATCGGAACACGACTCCGAAGTTGGCCGCCTCACCCCTTGGTCCCCACATGCCTGCTGGGACATGGTCTGTTTTCACTCTCCAGAGCCTCCCGCTGGGTAGGGTGGGTGGAGGCGGCCTGGCACTTACTCCATCATCATCTGCGACACGACATCGAAGGAGGTGAAGCCGGCATTGGCGAAGCTCTCCTTGTACTGCCCCATCTTGATGGCCTCCAGCCACTCGTCCACCGTGTTAAAGCTGGTGTAGTCGGGGACCGTGCGGTCCAGCAGCGGCAGGTTGATTCTAGGGGTGGGGCGGGCAACAGAGACGGTCGGCCAGGGCACGCGCTGGCCTGGGGGTGAGGATGAGGACGGGCTGCAGGCGCGCCCTCACGTGTGCATCCGTCAGCGTGAGCACGGTGAGTGTGCGTGTATGCGTGTATTTCTGTGTGGGCAGGGTGAGTTTGAACCATGCACGTGTGCATGCGTGTATGTGTGTGAGAAAGCTGCGGCGACCTGGAAAGTCCGGGGAAGCCTCTGCAGGGACTGCTGGGGGGCTGGCCTCGTGTAGGCGGGACACGCTTCTGGCTCCAGCAGGAGGGGTTCAGCTGGACTGACTGCTGATGATTCCGTCTCCGCCCCCAGTGCCACCGTCCAACCTTGTCCACCCTGGTTGTGCTGTAGGAAGCTGACCCTGTGAACTGCATGTCCAAAGTCCAGACAAAGCTGCTTCACTAATGGGAATGACTTCCCGGCTGGCTCTGGGTGAAACGACCCTCAGAAGGCTAAAAGCTCACAGTATTTGTATCTGGAGAGTCAGGAGCTGCTGACTCAGGGTCAAGGTGAGAAGCCACTCAGACACGAAGATCTGTGGGCCACAAGAACTTGGCAGGTGAAGGGCTTGGGCCCAAAAAGGCTCTGGACACAGCCAGCCCTGGACCCTGAGGACACCTGCCCCTCAGTGTGACTGAGGGTCCTGGAAGGTTCAGGGTCACACGTGGGGCCTGTGACAGCGCCCAAGTAGGGCGGTGATGGCTACAGGCTGATGCAGCTCACTGTGGGGACTCACGTGTGTGTGGTGAGTGAGTACTGCTGAGTGTGTACGCGTTCGGGTGCCTATGGATGTAGGTGTGAGTCTGACAATGGGTGTGTGTCCATGTGTGAGACTGTGTGTGTGTGTGTGAGAACACAAGCATGAGCATTTGTGACTATGTTCATGCATATGATTAGAACTATGTTCTCGTGTGCACATGTATGTAGGACTGTGTGCTCATGTTTGCATGTGGGTAAGACTGTGTTCTTGTGTATGCATGTGTGTAGGACCATGTGTGTGTGTGTGTGGGGCTGTGTCAAGGAGGATGCAGATGTGAGTCCGAGCGTACAGGTCTGAGTGTGGGTGAAGATAGGGAGGAAACTCAGTGATGAGGAAATCTATTCACCAACCAACTCTCCATCAATGTTGTCCTATCTGACCATGCTTTACAAGTGCTTCCTCTACCACCCAGCATGCACTGCATCCTGCACGCCTCTGCACCCCAAGGCAGCGCGTCTGCCCGAAGCAGGGGCAGCTGGGGTGGGAGGGTATGAGGAGAGGGTAAGGGCCATACCCGGAGGAGAGGGGCGCCATGGCTTTGAGGCTGTTGGGGTTGCGGATCATCTTGTCCAGCGTGTTGACGATCTGACCGAACTTGGGCCGGTGGTTGCGGTCCTTCTGCCAGCAGTCCAGCATGAGCTGGTGCAGGGCGCTCGGGCAGTCCATGGGCGGTGGCAGCCGGTAGTCCTGCTCTATGGCATTGATTACCTGGGGACGACACAGGGGCTGCGTGGGGCTGGCTGGGTGGGTAAGAGCACCTGCCCTCTGGCCTGGCCTGTCTTGCCCCCAGTGTATTTCAGAACACTCCTCTTTGGTTGCTGTCCACCTCTTCCAGGCAGCCCCAGGGATGGACCTCACCTGGGTTCCCACCAGGTACAGCCTCAGTCTGACCTGGCAGCTGGGTGCTTGCCTCCTCCTGCCCCAATCTTGGGACGGGAGAACTCCAGAATCCTGAAATAGCCTCTCAGGATCCACCCTCCCTCCCGTCTCTGAGCCCCCTTCTGGCTTCGATGGCCCTGAGGGCTCCTCCTTTGGCCCTTGACCCCAGAGTGGCCGCACTCTTGATTCCAGTGCCATTTGTGCTCCACGTGAGACACCTTCCTTGTCAGGCCTCACAGCACAGCCTTGGACCCCCTTCCCGCCACCCCCACCTGGCTCGTCTGTCAGGGACAGGAGCGCAGACACACCTCTCCCGCCTGTCGGGCCGCCAGGGCCAGGCTCATCTGCCAGCCTGACGGCAGCGAGGGGAGGGGGCGTCACCTCCCCTCAAGAAGCTTCTTCAAGTCCTCCCTGTTCTGCATGGTTGCAGAGTGGAATCCCTCGAGTTGACTTTCAAACCCCCCTTTATCGAACCTCATTGACCTTT
The DNA here is from genome assembly GCA_028533065.1 of Trachops cirrhosus. NCBI lineage: Eukaryota > Metazoa > Chordata > Mammalia > Chiroptera > Phyllostomidae > Trachops > Trachops cirrhosus. The sequence goes on along the minus strand of CM052542.1, from coordinate 12,491,674 downwards.
CCCCTCCACTGCTCCCCAGCACAGCCCCTCATCACCGCACTCTGGCCTCTGCTCACGCTGCTCTTCCCACGGGATCCCTCACGTCCGCGAGTCCCACTGCTGTGTCAGTGCCCTCGCCTGCCTTCTCCAATTTAGCATCCGATTGTAACAGTTCCTGATAACCTTATCTGGGAATAATCGTATTGCCCCCAAACCAAACACCAGAGGGGCAGACAGTCTCATTCAAGGCTAGCCACAAGGTGGATGCATCCTAAAGATGTGCTGCTTTGTAGATGGTGGACCTTTCCTACTCCTGGCTCCTGGAGCGTCCAGGGTCCTGTGCAGACATCTGAATCAGCCATTATTGGGCTGGGTGCTGCCCTCGCCCAGATCCGAGCCCTTGCCCCCACTCTCCGGGAGACCAGCAAAAGGCCAGGATGCTGGACCTTCCCCTCTGAGATTGGCTGGTCAGAGAGGCTCTCTCTCGGAGACTTACATCCTGGTTGGTCATGTCCCAGTAGGGCCGCTCCCCGTAGGACATCACCTCCCACATGACGATACCATAGCTCCACACGTCACTGGCCGAGGTGAACTTCCGGTACTGGATGGCTTCTGGGGCCGTCCAGCGGATGGGGATCTTCCCACCCTGTGCAACAGATGAGGAGGGTGGATGGGTGGGAGGCTGAGCGGGCCGGCCTCTGCTCTCCTCCGTACGCCCCACCTACACCCTGTGCTGCAGCTGTCGTGTGGAGCATCCTACTGCTCCCCCAGCTCTCTGTCCTGTTGCAGACCACCGGGGACTGGCACGTGCCGTTCCTCGGCAGGAAGTGCCTTTCCCACTCTGACACCTGGAAGCCTCCTTCTCATCCTTTAAGTCCCTCTGCCAGTCTTTCCTTCAGTGCCAAAGCGTCGCTCACTGTTTAATCCTACAACTGGACTCCGTGTCTCTCCACCAAGCAGGCACTTCTTATACTTTTCTTACACTCCTTTCTGCTTAAAAGCCTTCAACGACCCTAAGTGCTTTCAGGAGAGACTTGTGAGCGTGGGCATTCAGGATCTCCAAGGCCTGGGCACCCGTTCTTGCTCGCCACCCTTCCCCTCACAGCCTGTATTCCAGGGTCACTTTGCCATGAAAACATGGCGTCTGACAAACTGTTACTGGCCCCCCGGCTTTCAGCTCAGGCATCATCATCCCGTCTAGCAAGCCTGCCTCTGCCCCCCAAGGCTGGTGTCCTGGCCAGTCTAGCCCTGTCACTCCCTGTTGCTCTGTACATGTGTCCCCACCAGCCTGCGAGCTTCACGAGGGCAGGAACCTGGCGTTTCTGTCCCTGTATCTCCAGGGCCCAGCGCAGAGTCGGCACGAGCCGCTGTCTGTGGAGACCCCACCTACACGCACTGCAGGGAGAGATGGAGGAGTACACCCTCTCTCCTGGCACCGTGTCCGGTGTTGTCTGCCCCCATCTTACCAGGGCGCTGGTGTAGGTGGGGTCTGAGGTGTCATCCTCCAGAAAACGCGAGAGGCCGAAGTCAGACACCTTGCAGACCAGGTTGCTGTTGACGAGGATGTTGCGGGCGGCCAGGTCACGGTGGACGTAGTTCATGTCCGCCAGGTACTTCATGCCGGCCGCGATGCCCCGCAGCATGCCCACCAGCTGGATGACTGTGAACTGCCCGTCGTTTTGCTTCAGGGCGAGGGGAGAAAATGCAGAGTAAATGGAGGGGTATGAACTGGACTGTGGGTCATCTGCACAGTCAGAAGTCAGGACCCTGCCGCCCTGGCCTAGCTCCTGTGGGAAGGACTCAGGTGCTTGGGGACCTTAGGCCCAGGAGAGGCCGGTTTCAGGGTGGTGGAGAGAACAGACTGTGCAGCAGACACAGCTGGTTTGACTCTGGCGCTACCCCTCGCTGGCTATGTGACCTTGGACAAGTGTCCTAACCTCTCTGAGTCTGTTTCCTCCTCTGTGTGCTGAATGGGGATAAGTGACATCCACCTCCCACTGCTGCCAAGGGGCCTGGCACCTACTGGGTGCCTGAAAAATATTTGCTAAATGGCAGCTGGTCCAACGGCATGCTTCGGACTCCTCATCAGCGCTCCTTGTCTGCCTGGTTAACTGTGACCTCCTCAGGGGCCTGAAACATCCCTGTTGGCCTTGTGCTCTGAACTCCTCCCCCTGGCCCACAGTGCTTTGGAGGAATCCAAACTCAGGTGAAAATTCTGGACTGGGGGTCAAGAGACCTGGCTTTCACCTTGACCCTCTGGATGACCCTGGTCAAACTCTGCCTTTCTTTGAGCCTCAGTTTTCTCTTATGCATGATGAGAAGGCTGTTTAAGAGCACAGATGGCAACAGATTTCGGGTTGCATGCCGACTCTGATCAACTGGTTGTGGTTTCCTGGACTGAGAAGGATTCTCGGATTTGCTTTGGGTGAGGCTGGAAAGCCTTCTGGGGTTGATTAGCAATGCCTGCTGTGGGTAAGGGAATGGAAAGTGGCAACGTGCCAGCCATTCCTGATCTAGATGTTTTCCCAGACCCTTCCCGGTGCTGACAGTAGGAAGCTATGTCCACCATTCCTTTTCCTGCCCCGCTCATGGTCCCTGACACGCTTGGCTTCCCCTACCCGGAGGAAGGAGTCCAGGGAGCCGTTCTCCATGAACTCAGTGATGATCATCACGGGCGTGCTCTTGGTGACGACACCCTCCAGGTGAATGACGTTGGGGTGGTCGAACTGGCCCATGATGGAGGCCTCGCTCAGGAAGTCCCGGCGCTGTTTCTCGGTGTAGCCCGACTTGAGCGTCTTGATGGCTACAAAGATCTCTCTCTTGCCTGGCAGTTTCAGGTGGCCACTGCATACCTCACCAAACTCCCCTGGACAGACACACCGAGAGAGGCAAGACGTCACTTGCCAGGTGGAAGTGTCACCTCCCTGTTCCCTGTAACCTCCTCCCCTGTGGCCTTCTCAATGGCCAACTACATCCTCTCGGGCACAGAAGAACCCCTTTGTAGTAGAATATGGGGGCCCAAGAAAGCCCCAGCCATCTTTGGCAGGAAAGTCTTCATGGCTGCCCTGTGGTGATTGGATGGGTGTGAGGCGAGGATGGGGGCGAATATGGAGAGAGGGAGGGAGGGGCATGGGATGAATGGCGGGAAGACAAAGCACCGGGGACTGAGTCCAGAGCACTGGCTCCAGACCTAGCTCAGTCTCTGATGTGAGGTGCCTCACTTTCCCTGTATGTTGATGGGGTACTTTTACTGGGTGACCTTTGAGGGCCTTTTCCACCCTGGGCATTCTCAGCCTTCAGGCCCTGGAGTGTCCTCTGAGGCTCCTGCCCCGCATCCTACCCTCTGTCCCGGCAGTACACATTGCGGTGGTCACCCCACCCACGGCTGAGGCCATTGTACCTGGGGGGACACCAGCCACCTACCTGCTCCGATCACCTGCTCAATTTTGACACAGGAGATGTCAATTTCCTTGGCAAACTCCCGCACTGCGTCATTGGGGTCCTCGTAGGTGAAAGGGTCGATGTAGATCTTCATGCCTGGGGTCACTGGGGGATAAGACCAGGCTTGGTCACATGCACAGACTCAAGATGGGGACAAGTGGAAAGGTGAGAGCCAGTCCATGCATGGAGGGAAATACACTCCCAGGGCCCCCCGAAGAACTGGGCAACCCCCTGCAGGTCACTTGACCTCTCTGGGCCTCAGTGAGCACATGAGCACTGAGAAGAAGGGGGAGGGGGACACACTGCTCAGCAGGGATAGCAAATAGGTTCCAGCTTCTGTTCCAACTCTAACTGATCAGGAAATGATTCCTGGAGCTGCTAAAAGACTATCAGGATTGATTAGCAATGTCTGTTACAGGTGTGGGCATAAAAGGAAAAGAAGGATGGATACGTTTGTCACTCTTGTGATAGAGAAATCAGGGGGGCCAAAGTAAAGGAAAAGGAAGTCAAGAAGGAAGGGAGAGACTTATAACAAAAGTACAGAAAGAGCAGGCAACAGACCATGTTCTTGGGCTTCTGCTAAGGAGGTCTTCCTATATTTCAAGGCCTAATTCAAGCCTCCTCTCTGCTCAGGAGACTTTGGCTGCCTCAGCCCTCCCAGACAGCCCCAGAGCCTGGAGGGCTGCCTCACCAGCGTCTGAGTACCCACGGCTCCTGGGACCACCTCCTGGGTCGCCCCCTAGCCAAGTCTTAAGCCTTCTGGGTCTCAGATTCCCTGTTGATCAGCTTTAGGCAGGACATGGATATATTAATTCCTGATCTGGTGTGAATTTTTATATTTTGACACAGAGGAAGGAAGGAGGTGACCTGGATATGAAAGACCTAATTCTGACCCCAGTGTGGAGTCCGCAAAAGCTTTGAGAGAAGGGAAAGACCTCATTGCCCCTCCCAGATAACTGGTCTTCTGCTGCCCAGACCGCCCGGCCCTCTGCCAGCCCAGGCCTCCCTCTCCCTTCCCCAGCTCCCTGCACACACTCTCCCACTGCTCCGGGAGCTTTTGGCAACAGCTCTAGGAGTTGGGAGCTGGGGTCCCTGGGCCATAGTCAGGCTTGGCGGTTGGTGAGTGGGGCCATCCACCCTGCTCAGCTGCGTGACCTTGGACATGTTAGTTGATGACTCTCAGCCTGTTTCAGTCATTCCAGGAATCTAGGAGGTGGAACCTCTAAAGACAGGTTGACAAACTGGCCCACTGTCTGTTTTGTAATCAGGTTTTATAAATAAAGTTTTATTTGAACACAGCCACCCACATTCCTTTGACTGTGGCTGCTTTTATACTCCAGTGACTGAGTTGAGTAGTTAAAACACAGACCATATGGCTCGAAAGCCTGAAGTATTTACTATCTGGCCCTTTATGGAAAAATTTCCCAACTGCTGCTCATACACACGAGCTTCACTTTGGATTATTTGTCTGTCTAGCCCGTGAGGTCAGGGTTTCTTCATTCGAGTCCATGAACCACTGGGCAGGCCCGGGGGTGGTGGTGGGGGTGGGGGTGGGGCAGGGGGTAGAGTCCGGTGACCTCCTCACATGGAATGCATTTATTATTATTGCCTTTTTGAATTAGAAAAGTAATGAATGTCCTTTAGCCTGAACATTCTGGAAATATTGTTGAAAAGTTTTCCAAAAATCTATCCCCGAGTACAGATTTTTCTGGATTCTCCTATCTTGTAATTTTACATGCACACATATCCAAACTTTTGCTTCTCTGGCCACAGGGTCCCAAACTTTTAGCAGCCTCAGTGGAGCCTAAGACACCCCCCTTCCAGAGAGGTTAAGAACCACCATCCTAGACTGTGGCAGCCTGCGGGAGGGGGTGGGCGCGTGAGCTTTTCTCCTGCCTCCCTCCCCTGGCGCGCCGCACAGAGCTGTGCACACGACACTCGGTGTCTGTGGCGCTGAGCAGACTCCAGATGACAGAGACAGAAGCACAGCAGCTGCCACTTACTGAGCCCCGTGTCTGTGCCCGACACTGTGCCAGCCTCTGGATGTGGCTCATCTCCTCTCCTCCGCCTGACAACTCCGGGAGGAAGGGATCATTATTCTCATTTCACACACGAGGAAACTGTAGCTCAGAGGCAAGTCGTCCGCCCAAGGCCACACAGCTGGCAAATGGCACAGCCAGGATTTGAACCCAGTCTGTCAGACTTGAGCCAAGGGCTCGCACTCGGAATCAACATGCTCGCTGCCTCTTGGACGAAATGCAGCCAGATCTGGCCCGTGCGTCCCCCTTCCCCAAGTCAGCCCTCCTCGGAGCGGGGACATGGGCTCTCTGGAGATGCTCCCTTTCTTTTGCTCAAACTCAGTGACTGGCCTGTGGGTCTTGGGGACCGACTTTCAGCCTCCTTCCTAACAGAACTGGGGGAAGCTCTTGCTGCCAGCGCAGCTCAGGCAGCTCAGGAGAAGCACAGGTAGGAGCTCAAAGCCTCCTTGGGGGCTGCCAACAGATCAGACGCCGCCCCCCAGCCTTGGCTAGGAGTGGTGACCAGGAGGGCTCTCCAGCGCTCAGGACAGAGGCAAGGGCCTTCACCTGGCGTTCTGAGCTCTCAGTGATGGCCCCATGGCCATCACTGGTGTAGAGGACTGACTCTTGGTCCTCTACATGCCAGCGAAAAGGAAGCATTTACCCAGAGGTCGCAGACACGCCTCATAATTTCCTGTCTCCATGCTTTTGTTCAGGTGGTTCCTTCCACCTGGAACACCCTTCTCTTCCTCTTTGTATCCAGACCAAATGCCACCTCCTCTGTGAAGCCTGCCTGGATCCCTCCAGTGGAGACCCATGCTTTCTCCTCAGGCCCCCACAGCCCTGTCTCCACACCCACTCCTACAGCTCTGATGTCTGTATGTTTTTTTTTTAATTTGTATCGGGGCTTCCAGACATGCATGCCCAGAGCCCATACCACCCTTTTCTTTCTTTCTTTTTTTTTTTTTTAAAGATTTTATTTATTTCTCTTCAGAGGGGAAGGGAAGGAGAGAGGGAGAGAAATATCAATGTATGGTTGCTTCCTGTGCATTCCCTGCTGGGAACTGGCCTACAACCCAGGCATGTGCCCTGACTGGGAATTGAACCGTGATCTCTTGGTTCACAGGCATGTGCTTAATCCACTAAGCTACACCAGCCAGGGCCACACCACCCTTTTCTGTTCCAGTGCTTTGAAAAAAACAAACAAACAAACCAGAGTCCTGCTCAAACCAGGGTGCGAGCTTAAGCTTTCGAACGTGCTGCTCTCTGAACAACTCCTGGGGTCTATTTTTAAAACAAGCCCCGGCTGCCATCTTTCTGCTGGTTACGACTCAAGCTCTAAATAGTGATGCTCCCACATGGCTCCAGGTGACGGTGTGTGCGAGCCTACCTTATTCTAGCGCCATCAGGTGCAGACAGCATCGTGTGGCGGAGAGTGAGCCCCCTGCGGCTACACTCCCTGGGTTCGCACCCGGCTCCCGCCCTGAGCGGCCGTGAGCCCTCTCTGTGCCTGTTACTCATCTGCACGGTGGGACGTTACCAGGATGAAATGAGTCGCTACTCGTAAAGCATTAAAATAATTCTTGGCACACGGAACACAGTCCATATGTTTAGCCACATCTACGATCATGATTTTATTACTTGGGGAACAGGAGGGTGTGATGTAATTGATGACTTTTAAGGTACAGGTGATTTTTATAACTGTGTGGTTAACTGCGTCTGCCTTTTTCTCATGCTCCTTCCATCGCTTTTACGCTTAGAAAGTCCTTTTCCATCCACAATCAGTTTAAATAGTTATCTAGATTGTCTTCTGGAAATTTTAATGGTTTAATCATTTTTACATTTATGTGTACAGCGATAGTGAAGCCCACAAATTTATCCTCGAACTGAGTTTTACCCGGAGGCTTCATGCCTAGAATTCCTTGACTCTGCCCCTTCTTGTACACCCCTCTTCCATCCCTGCAGCAAAGTTGGGGGCTCTACTTTCAGAATAGGTCAGAATCCAACCGCCTCCCACATCTCCACGCAGCCACGCTGGTCTAGCCCCGGCGAATCCTCCCTGGGTTACGCTAACGGCCACCTCACAGGCCCCCCGCTTCTGCCCTCGCCTGGCACACCTTGATCTCTCTGCAGCATTTTTACGTGGCAGCCAGGGAACTCCTGTCAGAACTAACTCAGAGCATGGCCATCTTTTGCTCAGACCCTTCTAGAAGCTCCTTATTTCACTCTGAAACAAACAAACAAAAAAACCCCGATGTTCTGCTATGAGTGACAAGAATCTGCCTGCCGTGGCCCCTCATACGTGCCCCTGCTGCCTCTGCACTCTGCCCCAGTGACCCCGGCCCCTTGGCTGTCCCTGAAACCTTCCAGACACACTCCAGCCTCAGGGCCTTTGCACTGGCTGTTCCCTCTGCCCGGGAAGCCCTTCCCTGAGGCGTCGCCACACAGCTCACTGCCCCAGCTCCTCCCGCAGCCCCGACCCCACCACTCTCCATCCGTGACCCTGTTCCACTTGGCCCTTTTTCCAACAGTACTTTCATCTTCTAATGAGCAAAGCGTATACCACATGCTTTACTCATTACATACATGTTTTTTTTTTTTTTAATGCTCTGTCCCTTCCACTAGGATATAAGTTCCGTGAGGGCAGGGCTGTTTGGTTTGCTGTGTCCCCAGCACCTGAACAGCGCCTGGCACACAGAGCCAGCCATAGCAAACACGTGACAAACGAATGGATGTGCTGATGGCCCTTCTTACCCAGTGGCCATCTGAGGAGCGCTAGGGTCCCCACTGAGTACAGTCTGAGAGCCTACATATTAGACCCACTAGAATTCTTGTTCTGTGAGTGAGGCGTTAAGGCTTGCCTTCTCCCCGCCCCCACGCCACCCCCCACGGATGGCTGGTTCTGCCGGGGTCAAATGGCGAGGAGTGTACACTCTGCGGGTCTCTCTGCTGGGCCCCTTGGGAGGGGGCATCACTCTGGGTGTGTGTGGCCCACGTGCTCCCAGCCCTGGCCTAAGGCAGGATGGGTGAGGGTTAGGGTGAAGGTTAGGTGGGCGAATGTGAGGCCCTGGGTGGGGGTGAGGAGCCTCCAGGAGTGTTACCAGGGAGGAATGGGAGGGGGCCTCCCACCTCCCTTCCCTTCTGTCTCCTGGGCCAGGGCCCAGGGTCCTCATCTTCTCGTCCGGGTCACGTGCCTGTTCTTCAAACGTGTGTCTGGCGACTACTCTGTGTGGGAAGCATGCTGGGCTGGAGGCCCTGGTGACTGTCAGACACGATTCCAGGACCCCAGTGCTCCCGTTATAACGTTGGGGAGACCAGGGGACGGCCATGACCGTGCAGCCAGGTCAGGGGCGCTGTGCAAACACAGACGCCGGCCCCAAGGCCCGGGCGGGTGGGGGCGAGGGAACCTTCTCTGTGGGGTTTGCATGCGATGCGGCCTGAGGGAGAGTAAGAGACACTCAGGTGAAAAGGAGCGGGGAGAGTGCTCAGGTAGAGGGACAGCATGTGCAAAGGCCGAGAGGTGACAGTGAGCTTGGCACGTTCAGGGAACGGCCTGACGTCCGGTCTCACTGCAGCAAGAAAGAAGGCCGCAGATGCTGCCAGGGAACCGACAGTGAGGGGCCGAGGGGCTGGTCCTGCTGGGGCATACGTACTGTGGCCGCTGGTGTACTGCTGCAGCTTGTCCGTGTACTCCGAGTCTGCACGCTCAAACCCCCGTCTTCTGGAACAAGAGCAAAGGGCTGGAGCCACCTGCAGGCGCCCGGGGAGCTGGGAGCCACGGTAGGTGATAGGGAGAGGGTGGGCAGCTCCTCGAAACCACATCCCAGTCAGAGGCCTCCCTGCCTGCCCCTTGCTTAGCAGCCCCCTGCCTGCCATCCCGGCCCCACCCATCCCTTTCTGCCTCTCCCACCTCAAGTCCAGGCTCACTATTTCCCTCGTCCCTTCTCCAGCCAAGCCCCTTTCAAAGAGCAAAGTCATCTCCTCTGGCTGTGGCCCCTGACCCCAGAAACCCTGGGGCTTTGGTCCATCTGACCTTGTGACCCAGTCTGTGCTAAAGTGGGGAACCCTGTCAGGAAGAAGAGAGTCTCTCTTTGCACGTGCCCAGCAGAGGTCAGGGACCCAGGCCCACCTCCTGCCTTCGCACATGCTGTGCCGACCACTTGGGGTGCCTTCCCCCACCTCCTCCTGTCGGCATCCTCTCCATCTTTCCAGCCACATCAGTCAGGGGGCCTTACCTGAGCTCCACAACCCCCCATCTGACATTCTGCTATGGCCCCATTTATGCAGGGGCTCAACTAGTGCCAAAGGGGGGCGACCTGCATTCCCTCTCCACCATCCCCTTAGCTCCCAGCTCCCTGCAGTCCCCCAGCCCAGTGCTCTGAGACGTTCCTCATGCTGAAGGATTAGTGCCTCAATGTGCCACCTCCTTGAAGAGTGGACTTGTTAAGGGCAATGCCTAACCTGAAGGGATGGGCTGCTACTGGTGGCCTTTTAGGGGGTGTGAGGTCACTGGAGGGTGCCCAGGCCGACCCAAGCCTCTCCCTGCCCCTGTGTGGATGGAAACGCCCCCCCCCCCCATTCACAAACGCTGTTCAGGAGTGGCTGAACGGACGCACGGCCAGGCCCGGAGGGGTGGGGGGACGCCCACCCACCTGTTACACACGATGGCGATGACAACCACGGCGATGAGGAAGACCAGGGCAGCCGCCGAGGAGCCGATGATGAGTGGCAGCTTCTCCTGGATGCTTGTCTGGTACTCGGCTGGGGAGAAAGCACAGCATGGTGTTCTCGCCTGGCTCCGGGAGTCCTGCCGTCCCATCGCCCTGCGGGGCCTCCTGGGATCCCGGGCACAGACCGTTCCTGCTCCTCAGGGAACCTGTCACATGCTCAGGTGGGGAACTGGCTGTCATTTGCTCCCGAGTAACCTTGCACAAGTCTGTGGACCGCCCCGGCCCTCAATTTCTCATCTATCAAATGAGCATAATACCCACATCTCAATGTTGGTATGGAAATCGACAACAAATGTGTGGACAGGCAGCTATAAGCACAGACTCTGAGGCCAGACTCCCTGGGTTTGAGTCCCGACGGTGCCACTTACTATCTGTGTGATCGCTCGTAAAGTGACTTGCTGGTACTCCTCTGGGGCTCAGTTTTCTCATCTGTAAACTGGGGAGAACCATACTTTCTATTTCATAGGGTTGTTGTGTAAAGTACTGAGGACAACACGTGGCGGAAGTAAGCAGTCAGCACTAAATTATCATCGAGTGTTTTAAGGGTCGGTCACCGTGCTAAGTATGTTACATATCTTGTTTGATTCTTGGAACAGCCCAGTGACACACAGTCTGTTACCCCATTTTACAGATGAGGAAACTGAGACTTAGTGAGCTCATGACTTGCTTGAGGTCACACAGAAAGGGGCCAAAGCCAGCTGCTGAACCCAGGCCTGTCTGACCCAAGGTCATGGGGCTTAAATGAGATAATGCGTGAAATGCACTCAGTCTTGGCCTGGCTCTTGGAAACCACTGCGTGCATCCTCAATGCCACCAACAGCATCGCTGTACTTCATTTTGTTATTATTCTCATTTGTGTTTGTGACCAGACAGGGGACTGGCGAAGTCAGGGACGAGGTCGGCTGTGGGTCCCCAGCACCAGCACACCCTTGTCGAGTTAATAAAGAAAGGGTGCTGGGACAGTGCCCACGTCATCAACCCTCACCCAGCACGCAAGACGGCTTAGCGAGGTGAAAAACGCTGGCTGTGAGGGAGGGGGACTTTACGGAGGAAGTGATGCTGGAAGAGACGGTGGCCACGTGAGGGAGGATTATGGCGATCAGGTACAAGCCTGTCCAACCAGGCCAAAGCCAAGGCCCACACCCCTCCCCCCGCCAAGGACTGAAGCTGATGCCAAGAAGGGATGCTGGAGCCCCGTCATAAGTAAAGCTGTCCTGGAGCATGGCTGCTTGGTGGGAGGGCCCCCAGACTCACAGAAATGACACTCTTTGGTGAGTGTTATCTTTGCGTGAGACCCACGGCCGACCGTATGCTAGGTCCTGTACATTTAGCCCCACCCTGATACTAGTTTGATGATGACGACGATGATGAGATAGTTGTTATCATCCCCGTTTGCAGAAGAGACAACTGAGGCTCAGGGAGGTAAAGTAAGTTGCTCAGTGAGGGCTGGATCTCCGCTGTAATTTCCATCTGTCGGGCATCAGAGCCCACACACTCTTTACCTACGTTGCCCCTCAAAGACTGTTAGAGCAGGAAGGGTACGTAGAGACCACGTGGTCCCAGACGGGGAGGCGCACAACACGTAGGCTGCAAGCTCCCCTTCTCCTGCCCGGGGCAGACATGACTAACCCACCCCAGCACTTCTTCCTGCCAAACTCAGGTGTGGCTTCAGAACTATTCTCAATCCAACTGTAAGTCACTGAAGTGGCGTCTGGATAAAATAGTTGTGCACTCTCAGATTGAATAGGATGCTTTCATTTTATAGATGAGAAACATCTGGACCAGGGAATGGGTGTGCTTTGCTCAGGTGACTCTGCAAGTTCAGGCTGAGCTCCCAGGAGCCGTGGGAAAGGAAGCGGCCTGGCCGACATGATGGTAGCGGTGTATCCTTCCCAGGCCCCGGAAACAGTGCCTCTGTACATGGCGGCACAGTCTGTCCAGCGCACAAACGGTCCCAGCCAGGGGCGGCAGGAGGGTTGACATTAGGTAGCAGGGGTGCACTTTCTAATTTGCACAAAGGCACGTTGTAGGAATGGGGGCCCCAGAGTTTGTGCTCGGTGGAAGCAGCACCCTCCTCCCACCCGCTGGACGCCTCTTACCTTCTGTCATGGTCTGGAAGTACATCTTGCCGCTGTAGCGCCCGTAGCCCGCCACGGTGCGTGCCCGCACCTGGAAGACATAGATGGCGCCGGCTTTGAGGCCCTGCACAGTGACCGTGTTGGTGGGGCTTTTTATGGCTGTGGCGTTGTACTCACTGAGCTCCTGCCGAGGAACAGAGAAGACAGTTAGCAAGGCTGCTGCCCACAGCGGGTCCAGAGCCCACTGACCGCTCCTGCCACTTGGGGTGGGTCGGGCCACCCTGACCCTTCGTCCCCTCCCAGTGACAGAATCACACAACCACAGCTTTTGCGTGCAATTTCGCCACGCTCCCCATAAAAGAAGGCAGTGTATTTCTCCTCCTCATGGATGCTCAGTTTGTCCACATGACGTGCTTTGGCCACTGGAATATTCTAGAAGAGATGAGGCAAGCAGGGGTTTTACGTGTGCTTGTTGTTTTGCCTTGGCCTCTTGTCATTCTGCCATCTGCCATGAGGGGGGCTTAACCTGGGTGACAGCCGGTTCCAGGACGAGAAACGTGGAGAAGGCTTTGACCTAACTCCTAGGATGAAACAGGGCCACCTCAGCTGACCCAGACACAAACCAATGAGCAAGGAGGACAGCGCTTGTCGTAGGTCATTGGGTTTGGGGGGCTGCATCACCTCCACGACAGCGACAACACGTACGCAGAGTGGTCACCGTGTGCAGACCCCGGGGTCTGGACCGTGCGCTCTTGCTGGCAGCAGGGAGGAGGCCCACATTGTTCACTTCCGCACCCCTCTCCCTGCCGCACGCCTTAACGGACTGAGCGGAAGGACCCCCCTCCTTCTTTGGCACACTCGAGTTGGGCAAGAAAGCGAAAATTATGCTCAAGGTCAGCTGAGCTGCTTTAGGACTTGAAACCATGCAGGGGCCACCTCTCGGGTTCGTGTGTTTGGGCGCCCAGGACCGACTGTCCCCTCCTTTCGGAGATGCAGAACGCCAGTTCTGACTTCCTGAGCATTGCCGGGCTGACCGAGGAGCCCGGGACAGGACAAAGAGCCAGCTGCTGCAGCTGGGGCGGAGATGTTGAATTGGATGCAAATGAGTACCAGCCTCATTGACGCCCGTTCCGGCATCTGTCAGCTGCCCAGCTAACCTGCCCCAAATACCCTCTTTGCATTAGGCCCTGGGCTGGGCACTGGGGACCCACAGGGGCTAAGCACAGGCCCTGGCCTCGGAGAGCCCAGTTCCAGAAGCAAACAGTGTGGCGATCTTAACCCTTTGAGGATCCAGAAACCCTCTGAGACGCTAATGAAACGCTGTGAACCTTTACGCGGAAACACACACATCTGATTGTACATGCCAATCGTGTACGTGTCAGGGATGCACGGAGCCCTTGGACACTCTCCCGAAACAATGACATTCAAGGTGAGCGATGCGATTACAGACAGGAATTGTGACTACAGTGCTATTGCAGTGCAGAGGCTGAGATCAGGAACTGGAGCCAGACTTCCTGGGTTCGGGGCCTGATTCCACGGCTTCTTACCTTTGTGGCCTTGGGTTAAGTTCCTTAATTTCTCTAAGCCTCCTTTTCTTCAACTGTGAAATGGGGACAATACTAGCTACTTTAAGAGTTGTTTAGAGGATGAAACGAACTAATGCGTATAAAATGCTTACAAGGGTAGGGTAAGTGCAATGAGGTGGGGGGGTGTGCAACCTGGCCTGGGTGCGGATATCAGCTGAAGTCAAGGAATGTTCCCTGGGGGGGGGGGCAAATGGAGTGGAATTTTAGGCGACAAATAGAAGGCACCCAGGCAAAGAAGGGGGTGGGCGTTCTTGGCCAAGGAGCAGCAGGTGCAAAGGTAAGGAGGTGAGAAAGAGCTTGGGGTGGGGGGGCTACGGGGGTCTGACCTCTGAGTGCTCCCTCCTCCCCATACCAGGAGGCAGTGGCAGACTGGGAACCCCTTTTCCTTTGCCAGATCACCTCCCCCTCCTCCAGGAAGCCTCCTTGACCCCCAAGCCGGATGTGTCCCCTCCTCTGAGCCCTGGAGCACTCGCCATGGGTGCCAGAGGAGGGGGGCGTTCTGCTACGTCCCCTCGACCTGGGCCCAGGCCTGTCTCATTTCCTTGACTGTCAGCTCCTGAGGGAAGGGGCTGCGTTTTGTCCCCCTGCCCCAAGCACGGGGTCTCACGTGCAGAGGCCTTCCCCAGCATCCACAGGATGAAGGCTGTCCTCCTCGGCCTGGCATTCCAGACCCCTCCTGACCCGCCCTTTGTCCGTCTCTGCTGCCACATCCCCTGTGTCCTCCAGCTCTAGCCACGCACAGTTCTTACGTCCCTTTTCCCTGGGAGGGCTGCCAGAGGTAGCAGATAAGAGGATAGGATGCTCAGTTAAATTTGAGTTTCAAGATGAATAATTTTTAGTGTAAGTATGCCCCATGCAATCTTTGATATATACTGATACTAAAAGTTACTTTAAAAAAATCAGCCCTGGCTGGTGTGGCTCAGTGGATTGAGCGTGGGCTGTGAACCAAAGGGTCACCGGTTCGATTCCCAGTCAGGGCTCATGCCTGGGTTGTGGGCCATGTTCCCCAGTGGGGGCCACGTGAGAGGCAACCACACACTGATGTTTCTCTCCCTCTCTTTCTCCCTCCCTTCCCCTCTCTCTAAAAATAAAAAAATAAAATCTTTTAAAAAATTCAAATGTAACCCTGATATATTTTATTTCACAGCCCTACCTTCCCTGGACGCTCCGAGCCTTTACAAGTGCTGCTGCCCCATCTGAAACACCCTTTCCTCCTCTGCCTGGCAGCTCCCTACTTGTTCTTCCGGACCCGGCACGAGGCCTGCCTCTGCTGGGGAGGCTTCCCAGCTACCCCAGCCAGAGTTGTGGGTTCATCCTCTCTCTCCTGCCTACTGTTCTGATATACATGCATGTCCTCTAAGGACTGTGGGTTCCCTGAGGGCAGGGACCTTATCTCATTCATCTCCGGGACCCCTAGGCCCTGCACACAGTAGGTCGTTGCTCATATAGGTGCTCACTTACTACTGACATAACGAAATGTTAGACTATTCACAATCTATGAACCCAGGATGCACTACCAGGCTTGGCCACTAAGTGCCGCCGTCTAACATGCGATCTGCTCCGGCTTGTGGAAGGGGTGGATTCTGCAGACTGGGTGGGTGCCCACTTAGGCTACAAGTTTGAAGTTCCTTCTCATGCAAGGGAGATGGGAAATAGCTGCCAGTGGCATAGGTGGCTCGGGGGAATGAAGGGCCAATCTGAGTGCATCCCTTCTCTAAGGCGGGGCACAGGACCCGGCAGGGGATCGGCAGTCATTTCAAAGGCCAGTTCTTCCACTTGCTTGCATTGTGACTTTGGGGGAGACCCTTCATTTCCTTGAGCCCTGTTTTCTATTCCAGAAAATGAAACCATAAATTCCAACCACCCAGGGTTGCTGTGAAAATAAAATTTGATCGGTTAGTCCCTGGCACGAAGGAGCTGATCAAGAGCTCCGACAGTTTCCTTCTCTCCCCATGCCCCCCTCCCACCAGGAGTATCCT
This sequence comes from Trachops cirrhosus, assembly GCA_028533065.1. Taxonomy (NCBI): domain Eukaryota; kingdom Metazoa; phylum Chordata; class Mammalia; order Chiroptera; family Phyllostomidae; genus Trachops; species Trachops cirrhosus. The sequence goes on along the minus strand of CM052542.1, from coordinate 12,475,863 downwards.
TATGTGAACAAGGAAGGAGGAAGCACCAAGGGGTTGGAGGAAGAACTTGAGCATGAAACCCACTGATCCGTAGTTTGAGTCCATACCCAGAGACTAACAGCCAACGAGATGGTGGTGCAATTGCTTAAGAACCACGAGCTTCGGTTTTCACATCTCTAAAATGGGATGACACCACTACACGCCACACAGAGTGGTTGTAGAGCTTCAGCGGGAGATAATGGGGAAAGCCTTTAGCATAGTCTCTAGCACCCAGAAGGACCTAATGAGTGCTGGCTATCCCCGTGGTTGCCGGTTGTCATCACCGACGCTCATCCCGTGGATGAATGAATGCACGAGTGAATGAATGAGTGAACAAGCCTCCCCACGCAGAGTCTGCTCCACGTACACTGGGAAACACCTAGAATGCAGCCTGGACTTTCATTCACCCCCTCCTGCCCCAGCCTTCGCTCCCTCTGCCGGGAATGTCCTTTCCCTTCACTTCTGCCAAGAAGAAATTTCTGTTGAATATATACATAAGTGGATGTGACCTAAAAGGGCCTGTCCGCCATAGGTGGCCTCACAAATGACTCTTTCTCTTGAGCTCTTGGGGAGCCAGAGGGAACATGGATCCGTGCTTTGGGGCAGCTGCCAAAGGAGGCCACCTCCTCCGGGATGCTGGAACCGGTGGAAAAGGCCAGCCCTGGGCTAGCCGACACCTTTTGTCAGCTGCCTCTAGAAGACTTCCAGCAAAGTGGTTGTCAGCTCCGGGCTCCAGGCGGGCTGGGAAATCCCAGTGAAGCTGGGGAGAGGCCAAATGGAGAGCCCTCTCCAAAAGAGACCTTTCTAAAGAAGGAAAGGAAGAGTAGGGAAGGAGGTAGGGGTGGGGCCCATGTGGGGCTGCATGGCCAGCATCTCACCTCCCTACCTGGGATGATCTAGAGAATTCATTAAAGAAATCAATTGTGGGCACCAGGAGGATTCTGAAGTGTTAGGTAAGAGCGGGCTGTGGACTTGTCAGAAACAAATCTCACCGTGTGCAGCCTGGCTGTCCCTCCCCGAAGGCGGGGCTGACCCTGGAAGGTAGAGAAGGTGGCTGGGATGTCAGGGCCTCCCTCACCTGAGGGGCCAGGGACAGGAGCTGCTCCTGGTTCTCCTCCCACCCCTTTGCCGGCATCTCCTTTGACACTTTGACCAACTGCTTTTGCTTCCTCTCCTTAAATCTTGCCATTCTCTTGTCCTTCCACGCTGTTCTTCCTCCGCACACTCTCCTGTCTGTTCTTGGCTACAGCTGCCCACTCCTGCCAAGCACCACACCCCCCCCTGCAAGTCACGATCCCGTATCTGCCCCAGGAAAAGCCTCACCATCTACCGGGAGTTGACCATCATCCTTCCCTGATCCTCTGAGTTTCAAAACAACTGTCTGGGTCTGTGGGTTTCGCACCATCTCTGCTGCCAACTCTCCAACTCCGTGCCGCCAGCATTGCCCACTTGGTGTCCCATGAGAGCCCTGTACAGGGTCCACCTGTGTTCCCAGGACCTCTTACAGTCTATTCTCCACAAAGCGAGCCACAGGGATCTTTAAAGTAATCTGAGTCAGGTCGCATGACCCAAAACCTTTGATGGCTTCATATGGTACTTTAAATTGAATCCAGCTCCAAAGGCCTGGAGGCCCACCACAATCGGCCCGGCCTCCCTCTCCAAATCCCACCCCTACCCATCTCCCCCTTGTTCACGTTGCTCCGGCCACACTTGCCTTCTCTGTTCCCCGAGTGCAGCCAGCTCATTCTTGCCCCAGGGCCTTTGCACATGCTGTTCGCGCCACTTGGAATGACCCCGCTCTCGTCACTTGTCTGCCTGGTGAACTCCTAGCATCTTTCAAGGCTCAGCTCAAACGTCACCTGAATGAAGACTTCCTCTCACCTATGCCAGGATTATGGGCTCCTCCTTAGTGCCCCCATGGAACCTTTGCTGGCCTTTCTGTGGCTTGTATCACATCTTATCTAATGGTTACTTGTATCTGAATATGACTTTTCCCCTGGACTGTGAAGAGAAGGCCTCCAGGCATATCTGGTTACTCCTGGTATTCCTGGCACCCAGTCAAAGGCAGTGAGCGACAGGGAATGTTGACCCAGCCAGTCTCTTTCTCCACCCAGGCCCTGGGAGGAGGGGCTGATAGAAGAAAGGCCACATCTCTCATAGCCATACCCCAGGCCTGTCATTCATTTACGCTGAGACTCCCTCATCAGAGCCTGGTCCTGTCCACCTCTTAAAGGTTATCCAGAAGCATCCCTAGGAGAACACTGGGAGGCAGGAGAGCCAAACTAAGAGTGAGAGCCCAGGTCCAAACCCCTGCTCTGCCACTGAGCAGGCGGGTGCTCTCCGGCAAGTCACACAGCTGCTCTGCGCCTCAGTTCCCCTTCCTGCCCAACGCGGTGAGTAGCGACGCGAACAGAATGAATGAGGTAACGGGAGTGATGTGCTCAGGGCAGAGCGAGCACTCGTGAAACGTGAGCAGGTGATAACTGTGGCTGCTGCAAGGCCCGCTGCTCCTCCACCTCTGGCGTGGGCCTGGGGATGCCCGGGCCGCGGCGGAAAGTAGGGCAGAGCTGCCTCCTGGTTCACACCTCCGTCAGCCTCCCCACTTCCGCCCGTCTCGGTAGGAAATGGGTCGTGGGCAGGACCTGTGCCGGGATTCCTCATTTCCGATCCTGTCTTTGGGGACAAACACTTTCGGTTTCATTTAATCATAAGGCTTCTTAATTAGTTTTTTTTTTCTTTTCGAGTTCTGAGTTGCTAAGTTCTCCCTGCCAGAGGAAGTGGACATGATTGCCCCACAGGGCCTGGGGCTTCCTGGGCCTGGCAGAGGCCAGTTCTGCTACCTTCGAGGCCCAGCTCCTTCAAGGCCCTCCAGGGCCCCGCAGGGGATGGAGCTGCATCCCTCACATCATCCATCCCCCGGGGACACAGCAGAGGACAGGCAAGGTCTCCACCCCCGAAGAACACGCACTGGAAGGGATTCATCACTTACTCATTCAACCAACATCTATCAAGTGTCTCCTTGGTGCCAGGCCCAGGGCGCTGGGGAGAATGTGGTGAAAGGGATAGATGTGGTCCCTGGCTTCCAGGAATGCATTGCCAAGAGGAGGGGAGCAGCAAGGAAACCATAATGAACCAGTTGCATGAGGCTGGAGAGGTATGTGATGAACCTCTGAGGCTCACCAGGGTTTGGGTGACCCAGCAGCTATAGAGGGGAAGGGCCTGGCTGGGCCTCAGGGAGGCAAAACTCTAGCAGGGCTGGCTGGAACTACCTTTACCTCATTTCCTCTTAGCCCTTAGGGAGAGCCTTTCCATCCATTTCCAGTTCCTGGTGGGCGTGGTCTCAATTAAAGCACTTCCTGTAGTCATTTACACCGTAGTCTGAAAGGGAGCCCAGTGAAACCTTTTCAGGGGGCTCCTGCAGCCTCTGTGGCTGTTTGATGCCTCAGGGAACAGGTAAGAAAGGTCACAAGTCAGAAGAGAGTTTTATGGGCCTCTGACGTCCTGCTGCTCTGTCCTGGCCCCCGTACTGTGCAGCGCTCACATCCAGGCGTGCTTAGCTCGCCGGGCCGCCCGTCGCGCAGCCCTTGCCCACTGTAACGCAGGCATCCTGCTGGGCACTACAGCTGCTTTTTCTCTTCGACCCGCACACCCCCCATGTAGGAGTGGTGGTCTCATTTGCCCTTGCCACAGGAGCAAACTGAGGCTCAGAGAGGAAAGATGCCTGCCCAAGGTCACACAGCTGGCTATGGATGGAGCTGGGATTTGAACCTACAGCTTCACACTTCCAGTCCAGTGCTCCTTCTACTACACCAGTGGCTTCCAACCTTGGGTCCCTGGCCCTTACAGCTTCCTGAAGGGAGTTGCAAAGGTCTGATTTAAAAGCTCAAAGAGAAACCACTCTCCATACAAAGGGCACTCAGGCAAATGAAAACAAGTGTTTTAGCTGGAATCAGGGCGACACAGGAGGAAGCTCCACTCTCTGTGCAGAAACTCTCTTGAGCAGTGCCAAATCTCTGCTTTGCAATGGGTGAATGACCCATTTCATGGGTGAAATGCACCCACGGGTGGGTGCACTACTGCTTAGTAGATGCAGCTTTTTGGAGATGCGCTTCTTTCAGAACCTGAGGACAGCTGAAGTCAAGATGCGGGGGTCTTGGTGGGGAAAGAGCTGTGAGCGCCGCATTTCACTGAGATGGCTGGCCTGATCCCCCTGTCCGGAAAAGCAAGGCTCAGAGAGGTCAAGGCACCCGCCTGAGGACTCACAGCCAGGGAGGAGTGAAGTCAGAATTAGGGGGCCTGACTCTGAGGCCAGTGCTCTTTCTGCTTCACGGGTGTGTCTCGTCTTTCAGGACAGTAGGTCCCCAGGCCCCGAGCGCTTCACCTGGGAGGCGACCTCAGGGAGGTGGGGGTGGGGAGGGTGCCAGGAGCTTAGGTACCTTCTCATAGTACTGCAGCTCATAGTCCAGGATGACGCCATTGGGCTGGTCGGGCTGGGACCACGACAGGGTGATGCTGTCCACAGTGCGGCTCACCTGGTGCATGATGGACACAGCCGACGGAGCTGGAAGAGAGGTCAGAGGTCAGGGTTTGGGGTGGGCATGCCGGGGTGCCCAGAGAGAGCTGTGGGACCAGACAGAGGAAACGCCTAGTTGAGGCCACACACCCTGAGGAGCTGACAGGGTGCAGATGGACCTGTGCGGGGCCCCAGGTGTCCCCACTGGGGGACTCGGCCAAGTGGATCCAGGCCCAAGAAGGGACACCGCTCCTCCCGTTGCCTCTTTCCCTTTTGATTTCTCCTCCCAACGATGAAGGAAAGCGGTAGACGGTATCCCCACAGATGATTGCCCTTTCCAAACTGAGGGGCACAAGCAGCTTTGTGAAAACCCGCATTGCTGGGCGGCACCCCCCGGAGGTTCTGACTCTGCAGGTCTGGGGTGGGGCCCAAGAGTCTGCAGTTCTAACAAGCTCCAGGAAGAGCAGATTCAGGGCTAGAGGAGGGAAGTGACTTGTCCAAGGTCACCTAGCAGGCAGAGATGGGGTGGGGACCAGAGCCCAGACCAGCTAGTCTAGTATATTTTCTACCCACTGCACTGCTTCTCACAGCCTGGCTTCTGCCCCTCTCACTGCTCAGCCTAACCCGTCCCTGGGGCCCTCAGGCTCAGGGAGTCTTGAAACAGAGGTACAAATAGTCCCAAGAGGTGCAGGGCCAAGGCAAATGAGCATTGGGCCCAACTTCCCGGATGAGGCGCTTGCCCTGTTCGGAGGCACCGGAGAGGCACAGAAGGATGACTTGCTTCCCCACTAAAACACAGGCTGTCATCAAGCTTGTCGTCTTGACAGTCCCTGTATGTCCAGTGACACCCAGCACAAAAAAAGAAAAACAAAAGCCCCACAGCTGACACCTAACACTTCCTTGTGCACTCTCTGCCAGGTCCTTTTCCCAATGCTTGATGTCAGTTAGTTCATTTAACCATTATGTCAGCCCCGAGAGGCTGTCATTATCATTATACCCATTTTATGGATGAGGAAAGGGAGACACTGAGGTGCGAAGTACTTTGCCCAAAGCCACCCAGTTAGCAGGCAATGGAGCTGGGGTGAGAATCCAGGCTCCCCTGGGTCCAACAGATCCTTTCCCTGCCTGTGGCTGGGGCTGATGCTCGCTGCCCAGGGCGGTCTGCGAAGCAGTGGACCCCCGAGGACTCTGAGGACACCCTGCTCCAGGTCCCATCCTGTTGCTGCAAGGCTAACCTCACCCGGCTCCTGTTGGCTCACCTCGCCCACCACCCACCCGGCCTGCCCGGCTCCAGCTCAGCTGTTTGTGGGGGCAGTCCCCCCACGGCCATGGAGGTCTGGGCCTGGAGGGCTTAGCTGGCAGACTTGGGTTACAGGCAGCTAGCCCGGCTCTGATCCCGTAAGCCCCGTGTCCCTGGGTGTGGCAAGGAGGCGGCATTGCTGGGAAGATGATCAAGGCTGGCCAAGGGGGCCCCGGCAGGGATGGTCTTTCTCCCGGAATCCAGGGGGATTAACAGCGGAGAAAAGGGAACAGCTGGATGTCCTCCCGTCCCTCCCGCCGCCCGCTGCCCACCCCGGGGTGTCAGGTTTCCCTGTAAGTCGGTCTTCGGGGAATTCTGGTATTTTCAATTACCAGCCGGGCATGCTGGCAGGGCGATGGGGTCAGTGATGTCCTATGACCCCTGCAAGGAGATGGAGCCCCAGGGAGCAAGCACAAAAGAGGCTTGTGGCCGAGAGGGGAAGGGGGAGGCCAGCCAGGCGGGGCCTGCTTGGCTGCAGCAGGTGGTCAGGGGCCCTGCGGCTTCCAGCGAACCCTGGGGGAGCATCCCGTCCCTTCATTAGCTGAGACTTCTGTGTGTGCCTCCATTTCCCCCTCAGGGCACGGAGGGGTGGACCAGGTGGTCTCTAGGGCCTTCTGGGGCCAGGATCCTTTGACAGGCAGGAAGTCTGGAGGCCTGTGACCCTGGCCTGCTCAGCTTTGCCTCCCCAGCCCTGAGCTCTGAGGAATGAAGGAGACCCCTACACTCAGCCTTTATTCTTTCTCCAGTCAGAGGACCCCATGAGCGTAGAGGGAGTGGGAAGTGGCCCGGCATTGGGCAGTCTGGGACCCCCGCCCCAGACTCTCAGATCCTGCAGCCTTTCTCATGTTTTCACTCCCACCAATAGCCCGCAGCGGCTTTCCACTGCCCCCGGATAAAACACGGATGCTCCACACGGCCCGCAAGGCCCACCTGCCTGGTGCCTGTCACCTCCTGCCGCTCACTCCCTCGCTCCCAAGCGTTGTCCACACTGGCTGCCTTTCTGTTCCCAGTCGTACCAAGGTCATTCCTTTCCCAGGGTCTTGGCCTCACGGTGTTTCTGCTTGGTATCCTCTTCCCCCAAATCTTCCACGGCCAGCTCCTCCTCTTCATTCAGGTCTCAGCTAAACTGCTGCCTCCTCAGAGAGGCCCTCCCTGACTTCCCCTCCACCTGACTTCCCCAATCGCTCACCATCTCACGCCCTCTTTCTTTTCTTTATAGCATTAACATTTCTGAGAGCAGGGGCCCAGTCTCTTTCATTCAATCCTTTCTTCCTAGTGCCTGGAACAGTGTGTGGCTCAGAGTAGGTACTTGGTTGATCTTTGCTGAAGGAAGGAAGGAAAAGCAGGCTCTCACCAATTTAGCCCCTTGAGGAACCTGGCTGAGTCCACTGACCTTGGGGCCAGACCCTGGAGCAATGGCTTTCAGGTAGCGGCCAGGGTAAGACGGCGTGGTTGGTATGACAGTCGCTAACAGTTCGCTCTCCCTCAGACCTCTGTGTCCACCTGTGACCTGAACTGCTGCCATGACAAGGGGCTTCTCGCGGAGCAGCCGGCCCGCAACACCACACCCCTTGTCCATCACGGTGCTCATGCCCTCCAGGGTCTGCGCAGGAACTCCTGACCCGAGACGGGACTCCGAGAGCTCCTGGCTGGTAGAGGACAGCAGGTCGCAGTGTCTGTCCCTTAAACCTGTAGCAATGCTGTTAACGCCAATGACCCGACTGCAGTTCTGGGTGACCCGATCATAATTCTTACAACAGAATTCGCACAGATAAAACTCTTCCAAAAATGGGCCCGGGTTTCTTTCTGGATTGGACCAACGTTCCTGGCGAGGTGTGGGGGGCGGGGCAAAGGAAAAGCTGAGGACAGGTGCTAGGGTGGCGCTTTTCTAGAAGAAAAGGTGTTCCGTGTCCTGGACAGCTGGAGACGCACGGAGCGCTAGCGCCCAGCTTGTGAGGCGCGCACCGCACGCGCTCCGCTGTAAAGGCTCCGAGAAGGCCTGCAGGGGGCGCCGGGTCCAACCTGGCAGTCTAAGTGCCATCTCGCTTCCGAGCCCTTTTCTCACGTCACAGTTACTCCTGTCATTTGGAGCCTATGATCTGTGGGACGAGTTTTGGGACACAAACAAACAAACAACAAACAAACAAAAACAACAACAACAAAGGGCCCAGGAGATGTTATATTTTTTTCTTGAACCTGAGAAAAGCGCCCGTCTAGGGCGGCGGTCGGCTTTTCCTCTGCTCATTCCTTCTTCCCTTCATTCGGCGTAGATTTACCGGCCGCCACGAGAACTGGTGGAAGAGGGGCTAAGCCCCTCCTTCTACAGATGAGGCCAGTGAGTCAGATCAAGTCTCTTGCCTGGAGTGCCTCAGCTCACAGGCGGCAGGGCTGGGGTGGGACCAGGCGGGGACCAGGCTACTTCGTCCCTCCCCCCGATTGCCAGGCCCTACCTGCAGGCGGGATTTGAGCAGGCCGAGGCCAGGCCCTGGGCTGGGTGCTGTGGGCACATCTCATCGCCCACTGGGCTGCTGAATGGCCTCGGTCCCACCGTGGCTGCTGCAGGAGCCCAGTCCTTCCTACCCAGCACCTGGATTAGCAAGATGGCAAGAGCCTGGGCCTCAAATCAGGGAGCCCAGACAACCTACCTCACCCCTTTGTGCCCCGGTTTCTCCTCTGCAGAGTGAGGACAATGGCAGGGGTGTTGGGAGGTTAAATGAAGACCTGAATATAAAGGACTGGACCCACAGTAAGGGGTCAGGGGACGTCAGCCACGAGTAGCTGTCTGGGCCACCAGACTCTCTAACAGCTGTGTGAGGAGCTGAATGCTCAGCAGAGGCTTGTGAAAGGGGGTGGTGATGGTGGCGCAGGGGAGAGGAGGCAGCGTTCAGGGCTCAGATCCCAGGTCTCTTAAGGACAGGCGACTGTTCGACCTCAGGCAAGTTACTTCTCTCTCTGAGCCCAAGTTCCTCGGCTTTGAAATGGGGTGTGGCAGACACCTACTCACCGCCTGCCAAATATCCTTTCTTTCTTTCTCAAATTAACCAAACTCTGGCTAGGCACCTTGTGCCCAAATAAAAGACTACACTTTCCCCAAAACTCTGGCAGCTAGAAGTGGTTGTATTACAAGCTAGAAGTGCTTGCCTATGATATAAGCAGAAGTGTGTGACTTTTAGAAGGCTCCTTCAAAGGGAGGAGTCTGACCCTTCTCACTCTCCTTCTTCCATCCTGATGCCTGGGATGTGGAAGTGATAGCTGGAGCTCTTGCAGCCATTTTGGCCCACAAAGATAAGAAAAGCTGTGTGCCAAGAAGCGTGGATCCCTGATGACTCCGTGGAGCTGTCCTAATTCCTATCCTGTGACGTCGTTTACATAAGAAAAACAAACCTCCAGTTTGTCTAAGCCACGAGGGTGGACTGGTGGTGGTAATCGCCTCCCTATATCTACACCCTTTGCTCCCTGTGTAACTTGTATAGTCCCTGCTGCCTCTGACTCTGGGCTTGGCCATGTGACTTGCTTTGGCCAATGGGATATAAGCAAATATTCTATAAGCAGAGGCTTATGAAACCCCTTGGCATGATCTGCCCACTTTCTCGGTTCTCTGTGATTGCCCAAGGAAGCACACGCCCAGGCTGACCTGCTGGAGGCCGAGACACATGGGGCAGAGTTGTTGTTCCAGTTGCCCCAGCCAGGGCCACTCCTAACCAGCTGACAGCAGTCAACCCCAAACATGCAATGAAGCCCTAACAGAATGCAAACGTGTGAATGCTCCCCGCCAGGACCCATCCAGCCCACCCGGAGACTCTTGAGCTAAATAAGTGCTTCTTGTTTTTACACCATTGGTTTTATGGTTGTTTGTTAAACAGCATTACTGTGGCAGCGGTTATCTGTTATTTTTCTTCCTGTTACATGCAGCCAAACTCAGTCTTAACTGACACTCTGGGTTGGCAATCCCTCCCTGCAGAATGCTTGGGAGGATCAAAGAGGACGATGCCTTCAGAGGGCTTGGCCCAGGGAGGGAAGTGCCCTCTCCCTCTCTCTTCCTTTCCCCAGGCATGGGCCTCACCAGGCTCCGTTCTCTCTGATCCCTGGCACCCCCAGGGAGAGAGGTAAGTGAGTACATGCTCACGCCAGTTCCAGAGACCCAGCCACGGTGTGCCCGCCCCCCGGGAGGGCGGGAGGATCAGAGGAGAACACGGTGGCAGACGGGGCTTTGCAAAGTTGAAAGCCTTTCGACGAGAAAGTCACGTGGAGTGGTGTTACCTGGCCAGGCTGCTGGAAACCGGCTCTGCGAAGGAGCTGCTGTGTGATCTTGAGCAGCCACTTAGGAACCTCTCTGGGCGTCCGCTTTCCCCTCTACAAAAGGAGTGTTTACACTGGCTGAACTGCAAGGCCCCTGCCAGTGCTGATGGGATAGACAGAATAATGGCCCCCGAAGACGCCCACATCCTACTCCTGGGATCTGTGGATATGTTTACCTTACTTGGCAAAAGGGACTTCGCAGATGTGATTAAGGTGACGGCTCTCGAGATGGAAGATTATCCTGGATTACCCAGGTAGACCCAGTCTAATCGCTTGAGCCTTTAAAAGAGGGGAAACTTTCCCAGCAAAGGGTCAGAGAGCAGAGAGCTGGAGTGTGAGGAGCACTCGATGCCCCTTTGCTGCTTTTGAGAGGCAGGGGGCCATGGGCAAGGCCCACAGAGAGGTCAGCTTTCCGCCGCCAGCCAGCCAGGGAACGGAGCCCCCCTCCTGCCACCACGTGGCACTGAATTCTGCCACCACCCGAACAAGCCAGGAAACGAGTCATCCCACGGAGCCTCGGAAAGGAACGCGGCCTGCCTCCACCTTGCTCTTAGCCCGATGAGATCTGGCCTGGACTCCGGGCCTATGGAACTCTAAGGTGACAACTGTGTGTCATTCCAAGTTGCTAAGTTTGCAGGATTTTGGTATAGCAGCAACAAAAAACTAACGCACCATCTGATTTCGTTTTAAGCCTAGCTGTCACGTAACTGTTCACCCACCAGTCCTAGGTGCTACATGGCATCCTCACTAATCCGGAAACCATCTGGCAAAGCTGGCATGAAAGAGACGTGCCCATTTTGAAGGTGATGAGGACACTGAGGCTCAGAGAAGTGAGGTCTCCCGGTAGAGCCTGGCCACACAGCTTGGAAAGGGTCGTGCTGGTCGAGGGCCGAGTTTGCCAAGCCCAGCACTGATGCCTCTTCTCCCATGTGACCCACTGGCACCTGACATCAGGGGAGTTTCCTAACTGGTCAACGTACTTGCTCAGTACAAGTGGCCCCGAAGGCTGCATTCACCCCGCCAGGCTGTGGTGGGGACGGGCCCATCCGCACAGCCCGCCTGACCTCCGCAGAGGGCCTGCGACGGCCAGTACTGAGCCCTGAATATGCAGTGACATAATTATTTAGGCTCTGCTGCTGACTGCCTGGCGACCACAGGCAAGTCCCCGAACTCTCCATGCCTTGCTTCCCTTACCTAAAAGACAGGATAATAATAGGACCTTCCTCATAGTGTTGTGAAGATTCATCACTGAGGACTTGGAACGGTGTCTGGCACAGAGTGAGCCCTTGGTAAACGTGAGCTATTATTAAGATGAGAGCGACTGCAGAATGATCTCTGCTTTTTGAGAGCCTGCCTGTACCCAGCAGCCTATGAGGCACCTTGAGAACGGGAGCTCAAAGCCTCGCAGCAGTCCTGCGAGGCGGGGTGACGAAACCCACGAGGAAGATGCAGGCTAAGTAACTCGTCCACAGCTACGTGCTGGTGGGCAGCCAGGCTTGATTCAAAGCCAGACTGGCTGGCGAGGCGCCAAAGCCCAGACTCTCCCTGCCCCTTCCCACCCGCTCTGGAACCCGGGCAGAGGTGTGGCTGCTCAGAGCTTGCTGAGGGGAAAATCGTGTCCCATGCCGCCCTGGAGGGCAGCCAAGGACAGGATGCGGCCCTGAGGACGAGCCCCACATGACTGACACGGTGCACGCAGCCAGGTCTGCACGGCTGTCTCTGCTTTCTCATTCGGCTCTCAGCTTACACGCAGCCTCCTCCTCGGAGAGTCTCCCCCGACACCTGCCCTGAGGCTCGGCCTCCCCTCCTTTCTGGGCTTATCTGTGTGTGCGGAGGGCCACGGACCCCGGACAGCCAGGCTGTCTGCTGAATTCCGGGGTCCGCTCCTTCCCAGCTGCACGAGCCTGGGAGTCTGTTTGACCTCTCCGAAGGCCTGGGACACACAGCCCAGCCTCCTTGCTCGGGGGTCCCTCAGAAGATTCGTGCATACGGGGCAGAACAGCGCTCTGGAACGGCAGGGTATGGTTCAAAGACGGTAGGACGGCTTCATGAAGTCAGGAGACAGCTCTGACTTCAATCCCAGCTCTGACAGCTCTGGGATTGCAAGGCCCAGTCATTTGCCCCAAAGAAATACTTTTTCCTTTTAAGGCAACGAGCTAGATATTTATATACTGAATTTTGGGGTCTGATTAAAGCCTACCACTGAATGCATCTGTCTGGAAATCAAGTCCCCAGTCTTGCCTTCCAGCCTGGCCATACTCCTCCACACCCCACCTCACCCCACGCTTCTCGGAGCCCTGCTGCCAATGGCCCCTGAGCACTCGCTGTGGCGCGCCCCTGTCTGGGTGCCGGGAAAACCACGGCGAGGAAAAGCAGACCCACCGTGACCACCGAGTGGCAAGGTGGGGGGAGACAGACAGGAAGGAGATGATCTAAAGGCAAAAGGCAAACACTCAGCCCCAGGAACTCGAGGACCCTGGTGCTGGGGCATGTGATCAAGTCAGGGAGGTCGATGAAGATGCATGAAGGTCTGAAGGAAGGTTCGGGGTGAAGGAGGGGAGCATTCCAGGTGGAGGGTACGGCACATGCAAAGACCCTGTGGCACAGGAGTCTGATGCTTAGGAGGCGCATAAAGAAAAAAAATACTAAAAAAAGGAGAACTGTCCCTCTGGCTTGCCTCCTAGACTTCCCTTTCCCGGGACACCTCCCTCCCTGTGTGGTCAGAAGCCTCTTCCTTCTTCAAAATCAAGCTCAGATGCCTCCTCTTCCCAGAAGTCTTCCATGGCGTGCCTTTCTCCCATTCCCCAGGAAGAAGGGATTTCTGCTGCCTGCGACCTCCGGCACCTCCCTGACCCCTCTCTGACCCCTGCCTGGGCTCTCACTCATGCCGTCTTGCATGTAGACTGTCCATGGCTCATCTTCCCAACAAGGACACAAATCTGCAAGGACAGGAACCGTGTCCTCTCCAGTGTAGACTTGGAGTCCCATCATCCTGGGTTTAAATTCTCATCGAGGCCACTCAGTGGTGGGACTGAGCATAAAGGACTCTACTTCTCCGGGCTTCCATGTCCCCACCTGGCAAAGGGGGATCGTGCGGCGAGGGCGTGGTGTGGCTGCACAGGCCCCAGCCGGGCCCTGGGCATCCATGGGACTGGGGCTGTCCAGGGGCGTGAAGGGCTCCCAGGGGCTTAGACTCCCTTAGCCCTGGGTTTCCCAAGTTTGTCTGATGGTAAGAACCCCTTGAGCCACTTGATAAAAATGCAGATTCTCAGCTTACTGCTGGGGTTCTGATTCGGCAGGTCTGGGGCAGAGTCCAGAACCTATATTCTGAAAAGCTCTCCCATAGTTCCGATGCACAGTCTGGTGGGGAAAGCGAGGCCCCGGGGGAGGAAGTGATTTCCACGAGTGTGATAGGTCGCATCGGTTATCTGTTCTCCCTCTCTGTGCCGGGGTTATGCGCCCACACCCTTTGCTGAATAACTCTGTGGGGCCCATTCACTGTGGGCGAGACAGGAGTTTGTGTGGCATGGCCCGGCCCGGCCAGGTGTGTTCCCGCCATGCACCACGAGAGCAGTACACCTGGGTGTCTGCAGGCCCGACGAGAAGGAGGAGACACAGGGAACGGACGGAATCCAGTCCACGTCCTGGAGTCCTGCCCAGCACAGCCTGTGAGGATTAGCTAAACCCTAGCTGACCGCATGCAGACGTGTGAGTGGAAAAAAAACAAATGTGTACTGTTGTAAACCACTGAGTTTTGGGGCGGTTTTGTTATGCAGCGTTATGACAGCAATAACTGACTAGTACACTAAGGTCACCCAGCAAATGAATGGCAAAGCTGGGGTTCAGACTCGGGTCCTGTTCCTAACCCAGGGCTTGCTCCTCACAGCCTCTGTCCCTCAGTCCTGAGGGCTCCCCCGGTACCTCCTCTCTGAAAGCCCCTCACTTCCACTCAGCACCGTTGCTATTCGCCGGGAGCCTCCGGCTCCAGACGAGGGGGCTCCACGCCACAGCCCAGACTCCATCCTCGCTGCTACTATGCTGAGGCTTCTGGAGCAGGCAGTCCCACCCCAGGGCTCCCACATGGATGCTGGGAGGGAGGGCCCTCCCACCCCCAGCCAGGGAAGGAAATTCAAGGGCTCTGGGGAGCTCTAGCTTCTCCCCGTTGAAAAGAGTTCCCACCCCTCCGCTCCCCTGGGAGCCTGGCTCCCTTGCCTCAGGGCCTTGTCAAGCTGGAGAGGCGCACAGCTGCGGCGTCACAGTCTGTTCCGCGCCTCTGCCGGCAGCTGCTGTCTTCGGAGGTTCCTCGCATGGCCCACCTTGAGGCGGCTCCATCCGCACCCCAGGCTGAGGGGGACTTGAGCGCATCCACGGCATCTTCGAGAACTGCAGGCGCACGCTCAGACACTTGCCCTCTCGGCCACGGCAATGCCACAGACACAAACAAAACCACACTCCTCTCCAGACACAAACGCACTGACAGGCAGACCACAGGCAGACACACAACTGCATGCTCACGGATGCACGTGTTGGTAAGAGGCACACGCCAAGGTCACGTGCAGTCACAAACACACAGTCACCCAAACAACAGGCAGACCCACACGCTGCCCAAACACACTCGCTCACACGCACAGTCAGACCCACAGCCACACCCGAGGTTCCCTGGGCACACCCCGGGTTTAGCCCGAGCACTGGAGTCTGTTAGACCTGGTGAGTCCCTCCCTGCCTCTCGTCCTGCCTGCTCTGTGACTGCACCTTCCTGAGCACCATCTGTAAAATGGGGACACTGATGCCTCCTACTCAAGGAGGCCGGGGGATGCAGTGAGGTCAAGTGTGGAAAGCCCTCCTCAGCCAGGCCCCCCTGGCTGCCCCCTCCCCTTCTGTGCCCTGCGCACACCCTCCCTGCCTCCTGAACTCCATTTCTTTCTATCACTCCCTTCAGATTTCTGCTGGGCCTTTACACTTGCCTCCTATACCGGCCTTCCTGGACCTGTGTGGGCTGAATAGCCCATCCCCCGCTCTCCTGGAGCCTGGCCTCCCTCGCTCCTCCTGGGACAGGGCCCAGGTCACACTCGCAGCGGGGGCTGGGCAAGGCTTGTGGCATGAATAACTGAGGGGCATATTCACAGGGCCAACCAGAAAGTTTTCTACCACGGGTACCGTACAGTCCTTCAAAATCTCCCGTGGCCGTTGGTTGGGGAATGGGGCTGCAATCATCTCCTGGACCTGGCCACATGGAGGTCTCAGGTGACCCTGAGGACAATGGTCTTGGAGGAGAGATGGGGCCGGACACCTAAGTGGAATGGACTGAAGAGGCACTGGGGGGAGGAGGTGAAACTCCTGGTTTGGCAGTTTTTGTTGCTGTGAAGGAAAGCAGGGGGACGGTGGAGGGCGGCGTGGGGTCACAGGAAGGGCGACTAAAGGTGAGCGTGGGGAGAGGAGCTTCGGTGCAGTCAGACTGGAGTGGGCTGGAAGTTCAAAGAAAGCACCTGTGGGAACCGCTGGGTGTCCACTGGAGTCTGCCTGCCCACCTTCCACGGGGACGGATTTAAGCCAGGCTGGGAGAGATTACGCTTCCCAGCCTCCTTTGCGGTTGGGTGATGCTGCAGCACCTCGTTCCTTCTGGGGGAAGGTGCCCAGAAGTGACCTCGGCCTTCCTCGATTAAAACATTGTCCCTGCCTGGGGTCCTCTCTCTCCCGCCCTTCCTGCGGGCCAGGGCACAGACACGCCCGCCACCGGCTCTGACCACATTGGGCGCTGAGACAACAAGGCGGAAGGAGCCCACCTGGGGGGTGGGTCAGGGCGACCCTGCCGACCTGGACGGCGCACCCCTGGACCCCTGCCTGAGGGAGGAATGCATTTCCGTGTTCTTGAAGCCCCCCAGCACTGGGCCCTTTTGTTACAGCAGCTTCACTTTCACCTTCGATAACACCCGTTCAACAAGTGACAGCGATTACCGTAAACACCGCCACAATGTAACACTCTCCCAGGTGGCTGGATCGCACACACAGCCTTTGAAGAGAGGAAACCACAGATGTGAGGGCGTCTTTAACGAGGGCTGGCAGGATACCCATTTGGCACGGCGCGGCGCGGCCCCGGAGCCTGCCTCGGAAGTGCTTACCGGCCTGGTTGGTGGTGATGTTCACGGAGGCGAACTGCGGCGAGAAGGGGCTCTGGTCGGTGACGCCGTTCACGGCCTGGATCTCGAAGGTGTACTGGGTGTGGGCCAGCAGGTCGCTGATGTAGATGCGGGGCTCCGTCAGGCCCAGCTGGCGGGGCGCGTACTGCACGTTGTCCCCGCAGCGGGTGCAGGCGCCCCGGCCCGAGCCGCAGCTCTTACAGATGATGTTGTAGACCAGGTCCTCGCGGCCTCCCGAGTCGCGGGGCGGGGTCCACTCCAGCATGAGTGAGGTCTCGTTGACGCTGGAGATCACGGCTTGGGGTGCAGAGGGGATGGCTGGGGAGGGGGAGGGGTGTCGATCAGCGGGGGCTGTGGGGCTGTTTCTGCCCTGGTTCCAGCCATGCCTCCCAAAAGGCTTCCCCCACATACTTCCTCCTCTCCACCCACCAGAGAGATGTTTCCAGAAGATAACTCTCATCCTGCCGCACATCTGCTGAAACCTTTCTCCCTGGATGCCAACCTCCTTGGTGTTTGGAACTAGGGACAGTCTCTTTGTGTTGGGGGTCATACCCGCCCAATAGCTATTTCCCCTCCTTCCTTCGAGCAGAACCCAATTTTATTCAGGTGGCAATATGTCCAACTAAAGAGACTCTATTTCCTAGCCTCCTGTGATGAAGTGCTGACTACTGATTATAGCGGAAGTTATAGGTTAGGACTTTTTCTTAAAAGGAGACAGCTGCGGGACATCCCTTTATCCCTCTCCTTCTTTCTGCTGCTTAGAACATGTGTGATGGCTGGCGCTTCAGCAGCGACGCTGGGCTATGAAGTGACCTGACAGATGGAAACCATGCACCACGACGGCAGAGCAGAGGGGAGCAGCCAGGTCCCAGAGAACTCCACGGACTCACCACACCACCCCAGGCCTGCCGATCTTTGGGCTTCTAGTCCCTAGAGCCTAAGTCCCTGCGGCGCGTGCCACTGGGGTCAGCTCTCTGCTACCTGCAGCTGGATGCCACTGCTGTGTGACACGAGACACTGCCCTCGCAGTCACCCTTTCCTAGAGAACCTCGGCCTGGGACTCAGGCAGCCGCTGCCAGGTCAGGACCCTGGGCAGCCTCTTCTGCCACAGACACCACCCGCGTTGGTTCTTCCCCTGCCAATCCTGCCATTCTCCGTCCCTTTGTGGATCCAGACCTTGACCTCACCCTCCATCCATGCGACTCAGCAGAAGGAGGTAAAGAGCCAGATGCCTGCTCCGTGGTACCTGTGCGCTGGCCGCATGGCCACCCCAGGGACACCCCAGGATGGTCCTTCGGCCACCAGTGCTTCATTCCCCTCCCCCAGGTACCAGCCGCTCCTTGCGCAGGAAGGGCTGGCTATAGCCGGACAGCAGCCCAGCCCTCGCTCTGGGCGTTCCTGCAGGGGACTGTGGACTCAGACACCCCCTCAGGGGCCCCGGACGTACTTGTGCAGGGCATGTCCAGCGGGTCCAGGTCTGCTCGGTAGTAGCCACTGCGGCAGACGCAGTTGGTGGCCCCTTCTGAAGTGGTCCGGCTGTTGATGGGGCAGTGGGTGCAGGCCTCGTCCCCTTGGTTAGCCTTGAAGGTTCCAGATGGGCAAGCTAGGAGAGAAGGCAAAGGATGCCACTGAGAACCCAGGGAGCACAGAGAGGACCACAAAGCGTCACGGGGGGCCCCGTAGCCTCGTGGAAGGCCACGCCGTATCACGGAGGGGCCGCCCAGCGTCCCTGCTGAGAAGTACCCACTCCTGAAGTTCTTGGGGAGTCTCCGCTCTCCAATGTGGTAGTCCTAGCTGTCCCCAGAAAGTTCCAGGCTACCTGCTTTCTTGTCTCTACAGCGGTCTGTGCACTCAGCGGGGGCCCCTGGCAGGCCTTCCTTACCTGCTCCGGGCTGGCTGTGCCGCAGCTGCTAGGACCAATGCTGACTTAGTCTGAAGGCGCTGAAGAGGCAGTGCCCATGGCCCAGGCTCGCTTACCAATGGCTGGCTGGGCCCTGATTCCTGGAACTAGGGTGCTGGGTTCCAGATGATTGAGATGATGACATTACCGTAGAAAAGTCCTAGCCCAGTGCAGGGCGTGCAGAGAGGCGATGTGGTAGAGCAGGCGAGAACACTGCCCTTGGAAGCAGACAGACCTGGGTTTGAGTCCCAGCTTGGCTTTGTGCTAGTTGTGTGGCCCTAGACAAGTGGCTTAACCATACTGAGACCATTTCCTTATTTGTAAAATTATGATTCTAAAGCCCACTTCCACAGGCCCCGGTGAGCATTTGGCATAAGTGTGTAAAGCACATGACATGGCGCTTTGCACAATATGGGTGCCCAGTGAATAGTAGCTGTTATAATAGTAGGTGTTTGATCAATTTGTTAAAATAAAGGGGTGTGCAGTGCTAGGGACAGCCAGACGAGGGCAGTGTTTGCACTTGGCGGGCATTCAGCCATCTGGGATTGCACAGGGTCTTTGGCCTTCTTTCCTCCTCTGGGGGATGCTCAGGACTTGGGTCCAGGCCCTGCAGCAGCTCAGGGCTTAGGTTCTCCAGCAGGTGACTACTCCTGTGTGGGCCTGTGTGCCAATCCACCCTATGCTCCCCCTGGGCCCAGGCTGGGAATCAGGAGGCCTGGGCTCCAGGCCCTGCCCCTTTCCTGGCCTGCTTCTTCTTCCGAGTACCTGAGTTCCTAATCCCAGCTCTGCTGTGGTGCCTTGGGGGAGATCATGCCAGGTGCACGTGGGAAGGTGGACAAGGGAAGAGCGTCACAAGGGGCAAGTTCCTCTTTGGGATGAAGGGCGGCTCAACTGCCCCAGCCAGGGGCTCTCACCTGGATCGCATTCCTGCTAGGGCGCTGTGTGGCCTCCGGTAAGCCCCTCCACCTCTCCGGGTGTCACTTTCCAGCCCCAGTCTTGGCCAATCACCTCTCCCCAACCCCTCAACCAGCTCCGCCTCAGAGACCCTGTTCTCCTTGGCGCCAACACGTCTTTGAGTTCAGAGGGCTTTACTGCCCCCGCCATAATTACTCATCCAGTGGTCCCTGGCCATCCTCTCGGCTCCCTGAGGATGGGGTCCACAGCTCCCTCCCCGGTGCCTGGCTCAGAACCTGGCCCTCAGCAGACAGTCCGTGTAAACACGTCTAGAGTCTGCCTGCTAAAGCAGAAAGAGCTTGGGCTTTGGAGACCGTGCAGGGAAGAGTGGTTAGCCCACAGGCTGCCTGGAAAATGCAGCGCCACCCGGGTCGACAGGGTGGCCTTGGGGAAGCCACTTAAGCTGTTCCCTCATCTATAAAACGGGGACAATAATCTCTACCTCCTGAGTCACGGTGAGGATGACATTTGGCTAATTTAGGGAAAAATGCCTAGAACAATTCCTGGCATTATCAAACTATCGGGTTCAACTACCGAATCCACTGCTGGGTGTCCAGCACCTTTCTCACTGGTAACAGCATCTGCCCCTCAAAGTGGCCGCGAGAGTCGCAGCGGATGAGCAGCCCTGGCCTGGGGCTGGGAACGGTTAGGGGTTGCAGGTACAGCCGCAGGGCCTGTCGCTAGAACACCGCACCCCCGCCCCCGGGGCCCTACGTTGCCTGCCTTCGGAGGAAGCTTCCAGAAAGTGGAAACCGTCCCAATCAACAACCACCTGCTGGTGCCACGCTGAGCAGGCCAGAGCGACGCCGGCAAGGACGGCGATGAACTGTCGTCCGGGGAGCTGCCGGACATCCCCGCACAGACGGGGAGACGGCGCTCTGGAGCGCACGCAGGAAACCGCCGACGCTTCTCGAGCACTTAGGAAAAGCCGGCGCTGCTCTGAGGGCTTAACTGGTAATAACTCACCCAAGCCTCCCCAGGCCGGTGATGGGTGTGATGTTATCGCCCCCGTTTTCAGATGGGGGAGTGAAAGCGCCGAGGTGAAGCGGCTTTCCAAGGATGTGGGCTTGGCGGTGGCAGAGCCGGGATTGGATCCCAGGTGGTCCGACTCCAGGGCCCACTTCCCTAACCTCCGCACAACACCACCTTTATTTTCGTTGTGTCAACGGCCCACGAGTGCTGACCGGGGATCGGCAGCTTCTGCTCTGGGCGCCTGTCCAGGGCTCGCTCCACTTTGCCGCGCTGGCTCGGGGGCCCCTGGGCCTCTCGCCCTCCCTCCCTCTCGCCTTCCTCCGAGGCACCAGCCTCTCCCTGCTGGCTGGATAAGGAGGAGGCCCCAGTTCTAGCTGAGCAGTTGACCTCTCCGAGCCTCAGTTTTCTCTGCTGTACAATGGGGCGCAGAGCTCCGGTGAGGGTCTAGGACCCTCACGATAGATGTCGAAGGGTTTTGGCTCCAAGGCCAAGATCCTCCTGGCTCCCCCTCAGGTGAGAGCCTGCCCAGCTTAGCACGCCTCTTCCATCTGCTGGCGGTTCCCGGGCCCGGCTGGTGGGTGGCTGCCCACTCCCCCTCCACACCATGCCAGCCCCTCCATCTGGACCGCTTTCCCGGCTGTCCTCCTCCATCACTGTGTCCCGGCCCCCTCCGAGACTCCCTAGGCTGCCTCCTCCAGCAGCCTTCCCTCCGTGGGGGTACTGCCCTGCCGCCCCTTGGCCCTCCCCTGGGCTGCTGTGGTTTCTCTATCTACTGGCACTGTGCTTCGTAAACCCCTTTCTCCTGTCGTCCCTCCCCCTCCCTCCTGCAGCTAAGCAATCACTGCGTCTTCCTCCTCAGCAGTGCCCTGCCCTGGCTCTTCTTTGCCGCCCTCCCACCCACTCCTTAGCTTCTCCTGGCCATCTGGCCTCGCCCGCACCCCCACCCCCAGCCGGCTTTCCAAGGTGCAAACCTTTCTGTGTCGTGTTAAAAATTCACAGTGGCTTACAAATGGAATATTATTTGGCCGTAAAAAGGAACGGGGGGCTGGTCCATGCTACGGCTTGACAAACTGGAAAACAGTGTGCTTTGTGAAAGCAGCCAGTCGCAAAAGGCCACACCTGGACTTGCATGCAAACGTCCAGAACAGGCACATCCACGGAGAGAGGAAGCAGATCGGTGGTGGCCAGGGGCGCGGGAGAGCAGGGAACGGGCAGTGACGCGGGGCTTCCTTTTGAGGGGCTGAGAATGTTCTCAAGTCGACCGGGGCGATGGCTGCACAATTATGAATACACCAGAAATCCCTGAACTGTACAATGTCAATGAGGGAATTGTATGGCATGTGAGTTATATCACAGCAAAACTGCTATTTGAAAAAAAATGCACAATAGCCCCCCGAACTCCTCAAGCCCCCCCAGGACCCCGGGACTGGCACAGGCCCATGTCAGCCTCGTGCGGGATGGTGCACACCGTCACCGGCACACGGTGCCCGCCCCCAGGCCCCTCCACACCTCTGGCCTTTGTCGGGGCTGCTCTCGTTGCCTGGAACGCCTCCCTGTGTCGGAAGGCGGGCTGAGACTCAGCACGGTGTCGCCTCTTCTGGGAAGTCTGCCCCAAGACCCCATGCAGGGTCGAGGTGACCACTCAATTACCTACTTATGAACCTATGACTGCCTGGCTGGACAGGAACCTTCCAGTACGATGCCGGGCACTCAGTGGGTGGTGGGTGGATGCAGTGAGGAGCTGGAAAAGCATCCAGTTCAGCCACCTTATTTGACCTCGGAGGAAACTGGGTCCCAGAGGGGGCAGACACACACACAGCTCTTTCCTGGTCTCAGCTCCCATCGGCCACTTCCTCTCCCACAGAGAGAGGTCTGGGGCAGCCGCCGTCCTCAGAGCCCAGTGGCCTAGGGCCACGCTGCTCCCAGCTTCCCAGCTGGCAGGGCGCCTGCCCTGCCAACGTGTGAGTTTCGTGCAGAAGTGGGACGAGAACCACGAGACCTGCAGACACAGCGCTGGGCGGCTGCACCTCTGCCAGCTGTGTGGGCTCAGGCAGGCCCCTGCCGCCTCTGAGACTCAGTGTCCTGCAGGAAGAGGGCGGATGGCACCTGGACGGTAGAGACGCAGCGAGGCCTCCGGTGGGTCTGGCCCTCAGCGGTCTGTCCAGAACGAGTCAGCCCCACCGCACCCGCTTCAGCTCGGCAGCGGCATCAATCCACCCACCTCGCCCGGGCCCACAGGACCCGCCAGGCTGGCTCTGCTGACTTCCTGTCACTTCCCGCCACCCCTCTCACTCGCCGCGCTCCAGCCCACTGGTCATCGAGAGTGTCCACACCCTGGGCCTCTGCTCACGCTGTGCCCTCTGCCGGGACCGCCGCGCCTGCTCCTCCCACGGCTGGTCCTTTCCACCCTCCAGGACCCAGCTAAACGTCACCTCCGGGGAGGCCCTCCCTGGCCACCCGGACTAACGCGATTCTCTCACTACCCCGTCTGTCTTTGTTGCCTTCATTGTCCCTCGTCACAGTGTCTGTAATGGGGGGTGACCGTTGAGCAACATGGGTTTGAACTGCGCAGGTCCACTTACATGTGAGCTTGTGTTTCGATACATATGGGAGGCCCTTCGTATCCGTGGGTTTCGTTCAGATCTGTGAACTCAACCAGCCATGGATTCAGAGCAGTTTTTCACATGCTCAACGTGATCAAAAATACTGTTTTCCATCCAACGTTGGTCGAATGCACAGATTTGAAGGGCTGACTGTCGGGTCAAAAGGCACAGGCAGAGTACCCACTGCGTGATGGGCGGGTGCCCGATCCTGCATTGTTCAAGGTCCACTGTGTACCAGAGACCAGCCTGGAAACGTGCGTGCTGTCTTTCCCCTGCACTGAAAGGTCTGGAGAGTGGCCGAGAAACCGGGTTCGCCTGGCCTCGTTGCGTCCCTGGCTCGTGACAGAATGGTGGGAACACAGTAGGTGCTCAGTATTTGTTGAATAAACAAATGCGCCCCTTACGGGGGGTTGTGAGTATCAGATGAGAAAGTGGGTGCGGGGGTGCTCAGTCGAGTGAATGCCAGGTTTGGGGCCACCATTATCGTCTGGACTTCGTCCGGCCCCATGGACGCTCAGACCCCCTCTCCCCACGTCCCATTAGCTCTCCCCACCGATCTTCCCAGGGGCCAGGGGCCTGCCCACCGGGGCGACCTGCTCATCCTGGTTTTCAAACTGTAAGCCTCGTATCCTGGAAACGCCCGAGTGTCAGGCAGCCGCCCTGTATGCGTCTCCAGCCCCATCTGTTCCCTCTCTCATCTGCCTGCAGTTCCCTAGGTGCCCTGCCTGCACACGCACTGGTCCCTTTGCCTGAATGCCCTTCTGCCTGCTCGCCTGTCCCCTGGGTCTGACACGGGCACCTCTGGGCGGCCTGCCCCCCACTCTCTGCAGCACACAACCCGGACCTCTGCCGCAGCACCCCAGACGCGTGCTCCGTAGCCAGGGGTGTGCTGGCAAATGGCCGACCGGGGGCATGGGGTGGGGGAGCCCTGATTTGTTGCGTCTGCTGATTTCTGGAGTGTAGATGCCCCCGACTACCAACCTGAGACAACGGAGTTGGGAAGAAACGCCCTCCGTTGGCTCTTGTAGGCCAAGCAGGCCCACACCGGCTCCAGCCCGCCCCTGGACCTGACCTGGGTGACTTCTCTGAGTTCTGCCCACTGGTCGGTGAGCCCCGACTGGGGCGGGGGCTGGGTCTTTAATCTCCACGTGCCTGTCACCGAATCCAGGATCTGGCATGGAGCAGGCGCTCGGTTAATTCACAGTGTCCGGAGCGAAGGCCGGTCTGTCTCCCCAGCTGGCCAGCGAGCAACCTGAGGCCGGGGCTGTGGGTTTGATAGGTTCACGTACACAACACGCTTGGTACACCTAGCTAGTGCTCTATAAATATTAGCTGTGATGACTCACCCAGCATGCAAGGGCAATAATAATTCCCATTTATCACGTGCTTTCCAGGTGCTGGGCCCAGTACAGTTGATTTACATAGATTTTCTCACTAAATTCACATGACCGTCCACTGAAGTAACATTATCACCCCCCTGCCCCATTTTACAGATGAGGAAACTGAGGCTCAGAGGGGGTGAGGGACCACGCCAAGGTCACATAGCTTCTAAAATGGCAGAGCTAAAGTTCAACCGCAAGTCATTGCTGTTCCAAAGACCCCGTGCCCAGGTGCTGCCAGACACAGAAATTACCGAGTGGCTGAATGTCAGGGCTGGAGGCCACGTTGTCAGGCCTACCGAGGGGACGGGGCTTGAGGGGGGGTCACTCAGAAAGGGAGGGACAAAGCCTGGGCCACAAACACAGGACTTGGGGCCAGAGCAGCCAGCCAGCACCCGCCTTCTGCTGATGCTCCGAGCCCTCGGCCAGGCAGCCCCAGGCGGGATGGATGGCAGCCGGCGGGGGAGGGGGAGGAGGATTACAGGGAAACAGATTTTCTCCAGCCTGCCCCCTGGGCTCCGGGGGTAGGTGATAATTGACCGAATGAGCCCTGAGTCAGGCCAAGGCAGGGCTCCATCTGGGCCTGGCACAGAGGGGCTGCTAATTGGCACTGGGTGATCCTTGGAGCCTCCTGGTTGGTTTGCTGCTCGGCTCTCCCCTGTCCTCCCAGAGATTCTGGCTTGCTCCCCAAAATGACTGATGCTACAGTGAAGTCAAAAGCTGGCCGGCCCCGAGGGGCAGGCCTCAGGTGCAGGGAAGAGCTTCTCTGTCTTCTGGGTGTCTGCTGGTTCTAGGCAGAGGAGGGCTCACCACACTTTAGCTCCAGCTACTGAGAACCTGAGCGGGAGGTCTGCTGACATTGAACCTGGGCCTGAACTGTGGAGCCGGCTGCCGAGGCTAAGTCCCAGGCCTGCCTCTTGCTAACAGTGTGACCACGGACAAGTTACTTAACTCTATGCCTCAGTTTCCTTGTCTGTATAATGGGGATAAGGATAGCACTGACCTTGTATTTGTTGCAAAGATTACATGAAGTAATATAGTGAAAACACTTTATTTTCACTATAAATAAACCAGTCCCGGTGCCCGACTGGTTCACATTAAATGCTATACACGTGTTTGCTGTTGTTATCTTCATTCATTCTTGGTCCACCAATGGCGACAGAGACAACGATGCAGCCCTCAGGACTGTACGTCCAACTAGGGAGATGGTGAGTGATGAATTTAATAAATTGAATCAACAGGCATTTATTAAGCGCCTATTGTGTGCCAGGCACTGGGACACTGAGACAAAAGGTCCAGGCTCTGCCTATAAGAGGGGGCTGGAACACCCTCCTTCAACCAGGCCTGAGTGCTGGCTGCTGTGGGCAGAGGGTCCAGGGACGGTCCTGGGCCCAGCAGTGCCAGATACGAAGGGCAGATGACACACTTTCCTGCCTCTGGATCTCCTAGAAGTTCTGGGTTTGGGTCAGGGAAGGAAACTTGACTGAATGGAGGAAAGAGCCCAGGCCCTGGAACAGGGATGCCCTGGAGCAGGGAGGCCCAGGCTCGGTGGCCGCTGCGGCCCCTTGCTCCGTGAGCCCAGTCTGCGCTCGGGGAGGCCCACCTCTGTGGCCCTACGTTCTCCTGAACTGTGCAAAAAAAAATAATCTGTGTATTTTCTGGGGCCTGTGCTGAGCTTGTGTCAGGGCTGAGCTTGTGTTGTTCTTGCGGTCGAGTGGGCGGGGTTTGGGGGTCTCCCTCATGCAAAGTGGCTTTTGCATTTTGCATGCTTCTTGTTTTTGCTGCTGGAGGTTGAGCCAGCGGAATCAGCCCCCCTGGGATGGGCTGGGCAGGGTGCCCGGTCCTCTGTGCCACAAGCAAAACTACGCTGGAAGCAGGCGGCGAGCTCCTGGGCTAGAAGGAGCTGCTGATCCCTGGGGCTACCGCGTGCCTGCCCGGTGCTGGGCCTGGAGCTTCCTTAGCTCATACCGTGTCTGAAGTCACTCAGGGAGTGAGGGGTAGAGCCTGTGCCCCCACAGCCCATGTTCTAACATCCGCCTCCAAAGCCTCTCCAGTGTTCTCGCCTGATGAAAGTACCCCTCCCTGCCATCCCCCACCCCTCCCTGAAAAGAGGGGCCCTGCCTGGGCCGATTAAGTCCAGAGAGCACCTCAGGGTCATTCTCCTGTGGCGTACGATAGCTCCCACTGGGACCACCCAGGGGATGTCAGTCATCTTGCCCCCCTACCACATGCCCAGGTCTCCCCTGCCTGCCCCAGCCGAGACCCTGGCTCTGTGGTCCCCTGCCAGCAGCTGGCAGGACTACAGAGGTCAGGAGGCAGTGGCAGAACTGTGTTAACATGCCTCCTCTTTGCCGGAAGGGGGAAATCCAGGGCCTCCCCAGGCCAGGCTCTTCTACACAGGCTGTCTGCACGGTCCCTCTTCTGCTCAAGAACCTTCAGTGGCTCTCTGTGCTGTGGTGAGCGCGGCCTCAGCTCCTGGCACCCTGCAGCTGCGCCCTGAGAGCCCGTCACACGTAGGCGGTGTCCAGCTCCCCAGCAAACTGTGCTCCGCCTCACCTCTGGGCCTTTGCTCAGGCAGTGCCCTCTGCCCGACACGCTGCCCCAGCTCCAGCCTGGCTAACTCCTTTTTATCCTTCAGACCTCGGCTCCAGCCCAAATCACCTTGCCGTCCATCTTCTACTCCTTCTCCTAGGACTCTCTCCTCGGCTCCTGCGGCCACACCACTTTGCATCCACCACTTCACGATTACACACCGATGATTCTCTGCCTCCAGCACCAGGCTGTGAGCCCGGTGACAGCGGGAACCCACAGTGGCCGAGAGAGGATGGAAGGAGGTCTCCAGGAGTGTTTGTTGACTGACCGAGGCTCAGAGAGGTGGAATCTTGTGCTTAAGGTCACCCAGTCTGTGTGTGGACTGGAGATTTTGTTCTAGGTTTCCGGAGCCCCTCGGCCCATGTCAGAGCCCCCGGAGCTCCTTCCTGTGCCCCCAGGAATAGCTCTTGATGCATTTCACCCTTGTCCTTCTTGGCATTTGGTTAACATTGGTCTCCCCATGTCCCACCTTCCCATCCACCCAACTGTGAGTTCCGTGAGGACAGCCGCCACGCCTGCCCTGTTCACTGCCTGGCACAGAGGAGACCTCACGATGCTTTGGTCCAAGGCTGGAGTAACCAGAACTTTCACGACCACTGTGTCTCTTGACAGCACCTCCCCTGCTGTAGGCGGGTGTGAGGGGGAGTCAGACCCTGCACCCCACAACCTGCAAAGGCAGGTGAGGGTATTTCATGCCGGCCCTTCCAGCCCCGGGATCCTATGTCAGGACCCTGGCCCGGCTCTGGCCTGCCTCCCCTTGTGCTACCCCCACAGAGGGGCTGGGAGCTCCCGCCCGCCCAGCAGGCAGCCCCATTCCTCCAATTTCCTCCCAATTAATCAAGCTCTGAACTTTTTAATTATCTGCCTGCAGGGTGACTCCCCACTCTGGTGAAGCAATTAAGGACATTTCCAAGTGCTGTGTGGCTGCCGGCAGGCAGCTTTGACCAGGCCTTGATGGAAGAGGTGAGCGGAGGGAGGGGGTGGTGACAGGAGGGGTGGACAGGAACCCCCCTGGGCCATGGAACCACTGGGAGGCAGTCCCGGGTCCTGGCCGGCCACGCCAGTGATCTGGGGCCACCTTATTCACTCCAAGCCCCTTCTCTGCAGCTAGAATCTGGCTTCACGGATCCCAGGGAGTCAGTTACCCAGGCACTGGGTCAGGTGTTTTACAATCCTGCTGCATCCTCACCTTGACCCCGGGAGCAGGAAACATAATTAATCTCTATTTCACAGATGAGGAAACAGAGGCTCAAAAACACCTCCAGAGAGGCTGCTGGGATTTGAAGCCAGCTCCGAGTCTCCACATGCGCTTCGTTCTGTTGTCTCTTAAAGGTCAGTGGGGCCTGCCGACGTGCCCAGGAGCGCCGAGGAGGAGCGTGGGTCGGGGAAGCCTCCGGAGGAGATGCCGCCCAGACCTGGTGAAGAGCACCGGCTCTCCACGCGCAGGGCTACGGATGGGCGAGGGCGTCCGTCGCAGGCTGGGGGGCCGCCTGTGCAAAGGCACAGAGGCGTGAAACAGCGCCTGGGGAGCTACAGTGAGTTCAGGGTCACCGAAGCCTGAAGTTCCAGGCTGAAAGAGTAGGAGATGAGGCTAGAGAGGCAGGTGGGGTCTGGGTCATTGGAAGTCGAGAGATTTCATGACCTGGTTCAAGCTTCTCCTTTTATGACTACAGAATAGATGAGCCGGACGTGGACAGAGACTTGCTTAGGGTCACACAGCCAATCAGTAGCTGACGGAGCCAGGGCTGCAGCCCTGAGTCCCGACGCCCAGACTGGCAGGGAAGGCAGAGGGGAAGAGGAGTGGTAGCTGCCAGACGTGGCAGCAGCCTCGGGACTCGGGACTCGGGACGGCAGCGTCCGGGCTTTCGCCCTAGCCCTCCCACCTCCCGCTGTCCTCTGGCGGCGGTCCGCTCTCAGCCCACCCGCCACAATGGTCCTGCAGGACAGGAATCGGCTGTGGGTCGCTCCTCTGCTCAAAGCCCTCCGATAGCTCCCATGTCCCTTGGAGCACAACGCCCCCTTTACCGCTCTGTTAAATTCATTGGTAGGTATTTTATTTCATTTTTGTAATGGTATCCCCGTTGCCTCTCTGAACTTACCTGCTACTACTACCCTCCCTTTTTTCTACTCCACTCCAGCCACACTGGCCTCCTGGCTGTCCTGGAGCACATCGGGCCACCTCTAGTCCCAGGGCCTTTGCACAGCAACTTGCTTTGCCTGGTCCAAGCCCCAGCTCAGCTACTTCTTCACTGTGTCCCTCTCCGAGCCTCACACCTTTCTTCTATAATTGAGGTGAACACTGCACACGCCACCTCCCTCCCTAGGCTAACGTGAGAGCCTAGCGATAAAATGTCGAACAAACAGAGCTTCACGAAAGTCCTCCTTCCAGTTCGAGGTAATCACTGCACCCGGGTTTGTAAAGGTCCTTGAGAGGGATCAGCCTCCCAGCCTGTACTCCTCTGGCCTCACAGAGGCTGGAAAAGCGAGTGTTAAATAATAATCACAATGTGCCTGAGGGGAAGCCGGATGTGTTGGGAAAGCTCCACACATCTGGCAGGGCCAGGCCAGGCCCCGGCACATCTGGCTGCTGTATTGACAGGTGGCGAAGTGGGTCACTGAGGAAGGGCCTGGAGGGCCCAGTCCTGCTGCCACCAGGGGGTGACGGCCGGATGGAGCTGGGGAGCATCTCCCCGAGCTGCCGCGGGGCATTGCCCCGCTGTGGGTCCTCCCTGCAGGCCATCCACTGGACTTTGGTGGCTGCGCTCTAAGAGGCCAACGTAGGACCCAGAACCTGGGCCGCCAGATTCCCAAATTCCCACCTTATTTTGTCAGCGCCAGCCACCCCTGCTGGGGCTTGGGGAGCCTGGGAAAGCCCCTCCCCTCTCCAGCTGGGGGGGGTACATTTTTGGGGTCACCTCATGCAGCACTTCCGCTTCTACGGGATCCAGAAATGTGGTCATCAGCTCCACCTGAGGGAGGCCCTAGGCTGAGACTGGCCTCCCCCTCCTCCCACCTGCCCCAAGAAAGCCATGGTCATTAATAAAGGACACAATTAGCTGTCAGCAGAGAACATGTCTGGAATTTTTTACCTGCCCATGAGCTCGGTTAAGGCAACAAACCCCTGGACCCCCCGGGGAAGCAGCTGCCACACACCTTTCAGGGGCCCCGACGCCCGCCCGGCCCGGGGCAGGCGGGGCCCGTGGCTTTTTCAGTGCGCAGGCCCAGGCCTGCGCGGGGCAGTTTTTTCCAGCCCAGTGGAGAAAGTGACAGAGTAAGAGAGATTTCCTGGCAGAAGTTGTTTTTCTCAACCCAACAGGCAATACAAATTCAATACAATTTTCTCCCCCTCCCTGTGCCGACTGAAGAGCCTTTTAGAGCCAGGAGGACTTTGGAGAAGAGTTTGTTCAATCGCTACTTTACACCTCATTTTACAGCTGGG
The DNA here is from genome assembly GCA_028533065.1 of Trachops cirrhosus. Lineage (NCBI taxonomy): Eukaryota > Metazoa > Chordata > Mammalia > Chiroptera > Phyllostomidae > Trachops > Trachops cirrhosus. The sequence continues at coordinate 12,445,757 of CM052542.1, read as the reverse complement.
AAGCCTGAGGGCCAGGGTGGGGCTGGTGGCCTTGTCTGTGGCAGAGGGAACCAAACAGGCTGCTCCTTCGGCTTCTCTGTGCATCCATCCCGCGCTCACCTAACACAGACTTCGTGGCCGAGGTCCGAAGGAAGGAACGTTTCGGTCCCTGACGGTTGCTCGGCACACACTGCTGAGATCCGACTCTGTGCTGGGGCCGGGGTGGGGGTGGGAGGGGCAGTCGGGAGCCAGGAAGCACGGTCCCGGCCCTCATGGAGCTGAGGGTCCCAGGAGTGACAGAGGGAAAGAAGCGATGGACGGCACGGACACTTAAACACAGCCTGCAACCGCCTTTAGGGAGCGTGGTCGGGGAAGGCCTTTCCGCCTGAAAAGGTGGCATTTCAAAGGCACTCCCTGGAGAGAAGAATGTTTGGCTGGGCAGGAACAATATTTGCAAAGGTGGTACAGGCCTCTGTCCTAACAATGCCACAGGGTTGGGATTGTCACCTCGACTCTGCAGATGAGAAACTGAGGCTCACGGCAATGAAGCGCCTTCCCCAGGGAATGTGGACCCCAGGCCTGGGAGCCCGGGCCTCCAGTACCTGCCTGTCTCTCCTTGCCCTTCTGGGTCATTTCCAGAAGCACGGCTTCCCCCAGTAACCTGAAAGGTTGGTCTGCTTGAGTCCTGGTAACCTGTGACTTGAATGCTAATGAAAATCCCATTCAAGAGGCGCTGGCATTTGGCGCCTCAAAGAGAAGGGACCAGGAAACACAAACAGAAGGGGCGCTTGCTCACATTCACACCGAGGCTTGGGGCCTGCAATCACTCTTCCTCCTAGGGGTACAGAAACCGTTGCCCTCCTCCCGTTGGCTTCTGGGGAGCAGGCACAGGCCTCAGCGAACCCAAGCCATAAATCAAACGCACAAGATGTGGCTTTGGCAGACATCCCGGTGAAAAAGATCTGGGGGTTTGAGTTGACCACAAGCCAAAAGCTGCTGAAAAAGCCAACGTGGTCTTGGAGCGTCAGAGTGGAAGGAGAGTGACAGCCCGGCGTCTTCCCTGCTGCTCAGGCAAGGTCAGGTTTGACTCCGCACTGACGGGAGGTCCGACGGGCGGGAGCGGACGGCGCATCTCAGGCCTCCAGCTTGTTTGCCATCTGTGGCCATCTCTGGGAGGCGCTGCAGGCGCTTGGGGAGGGGTCTCGGGGACGGACTGTCCCGGGGGGAGTTTTTGAGGCGCACAGCGGAGTTCCGGAGCCCCACTTGCCCTGGAGCAGCCTCTTGTCCGGATGAGTTCTCTCCTTAAAATGTAGCTCAGCTTCTGCCTCCGCAACCTAGCGCTTCTAGACACGGGGGTTCTGAGACCACGTGTGTGGTCTCACTAGGGCCTGCCTTTGACTCGAGGACGGACTTACTTAAAAAAAAATAAAAGCCCCACAAGGTTTTCCTAAGTAATACGTTTTGCCCAGCTCTGTGCCGGGCACTAGGCACAGAGTAGGTGAGGACGCAGTCCCTAGCCCTGAGGACCGCTGCTAGAGGGGTCCTCAAGAAGGCTTTCCAGAGCAGGAACCATTGGAACTGGGTATTAAAGGACGAGTAGGAGTGTGTCAGGGCCAGAAGAGATGAAGGACATTTCGGGCAGATGAACAGTGAGAGCAGAGGAGGGGGAAGGGCATGGCAGGGTGGCTGGGGCATGGGGTATGGGGGGAGCGTAGGACACACAGTAAAAAAAGGTGATTTCAGGCTATGTCACAATGGGCTGTGTGTGCTCAGTGATGGGGTCCGGGGTTTTATTCTCTAACAGCAGGGGGGCCAGGGGTGGGCCAACGCTAGTGCTCCAACGGCTGCCCTGGTGCCCCCCGCTCTTCTGAGCAGCCTGCCCAGGACCTGGCCTTCTCACGCCGCAGCCCCCCTGATCTGGCCTCTGCTGGCCCCATGAAGTGACCACTGCCAAGGGCTGCATAGCGGGGACGGGGTGCTGGGCCTGGACGCCCAGAGCAGGGGGCCTTAACATCGCTCTTCCTAGAGTGGGCAACAAAGAATGAAAGGAGGGGTGTGCCGGGCAGAGGGAGCAGCCTGGGTGAAGGTGTGGCGGCTTGAAGCTGCACAGCAAGGCCGAGGACCCGCAGGTGGGGCCCCGAGTGAGTGTGGGGACACGGGACGTGCGGCTGGCCAGGCAGACAGGGGTAGGGGTGGACAGCAACGAGGTCCCGCCCAGCCCCGGACGATGCGCCGCTGCCTCGGGGCCCGCTGCCTGCAGGTCCGGTGGCTCTGCCCGCGGACAACAGCTTGTGAACCCACAGAGAGCTGGCAGGAGCCTGCTCCGCCATTCTTGGGTCGTAAAGTGTCCCGTAGCAGCGCGGGGACCTGGGGATCCTCGCCTCCTCTGCGGGGCGCTTCTGAGCCTGATCCAAAACCTTCCCAGGGACAGACGGTTGCTTAAAAAGTTACTTTAAAAATAACTGGATCCCCAAATCTTACAAAAGTCCCACACCCTCTCAGTTTTGAGGAGCCAAAAGTTGAAAACTATCAGCTAACAGCAAGATTGGCGGAATGAGGGATCTCCGGCCAGCAGCTGGGATACCTCGTGACAAACTGCCCAGACACGGTCACTTTAGAGCGATCGCCTTTAAATGGCACTTCAACCTGGCCCTAAATGTCTCCTTTATTTGAACAGCGTGTTTATGGGGCCTAGGCCTCTGCTGTTCCCAGCTTGTGCACTGGCTTTATAAAAAGAGGAGGAAAGTGAGAGAGAGAGAGACAGACATCAAAGCTGAAGTTGATGACAAACCTCTAATCTCATAAACTCTTCTCTTATCTCGGTCTTTATAAAAATGGGGAGGCCTGGCTGTCGCCAAAAGTGGCTCTGAAAGCTCATAAACTTGACAAGCACTTAGCCGTAGCACGCACAGGGAAGGACGCTAGTCCTGGAGAAACACGAAGAAGGAGGGGGGCGGCTTCTGGTGACGGGCGGCCTGCAGGGACGCTGTCACCAAGGGAGAGCTTGAGGGCACAGCGTCCTCGTTTCCGCTCTCTGACCTCATGGCATCCTTGTTTGAGAGCGTCTCCCTGGTTATGAGAGGGGCCAGAACTAATATTTTAACATTGGTAATCTTCGCGTAAATAACAGCTCACATTTAGAGCTTACTCTCGGCCAGGTACCGTTTTAAGGGCCTTATGTGGATTAATTACTGTAATCTCAAATTGTACTGTAATTAATCTCACTGACGCAGGATCCAGGCACACAGAGGTAAGTCACTGGCCCGATGTTGCCAGCGCAGTGAGGGGCAGAGCAGGGATCACAGCCGAGAGGGGAACCATGTGCTTCCTGTCACCGACTGCCCGCTCGTCCTGCCTGGGCTGGGGCTCGGGCTCCAGGCCGGGTGGGACATCACTCAGCCCCGTCTCTGCCCCTCCTCTCATCACCACCTCCTGACGGACTCCTGGCCCTGTTTCAGGGGAGGCACTGAGGCTCAGAGCGGCCGAGTGGCCTGGCCAAGAGCACACCGTATGGGGTGGCAGAACTGGGACCTGCCCCAGCTGCCTGGTGGCACTGGCCTCTGGATCTGACCACACTGAGAGCCCCGGGGGGCTGGGAATCAGTCAGGGTCCTGAGGATCAGAGTCTGGTGGCCCCGAGTGGCAGGCTTTGCTTACTCTGCTGGACTCAGGGTCCTTTCCTGAACCCGAGAGCTCTGGAGCCACGCCCGCTGGTGTCCCCTTAGAAAGGCAGCACGGTGCAGTGGTTAGTGCTTGGGCTTTGTCCAGCTTCACCACTTCCCAGCTGGGTGACCTTGCGTAAGCCACATGAACTCCCTGTGCCTTAGTTTTGTCATCTGCAAAGCAGGGATAAGGATGCTATCTCCCTCCTGAGGTGGCTGGGGAGATGGTTAATACACATGCAGCACTTGGAACAGCGGTCCCCAGCCTTTTTGGCATCAGCGACGGGTTTCGTGGAAGACAAATTTTCCAGGAACCGGGTGGGGGTGGGGGGCATGGTTTCGGGATGATGCAAGTGCATTACACTCAAGCTCAGCTCCTGCTGTGCAGCCCAGTTCCTAACCGGCATAGACCGGTACCAGTCCTCCGCCTGGGGGTTGGGGACCCCGGACTTAGAACACTGCCAAATGTGCAGCAACAAGCATTAGGTGTTAGCATCACTGTGGTCTCCTCTCCTTGCAGGCCTGCCCTGCACCCTGGACCCTGCTGCCAGACCGGATAACCGCCTGACCAGCTCTAAAGCCCTTCACAGTAGGGGCGGCTGCCTGGGCCTCTGCCTTCTCATAGACAAAGCAGCACTCTGGTTCAAATCCCAGCCCCAGCTCTTTCTGGCTGAGGCCTTTAGGCCCGTGAACACCCCTCTTCGAGACTCCGTTCTCTTGTCTATAAAACAAGGGTGATAACACCTGTGTTAATAACACTGTGGTAGGAGTGGGGACTTAGGCTCAGACAGACTGGGTCTCTGCTTCTTGCCCTCTGCATGACCTTGGGACAGTTGCCTGAACCCCTGGGGCCTCAGTTTCCTCAGCTGTAAAATGGGGACACTTCCTTGTAGGGTTTTATACTGTGAGGACCAGATAAAGTTATAGCTCCATGATGCCGTGTCCCACCCTGCTGGGGCTCAGTGAGTAGCTGTTAGGATTACCCATTTCTCCTGGTAGAGATCATTCATTCAACACACATGAAGCCCTACTATGTGCCAGGCACTGTTCTAGCTGCTGGGGACACAGCAGCAAATAAGACAAGTGAGGAAGATGAACAATAAACAGATAGCAAATAAATACAAAGTGATGTGCCAGAGGGGCCTGAGGGGTGGAGGAGCTACTCTAAATGGGGTGGTTAGGGAGGGCTTCTCTGAGGAGGTGACGTGTGAGCTGAGACCTGAAGGATGAGAAGGAGCCTCCTGCGGGGAGAGCACGGGAAAGAGGATTCCAGGCAGAGGGAACAGCCTGTGCAAAGTCCGTTCCTCGGGAGGGAGTAAACAAGCCCAGAGCGTTTAGGGAGCAGCAAAGGGGTCTCAGTGGCTGGACAGGAGTGAACAGGGGCAGGAGAGTGGGGGATGGGGCAGAGCGGGAGGAGAGGGCCGGAGCCAGGCCGCGAGGGCACAGAGAGCAGATGCAGACCGACTCGAAGTCGATGGAAACCACTGGGGCATTCCAGGCAGGGCCGTGGGGCGACCTGATGTTTGCATAAGTCCCTCTGTCTGCTGTGCGGGGCACGGACTAGTGGGGAGGCTGCGCGCTGCGGTCCAGGCAGAGACGACGGTGGACGTGGCGGTGACAGTGAGGGTGGAGAGAGGTGATGGGATTTAATGAGGACCCGTGAGCAGCTTCTTCTGCCCACAGTAACCCCCCACTAGAATGTGAGGGGTGAGAGGTGAGATGCCACGTTCTGCTTGTGTGAAGGAACAAAAGCGTCTCCTTCGGAGTGTTTCGTGACATCAGCAGTGCCTTCTCCCCAGGGACTCTCCACCAGTGAGCTGACTGCCCACTGAGAGCCGGTAATTAGGCTTCTGGGACAGGGGCCCGGGGGCTGGCGGAGCTTCCCCTCGGGGCCTCGTGGAGTCTGTGGCCACGATGCTGCTCGCTGGCAGAAAGTTCAAAGGGAAGAAAGTGGCTCCAGGCAGCTCTCTGCTCCCTTCTTAGGGTCCTCCTGTTGCTCCTCACCCAATCCCAAGCACGTGGCTTCCCAAGCTGCCCTGAGGCCCCAGGGGACCCCTGCTTGAGGTCTTGGCTCTTGCTCAGCTCTGGTGTCTGCCCTCTGCCCCCAGCTGTGTCTCCTGCCCTCTGAACTGCACTCATGCTGGGAGAGGCCAAGGATGTGTCTTTGCCAGGGAATCACACGTCACACTGTCTGTATTCGGTGTGCATTAAAACAGGTTCCTTCCCAAGCCACAAAGCCTTCCTGCCAGGAGTTAATCAAATGGTGGACGTTTCAGGCATTGTGACAGGCAGGGGAGAAGTGACTTGGGGGCTGACAGGGCCCAGGGCTGCCTTTCATATTTCTTATGGCCTCCAGCTGGTCCCACCTTCACGACTGAGCCATCTGCTCCTGAAACCAGCCTGTAAATCACACCTTTCCAGAAGGACCACACTTCTTGCTTCTGCTTCCTGAGCAGTAAGTTTCCTGGCCACGGGTGCACCTCACAACAAGGAAGGTATTACTATCATTACCCTGGTGCCGATGGGGAAGTGAGGCTCAGAGAGGGAAGGGACTGCCCAAGGATGCATGGGTGTTGGTGGCAGGAGCGGGCCACCATCTCCACCTCCAGCTTTGAGTCGAACTTGGTCTCCTTGGCACCAGGTCCGCTTGCTGCCCAGTCCCCTCCTGCTCTCCAAGGACTGGAATGACAGCAGGAGGCTCTGGTTGAGATCTGGGGAATAGCCAACAAGGCCACGTACGGGCAGAGACAGCAGGAATGGACAGCAAAGCATGTGTCCTAAGGGAGCTTTAAAACTGACCACGACCGTCACGGAGATGCGACACAGTTGTTGATGATTCGGGCACGAACCCCTGCCCCGTGTCTACCAAGGCCGTCGTCGGAGCTTGTCGCCCTGCTCGAAGGGCTGCTCGTGTGCAGGTTCGCTCATTCACTTGTTCGTTCATTCATTCATTCATTCCGCAGCTACTGACTGAGAGCCCGCCTCGGGGCGGGTACCTTGCTGGGGACAGACAGACATCAGACACAACCCCTGCCCTGGGTAGTGCAGCTGTCTCTGGGAGCTTCTCAAGTGGCTACGAGAGTGGCCTTGGGAGTCAGGCCACATCCTGACTGCAAGACCTTGGGCCACTTACTTCACGCCTCTGTGCCTCGGTTTCCCCATATGAGAAGGGGGCACAGTAACAATGCACACCGTATAAGGTCACTGTGGGGTTATGTGAGCTAACATATGGAAAGTGCTCAGAACACCGTGTCTGCACAAAGGAGGTGCTTAGCTCTGTTCTTCCTTGTTCTAAAGGACTTACAGGGTTTCCCAACCAAGGGCTTACTGTCTTCATGGCCACTGCTGGGTTTTATCTCTAATAACTGTGCCCTAGGCCCCCTCCTCTGCTAAGCATCCTGGCACAGAGTGTGCAAAATTCATTTGTCAGGAGATATCTATCAAGAGTGTCTTTCCCTTTGTGCTTAAACAGTCATCATTTATCCTTCAATAAATAGTTTCCGAATGCTAGCCACTACTCTAGAGGCATTAGCCACACCATTTCATTTAACCCTTACAACACCCCTGGGAGGCTGTTACTATTTCCCCAATTTTGCAGAGGAGGATGTAGGCTTAAAGAGGCTTTGTGACCGTCTGTCCATCCATCCATCCATCCATCCAGGAGTTACTAGGTACCTGTATGAGCCAGGAGGCACTGTGCCAGGGCCAGGTTCAAGTCCCAGCTAGTAACAAAGAGACCCAGTACCTGCCCAATCAAGGCTTCCAGTCTAGCCAGGAAAGACCAACCTACATTTAACAACAAGCAGGATGGCGAGGGCCACCAATGAGGCGGGCACAATGGGTGAGTTCAATAGGTGCAGGGCAGTGATGTCACCGGGCTTCAGCCCAGCCAGGAAAGCCGACCTGGAAACTTCCCTTCCACCCCCAAGCCACTCCTTTGAAATCCCATCTTTGCTCCATGTCCACACTGCAAACTTCTGTTCACCAGGGTCAGCCTCCCTGCTGCTATGACATCTCTCGTCCTCTCACAGGCTACAGATGTCATCCATCACCAGAGAAGCCCAGTGTATCTGCATGCTGTACAACCCCTCATGCTTGACGGTTGTTTGCTGGCTGAGGGCTGTCTGCGATGTCCCCCTGCTTTAGGAAGCCTTCCTTGACCGCCCCCAGCCCCCGGCCCTGTGTGTGAACAGCCAGGCCTGAACTCTCAGTTCCCACAGGACCTTGGGTGTGTCTCCAACCAATGCCCAAGTCATTTTCCCTTTGACTTTCTTCCCCACCGATGTGAGCCTGTAAGCAGGTCTTATTCAGCTCCGAACCTCATTCAAAGCTGAACACGTGGTAGGTACTCACTAAAAGTTAGTGTTAGGAGTAAGTGGAAAGGCAGACTGGGAGAGAACACCCAGGTCTGAGTCCCATCGTTGATAATTCTGGCTAGATGATCTTGAACAAGTCTAAGTTTAGGATTTTGGGTTGGTATGCAAATCGTTTCATCCTGGCGTCCACTTTTAGTCAGTTGGTAGCCACCTGGAATGTTGTGTTGAGAAGGGTCTTGAAGTACCATTGGGTTTAGTTGGAAGAGGGTTGTGATTGATTAGTAATGTCTGCCTTGGATTCAGGAGGAGTGGCCATGGTGCTCCTCATCTCTGATACCCTGAGAAAGTCTTTTTCCTCTTTGTTTTTCCCCATCTGCAAAACGAGGCAACTAGACTCAATGATATTGGACACCCTAGGATCCTGAGCCCCATGTGCCAGCCTAGCCCAGGGCCTGGTGCACGGCAGGTGCTCAGGAGATGCTGGTTGGATGAGTACTCTTTCTTGGTCATCATGAGACTCTGTAGGAAGAGCAGATTCATTACCCCAGTGTAACACGAGGAAACTGGGGCTAAAGAGAAACGAAGATCTGTGCCCGGAGGCACACAGAGCCGGCACCAGTCCCTAGGTCGTCTGATTCCTCGGCCAGTGCTCCTGCCCTGGTTAGCTGCACGTACCTACCTGAACGGCTATCTCCTCTTACATCCAGCAGATAACAGCCCCCATCTCCAGCCGTCTGCATTTGACTTCATACAACATTTTTACATTCATTATTGCACTTGAGCTTCACTGAGACCGAGAGGGGGCAACAGAGGGGTGAGCACTGCCCTCAGTCAGCAGACTGGCACACCCAGTGCTCAGAGAGGGCATGTGATTTGCTAGGGCTCCACAGAGCTGGGACTTCTGGTTCCAAACACCATGCTCCATGCACCTGCCTTACTAACAGGCCCCAGTGTTCTGTGGCCCTTCCTCTTTCCTTACGGCCACTTCTGCTTTTTCAGGAAAGATGAAAGACAGGAGACATAAAGAGGCTGTAACAGGAGCCAACCTCCCCTCTCTCAAGAGGTCAAGCCCTACCTTGGGCCACCTCTTTAAGGGAGGGGTCTCCAAGGGGAGGGAAGGGGTCATAGGACCTGAGCAGTGGGGCGCCAGCTGGATGACAGGCTTCTGAGGTTTTCCCTGTGACCCTGGCCTGGGCTCAGAGCAGCTGGGTAAACAGGAGCCAGCCCCATCCAAGGGCTGGGGGGCAGTGTGTGGTGGCATTCCTGCCCCTGTCAGACTCCCTGTCTGTTGCTAAGGATCCTGGGAAGGAGGTGGGGAAAGCCAAGGTGAGCAGCTAACCTCAGCAGATCCACAGAAGGGCTGGTCTGGGACTGTCCTCGGGAAGACAGGGGTGACAGGAAACAGATGCAAAAGTGGCCGGACCTGGTCTGGCATCCAGCCGTCCCCCTCTCCCCAGCTCCACACAAGCCTGGTTTCATCTCATTCAAAACACGCTGCAGCCCGGGGTATGTTACTTGGTCACCTGTGTCTCAACTATACCACCCGTACAATGAGCCTAGGGATAAACATTCAGGACTAAAGAAACTCTTTCTTCTCCCCTCCGGAGGGACCAGAGACCCTGCCCCTCCACAAGGAGCAGCTCTTAAAAACATGTGACTCTGCACATGTCATGTCATCCCTACCCCACACCGCACAGCAGGGAAAGCAGACGTCCGCCTGTGCAGGGAATGGCACCAGGGGGCTCTCACCCGACTGTGGAAATGGCCCTGGACAGGGATGTGGGGAATGGGGGCCCTGGACAGGGATGTGGGGAATGGGGGCCACTGTGACCGTGGGAAACAGCTTCCTCTCTTCAGGCCTCGGTTGTCTTCTTTGTAACACCTGGGAGTTGAGGATAATCCACCCCTTCTGGCTGGGACATCTTTTGAATGTTCCCTTCCCTACCTCTGTGCCTTTGCATACCCAGTGTCCTCCCTGTCTGCACGTTCAAATAAAGCTCAGAGGAGCCCTCCTTGGAATTCCTCCCTTGGTCTTGTCCCAGCCCTCCAGAACCACAAAGCCTCCTCTCTTCCCTCCTCCTGTACCCCCACGGGACTTTGTCTGCATCTTTCTGCCTTTCTTATCAGCATCCTGGCTGTCTACCTCCTGGGGCTGCTGGCTCTTAAAGGCAGGACTCTGTCTTGTCCTTCTCAGACCCCTCGGTGGCCGACACAGGGCCCAGAGCACAGCAGGCACCCCATATGGGTGTGTCCCACCCCTCCCTGGCCCTGGGCGCAGACCCCAGAAGGCCAACGGGCCCTGCAGCTCTGGAACTCACGTGTTTGCTGGATGCATACAGAAAAGGTGAGACAAAACGTGAACTCAGGCTGAGAGGGCTCAGATTTACAACCATCCGGTGGGATCCGACGCTGCAGGGCGCACGGGGCCCCTAGAAGGTCACGTTGGAGTAACAGCTGGCTACAAGACCCTGGCCGGTTGACCCCTGCCCAGAGGCAGCCATGGTGCATTCCTTCCTGTTTGCAAAGATGAAAACTTGCAGGGCAGAATATTCTACGGATCAACGTACCACGGAGGCACCTCTTGTAAAACCACAATAGTGCCCTCCCTCTATGGTGCTTTCAAATAAGGGGGAAATGGGGACAAGCAAGGTCCCCTTGTCCGGGTCATCTTTGCACCCCGAGTGCCGGGTGCGGAGCAGGGCTCAGCCGAGCCTGGGGAGTGAGCGGCTGACATCACCCCGGCGCGCGAGCTGAGCTCTCAGCACACCTCCCCTCGGACACACGTGCTCTGCGGAGTGTAGACATCAGAAGGCTTCGGGGAAATCAAAAGCAACTACTCAGGAAAGGCCGGGGCCCTGCTGCAGAGGCGGCTCCGCGGGGCTGCTGGGCCCCCGGGCCGGTGATTCATGTCTCGCTTGCTCAGGGTGGGAGCTCAGGCCGAGTATGAGCTGAATTCATAAGACCTTCTCTGTTTTATCTCACAGATGTTTCTGGGATGGATGTGTCAAGGGAAAAAAAAAATGGCTGAAGTTGAAAAATTCCAACTCAACACATGTCCTCCAGCCCTAGGAGACGTGACAAGGGATTAAAACGCCTTTTCTTCTCATTTGCCCAGCACCTCAGGAGAAAGCTAAATTGCATCCCTGTCAGGGCGACTCTGGGCACCTGCTGGCTACGAAGATGACCTCCTCATTAGCCCGGCTTTCGCTGGAAACACGCTCGCAAAAGTCGCATCGTGGGCCCACGTGTGAACGTGCGTGGCGTCACAGACCCCTCGCTGTGCCTCCAGAACCTGCTCCCACCCGTACGAAAAGCTAACTTCTGAGTGCCTACTATGTGCCAGGCAGTGCCCTGAGCATCATCGCACTTCATCCTCAACCCAGCGAGGCCCATTTCTTCTTACCCCGTTTCCTAGGTGACTGGTCTACATGTATGAACCCACGCTCATACACGTGCATGTCTCCTTGCGTGCACATTCACTCATATGTACACTCAGTCTTTGTGCAAACACATGCAAACAGACCTCCATGTCTGTGCGTCTCTGTACATACATGTACACAACAGGTGTACACGCCCTCACGCTATGTTCTTATTCACAGCAGGGACCACTTATCGAGCTAATTCGGGGTCACATGCTTTATTTATAGTACTACTCTCTAGGTTATCACTAATCCTGGCAAGGCAGACAGTATTGTCCACGTCACGGTCGACGAACCACGGTCAGTGAGCCCAGTTCAGCCGCCACCTGTTTCTGAAAACACAGTTTTGTTGCAACACAGCCGTGCCTGCCTGCTCACGGGCCGTCCGTGGGTGCTTGTACGCTGCGGTGGCAGATCTCAGTTGTATATTAATTCTCTGGATCTTCACAGCTTGCTGACTGCTAATCTACATTTTTCCCATGTGGAAACTACGACTAAGGCAGGGTGTGTAACGGCCCAAGGTCGCGACGCGCCAGGCATGTTTAGCTAGCTAACTGATATCCCCATCTACCTCCCAGACAAGCGCAGCATGTTTAAATTCCAATCTTATTCTTCTTATTTTCCACTGTATGGCTACATTTTTGTTCTGCCTTTTGTTTGAAAAAAAAATCCCCTAAATTGAAAAAGTCTCATGCAAAAGAACGAAGCCAGACCACTGCCTTACAGCATGCACAGAAATTCACTCAAAGTGGGCCAAATTTGGCCTGCCACCTGCTTTTGTGAGAGACTGTTTTATATAAAGACCTGCATGTCTTACATAAAGCTCCTAGAAGAAAACATTAGCAGTAAGCGCCTTGACATTGGTCTTGACAATGATTTCTTGGATTTGATACCAAAAGCAAAAATAAACAAGTGGGATTCCATCAAGCTATAAAGCTTCCGCACAGCAAAGAAAACCATCAGCAAAATGAAAGGGATGCCTACTGAATGGGAGAGTGTGTTTGCAATTCATATGCCTGGTAAGAGGTTAATATCCAAAATATATAAAACACTCGTACAACTCAATACAAAAAAAAACAACCAAATAATCTCATGAAAACGTGGGCAGAGGACCTATAGGGATAATTCTCCAAGGAAGACACAAGGTATCTACCTCATGAAAACAGATATATGAAAACATGCTCAGCATCACTGGCTGTAAGGGAAACGCAAACCCAAACCACGCTAAGATACCACCTCACAGCTGTTGGATGGATGCGCCGAAAAGACGAGGAATGACCCTTGTTGGGGACGCGGAGAAAAGGGAGCCCTTGCGGGCTGTTGGTGGGGATGTAAATCGGCATAGCCACTACGGGACACAGTGCAGAGGTGTCTCAGAACACTAAACCACCACATAATCCAGCAATTCTACTTCTGGTACTTGTCCAAAGAAAATGAAAACGCTAACCTGAAAAGATATATGTATCCCTGTCTTCATTGCAGCATTATGTACGAATGACAATACATTACGAATGTATTCATGAAGACAATCTAGGTGTCCACCGATGGACGAGTGGATAAAGAAGATGTGATACACACACACACACATGCACATATAATGGGATATTATTCAATCATAAAAAGAATAAAATCTTGCCATTTGTGACAACATGGATGGACTTCAAGGGCATTATGCTAAGTAAAGTAAGTCGGAGAAAGACAAATGCTGTGTGATCTCACTTACACGTGGAATCTGAAAAAAACGAAAGGCAGAAACCGAAAACCAAGCTCGTGCGTAGGGAGAGCGGATAGGTGGTTGCCAGAGGCAGGGGCGGGGTGGGAGATGGACGCAGGCAGCCAAAGGCGCAAACCTGCAGTCGTACATAACTGAGCCGTGGGGACGTGGCGCGCAGCACGGCGGCCACAGGTGACAGTGCCGCGCTGCATTTTGGAAGTTGGTAAGAGAGTAGCTTCTAAAAGTTCTCATCCCAGGACAAAAAAAACCTTGGTAACTGTAAGGTGATGGGTGTAACCGGACCTATGGTGGTAATCATGTCACACTGTACACAGATATCAAACCACATTGTACACCTGACACTAATACAGTTCTGTATGCCAAATATACTCCATAAAGAAAAAGTCACCCAAAGATTTTCCTTTCCTCCAAGCTGTGTCGGTATCGTCTCCGGTGTGACCGCGTGTTTGTATGGGTGTGGGGAGGCGGGGGCACCCCCGTCAGCTCAGTCTACCCTGCTCCAGAACGCACACCCTCTTATCTGTGTGTGTGCGCACTCACCCACCCACATGTGCATACCTGTGTACAGGCATGACTCGCGCGTACGGACTCCTGTGTGAGTGGGTGTGCACCTGCGTGCCACCCTGTGTGGGAGCAGCTGCCGTAATCAGCACGACATTTATCACACTCCCTCCCTTTCTATAGAAAGCATCGGCCGGGCCCTCAGAGTCTGGGGTGGGGACACCTGATGATGGTGACATAAACGCTCTGACTGAGGGAGTTCAGCAGGCTGTGGGACAACGGAGGAGGCCTCTTTCACCAGACCTTCTATGGTCAAGGAAGACTTCCTGGAGGAAGGGCCCCGGATCTGGCAGAGGAGCAGGCTGAAGAGGAGCGGCCTGGCTGGGGTGGCCCACTGTACCAACTACTGGGCTTGCATCCCAGCCGGAGGAGTAGAAGCCGTGTGATTCTGAGTAAGTCCCTTAACCTCTCTGATAAGAACTCTCACACATCTTAGAGAAGTATTGCTGGACTCCAAGAAGAAAATGGATGTGGCCCTGGCCAGTGTGGCTCAGTCGGTTGGAGCACCATCTCGTGAACTGAAAGGTTGCGGGTTCAATTTCTTGTCAGGGCACATGCCTGGGCTGTGGGTTTGGTCCTCAGATCAGGGCATGTGCGAGAGGCAACTAGTTGATGTTTCTGTCTCACCTCAATGCTTTTCTCCCCCCTCTCTCCTTCCCTTCTCTCTCTCTCTCTCAAATCAATAAGTGTATCATTGGGGGAAGGAAGGAAGGAAGGAAGGAAGGAAGGAAGGAAGGGAGGAAGGAAGGGAGGAAGGAAATGGATGTGACCATACCCAGCAAGCGGAGAAGGGTCGAGATTTTACGATCACGGCCATGGTAGGTAACAGCCTCCAGGTCCTGAGCACCTACTGTGTGTCTGGCACAGTACTGCTAACCCGCCCAGCAACATGAAGAGGCAGCACTGGTTTGCTCTTCCTCCTGAGGAGGATCCTAAACATCAAAGGTGCTGTGACTTATCCAAGGTCACACAAGGGCGGGGACAGGCGCTGCGACTCAGGGCTCTGTGTTCTGATGGCCCCTTTCCTGCTCCTGCTGCTGCCCCAGCCCGGATCCTCTTGTCCCAGGTTTCTGGCTCTCCATCCCTCTCTCCACTCCCCGCTTGAAGAGCCAGGGGCCTCGAAAGGAAACTGCACCGCTGACTGCTCCATTTGGGGCCTGGGGAAGTCCAATTCTTCCCTCCCCAGTCCCCCTCCCTCCTGGGGCTCCCTGTGCAGGTTTATGTGGGGCAGATAATCAGGTTAATGGAATCCTGGCAGCCTCTGGCTAGGGGGGCGGGTAGCCCCCCGCTGGAACCCACCGTGGTCAGCCTTCTGTCTCCAGTCCAGCCTAACGCAGCTCCTCCTGAGCCTGGGGGCGGGAGGAGAGTCAGCATTCCTACCTTCCAGAGGGAGCCCCGGGTCAGCCTCTCCCACCAGTAGCCACTACGGGATTTGATTTCAGTATTCATTTTGGACCTTCCCTTTTAAATATCTCAGTCAGCAATTCCTGCATGGTGTGGTGTAGGGTTTAGGTTCTGGATTTGGAAGGCCCTGGATTCCTGCCCTGCTGTGTGACCTTAGGCAAAACACTCCCTGAGACTCAGTTTCTTCATCTGTAAAATGGAAATAATAGTAGACTCGCTTGTGAAGGTTGTTGTGTTTAAATGAGATGGTTTATGCAAAGGACCTCGCAGGCTGCCTGGCACATAGTAGGAACACAATAAATATTTGTTTAATTGATAAATGTTACTCTAAAGAGGGTGCCTAGTGCCTAGAGCTGAGTTTCTGTGCAAAACGCTGTCACTCTGTGGGAGTGGGTCAGCGGGGGTGGGTCCTTCCCATCTCGGTTTTGGGTTTGCACCCAGCGCTCACTTACCCTGACCATAATCCCTCTCCAGGCCGAACACCTACTATGTGCAAGACACTCTGCAAGGCACTTTACAGAGGCCTCTCTGAATACCCATTCCCAGCCCTGCAGCCACTCCTCGCCCTTTCTCTGCCCCCTGACCAAGTGGACAGGCTGCCAACGTGGACCTGCACAATCAGCGCCTGCTGAACTTAACCGGGAGCCCTTGGGTTTACGGCCTGTCCGGTTACCCCAGGCTCAGACGTGGGGCTTCACCCTCTGGAGTCAGCACTGGGCTCTACTGCTCTTCCCTCGTCCAGCTCCCAGCCTGCAGGCAACCCTACGATTGGCCGTTATCTCTCTGAGATGCCTGCTGTCGTTCTCAGGCCTCTGTCTGCCTAGCTCTGGGATGGGGAGGTTAGACTAAATGCTGCTGGTTCACTCTCCAACTCTTCGCATAAAGGGAGCAAGAACGACTCTCGAGCCCCTCGGGGCCAGGCATGCGTTCCCTCCTGGTGGCCCGGAGAGGGAGGTTCTGCTATTAGCCCCGTGTCACCACCGATGGAGAAACCGAGGCTTGGGGAGGTAATGTCACTTGCTTGACTAACGCAGCAGCGCCAGGCCGGGGGTTTGAGCGAGGGCCTGTCTGGCCCTGTTTCTGGTGTGGATGGCCTGCTGCTCCGGGCACACGACCACAGAGACTGCGCAGAACTGGAAGGAGCCCTGTGGTCCGCTGGGGGCCCGATCAGTGCCGGAGCACCTCCCCGCCCCTCCCCTCAGAGGGTGGCGTCTGCTGCCGGCCTCCGGGACGAAGGCTAAACAGCCAGCACCCCTGAGCCCGGCCCTGGAATTCCCGCTAAAGCCCTTTCTCTGAGTTTTTGGAGCCCAGCCCAGGGTTGGCCCACCAGTCCTGGGAAGGAATTTGCAGTTTCTCATTTCTAAAAGAAGGAGAAGCAAATTGTAAGCTCTAGTCCTCCCTTCCCACCAGTCACCCTCGGGCATTGTCATGCATCTGCACAGCCATCTACCATTTACAAACCCGGCCTCCTTCGCCTGGCACTCAAACCTACTTCTCCTGCCCCATTTCTATCACTTGGCACCTTTCCCGCGGCCCAAGCAGAAGCTCTCTGACGATTGCTGAACCATCCCACGCGCAGCTGTCCCTGGGCCTTTGCTCCTTCTGCTTCCTTTGCCTGGAATGCCCTCCCTGCCATCCCTACACAATACATTCCAATTCTGCCCACTTCTAGGACCTACCCCCTCTTCCAAGAAGGCCTCCATGATGCCCTGGCCATTTCTAAACCGTCTGACCCCACAGCCCTTTCTCTATATCCCCAAATAGCTTCACTGTGTTAATGAGGGCAGGGGAATATCTGGATTTATATCCATCTCCCCCGTGTCCAGAATAGGGTCTGGCCTCAGCCGGTGATCTGAAAATGAAGGCTGACTGAGTGGATGGCTGGCTGATGGGGGAAGGGTGTGCAGCGAAAATCGGTGTGGTCCTCTGTGCACCAGACAGGCGGGTGAGGGTCAGGGCAGGTGGGGGAAGGCCTTCGGGAATCAATCACACACCCTTGGCCCCTCACACCCTGGCTCGGAATCTGGGTGGGACCAGACCCCGTGAGGCTGCTGCAGGTTTCCAGCCCACACAGGGGAAGCTGATCCAGCGGCGCTCAAGTCACAAGTTAATGAGAGGAGACACACTGCCTCGTGCCTCTCTCCTCTGGGGACGTGTTTGGGGTGGGGCGGGGCAGAGGACAGGCCCAGACAACGGCTCCCGGCTCCCACCTTCCCTGCCAGGATTTCAGGGCCTGGGGGTCTTGCGTCCCTGCCCCCCCCAGCCCGCCCTGTTAAGTGGATGAGTCCGCCGAGGACACGGGATCTGGCACACTTCATGTGAGACGCTCTCCCGGCTCTCTCGTTCTCCGATTCTTGAGCGGGATGTAACACCTGAAGGCTGAAACTCCCTGCCGTTCCTGTTGGTGACATGCTGCTACCGAAGCATTCTAGAGTCCCTGCCTCCAAGTCCACCCGTGACTGTTCCACGCGCACGTGGGGGTTCGCCGCAGCAGGCCGCTGCTCCACGCTGTGACATTCCCGAGTCCCCGCTGGGAAAGCTAAACTTTTAATATTCTACAGTTGTAGAAGTCTGTAATTCTATGATTATGCCCCTTTCATGCCTGCGACATTCTAAAACTCTGTGTCTTAGTCTTCTGTGTGCTTAGCCTTCTTAGTGCTTCTGTGATTACATGATTGCAACATTCTATAATGCCATGATTATAACCTTTCTGGGCCTGTAACATTCTAGGGTTCTTGCTTGACTGCGATTTTAACACTGCCCCGTCCTGCGGCTGCAATGGGGGATGACCATGACCTCCTGGGTCGCCTGACCTCATGACAGCCCCTGCTGCCAGCCCCTGGCTGCTGGCCTTTCGGCAGGGACTCGCAGGGACCTCAGAGAGGTCTCTTCCACGGTCTGGACCCTCTGGCCTTTTCCTGCCAGGGTAAGGACTGGGTCAACTCAATGTCATCAGTGCAGATGCAGAAAGGGGCCCCCGGAGCTCCTTGGGCAGGGGTGGGAGGGGCGAGGGGCTTCTGGAGGAGGCCTGGATCCCTCGCTGCTGCCCTGTCCCTATTGCTGGGAGGATCTCAGGGCAGCCTGGGCCCTGCTGTGGCTCTGTGCCACCAGGGTCCACGGAGAGACACGTGCACTCCCTCACGAGCCCCACATCAGAAATGGCCGAATTGCCATGCAGTCCCCCAAATCTCTGGGCAGCTGAGACCCTGGGGTCTGACACAGACCTAAAACAGCCATAACCCCAGGGGGCTGGCTCAGCCCAGGTGGAACTGAGCAGGTGTGCGAACCCACCCAGGAAGCTGGGCTGAGGGAAGCGGCAGCCTGGAGTTCTCTGCCCTACCCGCTCTGGCTCAGAAAGGTCTGCCTTTGCCACTGTCACCAACAGTGGCCTCCTCTCCTTATTCTGAGTGCATGTGTGTGTGTGTGTACACGCACTCAAGTGTGACCATGGGTGCCCGTGTCTGCAGCTCTGGTCTGTCTCTGAGGCTATAGGCCTCATCACCTTTGGCTGGTGGTTATCTTGCCATTGCCTGAGCCCTGGCCCAGCTGTTTGCTGGCAGAGTGAGGAAGGTCAGTAGGTCTCACACGGAACCGGCCCCTAAACTGAGGAGGAGGCCTCTTTTAAGTCTACTCTGGGTCTGCGTGAACCACCCTGCTCCGGGATGTGGGGGTGCTAGGGTGCTGGCTTGGGGCTCTCGCACTTCATCACCACTGTCACTGTCACCGGCTCTTTTTACTGCGCACTTCCTGTGCCCCAGGCGCTTTATATGGATTCCCTTAATTAGGTCCTTACAGACACCCTCCAAGGTCAATGCCGTCCTTACCCATTTTCCAGATGAGAAAACTGGGACTTCAAGGCAGTCAGCCCAAAGTCGCCAGCTGACTGGGGTGGAGCTGCAGTTGAGACCCAGGCTGGATGCACGGCAAAGACACGGCAGTGACTATCAGCCAGGCCAGCAGCCGAGGGTCTGAGAACGCAGCTCAGAAAGCTGTCCCTCCACCAGCCTGAGGAAGGCCGTCAGGCACTTCCACCTGCTTCTGCAGGCCCCTGCTGTGAGCCAGAGTGTGGAGGGGAGTAGGGGACACAGATGCCAGCGATCCCCTGTCGTGAGCACAGACCAAGTGGACTTGGGCCCAGGGAGGGGCTCCAGGGGCTCCAACGTCCGACTGACTCATTCACCTGGGGAAACCCAGGAAGACTTTCTGGAGGTGGCATAGTCTGAACAAATTGCCATGAGGCACGGGAGACAGGAAGAGTAGAAAAGGTGAGGTTTTTTTTCTTCTCTGTTCGTATGAGCTCAGAGGCAGGAGCTCGGAATTCCACACTAATTTACTGAGAACTTCAGGAAAAACTGGTTTGACTCTGCTGGACTGAAAACAAAGATCAACTGGAGGTCAAAGGCAGGGGGAGGGGCCTGTGGGCATCCAGAGAGAGAATCCACCTCCATTTATAAACCCTCCCTGGGTTCAGACTTGTGTCAGGCCGTAGGGACGCTGACACACGCCAGAAACGGATTCCGCGTTGGAAGGGATCGCCGTCCTGGGGGAAGGCAGGCTTGACAGCGTTTCTCAGAGCTGGACGAGGCCCGGGCCCTTTGGAAGAAGAAACGTTCCTTGGAGACTGCCTCTCCAGACCTCCGACGGCAGGCTGAGGAGCCGGCAGCAGGCCTTGCCATGTGAGAGACCACTGCGAAATTAGTGTTGCTTTAGAAGTGGTCAAAGCAGTTTTGGTTTGTTGCTTTGGATCAGCATAAGATCGAAACACAGAAATTTTAAACTCTCTTAGAATTCCTGGGCCCCCAAAAACACATGTAGGATTTTCCCGTCATGACGTTTGCAGGCTCCGTTGGAAGGGGTGTGAGATACAGCCTCAGAGCTGTTGCCACAGAACAAACGAACACGCTGGTTAAGGCCACGGCCACGGGGGAGGGAGGTGCACCCCGTCTTTCTAAGGAGCACTCACTTTACGTACATCAGCTCACTGCTCGGGACGTCTCCCTGAGCCTGCTCCACCTCTGCAAGGCTTCCCCGCCTTGAGTACGGCAGCAGCCGTGTCACCGCCATTCCTGCCTGCTGTCCCCTCCCCCCACTTCACTTGCCCCCTGCCAGTGGCCAATCACCCGACCATGCCACACGCCTGCTCTGAACCCTGCCGTGGCTCCCCAGGGCCCTCAGGTTGCAGAGAGGGCCTCCTCTGTCCACGAGCCACAGTCCTTGTCCCCTGCCCTGAATGCCTAGCTCCCAGGTAAAGCCAGGTGACCAGGAGGGTCCTGCCGGGCTACCCTTCTTTGCCCCCACCCCCACCTTCCGTCACCTGTCAGCCTCCCCTCGGGCGATCCTCATTTGTCTAACTCTCTTGGCAGGTGCGTCTCTGGCTCCTGCCGTGGGGCAAGCATGTAGATTTGTTTTCTACAAGGCCCTACTGGCAGAGCCTTGTACTCAAGGCAGCTACCTCCTCCCAGGTGGCGCCTGCTTTGCCTTGCAAAATGTAGAGGCCTCACCTGATCCCCAGGGTGGCCCTCAGGCCCGGTTCCCACTGGACCTCCTGCTCTAGATCTGGGGTTCTCTGTGCCAGCCACACACTCGTTCTCTAACTCCAGTTGGAGCACGAAGGGGCGTGAAGAGCATCCTCCCCTGCCTCTTCCGATGTACGGACGGGAGTGGGCAGAAGCCACAGAGGTCGAGAGACTTGGGGCAGTGGCAGAGCTGGACTGGGACCTGGGCAAACTGCCTCCCAGTCAGTGCTCTCCTCACCCTGACAGGGGCTCCGTCCCAGTCCTCTCCAGTCCTGTGAAGGGTGACTGTCCTAGGGTTTGCTCGGCCGGGGCCTCGAGGGAGCTGGGTGTGCAGATGACTCCTGCAGAATCGCATCCCTGGTGAGAGCAGGGTACCGCACCTAGATGATCATCCCCAGGTCACAGGGGCCCAGGAGTCAAATGCTTTTCCTAAGGACACATAGCTAGAAAGTGCCAGAACCAGGACATGAATCCAGGTCTTTCAGAACCCAGAGCCCATGTTCAGAAAGTGTGGTCAGTTTATGGGGCCTGCTTGAGACCGAGGCGCGGTCGCAGGCTGTGCTCCTGACTGATGAACGTTCTGGGAGCACCTGGCGACCTGAGAACCCTCCCTTGAGAGAAGGGGGAAAGTGTCCCATCCCGGGGTTTTCTGTCTCCAGGGCCAGGGAGGAGCCAGGTTATGTTACAAGCTCAGCCCGACCCTGGATGCCCGGCGATACCCCCAGGAATCGGGCTTCGGCCAGCCCACCCTGCCCCGGCCGCAGGCTCCCTGGGACGGAATGCTCAGAGGGCTGCCATCCTGGGCTGGAGCTGAAAATTAAATTAAAACCACGACAGGGACAGTTAATTAAAGCAGATTAGCTCGAGACTAATTAGGGACACTGACACTGGAACCATCGCACTCCAAGATGTTAATTAGCTGTTCATTAATGTCAGCTCCCTGTTCAAGAGAGAAATATGAACAGTCCTTCTCCCGGGCTTCATTCCGGAGCTGGGTAAACAGGGGTGGCTGCCCAGTGGCAGTCCCAGCCCCCACCCGTCTTCCCTCCCTCCCTCCCTCCGGCCCTAGTGTCTGCCCACTCCCTTTGTCCTCCTCCTACATCCGTTTCTGAGTATTGCCACCGCCAGAGAGACCCTGGACTCAGGGGAAGGAAGAGCTCAGCTGGGGCCCGACACACAGAGACTCTGGAAGAAAGGTGTGGCCTCCCTGCTCCGCAGGCCAGCGTTACACGCAGGGAACCCCGCCCCTGCATCATCACTCCATGGTCGGGTTAGACGGGGGCCACTTTTCTTCCCTCCTTTCCTTCCTTCTATTCATCTACCAGCAGATAGATCGATCTGCGGATCCATCTTATCTGTCCATCGTATCCCATCCATCCATCCATCCCTCCTTTAGTCCCTCCATCTAAACATTCTCTGCCTCCCATATGCACACACACACACACACACTTTGTGTACAATTTCTATCTGTCCATCCATTAGTTCATGCCATCTTCAGTCTATCCATCTACCTGTCCATTGGTTCATCCATCTAAATAATAATCCCCTATATGCACATATAAAAATTGGTGTACAATTTTCATCCACCCATGTACCCACACCCCCACCCTTCTTCCACCCATCCATCCACCCATCCATCCACCCATCCATCCACCGGTTTACCCATCCATTCACAAATCCAACTGTGGTTCATCGTCGTGTTAGTCCTTTTTACCCATCTACTCAATCTTTCATCAAAACCCTACCTACTTCTGCACCGCCTCCCAAATATCTATCCTTTGCCTTGCTGATCCATTCATCTAGTCATTCATCCAGACATTCATCCATCTGTTCACTCTAGTAACCCATCCATCAGCCAATCTTCCTGTCTACCAATTCATCTATGTGTCCAATGAGCCCAATGCATCTACTGAATCTTCACGTGCGGCAGCCACTCGCCCACTCACTCCCTCACCAACACTCATTTGTCTGAACACTGATTTTCCTTCCGCCGACCCTCTAGATCACCTGCCCATCCATTCCTCTCATAAATGCCTACTGAATACGTACCGTGGGTCAGGCACGACGCTAGGTACTAGAGTGGAGGAGGGATACGGAAATGAGGAAAAGCTTAGACGGTGAGATCCCCAGCTCACCCCCACTTTACACATGTGAAAACCGAGATTGAAAGAGGTGAGGTTACTTGCCTAAGGTCATCCATCAAATTATTCACCCGACATGCATTCAATGAATATTTATGGTGTTGCCTGCCTGTTACATGTCACTCGAGGGCACGGTGACTGACACGGTTCCAACTGTAAGAGCATCGGAGTCTACTGCAGGGGTTCTCAGGAGAGTCTGTTGGAGGCTGTTGCCGCTGCCTCCCCACGACACACGTACGCACACACAGAAGCCGTTTTGCGGAGAACTTCAGTGAGCTCACAAACCACCTTCAAGCCCACCCACACTCCTCAGGTCAAGGTCCATGTGCTGGTTGGAAAGACAAGCAAGTAAATAGACCACCACACCCAGTGTTCCACACACTGTAATACAGAAGTAGGAGGGGTCAGTGAAGCCTTCTTGGTGGAGGTGATACCCAAGTTGAGTTGTGAAGGATGGGACAGATTAGCTGAATAAAGGTTGGCCAACCTCTGTCTGCATGTTCTGTTGTGTGCATAAAGCCTAGAGGATGAGGCAGCTGAGGGTGCTTTCCGGGAACTGTGTGTGTGTGTGCGTCTGCGAGGGGTAGGGGGAGGATCTGCCTGGCTGGGGTGGGACTGGATCCTACTTTCTGCAGAGGATGTGACGGGGTTAAGACCTGAACCCAGGACCCCTGCCCAGTCCTTCCTAAGAAACAATGAGGACCTGCTTCTGGTCCCACTTTTGCCCCTGCTCTAGGGCTGGCTGGGGCACTCGTAGATAGGTCTCCGAGGCTTTCAGCTTGGGACTGTCCCCTGGGGGCCTCCAGGCCTGCTGTCCTCTGCCAGGCAGAGGGAGCTCCCTTCCAGGCATGCGCTAAGCCACGGGGCTCTCCTTAGCCTCCATCGGAGGGTGGGAACTGCGAGGAGGGGTGGAGGCCTTTGTGGGTGCTGGACCTGGAGTTCTGCTGGAACCAGCTGGCCAGAGTAGGGCCTGGCAGGCACTCTGGGAGCCGGTCTGGGCCCTGGCCCAGGGGCTGGTGCATGCCTGGCCCAGTGCTGGTCCTGATGGGCCAGCTCAGCCTTCCCTTCACTCTCACCCCCTCCAGCCTTGCTGGTGACGGCACACACCTGGCTCCAGACCAGTGCTCCTCAAATCAAGGTTATGACACTGGTCAGCTTTACTGGAGGCAACTAGGCATTCCCAGAGGACCTTGAATTTAGGAGACAGGAAGACCTGGGTTCAAATCGCCCCTCTGCCATGTAGGGGTGACAGGACCTCAAGTCAGTCACCTTAGTGTTCTGAGCCTCAGCTGTGAAATAGGGACGGTAGTCACAGTGCCACCGCAGCTTTCTTTTCCTGCCTTAATTTTAAATTTCTTCTTAGCGCTGCTCGCAGGCCTTACTCCACCCACTTTGACTTTATCATTTTGCTTTAAATGAGTTTTTTGAAAGAACACATCATTTTTTAAAGAGCAGAAAACTAGATTAATTTTATCTTTAACCCTGTCTAAGAGCCACTGTCATTAACGGGGAGGTATGACCTATTCATATTTACTGCAGTGCTCTAAGGGACACATAGTAAACACCGAACAAAGACCATTCTTTGCCCCCAGCATCATCCCGGGACCTTACCGTTATTACCCTTCCCACAAGCCCCAGCTCAGAACCTCGTACGCAGAGGAACACACAGCTCTGTGGGCTCTAGGGTTACAGTTGCTAAGCAAAAGCTACCCTTAGCTTCGGAATATCTCGTAACTAGACTGTCAGAGCAGGGAAGACCTTCAGGATCCTCGGATGAGAACACCCGGGGCCAAGATCAGACATCGTGGACGTCCAGACAGACGTACAGATGTTGGGAACAGAGTCCAGTCCTCTGTTACTCAATCCAGGGGCTAAAAGAAGCCCCAAAGTGCCACCAACCTAAGTCCCAGGCAGGGGAGAGGGAAAATGGGAAAGTGAGAGGACCACCCAAGAACCAGAAGAAAGGCCCCAGCGTGTTGGAGGGATAGAGGGTGTTGTGCCAGCAGCGTGGGTTTTGAGACTAAGACAGGCTTTTGAACTTGGGTCTGCCCCCATTTTTTTTCAATCCTGGGTAAGTTACTTGCCCTCTCAGGGCCTCAGGCTACTCTTTTGGGGGTACGAGGAGGCTAGGTTTGATGAGTTACCAGGCTGCATGGTAAAATTCAGTCTAAACATCGAGTGATGCTAACGGAAGTCACCGATGATCGTCCCAGTATCTGGTCTCCTCTCCTTCCTAAGAGCTGCTGAATTTTAGCTGGGCAGATGGACTCCTGGAATCCGCTCTACATTTTCTGCCTGTCTTGCAGATGGACATCATCATGTGATTTAGTTCTGGCCAATGAGATGTTAGCAAAAATGGCAGGTGTAATTTCTGGGAAGTGTGCTTACAGGAAACGAGTGTGCCTGTCTTCTTTTTTCTCTTCTTTGCTGGCTGGAATGTGGACGTGATGCCTGGAGCTCTAGCAGCAAACTTCGATCGTGAGACCAGGAAAGGAGGATCCCGGCGCCTTTGTGTGCATGGAGCGGCCACATTGGCTTTGAATATTTCTCTGGACTTTATTTAGTTGAGAGAGGAATGAACTCCTATCTTGTTTAAGTCGATATTATTTGGCTTTCTGTCAGTCGCAATCCAAACGGGAAAAAGTTGGTTAAAAACGCATGTCGTGGACTCAAACATACCTCGTTTGAATCCTAGTTCTACCACTAACAATGAGAATGACCTGATGTAAGTCACTTAACCTCCGAGCCTCAGTCTCCCTATCTGCAGAATGGTTCTCATAATGCATACTACCCAGCACGGTGCTAAGGAGGAAATGAAATATAGACTCTCTTTCACAACTAAAGGCTCAGTAAATACCAGCTGCTATTGTCATTGTCATTATCGTCACCAGCTAACCCTCTCACTGGGAGCTGCACGAAAGCGGGGACTCCTGTAGCTCTCTGGCTCCTAGGGGAATCATTGCCACTTTACACGTGACACTTCGGGGAGGTCCCCGTGAGGACGGGAAGAGCAAGGCCTGGATGCCAGGAAAAGCCGGGTAACTGGAGCCAAGCCTCGCCACCTTTTTGAGCCTGCCTTGTGGTTTCTCGTCTTTTCCTGGGGATGGCGACACAAATCCCATTGCGGTTGTGAGGTTGCAACCGAACAACCTTGAGAAGCCCCGGGCTGGGGTTACTGCCAGAGAAATGGGAGCGGTGGCTGCGGCTTCGGGAGGTGTCTGCTGAATGCAGGGCACGCATGCGTGGAGTGGGTATGACCAGCCTGGTCTCAGAGCTTCCGGAGAGCAAAGTCATGCTATCACTCATCTTTTGGCCTAACTGTCCCTGAGGGGGTAGTTAGGACGCAAGGAGGAAAACCAAAGCTCCATTTAAAAAAAAAAAAAAAAAACCCAATCAATTTGCGGCAATCCAAATAAAAGCCATTAGACGTAGCTTCCCCACTGGAGACACCCAAGGGCCTCCTCCCCACCAGGATCCCAGGAAATTGATTGGCAATTACTGACACTAATGGGGGCCAGGGAGGCCTGGTGATTTACCCATCACTCCCTAGGGACAGTGATGACACGTCAAGATCTGTCAGGCTGAGTTCGTCCTGGGGCAGTCGAGGCCCCAGATCTGGCCAGAGACTGGCAGCCAGCTGGGGTCAAGCCCCCTCGGAGCCCTCACCCCTTTACTTATTTATAGCTTTGTTTGACTCATGGGGAGTTAATGGCCCTACCGGGGCTGTGCAGATGGCGGGTCCCACGGTGGGAGGAAGGGTAAGGGGACCAAGGAGGCTTCCAGGCCTGCCCTTCGACCTGGATCTGGAGATGCATAAAAGAGGCCTCGGTCCTCACAGGAAGTCTGGGGCAGGAAAAGTGTTGCCAGAGAGGCCCCAACGGAGGTGGTGAGAGGCGGTGGTTGCACGGAGTTTGGAGATGGAATGAAAAGGCGCGAAGACCAGCAGAGAGCGGGACAGCCGCTGTGACACTGAGCTGTGGGGCTGTGGAGCTGGTAGGGCCCTGAGAAGTCGTTCGGTTCAGCCTCACCTTTCTGCAGACCCTTGGCAGCTAAGGCAGAGAGGGGAAGGCACTGGCCTGGAGTCTCACAGCGCGGCCCTGCGGGAGCTGGGACGAGCTGTCCAGTGAGCTGGGAGGTGAGCTTTACCTGGGACAGAGGGCCTGGGCTGGGCTGGGGACCCCTTTCTAGTGGGCAGGGAGAGAGTGCAAAGACACACTGACAATTCAGAGGGACAGCTGTTATGACGGGGGTGTGAGAGCTCGGGGTGGCCCACTATCCCAGTCTCGGGGAGCAGAGGTTCAGGGAGGGTTCCTGGAGGAAGTGATGTCAAAACTGCGACCGGACGGATTAATGGGTGTTAGATGAGTGGGGAGGAAGAGAGCAAAAGAAGGGAATTCCAGGCCAAGAGAGCAGCACGGGCAGGCGAAGGCTTCGGGTGGACCCAGCGCGCCCGAGCTGCACAGCCTGTCTGGAGGCGGAGCGGTGGGAAGGGGTGGCTGGGGCCAGGTGGCGACGGGCCTGCTCGTGGGACGGGAACGGGCTGCCGAGATCCTGTGTGCTGTCAGGATGTGTCTCAGGGCGACACAGACCATGACCAGGTTTCTGCTTTACAGAGATGGCTCTGGAACCGCCAGAGGGCAATGAACGGATGGGGAAGGGGCAAGGCGGGGAGCGTGAGGAGATGCTGCATGAATCCAGGGGAAAGCCAGCAGGGCCTGGACAGGGCAGGGAAGAAGGGGGTCCCGAAGGGGAGGCGACCACTCAGATCTTTAGGGGGAAAACAGACAGAATTTGGTGTCTGACTGCATGACAGACGCAAAGGTGAGGGAGGCTGGAGGGTGACTTGGGGGTGGCACTGAGGGAGGAGACAATGGGGGACTGGCCAGGTGTAGGGATGGAAAGGTAAGCACAAGGACCCTGAGTGTGGGCAGACCACCTGATTAAGGTGAGGTGAAAGGGAGGCGACAGATTGAGGCTCAGAGAGGTTAAGTGTCTCATCCAAGGTCATATTGCCAGGATGGGCCCAACTGAGCTGAACACCAAAGCCCACACTTTTCCCACCACTTGAGCTGCCCTTTAGGCAGCAGATCAAAGGGCTGGGCCCTTGCCACTCAGCAGCTTCCACGTCTTGTGCCCCAGTCATCTGTCCCACCTTCTGGCCTAACCCAGGAAGCCTGAAGCTGGGTTTTTCCTGCTTCACCTATGAGGTATGGGGGTGGCAAAACCTCAGGCCAGCCCCTCCGCGGCTATGGGTACGCTGTGGCTTTGGCAGATGGGCAGTGAGACCAAGACCACTCCAGCCCAGGGTGTAGGCTCTTGAGAATTCATGCCAGCCAGGAATGGGGAGGTCTCCCACGCCCATAGTGGCCGTGGGGACCAGGCCCACCTTTGACCTGCCCAGGTCAAAAGGTTGATCTGAGCTGTAGGAGGATGAAGGTGAGAAGGGGCATGTGCTGGGGAGGCGCCTCCCCCATCCTTTCAAGGGGCACGTGGCCAAAGCACATTTTGTGCCCTGAAGATGCAGCTCAGGGGCCAAAGCCCAGAGAGTCCGGAGATGAGGCCTGGAAAAGGCATTCGGAGCAGGAAGGGGCCCGTGGTTGTGTGCGGGTGGGGGGTGGCCACAGAGCTGCAGAATACTCTACAACAGCAACAGCATGGACTCTGAGCCAGGCAGGTGTAGGTTCTGGTTCTAGCTGGGTCCTAGCTGTGTGACCCTGGGTGAGTCACTAAACCTCTCTGTGTGACGTTTCATCTGTAAAACGGGGGCTGTATCAGCAACTGCCTCAAAGGGTGGTTGTGAGGATCCAAGGAGTTAACATATGTCAGAAACAAATGAACGACCAACTTAGAACAGCGCGTGGCACAGGAACATTGCTTGGAAGGATGACGATGAGGATGGTGATGCCACAGGTGGCCGCATCAAATCCACATCACTCCAGTCTGGCCCGGACTGACCCTGAGCGGGGCACAGGCCCAGCTGCATTTATTCTTGGCTCATTCGCACCCGTGGGGGCTGGCCGCGGTATCCAGCGAAGCGGCCCGTCCTCCACCGTATCGATCTTCCCGTCTCCCGGGAAGGCCTGATGCCTTTAGCGCGTCAGTGAGCGGCTCACAGGTGGCCCCAGCTGGGAGCCGGCCTGCCTGCCTACAGCCCCGAAAGTGGGTCAGGGAGTTGCAGGAAAGGAAAACTTCTTAGAGGCCCCAGGATGAGCTGGGGCTCCATAGGCAGAAGCCTTCATCCGTGCCCCGTGGCTGCCCTGGACGGAGGTCCTGATCTGGCATCAAGTCCCCAGGATGACCTCAGGCAAACCACTCAGCCACCATCAGCCTCGTCACTTCGGAGTTGATGCAGCTTGTTCCTATCCATCCTCTCACTGGACCCACACAACGACCGGGGAGTTGGGCAGAGCATGACATCATTCCCACTTTATGGAGGGGGAAACTGAGGCTGGGGGAGCTTCATCATGAGTCTGCTTAAGGTCACACAGCAGTTAAGAGGCCTGGCCAGGCCTTGGGTCTGTCTGACTCCACGCCCAGGCGCCTCCCTTACAGCTGCTCTGGATGTCACTGGGTAGCAAGGGTTTTACCCCAGGAGCGGGCAGCCCTGGAGGGCAGGCTGGACCTTCCCAGTCGGCGCCATGAGGGAGGCATGGGGGCCAGAGGCGGAGGGCACCCAGGAGGGCCACGGTGTGTGTGTGTGCACGCACACGCAAATGCCAGAGTGGGAACAGGCATCCAGGCAGACGGAACGGCAAATTCGAGACCTGAGGCGCCGATGGGTGTGGATAGGGTAGTTGGGCTGAGGACACGATTGGAGGGAGGAATACTGGGGAGGGCAGTGGGGTGCAGAGAGGGCCAAAGGCAGGACTGGGACTTGGACCAGAGAGAACCTTCCATGGGGGCAGGGGCAGGTACGGGCCTTCCCGATCAACCAGGGCCTTCAGCCCAGCCCACGGCTCCTCACACACAACAGGACGTGGCAGGGCTGGGCCTCGGGGTCAGGGAAGCCTGGTTTGAAGAGCGCTGGCCAGCCAAATACTGCAGGTCAGCTCCCACCCTGGATAGAGACCCCCAAATTCACACCCAGGAGCAGCTGGAATCGTGATAACCAGCCTGTGGGCTGGGGAGTAGTCTCTGTTTGCTGACTGAGATGAGGTGGGAGGGGGACAGATCTGCAGAAAACGTGGTATCACCCCCACTTTACAGATGGGAGAAGGAGGCCCGAGGGGGTAAGTAACTGGCCTCAGGTCACGCAGCCTGTGAGTGGTGAAGCTGAGTTTTAAAGTCTGTCCTCCTGCTGCCAACGCCCACACGCCGTCTGCTCCTCCGAACGGCAGGTGCCCCGATGGACTCGGCGCTTCACAGGCTGAGTCCTGGGAGAGAAAGCGGGAGCTCACACTGCCAGGAGCGCCACCTCCAGTGTTGCCGGGGCTGTCAGCGCACTCCGGCCCCAGACCCCCACACCTCCTGGGGGATCTTTGCCCAGGACCTCAGGCCACTCTGGAAGCCACGAACAACAAACGGCCTCAGCAAATGCAACAGATTCTGCGACACTTACATCGCTTTTGGAGCCTCCAAACAGCTTCCAGGACTGACAAATTGCTTCCAAAATGTTCAAATGCCTTTGGAATCTTTGAACAGCCCCTGAGACTTGGACCAAAACTGAGAGCCAAGGAGGGCTGGGGGCCAGCGCGGGGCTCAGCCGGGGGCCAGTGCGGGGCTCAGGCCGTCTTCCCAGCCAGCAAGCCCTCCTCCACGTGTGGGCTGCCCACGCCCGGCCGCGGCCTGAAGCGGGGCCCAGCCACACCTCAGCTCTGACTGAGCAGCTTCAAGGTGACCAGAACAAGCCCCGGACTCAGCAGGAGGCCACAGGCTTTGTCTGGCCTCCACCTTGATGGATGACCTTGGGCAAATCACTTCTCTCTCAACCTCGATTTCCCCATTTACAAAATGCGATTTCAGAGCAAGAGTTTAGAATGGGTGGGTGTGCGGCCAACGTCTGGGATTCAAATCCAGTCCCCCAACCCCGCCGCGTAGCTTTAGCCTGTCCAGGTCCAAGGGCGGTGGGCTGGGGGAAGACACTGCTGCCAGTGAAGAGGACTCCACCTTTTCACTTTTCATGAAAGCTGGATTTAATCCCTCACCTCCTGGCCCTCAACAAGTGTCTCAGGAAAGGCTTCTATGGGTGCCCCACCCAGCGTGGCGCTGGCCCCAGCACCTGGCAGCCTTCACGCGTGGCCACAGAGGGCGGTCGGTTTCAGCCACCCAGAGCCGTCTCCATGGTGACAGGCATGGAGCCGAGCTAGGCTTTTGAAGAACACTCATAAAGGCGCAAACTCACCCCAGATGAGCCGGCGTGCATTTGTGAAGCAAAACATCTCAGGCCAGCCCCAGGCCTTGTAAACCACAGCTGCCAGTGGCTTCGGCTGGCCTGGCAAGGACTCGGTTTCTGTGCTGCTAGGCTTGGAGTGCCTGCCTCCTTCCGCTTTCCTTGGGCTCTACCTCTGCCCACCCACCCACCCCACCCTGGTAGCTTCGAAAGTAGATGCACCTCAGCTGGACTTGGCTTCCTGGCTGTGTGACTTTGAGCAAGTTCATTCACCTCTCCGAGCCTCAGTGTCCACATCTGTAAAGTGGGCACGAGGCCACAATACCACGCTGCAAGAACTGCCTGACGGAGAAATGGATAGGAAGGATAGCATGGTACAAAGTAGGTGCTGGGTGCCCTCCACCCACCCCTCCTTTTCAGCAGCACCCCTGCAGAGGTGCACGGAGCCTCCACCTCCTGGCAGCGTCGGGGGCCCCTTCCTCCTGCTCCCACCGTGCCCTGGCTATCTACCTGCATTAGAGCACTCAGCACATTGAACTGCAATGGGCTATTTACCTGTTTCCCAGGTTAGCTTGAGTAATCGACACAGTGTCCGACTATGTTCACTACGCCAAGCTCAAGGTCAGTCAGTACTCCATAGGTCCTCAGTAACTAAACCAGAGCGAACAAATAAACGTGATGACTATTGACGCTGAACCTCAGATCTAGGGGGATGGTCTGGGCAGTGCCAGTGGAATAGAATACTGGTAACTGACCAGGAGCCCAGCCACGCGCCTTGAGTGTCTCTGTGCAGAGGGCTCTGGAGGAGAAGGCTCCTGACTTGTCCTATTGCAGCTTCCATTTCGCAGAGGAAGACACTGAGTTTCAGAGAAAAGTCACTTGCTGTGGTTGCACGGCCGGTGGACAGTGAGGCCAGCACCCGTGTACTTCATCCAGGAACATCTGGGCATGCCCACCCATCTCCTGAGGCCTGTGGTGCCTGCCGCTGACCCTGCCTTCCAGCCAACCCTCGTGCCACCGGCCCCTGCCTCAGACACCAGCCTCAAGGTCAACCTCCTGTGACACAGGCTCCTCGTGCCCCCACAAGGAGCTAGACCGCACCCTGGAATAGGCATTGAGCTGTCCCCATCCTCAGCCTCTGACCTCTGATGCCCATGTTCCTTGCTGCCACACCCAATGTCTCCCTCCCTTCCTTTACATCTTCATGCCAGGCCCCACATTTCCTGAAATGTTCCACCCAGAAGGATCCACTCCAGTGGGCCATGCCCCACAAAGACAGAAGACCCAGAATTTCAATTCTGGCCCTGCCACTCATGAGCTGTGTGACCCTTGACAAGTTGCTGAACCTCTCTGAGCCTAGATTGCCTCACCTGGAAAGTAGGAGGATAAGAGGACCTGCCTGACAAGTTGTGGTGAAGATGAGGCAGGTTGGTGGGTACAGACAGATAAGCCCTGGAAACAGAAAAGTGCTGGGCGGGTGGTGGGCTTTAAAGAACTGTAACAGATACAATATCAAACCTTAACGTAAGTACATAATAGAGAATAATATGCCTAATTATAATAAATCACAAATGATCAATTACGAAGGGTACTAGGTGTCAGCGGCTGGCTTATGGGTAACGGAAGAAAAACACACAATGCAGACTTAAGCGCTTGTGCCCAGGAGTGTGATCTGCAGCCATTCATCCGTCCCTTTGTCGGTCCCGTCCGTCCATCCACCTGTGCGTCCATCCAACAGCCCCCCAGTCTGGCCATCCCACCCACACTCACCAAACTCCTGCTGGTGCACGCCCGTTTCACAGACGAGGACACTAAGGCACAGAGAGGCCGCAGCCAGGATGCGGAGAGCTGGAAGCCCCTTCCTAACCGGTGCCACATCCCTCTCCCCTGCTGGCTGGTGGCCCTGGAGTCCCCCACTGCCTTGGCAGTGGTCTCCCTCTCCACAGTCCCACCCCCAGTTTCCTTCATTCTGAAAGGCCCCCGCCCCCTCCTCCCTCTCGATCAGGTGGGTCTGGCACCTCTGAGTACCAAGGCCGCACCGCGCCCCCTCGGGTTTCCAAGGGCTCATAATTTCCATCTCAATCCGTTCCTTATTAATTTTCTAACAGAATGTGTTCCATGATTTCTCTGACATCACTGCTGCCCACTATAAATGGAAACCTAGTGGAAAATCCCCAGGTGGCCCCGAGAGGCTCTGGGCACCCCACCTTCCCCCCACCCCGGCAGGACTGCGGATTCCCAGTCTTCTCTCCTGGGCCGGGCAGAACATCTGGGGCAAGGTGGCGCTGATTGGTGGTGCCTCAACTCGCTATTACTTCATATTCCTCTAATGTCCGGAGAGGTCGGTGCCACACCTACATTTCATGACAAATGTCCAGGGCCACTGAGAAGTGGACTGACTTGCCCGGGGCCACACAGCCAAGCAGGGTTGAGGCTGAGATTTTAGGTCCAGCTTGCTGAGTAGGCTCATCCCCCTGGACTCCTGTACATGCTTTAGACCCTCCATTCCCAGTGCCCGGGCAGGGTTATTTTTAGCCCCTCATCTCACCCAGGCCACCCACGAGGACAGACTGGCTCAGGGAGAGCCATACTGAGAGTGGAAGTGGCAGGGGGAGGGTGGGGATGACATTTTGGCCTGGACATCCCGAGTGCGGCAGGCTGATGGGCTGATGCTGAAGGGCTCTGTGGTCGTGGTCATCAGGGCGTGAGGGGTCAAACCTGGGTCAAAGGAGAAGCGGAGTTCACAAGTGTTGGAGCTGAACTTGGCCCTTGGGGATTTCCTAGATGAGCAGTGCTCAAGCACAGGACGGCTGGGCTCCTATCACACCAACAGCATGGGGGCCCGGGGATTCTCATACACCCTTGGGGCCAAGAACCATTCATTTATTCAACCCACCTCGTTGGACAGATGAGAAACATGGAGGCTCAGAGAGGGTAAGGAACTCACCCAGAGCCACACAGCAAGTTGGTTGTCGAGTTGAGACCAGACCCTATTTCTTCTGGCAACCCTTCTCACCTCATCCCAAAAGCAGGGACTAGGGCATGTTAATAAGGGGCCACTCTGAGGCTGCTGATGGGATGGATGGGGCTGGGGAGGGAGACTCGGGGTACAGACATGTCTGTACCCTAGCCTACACAAATATGTGCCCTCTTTGGTATACCAGGATATCCTAAAGTCCCCCATTGAGCTTTCCCAGCCATGGGGTGGGGTGACAGGCACCAAGTGACACGTCAGGGGAGATCAGGTGACAAGGAATAAGATGAGGCCTGGACGGGGGTGGAACTAGGAGGCAGAGAGGTTGAACAATAAACTTCCTGCCTTGACATCTCTGCTGGAGTTGGCTGTCTCGGGACGTCCCCAGCTTCCCACTCCCAGCCCTGCCCACGGGGAAATTCCCAAGACGCAGAGCTTCCTCACTCATTTTCTCAGAGAACTCTGGGAGGCATAGGTTAGGGGCCAGTGGAGACCTCCGGTTTAGTTCCTTCCTTGACCTTTCGGGAGACTGAGGGTCAGAGAGAAGTGACTTGCCCCAGGTCACAGAGTAAGTTAGTAATGGCCCATGTGGTTGGGGCAACCCAAGGGAATCTAACGCTCCTGGAAGGCAGCCAGAAGGAGGTGGCCCAGTGGCCAAGCAACCAGCTTGTCTCCCTCCTGTCCCTCCTCACTACCAGGAGGCCCCGGGGACAGGAGAAAGGGCCAGAGGCTAGGGAAGCCCAGGTGTGTGACACTGAGTGGAGTGGCTTCCTGCTGCAGGGTGGCCTTGGCAGCCTCTGGCGCCCTCTCCCATCTCCTACGCCTCTTCTCTTTGGCCAGTACCCAGGTCTCTGGCATGAGAGCCACCCGGTCCAACCTGCTTAGCCAGGCCTTCAAGGCCCTTTTCCATCTGTCCCAACTGTCTGCTCTGTTCTCTCTGCTGCTCCCACCCCACCCCAGCGATCTCACCAGACGCCACCCGAAACGCTGGGCTACTTCCCTAGCACACAAAGCACTGTAGTGTCCGTGCTGAATTTTCCCCCTGGGATGCTCTTTGGCCCATCTTCACCTGGCAGACTCCTATTCAGCCTGCAAAGCCCAAAACAAGGTTTGTTTCCTCAGTGCAGTGTTGCTCCACCTTCAGGGCTAGCCAGACCTTCTTGGGATCAAGGTACCACACAGCTTATACCTCTCATTGGGCACTTCCCAGGGCAGGGAAGAGGTCTCATTCTCTTACTCTTCTCTGCCTAGCGTAGCGTAGGTGCACCGCATACACTGGGTCTTCTCTTGCTACTGGCTTATCCTTGGTGCCTAACAGTGCTCTATACTCTCAGAGACCAGGAAGGAAACTTGTTCTATGGCAAGAAGCAGAAGCCTGGAGTCAGATAGACCTGCAATCAAATCCCGGCTCCCCTGTGCAGTCTGGGAGACGTCTCCTAACCTTGCCGGGCCTCAGTGTCCTCATCTATAAAATGGGAATAACTATGTATACCTTGTAGAGAAAAGGTAAGGATTCATTTCAATGAGATAACTCAGGTAAGGAGCCTGGCACATAGTAAATGCTAAATAAATGAATATATATCTATGTCATGTGTATCAATATGTCATATATTAATAAGAATGACTGAAGACCGCGGTTCCCTGGAAACCTGTTCACAGGCCCTGATCCCTTGGAAAAACATCTTAGGAGGGTTCCGTCTGACCTGTGGCCACCTCTGCACCCTAGC
This sequence comes from Trachops cirrhosus, assembly GCA_028533065.1. Classification (NCBI taxonomy): domain Eukaryota; kingdom Metazoa; phylum Chordata; class Mammalia; order Chiroptera; family Phyllostomidae; genus Trachops; species Trachops cirrhosus. Next base: position 12,409,995 of record CM052542.1, on the reverse strand, counting down.
CTAAGCCCTGCTTAATTGTCTCGCTCTGAGGGTGCCGAGTAAATACTCCAGGCCAGCTGGTGCCTGGAAACCGCCAATTGCCAGGGAGCAGCTCGTTAATTTTCCCGTCTCTGCACACAGACCCTGAAGCTTCTGCAACTCATCTCGAGAAATTGAGTGGAGCGGGTCAGACCCCGGCCAGGGGTCGCAGGAAGTGGGGCTGGGAGTGCCAGGGGACTTGAAAGGGCCTGCAGAGGCACCACTGGGAAGCCGTCCAGGCTGAAGGAAGTGGGCCTGGAGCTGCCGAAAGGCAGATGGATCCCAGGCCCAGCCTGGCCCTGCCGGCTCTCACTCAGCTTTCAGGTCTCCACTGGTGGGGAGGAAGCCGGGGGCCGCATAGGAAGGCTGGACGCACACCAGCCCTTAGCGTGGCCGGCTCTGGGGGCCGAGAGGTCCCACCCCAACAGGGGAGAGACGGTGTGGCACCACGGTCTGCAGCAAGACTCTGGAGCAAGGCCCCTGGGGTTCGAACCCTGGCGCTACAAGTTAGTGACGTGTGCGCCTCAGCTTACCCTCCTGTAAAACGAGAAGAAGGCCCATGTCACAGCAGTGACAGTGTGCCTGGTGTATGGAAATGGCTCAGTGGATGTTCCGCTGTTATTGTAATCCCTTCCTCCTCATTTGGCAGCATCCTGCACGGAAGTCCTCATCTGCACGTCGTGACCCTGCACTTGACGCGGCAGGCACACATTTCACCACATCCGCCAGCTCCGCGAAGTCTTCCTGTGGCCCTCATGGACCGGGGGGGAAGAGTGTGGTGAAGGATCCGTGGTGGCCGTCTGGGCCCGGGAAGGGAGAGTGGCAGCTGGCAGGCCTATCGCGTGCCTTCACTGGGACCTTTCACTCACTCAGCAGATCCTTACTCAGCCCCGGCTCCGTGCCGGAGCAGGGCTAGGCGCTGGGGTACGAAGGTGAACCAAACCAGACGCGATTTCCCGCTGGCGTCGGGAGTCCAGGGGGAAAGGCCCTCATCATCAACCGTTCGCTGTGTGACCCTGCATAGTCACTCCGCCCACCGGGCCTCTGTCCCCTCACCCACAGTGGGCACACTGACACCTTTCCTGCCTGAACCGCTCACCTTTCTTGGAATTTGCCTTTCTTTTATGCCCCTGGCCTTTGCCTGGAATGCTCTCGCCTGCTTCCTCCTTTTGGAGAGTAACTCGTCATCCCTGAGCACTCGCTCAAATGTGCCCGCCTCTCCCTGCACACACCACTCCTGCCTCTGTGCTGCCAGAGAATTCTCCAGAGCACCCCGCTCCTATAGGGCGCCGCCACTGTGCCCGGCTCTGTCCCTTCAGCTAGGAGCTCCTGGGGGGCATAGATATACCCGTGCCCTCGTTAACACCCAAAGATGCCAGGCACTGCCTGGCCCATGTCACAGACAGGTCACAGGGGCTGAGGCAGGCAAGGAGCTGGTGCAGACGACATTTTGACCTCTAAGAGGTTGCGCTCCTAATATGCTTAGCTGCAACTAGTATGCCCGGTCTGAAGGCCTGGCTTTGCATGCTGTTTCTGCTCCTTCCTACACATGCTTGACCAAGTTGCTGAGCCATCCCGAGCCCTGGCATCTCTGTCCATGAAATGGGGATGCCTCAGATCCAAGCTGTGCAGAGCCAGGGTCCTAGCATTCAGAAGGTGCACAATAAAGGCCATTTCTTCCCTCTCCTTCGTTCCTAAGGTGGCACTCGAGGCCAGCATCTGTGCCCTGCACTGCCCAGATCACGTAGAAGGTCCTTGAAGAAAACACATGGGCAGCTCGAACTCTAGGCAGGACTCAGATGATCAAGACTGAGGAGGAAAGGAAGGTGGCAAGTCTCTCCCAGCTACCCCAGCTGGACAGGGTGCCCACAGGCTATTCCATTAAGAGGGGGACCCATGGCTCCTGTGTGTCAGGCCACCCAGGATCCCTAGCTCCTGGCGCTCCCCCGCCTCGCTGGGAAGCGCTCCATCCTCCCTGGAGCCCAGGCGCCTGCCTCTTGGTGCTGCAGCCTGAGCGCTGATAATAAAGGCACCTCTGTGTGTCTCTGGGGAAGCGGGGCTGGGGGCGGCGGTGAGGGGGGGCCCACAAAGCTCCCGCAGCTGTGTGTTTGCAAACAGGAGAGCTGAGCTGTGCAGAGGGGCTGAAAGCACTAATTGTCTTTAATTAAAGGAGGTTGGAGGCAGTGCAGGCTTTGACAAAAGAGATTTCCAGCCTGTTAGCAGCTTCAGCCTGCACTGGGGCTGGGCCGCCCAGGCGCGGCCCTCGCTTTGTCCCTGTGGGGCCTGGCCCCGTGGAGGGCACGGCCAACACCTGCCTGGTGGGGGTGGGGACGGGGGCCAAGCACTAGCAGTAGGATGGTGCTGGGAGAGCAGACTCCTGGAGCCTGGGAAGACGTTCTCTGGCGAAGCCCCTCTCTCCCTCGTTCATTCGTACGCTCGCTCAGCAAGCACCGCTGAGCACTTGCTGTGTGTCCGGCCAGTGCTCAGAACCAGAGGAACAGAGATGAGACAGTCCCGGAGTTTCAGGACTTCTCATTCTGAGTGGCTGCGTGGTTCAGTGGCCGTGAGCGCAGACTAGCGCCAGCTGGCCTGGGTTTGAACCGTGGCTCTGCCTCTGACCAGCTGTATAATCGTGAACAAGTTTCTTCACCTCTCTGTGCCTCACTCTTCCCGCCTATACATGGGGGACGATATAAAGGCACATGCTTGCAGGCTGCATGAGGATTACTGAGCTATCATAAAATGTTTGCCTCCAGCACTTTACAATATCAACCGGTCATTCCTTCTTTCCTTTGCCCAGCTCTCCACCTGGTTGGAGGCCCCGGAGGCACTTCAGTGCTGGGAAGAACCCAGGTCCATGGGGCTGGCTGGGCTCCAGTGCCAGCTCTGCCACTCACGTGCTGGGTGGCTCCCCAGCCTCAATTTCCCCGCCTGCACAATTAGGGCTGGGCAGGGTGGTGTGAGGGAGGGCTCTGCAGGCATGGGCGTCGAAGCGCTCCCTCCAGGGCCCTGGGAATGGAGAGGCCTCTGAAGAGCCGCCTTGCAGGGCTCCTGCTCCTGCTGCATACAAATGGGCTCAGCCTCCCAGCCGAGTCTTCAGCTCACTCCCTTCTTTTGTCTCTCTCACCAGGCTCACCCTCCCGGAGCCTCAGACACATCTGCAGCCCCCTCTCAGGGACACATGCACGGTCGGTCTCTCTCTCTCTGTCTCTCTCACACACACACCTGCCTCATTCTCCCCCGCACCCCCCAACAGAATCCCAGTCTCTGTCCCCCTCCCACGCTGGGAGGCTTGCTGACCCCGGGGTCCAGGGTGGGTGGGAGGGAGACTGCTGCTCACAGCTGGCTGGGCTGGGTGGTCGCAGAATGGTGGAGGGAGGGGGCAGAGGGCGAAAGCGTCCTGGGGCCAAACTTCTCGGGGAGTAGGAGGGGAGGTCAGCTCCTGAAATGGAGGGCCCAAGCCGGGCTGTGAGGGGAGGGGCAGGTCCGGAATCTCCACTGTGGGGGGCACTGCGGGACATTTACCCAATGCCCACTCTGGGCTGCAGCCCCTCATGGAATCTATTCAAAGGCCCTGATGAGGAAACTGAGGCTCAGAGAGCATAGGTGTGGCTCAAGGACTCGGAAACGGGTCATGCCAAACCAGGGTGCCACCGTGACCCTTCAGAACCCATATGCTGAAGTCCCGTCAGAATTAACAGGCTAGGCCCCCTGTGGCCAGCACGGGACAGAGACGACAGGTGGATGATGTGGACTCAGGGGCGGCTCCTCCTATGCCTGCAGGGGGCGCTGATCCAAACCTGTGCGCTTCTAGCCTTGGCGGAAAGGAGCGGGGCGACTGTGAGTGCTCGAGACCCCCTGGACTGACAGACTCTAAACCAGCCAGGCCCTGGCCTGATCCCCAGCGAGGGCTCATGCCGACGCCCAGCCCCAGCATCACTGGAGGACTGAGGCCTTCCAAAGCCCCCCTAGGCCGACCTCTTCCCCATGACCCCTGACCCCCAGCCCCTTCAGCTGCCCTCACACACAGACCTCAGCGGGAAATGTGCTCTGATCCCGGCTCTGCCAGCTCCGCAGAGGCCGAGGGGATGAGTTCCCCGCACTGATCTGCCTTCCACTGGGCTGTGGGTCCTCTGAGGGCAGAGCCCTGTCTTCCGTCTTCCACAGCCACCCTCGGGCACCTACGTGAGTCAGGCAGAACACCGGGTACTCTTCCTGCTTTAGATCATCTGGCCTCACTTGGCCCTTCCAGGCTAACTCTCCCGTCCCCAGCTCACAGATGAGAAAACGGAGACCCGGAGGTGGAGGTACCCGCACAGGGCACAGCGGGAATCGAACCAGGGTCCTGGGAATCCGGAGCCCCTGCTGGCCTCAAGCCGGGCCTCACCTGGCTGGGTGTGGGGATGGGGCTGCTCAGTAAACGTGACAGCTAAGGAAACTGCCTCAGCCCGGCTGATGATTCTGCCGGCTGGACGGCGAGGAGACCAAGGCAGCCGCCCCGGTATGTGTGCACCCACGCTCCCCCCACCCCAAGGAGACGTGGGGGCTGCTTTCAAACGCCAGCGTGACCCCTGGGTGTCTGGGTGGAGGGGCCCACAGCTCACCCAGGGCTGCTGATGTGTCCAGGCACCAGACCGCTGCCCTTAGGGCCTGAGGGAAGAAGGTGGTGGGGAAGGGGCAGCTAAGGGGTCCGAGGGGGAGAGAAACACAGAGAGGACTCAAGATGGAGAGACTGAGAGAGTCAGCCGGCGCGGCACGAAGCACAGTAGAGAGAGGACGAGACTGGAAGCTGATTGTGGTGGAGACTCCGACAGAACACAGAAGGAGGAGGGGAGGGAGAGACAAAAGGAAGGCGGGAGGGCGAGGAGGAGTCAAGTTCAGAGGGAGTGGTGGGGCAGGAAGGGGTGTGCATGCAGTGGTGGGGGGAGCTGGCAGGGCCAGGGCCGAGCCCAGAGAGGCCGCCACCTAAAGGGGCCCCGGCTGGGAGTAGGGGGGCCGAAGTGGGGAGGTGGGAAGGTGGGGGTGGGGTGGGGGTGGGGTGGGGGTGCGGGTGAGGTCCCCAGAGAGGGCCGTCGTGCGAACTCTGGCCGAGCTGGGGCACCAGCTGTGAGGGAGGGTGTGAGCGTGAGTGGGTCTGTGACTGTGTGCATGTGTGTGCGCGTGTGTGTCAGAGTGTGAGTTCGTGTGTTCGGGCTCAGGCAGGTGTGGGAAGCAAACTGGGGTGTCTTTTCTTGTTCTCTTGGGTTCACATACCCTTCCCACTTGTGTGTCTGAGGACTGAGCTGAAAGATTAATTCATATTTCATATGGCCTTCACTGGCAGGATGGGGGTTGGTGATGACTTGTTTTTTTAAAAATATTTATTTTCAGAGAGAGGGGAAGGAAGGGAGAAAGCGAGGGAGAGACACTTCAACATGAGAGACAAACATTGATCAGCTGCCTCTTGTACGCACCCCGACCAGGGACAGAACCCGCAGCCCAGGTATGTGTCCTGACTGGGAATCGAACCAGTGACCCCTTGCTTATGCCCAACAAACTAGGCCACACCGGCCAGGGCAGTTTTTTGTTTTTAAAGGCACCAGGTAAGGAAGAATAAGTCAATTGGTTGGTTTTCTCCCTCCATCCACCCGCCCACCCACCACTCACCCACTAAGCACCTACTGTGTGCCAGGCAGCATGCTGGGGCAGGAGGACCAAACACACACACATCAGGCATTGGCTGTGGCAGCCCGGAGTGGTGGCAAAGGTCTCCGGGCGCCTGGGTTTGAATGCTGGCTGCATAAACGAACACGTTCTGTGGGTCTGGGCGAGCCCCTTTGCCTCTCTGAACCATTTCTCACTTGTTAAACGGAGATGGCAGGGCCTGTTCCCCGGGCTTGATGTGGGATTGGAGGAGACAGAGTAGCTGCTGGAGAGAGGCTGGGTCTCTAAGGTGCCTTTGCAGGCGCTGTGGCTTCCTAATCACTACGATGGGCCAGGGACAGCCAGGGGACTCCCAGGGCTCTCCAATCCCAGCCCTGCGGTGATTCTTACTAAAGACGCTGAGCCTCTAATGGCTGTCAACTCCCCCAGGCCTGGGAGGTGGCCACAGCGGGGCAGCCCTGCCCAGCCCAGGCAGCTGTGGAATGGGGATGGGAGGGGGTGGGTAGGTGCCCCACCCCTAGAAGCCCCACACTACCCTGAATATCTGGGGCCTCCTCAAGCTATTTCTGCTTGTCCTCTGGGTCTCAGGTCAGGTGCCCCTTCCCCCAGGAAGTCCTCTAGGATTGCCAGTCTGGGTGTGGTGCTGTCCCCATCTCCCAGTCCCCCTTGTGGGTCCTCACAGTCAGTCCTCAGCTCCCTGATTCACACACTGCCCCCTGCCCCAGTGCATCAGGGTCTCCTTGTCTCTCTCACTGTGAGCTGCCAGAGACAGAGGCTACTGCAGACCTCCTCTGTGCTCAGACCCAGCGAGAGGCCAGCTAGGCTAGCAGCAGGCTCCAGCTATTCCCTCAGGGGCTGGGGTACTTGCTGGGCCGCGGGCTGAGAGTCAGACCCTGTGCTGCTCTACCCTGTTCTACCCTGTGCTGCTGGGAATGGGAAGAGGCTGCTGCTTTTTCCTGGAGGGTCCCAAATCCACTTCCTCAGATGCTACACCCCGCCTTGGGGAGGGGGCTTCGGGCACTCTCCTCACTCAGGAGGTGGGGAGTGGGTGATCTGGGGGTAGGGCAAGGCAACGAACCATCCCAGGTCTGCTGGAAACTGGCCTTATGTTTTTGGGAGCCTCAGTCTCCTTAGCTATAAACCAAGAGGGTGACTTTGTGATGGTGGGTGACGAAGGGCGTGATCTTGGCCTTGGTCTGATGGCCATGCCAAGGAGTGGCCAGTTCTTTAGACACTATCACTTAGGGGCTGCCCCCTCCCTATTCCTCAGTGTCCCCAGCCCATCATATGGAAAGCATTTTGCTAAAGAAGTTTCAAGACAGCAGCCCAAGCCTGCAGTCAGTTCGACCCCTCAGCACCCCTGCTAGGTGGAAATTCTGGCACTCTCCCCACAGTAGGCAGGCAGGAGTCTGGCTGTGACCTCCGCTGCAGTCTAGCTTTGGGCCTTGACCCTCCAAGCCTCCAATGGGGAACCAAATGATACGACTGGCCTGTCATTTCCCAAGCCCTCTTATAGACCAGGGTGTGGCCCAGTATTTGCCAAGGCCAGCCTGTTGCCCCAAGCTGGATTCTGCGGGGTGCAGGGTTCTACTCTCCCCTGGGACGTGACATTCACCAGCATCACTTCTGGTCCCATCTGCAGTGTGCCTCCCCACCCCCCATCCCAGGCGGCTAATCCCTATAAAGCCCAGCGCAGGGCCCGGCATGACAAGCAGGCCCACGCTGCCTGCAGCTCCACCAGGCGTGCTCGGAGGGGCTGGGGCGGGATGCGGAGCGGCTGTCATTCTCTCCGTCCGCTCCTCTAATTGGATTCCCAACACGCAGGGGTCAGCCAAAACGCTGGGGAGAGGAGAATCAAAGGGAAGGGCCATCCAGCAGATAAAGAGAGGCATTCTTCCTGGGCCACAAAGGCTGCAGCGTGAGGGGTGGGAGGGGACCCTGTCGAGGAGCTGCCCATCTGGAGGGGGAAGGGGCAGGGAGAGCCCCAGCAGGCGGCAGAGGCTGAAGGGCCCGCTTTCTTCCAGCCTGGGGCGTCCCCACCTCTGCTCACGTGCTGCCTTGGGCTTGGATGCCCTCCTGCCCCCTGGGGGGGGTCCGGGCATCCCTCATGGCCTGGCCTCTTACTCCTGCCTGCTCCAGGAAGCATTCTTGAAACGGAGCAGGAAGGCTCAGGACTCAGCCGGACCTGGGTCTGGATCCTGGCTTGCCCCCTGCTGCCCCTGTGAGGTTCGGGCAAGTCCCCCGCAATACTCTGGCCTCAGTTTCCCCCTCTGTGGGCTGAGGATAATACCAGCCACCGCAGAGGGCAGGGGCCGGGATGAAATGAGGTAACATTAGCCAAGTGCTTGGAGGACAGGTCGAGGGCTCAGCAGGGATGCACAGCTCACGTATGTCCCTCCCTTCCCCCGAGAAGCACCACCGCCCCTCTGGGGGCCTGACCACTCGGCCTGTGCTCTGGGGTACTGTGTAGACACAGCCTCTCTCCCCAGGAAGAAGGCAGAAGTGCTGCGTAAACGTAGCTCCTGGACATATGTGAGAGCTGACGATCCCCAGCCTGGGCGGGGCCTCGCCATCACACCTTCACCACCCTGTCCTCCTTGGCAGACAAGAAACTAGGGGCTTGGAAAGTGAAGGGAGATGTCCAAGGCCACACGAGCAGAAAACAGTGGAGCCTGAACGAAGAACTTGACCACAGCCCGGCGCCCCACCGCACCCCACCAGGGCGCCCCGTGCTTTCCTGTGAAGGTTAATCAGATTCTGTGTGTTCTGCACACAACCAGCAGGGGAGGTGGGCGGGCCAGAGCCAGGCCTTGCAGTAAACCGGGCCCAGGTTGCCTGAAGAGCAGTGGGCCCGCTGACTCTGGTTCATGAAAGAGACATGAAGGGAACCTCAAAAGGAATTTCTAAGAGACAGAAAATCAATGGCCCTGACATTCTGCCCCCCGGAAAGTGTGTGTGTGCATATATGTTTATCCCACACACATACACACTCCACAGTTGATCCAGGGCACGTACGTGCACACACACGTGCTTGTGAATACCCACTTTCAAGGGCATGTAAGCGCAGCTCGATACGATATACAAATGTACCCATGAACACATACACTCTGGCTTGATCTTGTGTGTGGGTGTGCACACAAGCACACGCACACAGCCACGAGACCCAGCACACGTGCGTCCAAGGACACAGGCAGGGAGCCCCACCCCCAGGGTAGATACACTTGTTTGGTGTGCGACACGCGCTCCTTTACAGGCGCGAGTTCGACTGATCCGCCGTCCATTTTAGTTGCTCCTCCCTGTGCACACGGCGCTGGGGCACGACAGAGAAAGAGAGGAGCACACGAATACAGGGACAGCCCTGACTTGCAGCAGGCTGCAGGGTGACCCCATGGGTGAGGGCATGTGCACGGCCGACCCCTGAAGTGCATGTGTGTGCTCACACGCCCAGAGCTCTCGCAACTGCACTCTCGATGTGGGTCAGTGGGCAGCCTGTGCACATACAGGCACATATAGACACACTCCCAGCAGGCCCCGTTCACACTCTCACACTCCTTGTGGGGCCAGTGCACACGCACGCACATGTGTGCTGGGGATGCTCTGCATCGAACCAGCACACGCGTGCATGCACATCCCTCCCAGGCCCCCAGGGAGCTCCCACAGTCAGACAGCTCCGACAGCAGGGTGTGGGGGGAGGGCAGCCTGGGTCTGGGTTGCCAGGGATACGGATGTGGGGCTCCCAAAGCTGCACAGCCCGCCCAGGCAGTGCAAAAAGGCCAGCGACCACTCTGGGGTCTTTAAAATGTTGCTAATCAGATGGTGATGCCTTTAAGGGAGGAAACTTGAGTCTGGTTTCCTGGAAAGAGCCAGGGTAACATGAGGCCCTGAGCCCAGAATTTGCGGGGGACATAGGGACAGAGGAGGGAAACAGCTCTGATCGGCTCCCAAGCCCAAGCCAGCCCTCTGCTCATGCTCTACCAGACGAGACGACAGGGGTTACGTGGCCCTACTTGCTGTGTGGCCTGGAGCAAGTCACTTGCTCTCTCTAAACCTGTTTCCTCATCTGCAAAAGGGGAGGGTAACGACCCTGAGCATCTAACCTCCACGGGGCTCTGTGGAAAGATTGGGAAGGCCTGGAGAAGGAGCAAAGGTCCTGAGATACCAGAGAGGCCAGCCCACCCCTCAGGGGGAGGCCTGCCCCACCCCCACCCCAGCCAGTCCATCCGTAGGGCTGTTAGGGGCTGGTTCACCTCCCACCAAACCCACCCACACGTCATTGCTTTTCACACAAACCATTCACTCTCTGGGCCATGAAGAATTCTTCCTTGAGGGAGCCCACCCCTTCCCACCCAGGATGGAAACTCAAGGGGTCCCTGGAGTCTCAACCTTGCAGAGGTGGAGGCAAAGAGGGGGTGGGGAGCTGTCATCTTAGAGATGACAAGCAGTTCCAGAGAAAGCCCAGGCCTCAGAGGTCGGAGCATTGGGTTCCAGTCCCAGCTCTGTCCCCGAAATCCATGTGACCCCAGGAAAACCAGGTCCTCTCTCAACTTCAGTTTTCCTCATCTCTAAAGTGGCGATAATAACCTTTGCCTCGCTTCTCTCGTGTGGGTATCCTTCAGATCAAAGTATCTCGTAGGGTGCGCCCAAAGCTACACAAATGCAGCCTCTAAGCTCTTCTGGAACAAGGCAGGGTGTAAGTAAATAAATACTGTACATATGTAAGACATTATAATTACAAATGGCATTTCCACCCCAAGCTATGAAAAAGTCACAGAACAAAACAGTTTGGTGTAGTGTGATGCATTCTCATTAGAACCACAGGAGGCCTGAGGCCCGAGGTCGGCTCTGTACCTGACAAGGTGCGTGAAGCCGGGCAAGTCGCCCCACCCTGCCCTGCCCTCCAGCCCTAGCAGGGATCAGATGTTGGTTTTCGGGAGGCTTTGTACATTCTGCCAATGAAAAATTAACAGTGTAAAGCCCTTCCTCCCTCCCCCCAAGGAAGGCAGTCTGGGTGGGAGACTCAGGCTTTGCCAGGCAAGTTCAGCACGATCCTCTTGCCTGCTGTGTGGCCACGGGCAAGTCCCTTCCCGCTCTGGGCCTCAGTTCCTCCTCTTCCTCCTCTTAGGTTAAAGTTCATACCTGGAGGTTTGAGTGGGGGGAGGGAGAGAAGCAGCCGGATGGGGGCAGAGGACAAAGGGCCCCCGGGAAGGAGGTGCTCCAGCAGAGTGGGGGGGAGGCTGGAGTGGGGCCTGGGAAGACCGAGCCAGCTGCCGCAGAGCAATGAAAATCTCTTAACCACACAGAATTGTTAACGGCTCCCAAATCCTGTTGTACCACAGGCTTAGAAAGGCTTAAACTGTTAAATGCATAAACTTCCTCATTAAACGGGCCTCTCTGCCAGATCCCGAAGCCCAGCCAGATGAAAAGGCAGCAGCTGGAGGGAGGGGAACTTCCCCAGCTGTTTATGGTCTGGAGTGTTCTGGAGGCAACCTGCGACCCTCAGTCCGGTGCGTTCCGGGGTCTGAGGCCGGTCTGGGGCCGAGAGAGGACACCGCAGGCGCTGCAAAGCTGAAGGTCTCAGTTCAAATTCTGCCCTTCCTGTGTCACCTAGGACAAGCTGCTTACCCTCTCCGAGCCTCAGTGTCCTTTTCTGTAAAACGGGGATGACACTGAACCCCGACCCGAGGCTGGCCGAGAGTCGCTGAGACCGGGGCGAGAAGCTGCCCGGTCCACGTGCACTGAGTTCCTGCTGCAAAGCCCTTCTGACACCTCCGAGAAGGAGGAGACATCAGAAGTGGGGGCGTGAGAGCACACACCGGCCTCTGACACCGACAAGGGGTGTCACCATTGTCCCCAGCCTGTCTCCTAATCCGATGGGGGGGTCAACAAGGTTACTCTGCAGAAAGGGAGCGTGAGCTGAGCATTCAGTAACTGCTGTGTGGGGGATGAGGGACTCTCCTCTCTGGCCAGAGGTTAGCCGGGGTTGCATGGGCCTCCTTCCCGGAGGCCTGTGTCCCCTCAGCACAAGGAGGGACTTCCCCACTGCTGAGTCTTTGCTCGGAGACCCTGTTCCATCCTGCCTAACCTCCTTGGATATGAAAACAACTCTTTCCTCAAGGCTTAGCCCAGGCCTCTCTCCTCTCCCGGGAAACCCCTGTGGTTGCCCCACTGGGGCGGCCCTCTCTGTGTCCCCCACAATCCTGCTGGTGAGCCCCTCCGCTGGTGATCTGTCGGACTCTCACCGGCTCCGGGCTGCCTCGGCGGTCCAGGCAGCGGGCAGGGCAGGGTCCGTGCAGGCTTTGGCCCACACCTGCTTAGCCAACTGTCTCAGCCAGCTGCAGAAACCAGGTTCACATTCTGCCTCGGCTACTTACTAGCTGTGTGGCCTTGGGCAACTTGCTGACTGTCTCTGAACCTCAGTCTCATCACGTGTCAAATGCAGCTAACCCTATCAGCAGAAGACTCAATGAGCAAAGGGAGCATACCTATCGAAACACAGGGGTGGGCACACGGGAGGTCCCTTCCCCCCAACGCTGGCCCTCTCCAAGCCTCCCAGGATTCCTGCTGGCCTCTGCCGCACTCGGCCTTTGGCAGCATGGAACTAAACCCCAGCGGCCCCTCTGTCCTCCTCCCTCGGCCAAGAACTCCTCTCCTCCACCCACTGCTCCCATTTTGTCTGAAGGTCAGCAAGAGGCCAGAGTTTAAAAAAAATCAGTATCATTTGTGACCAACTTTTTCTGAACTGATTCCTGCTCTCAGTTTCTCCCGTCCTCCAAAGTCCCGGCACAATGGCCCAAGGCTGCAGCTATGGAGACCTCCGTCTCCCAGCCCCAGGCTGGGAGCTCCTTAAGAAGGGCAGGAAGGGTCTTCCTGGTCTCTTCGGTCCCCACACCAGGCACGGGGACTGGTGCACAGGAGTGCCCGGGAGTGTGGTTTGGGTGAAAAATGCCTGGAGCCAAAATTACCCAGGATCTCCTGCCTAGACCCCTGAGGGTGTACGAGGACCAGAGAGGAAGAATCAGCCCACGTCCTCATATCCAGATCTTTCCGATCAGCTGGCTCTGAGAAGAGAGAGGGCTAAAGTAATCCTCTCACCCTTCCCAGAAGCACCCGCTCTGGCTGCTCTGGGCCCCTCGCCTTCTCCTCTCCTGGCTAACTCCCCACTGAGCTTCCACTTGAACAGCCCCTTTCCCTGGGAGCCGACAGGTGACCACTGTGGCCCTGGCTGGCACGCCCCTGGATGGGCGTGCCTTTGTCCACCTTCACTGCAGAGACATCTGTCAACATCTCTAGGTGGGGTCGTCCTTCAGGGCAGGGGCGGTGACTGACCTTTCCAAGGACCCGATCGCTGGCAGAGGACAGGCACTCAATGTGTGTGAGCTTCCTAGTCCTCCTTGAAGACGTCACCAACCACTCCAAGGAAAAAAATGTCAGAAGCTGCTAATCAGTGGCTGTCTGATGGCTTGGATGGCTGGGCAAACAGACAGGAGGCCCAATGGATGGATGGACAGATGGATAGAGAGTTGTGAACAAGAACAGATTCTTTGAGAGAAAGGGGAAAGTCGGGATGGGGTACTTCCAATTTTTAAGAGCGAAGACCTGAAGACCCTGCGTGCACTGGCCAGGGCCCTCCTCCTCTGGTCCCCTTCCCCAGAGGCTGGCCCGGGTGGTCTCAGCCCTGGCCTGAGCCTGGGGGTCTGGAGGGAGAGTCTGTCACTCCTCCTCCCCACCCCAGCCAGTACTCTCTATCCAGCCTTTGAAGAGAAGCTGCAGAACTTCCTATGGCTTGGGGCAGGGGAGACGGCGGGCCTGGGCCTCTCCTCCCATCCAGCATTCCAAACTTCACACCCTTTCTCCAGCCAGTACAGGCTCTGCCAGCTGGCGGGCTCCTTCCTCCTCACCCCTGAGGCTGGCCGCACCCCACCCCCGAAGACACATCTGGGCCACTGGTCCAGCCTCCGTGGGAAGGGCTGAAAATGAGAACAGGGTGGGAAGAAGGCTGCCCGGGGGGCCCAGAGTGCACTCCTGGCCCTTTCCTCCCTCGGCTGGGGAAAGCACAGGATTCTGGGAGAAAACAAAGCCACCGGCATAATATCGCATGCTGGTGAGCATGCAGGGAGACAGGCACTCTGGAAGTCAGCTGTGAGGGGGGTAACGCAGCCTGGCCTTTGTGGAGGCTGATGCATGTCAAGAGCTCTAAAAAGGGTATCCTTTGACCCCACAATTCCACACCTGGAGACGCATCCTACACAAATACCAGCAGCAGTACAAAAAGACAGAGGAACGGTGACATCCATCCCAGAGAGTAAAGGTGGAAAAAACTGCAAACAATGTGCGTGCATGTCGATCACAGAGGATGGGCAGATAAATTATGGCGCACTACACTGTGGAATTTTAAGAGCCTCCCCAAATGATACTGTAGATCTAACATGACATGGAAAAATGTCCGTAAAATATTAATAAGTTGAAATTCCTTATGTATTTTTAGCAGGAACTCATTTTCCTTCTCATAAAGAGCTCAATATGTATAAATACACATAAATACACCTACAAGGATCTATACCAGTCCATTAACGGTGGTTATGCAACTTTAATTTTAAAGCGATTTTAACTTGCTCCTTTTTGCTTACCAGTAATTTCTAAAGATTCAATAAATAACCTGCATCACTTTTGCGATAAGGAAAAGTTATTTTTTCCTCAAAATAAAAAGCTCATCAGGAAAGAAAAAAGCATCCACGGGCAAAAGGCAGTGTCCATCAAAGTCCTTATTCTTACTTGGCCAACACTCTTGCAGGTATTTTCCCACGCACTCTGCACCGCAGCCCCTCTGTTCACCCTGTTCAACAGATGAGGAAACAAGGGCTGCAGGAGGGTCAGTGCTTGCCCAAGGTCACACAGCTAGTGAAAGGCAGAGCTGGGCGGGGGGGGGGGGGTTTGAAACCAGCTCTGCAAGGCCAAGGTCAAGGAGAGGCCATGGGTGGGAGAGAGAGTAAGGCTGGGGGCTGCCAAGAAGGGCAGGGAGGAGGAGAGGGAGAGGCTGGGAGGAGAAGCCCAACAGCTGGGAACTGGGAAGCCTGAGCTGGGGCCAGAAGATGGACATGTGCCTTCACCATCCCCCCTCCGACACCCCGGCCCACCCCCTCTCCTGGCCCGCTGCCCCTCTCCCAGCCCAAGCTAACCTTTACAAACCCCTTGGCCCCCACAGTATCACAGCCGTTGTGCTCACGGTGAAACTGCTTCTAGATTCCTTATAGATGTGAGTCTGCCATGGGAGAGAGGAGGGCAGGGCTCCCAATAGTGGCCAGGTTGGGGCTCCCGACGGGCAGGGGTGAGGATACGGAGAGAAACTGGGAGGAAGTGAGGCAGGGGCGCACTCACAATCAAACCTATAAGTATCTGGAAAAAGGAAAACAGGTCTGGGTGGGAGGGAGCAGGTGCTGCAGAGAGGAATTTGAGGGCTGCGCTCCCGCCACCCCCAGCAGATCTACTGGTGGCAAGCCCCATGGGGACAGTGATCCTGAGGAGATTGGGGGCCGGAGTTGGGGCAGGGGGCGGAGTCCTTCTGAAGGAAGTCCCAGGAATCCCCACCCGGCAGCTGTATG
This sequence comes from Trachops cirrhosus, assembly GCA_028533065.1. Classification (NCBI taxonomy): domain Eukaryota; kingdom Metazoa; phylum Chordata; class Mammalia; order Chiroptera; family Phyllostomidae; genus Trachops; species Trachops cirrhosus. Next base: position 12,394,735 of record CM052542.1, on the reverse strand, counting down.
GCGGGTGCGGGCCCAGACTGAACACTCAACAGGCAGCGGACAGATGGATGAATAAGGGGAAGCCATGCCCTAGCCCCTCACCCGGGAAGTCACCCGACACCCACCAAACGTGCTCTGTACTCTCACACCGCAGGGCCTTTATCCATTCGGTCCCTCCACCAACAGTTCTCTCCCTCCACTCACCCGTCCAACCAGCTGCTACTTACTCTTCAAGGTCCCATTCAAATGCCACCTCCTCGATGTCCTGCCAGAAACAACACCTTCTTCCTCGTGTTCTCAAGGAGCCTGGGTGGAGCTCGCTTCTGGAAGGACCCTGCGCTGCCTCGTCCCCCGTGTGCCCGAGTCCCCTGCTCGTCCAGCCGTCACTGGAGGCCAAACCCTGCGTCTCAGACACTCCGCGCCCGTTTCCCCAGGAAGGCCCACGGCTCAATGACAGACTTCCCAGAAGCCTTCGTGAATCACGTGGCTGAAGCAGAACTTCCTTCAGATCTCAACTGCTGCACCCTGTGTTTTCCCTGTTTCGTGCATCACAGTCTGTAACCATTTTACTTGTTCATTAACATTTTCCCTGTCTATCCCCCGCCCCATCCAGACTGGAAACCCTGGGCGGGCAGCGGATGAGCCCGTCTTGTTCACGTCCAGGTTTGGCAGCGCTGGCACGGTCCTCGGTACATGCCTGTGAGGGGGCTAGCGGCATGCAGAGTGTACTCGGTACGTGCTCGTGGGACGGCTGACTGGCGTCTCCAGGCCCCTCTCCTTCCCCTCACGGCACACCCTGCACACCGCAGCCACCGAGGAGGCTGGGCCGACTGCCTCAGTCTGACCGCTAGTTCTGTCAACCACTCAGTCCACCGGGGACTCCCTGCTTTCAGCAGCCACCACTGCCTGCCCCTGGGACGGGGCCGCTCCCCAGGAGGACTCGTCCCCCGGCCTGCCAAGACTGCATTCGCCCTGCCTTATTTTCTCTAATTCATGCGAACAAAGCAATGCAGTTTTCCTATCAAATTATGTTTCAATAGCAAACGGACCTTTCCAAACCACACCCTCCCGGAGATCCTGTTCACATCCCCTCTCACCCTTTAGGGTGGACGCCCCCTGGGTGGTGGCGGGGCTGGACCTGTGGTCATCCTCTGGCCGAGGACGCGTCATTACATCGTGTGTCGGAGCGAATGGTCCTGCTACAGAAGCGGCAGGGCTGCTTGTTTTAAAATGCTGATTCTTGGCCCCACCTCAGGGCCACAGAACCAGACATGGGGGAGAGGTTTGCACCGGACCTAGGAATCTGCATTTTAACCAACTTCCTAATGAATTCGGAAGCAGAGTAAAGGCCGAGAATCCCTGAGCTAGAGGATGAGAAAGCTCTTTGCCAGCATCTCAGACGTGAACCATGACCACCATTCCTCCGAGTCCTGGGCCAGCAGGGCGCACGCCTGTGGGACAGGGGTTGCAGCAGCCCCACGTCTGGGTGGCTGCGGCGCAGGCCACCGCAGCAGCTGGTGTCCTTCTGGCTCCCGGAGCTCATTAATCACACCCTGACTGGCCTCTACTCACACCCAGAGGCTGGCGGGCCTGGGCCTTGGGCAGGCTGTAGGTCCAGGGGAAAGGGCGGGGGTGGGGCGCGGGTAGAGGGCAACCAGGGCTGGGTGCACATCCCACCCCAGCATTACCTCGAACCCCTGCTACTTGCAAGAAGCCCAGACTGTAACAGGCGGCCTCTAGGACGGCCCCCAGTGAGTGGCCACACCTCCCGGCATTCACACCCAGTGTGATTCAGTTCCCTGGAGGGTGAGCTGAATGTGGTGACTTGCTTTTAATGAAGTGAATATGGCAGAAATCATGTCACTTCTGAGATGAGGTTACGAGAGGACTGTGGCTTCTGTCTTGGGGGCTCTCACACTCTCTCGGATCCCTCGGTCTGGGGTAAGCCATTGCACATAAAACGCAAGGACCACGGGGTGACGAAGTACAGCCAGCAAACAACCCCATGCGTGAACACGGAAGCAGCCCCCCAACGCGATCGAGCCTTCGGATGAACCTGCAGCCCCAGTTGACAGTCTGGTCGCAACCCCAGGAGCGGGTGGGCCAGAGGCAGCCGCCTAAGTCTTACGTGGATTCCTGACGCTTAGAAACTGTGACGTAACACACATTTATTATTTTAAGCTGCCAAATTTGGGGGGGACTTGCTATGCACAATAGAGAACTCATACACCTCCCTCTGGGCACCCTTCCAATGAGTAACAACAGTTCTTTCTACCTCCTGGCTTGAACGCTCAGCCAGGGCCACACCAAACAGTTTACCTGTCCCCCTAATGGCCCATGCTGATTCATGTCCCCAGATCTTCTGTCATGCAGATCCATCCTCCAGAGGGCCTGGGCCACCCAGCCAACATCTCTCTCTCCCCAGATTCCCAGCTCCAACGTCACCTCCTCTGTGAGCCTTCCCTCTCTTTTCCTTCCCATTGCAGCCGGAGCAGTTCCTACTAAAGCGGGTCCAGCACATCACCTGCCTTGTTCATTTATAGTCTGTCTCGACTGGGAGCTCCTGGAGGACAGGGCCACAGTCAGATTCTTCTCCGTCATACCTGGTGCTTAGCGCAGGGTCTGACACAGCGCAGGTGTGAGGAAGCTTTGATGAGTGAAGACAACAGGCAATGAGCGACTGATCGCATCCCCCGAGCCCCAAGTTCTGCTGTCTCCCAAGGCTGCGCAACTTCACACTCAGGTATAGAAACCCACCCTGAGAAACCAGCCTTACTCCCGACTTCCCCATTTCTTTTCCAGGACCACCACCTCCCTGCATGCTGGAATCCCCTGTTCCCTGTGATTCCTCCCCCTCCCCCTGTCCTGCCTGTGTCCACCTGTCATCCCAATTCTCTGTCAAACGTCCCTTGACCCTACTTCTCCTCTTCCCCAGCACTGTGGATGCCCAGTCACAGCAGCGGCTTCCCCACAGGCCCCTGCTTCTGCCTCCTGTACCTCCATTTACCCTCCCAGGGCCTTCAAAATGCCCAGAGGGTGGGAGTGGGGAACTATGGGGAGGGTGGATGTGACAGGGTTTTATAAAGACGAGAATCATTGCAACCACCCCAGGCTAAACTTTCACGGGCTCTTCAGGGCCCCTGGCATAGGGGTCCAAACTCTGCGTTTGACATCTGGTGCGCTCTGGGGTCTGATTCCAATGGGAAGTCAAGAGGAAGAGGCACAAGTAGACTTCGCATTTCTATCACCAGCGTCACCATCACAGCTCACCCAGCGGAGCACCTGTGCCAGGCTGGGTTTTGTATACATCACCTCATTTATTTAACACTTCTTAAGCTCTTTCTCACTGTGTACTAGAGGCCAGACTAAGTGCTTTACAGGTGTTAAGTTGTTGAATCCCCACAACCCTCCATGAAAGAGGCTTTCATACTCGACCCAGGACAAACAGCTAGTAACTGGCAGAGCTGGGCTTTGAACCAAGTCCGTCTACCTTCACAGTCTTCTTATTACCACGCAGGACCTCTTGCAAACTTCTTCTGTTTACGACCTACCTTTGTGATTTTTTGCCGTAATCAGACACCACCTGGACTATTGTTTATTTAACGTTTTTCCTTAAATTAACTTAAGCAGCACAGCGGTTTGGGGGAGGGGGAGTTTGGAATCCCACTACCTGGGTGCGAGACTCCTAGTTCCTCCACTTTCACATGAGAGTAAGGCTCTCTGAGCCTCAAGTTCTTTTTGGTTTCTTTTATATTTTTAAATTTTATTTATTTGATTTGTCAATTTCTTAAAGTGGCATTTCCCCTCCCAGGGCTCTTATGAGGACTGAATTAGACGTGCCGGGTGCCCAGCACCCAGTAAAAGTGGTGACCGGGAGGCCTGGCTCACAGTGGGATTCTCCTTGTCCATCTCTTTACGCTGGAAGTAACCACGTGACTCGGTCTGTGGCCGTTGAAATGTTTGAGCAGTGATGTGGGGGCCATTCCAGACAGAGCCTCCTCCATCTGGTCGGCTCCCAGAGGGAGGAGTCATCCCCAGCTGACCCCCAACGGACATGTAGCAGTGAGAAATAAACTATTATTTTGTCATTTCAGCATAGCCTGGCCTGTACTGACTGTTAGAAACAGCTAAATAAATGTTAACTTAATCAATGTGATGACCTATACATTTTCTTAAGAAGGGGAACTGTATCACTTTTGTGCGTGAAGAAATAAAGCAGCACTTAGCACTGGACAATATTCGTATAATGATCAAAATGAGAAACACTTATCCTCACACGACGAAAATCAGCCTGCGACCCCCTGCAGTACCCACAAGTACCACCATCAAGAAGTGCTGTCCGAACACCTCCCTCTGAGAGGCTGAACCACGTCTGTGGGTTGGGAAAGTCTTGCCGGAGCACCTCACGGTCAGCCCCAGGCCACCACCCTTGCCAGCCTGGCCTCCCAGCTGCCAGGCCCAATACCCACTCCAGGCATTTGCAGGACACCGGCCCCCCTGAGGCCCTTACCTCGGCAGACGGTGCCGTTCTCCACGGCCTCGAAGCCCGCTTTGCACATGCAGCGCCCGATGGGCACCAGCCACTCGCCGTCCCCGTTGCAGTACAGCTTGATGGGCACGTCCACCTCCTCGGCATTGGCGATGCAGCTGCCCCGCGCGGCCACCAGCGAAGTGCTCTCGGCCCCTGACAGCGTCTCCTGGAAGATGGCGCCGTTCTGGATGATGCGGGGGCACTTGCGGTAGAAGACGCGCACGGCGATGAGAGACATGCAGCCGCCATAGTCCTGGAAGGCCAGGTAGAAGCCGCTGCGGGACACGGGCCCGAAGCTCCTCACCTCCGTGTTGATCTTCATGACCCGGCCGCCCAGGTCCACCTGAGAGAAGCTCTCGTCAGCGGCGATGGTGTCTACCTTCACCCAGGGGTTCTCCATCCAGTTGGGGAAGGTCTTGGTGGCCAAGTCGGAGTCAGCCTCATAGTAATAGAGGTTGAAGGTCTCCTTGCAGGAGCCGGGCACGCTGGGGATGCTGCTGCAGTCGCGCACCGAGAACTTCATCTCCACGTGGATGCGGTGGGCGCCGCGGCGCCGGATGAACTTGGTCCGTAGCCAGTTGTTCTGGCTCGACTCAAACACATTGCATACCTGGTACGTGCGGATCGTGTTCATGTTCTCGTCGTAGCCACTCACCTCTTCCCACTGTGGGTGAAATGCTGGTCAGGTGGGGCAGGCAGGGGCTCGGCCCCAGGGGGCGCCCAACGAGGACGGACACAGACCCCACCTTGGGGGTCCTCCAGTCTGACTGGGGGTGCACAGGACTCCTAGCATCTGGGGCCTCCCAGTCTGACGGAGGAGGCACAGACTCCACCTTAGGGACCATCCACTTTGACAGTGGAGACACCGTCCCTCCCATGACAGAACTCCCCAGCTGAGGCGGAGATGTGGCCTTGGCCTTGGGGAATTCCTCAGTCTGTGAGGGAGACACGCCCCTCTGATGGAAGGGCACATACTCTGCTCCTGGTATTCCCCTAGTCCATATGGCAGAGGTGATCCTATCCCAGGGTTCACTGAGAGCAGACAGCTTCGTGCTGGGGGATCCACCTGCCTGTTGGAGTTCCCTGCCTGACGGGGAAACACAGTCTGTGCCCTTGGGGACTCCTGTCCAATGGGAGAGGAGCCCTTGCCACTGTGACTGGGAAGACAGGACCCTTCCCTAAGACAGCAACTCTGCTCTGGGGCAGTGAGTGGCTGTGACGGTGCCTGGAGGGAGACCTCCAGGAGCGTCAGCATCCCCTCAGGCCCCAGCTGGGCTCCCACACAGCCAGCTGGGCGTTCCCAAGCCTCATGGCTGGCGGGGGCCAAGTTGGGCCATGGAAAGTTGGGACCGGAAGGGCACAGGACCCTTATTCTCTCCTAACAGACCCTTGAAGGCCAAGCCCCCTTGCACCGCTGAGCCTTTATTCAGCTTCACACCCTCATGCACCCTCTCATCTTCTCTGTCCATCCTTCTAGGGCTATCCCCCGGCTGCGAGTCTGCATTCACCAGGACGATCTCCCTGGGCGAGCGCCCTCTGGGTCTGGTGCCCCCATGGAGCTGAGGGTTTGCTGAGGGTAGCTACTGCTCCCCTCCTTCTCTCGTGTCCCCTTTGGTGGTGGCTGGCTTCACCCGGAGCAGACAGACTCAGAGAGGGGAGGCCCGAAAGCATTCAGCAGCAGAGCACCTCCACCACCCGTGTCAGCCCAGGGGTGGGGGCGGACATGATTTCATTCATTTTATCACGTTTATCACACATGGTGCTTATGGTTATCCCCACTTTACAGGTGAGGGGGTAGAGACCAGAGAAGTAAGATGACTCGACCCAGGTCACACAGACCCCGACCAGTTCAGGCGGTGGCCCGCACGGCCTCAAAACACAAGGACCCGACAGTGACCCCGGAGTCCTTCCTGGGTTTTGTCCCAGCTCTGCAAATGGATGTATGGCCTTGGGCAAGTCATGAACCCTCTCTGGGCTCCACTTCCCCAACTGCCCAGTGTGACTATGGGGCGGGCGGAGAATTGTCACCCTCAAGTGGGCGTTCTTTGTCCTTCTGTCTCCCTGCCATTCTCTGGGCCAAGTCTGCGCTGGGCGGAGCGGCAGCAGCTGTGAAGGGTGCGGGTGCGTGGGGGAAGCCGAGCTGAAGCCTGCTGGCCCAGTCTCTACTTCAATGGCGGCTCTGAAGCGCCTTACATTGCATTTAATTTTTTTATGGTACCATGTGACAAAGTCAGCCCCTTGTTACAACCACTGCTCTTCTTCAGAACTTAATTAGAGCACTTAATTAGAGCACTCTGCCTTTCTCCCCTCTCTCTAATTAACATGCGGAGGCCCTGCAGCCTAAACACCCCAAATAATTGCGTCCGGGGGCCCTGCAGCCCAGCCTGGCCTCATTACTGGCAGGGTGGGGCTGTGGGCCCTGCCGCCTTCACAGATGGAAAATTGGTGACAAGAAAGAGCTACAGAAAGAAGCCTGACCCTGGGCCCTGCCTATTGAGAGCGCAGGCCTTGGGGGTGGGGGGTTATGCAGCTCCACGGGGCAGCAGCTGAGTCCCAGCACAGATGCCGGGATGGGGGGAAGGGAAGGGACAGGCTGTGGGAGCCCAGTACCCTCCCCAGAGACCGGGGGATGAGGAGGGAATGATGTGAAAACGGATGACGGTGACAGTGACGATGGCGACAGTTATCATGGCTCCTCGTTACTGGGAGCCCGCTCCAGCCAGCTGCTGTGCTAGGTGCCCTGCAGGAAAACCTCACGAGAGTCCTGTGAGGAGGACACTATCCGCGCCATGTTATATTTGAGGAAGCCGAAGTTCGGAGGGGTCAGAGACTGGCCCCAAATCGCACAACTGGCGAGCGGCCGAGGGTTACAGATTTTTCCCCACTGGGGAGAGGGTTTCAGGAGTCTTACCCCGCAGCCTGGATGCAAGTGCTGGGCTCGCCGGGGCAGGGAGAAAGAGGAAGCTGAGACGGGGCCTGACCTTGCCCTTGGGGAGCCCGCAGACTCCATGGGCTCAGAATGCTGCATGCAAGGAGGTGTGAGGAGCTCAGGGAGGGGGAGCCTTGTGTCATAGGGACCCAGAAAGGGGGCCCAGAGGACATGGTCACGGCCCTGCGTACAAACCTGAGCCCTGTCCCTTACTAGCTGGAGGGACCCTGGTGAGTGGCTACAACTCTCTGAGCCTCAGCTTCCTCACCTGTACCATGGAGGTGATTCCAACCTTTTGGTGTGGAGGTGATGAACGGAAAGGTGCTTGGTGCAGTGTCTGACATACCCTGGGTACTCAGGAAATGACAGTTCACACTTTCCTCATCTCTAAAAGGGGACAGTGCAAGTACCTACTTCTGAGCCTCACCCTGAGGATTCTGTGGGACAGCTGAATGCATCCAGCATGTTGTCATGGTAACTGGCACTCCACCAATGGCAGGGGGCCAGATGGGTGGGGCAATGAGAGGCTCAGCCCTGGGCTCTGAAGGAGAGAAAGGGGCTGGAATGTGAGGGGGAATCCAGGCCCTGCAGCAGAATCCAAGGTCCCCAAGGAACCCTGGGGACCAGGCAGGGTTTGGGGACCACTGACTCACCCCTGATGGAGGATGCACGGTCCAGCCGAGCTCTGCCGTCGCTGTGGTTGAGTCCATCAGTGTTTCTGTGGGGAGAGCAAAGAGTCACCACCCAATGCACTGAACAGATTTAAATCGGCCCCTTTCAAGCATTCAATCAGCAAATATTGATATAGCCTGATGCCTAGTCTGCACCCGGTCCCTGTGCTGCGTGTCCTGAAGAGAAAACAATGAATAGGAAGACCCTACTGTGAAACCGATCAGTCCCATAGTGCAGATGAGGTGTGAATACAGCTAGCTATGAGAGTACGTGGAGAGACCTGGACGGTCACAGCTGGCCCTTCCACGCCACCTAGCTCCGTGAGAGTGGGCGAGAGGCACGCCTGCTGCCATCCTCCCCTTCCGTGCCCCGGGCAGGCACCACCAGCCGATCCCCACGCACTGTGGCTGCACGACGTGTCTCCCCACAGGGCTCTAGGAAACCAACACCCAGCATTTCAGATCCTATCCCTGGTGCAGCCCAACCACCCGGTTCTGTACGTAGGGCAACTGAGGGACAGAGAAGGGGAGGCTTCCTCAGGGTCACATTGGAGCTGGTGGCTGTCCCCAGCTCCTACCTTGTAAACTTCTAGATACTTAGTTTGAGGGTCTGGAAGATCTACAGAGAGGAGTGTGGGGGTAGGGTGCTCAGGGTCCAGGCCACTCTGAAGATCGAAATTCGAGAAACAAAGTCGCACCAGGGCTGGGGCGGTGGGGATGGAGGGTGGGCAGGGGAGGCGGCCTTTGGCCAGAGGTGACCCCAGTCAGAGCAGCAAACTGACCAGAAAGGATGCAGCAGTGTCCCCATGACCGTCGGTGGCTAGTGTTTTTGGTCATTGTGTCCCTTTGCGCTGGGGGCTGGCGATGGGGGAGGGAAGGTGCCAGGGACGGTGGAGTCCAGTGCCAAGGGCGTCTTTTTGATGGCAAATTGGAGGGAAGCTCCATTGTGCTGCTTTGGAGCTGAAAAAAGGGTTCCTTTTCACACTCCGAATGCTACAGATTTTTCTTCCTGGAGAGAACAAGGGCTGAACTTTTAACCTGTTTTCTCTCATCGGCTTCAGCCAGAGACGCGCCAAGCCGGGCTCTCTGCCTGGGCTGGAGGAACAGCTGCTAGGAGTTGTGTGGAACAAGGGAGAGGAGAGAATCTGCTTGGGACGAGAAAGGGGTCGGGTGCAAGCCCGCCAAGCAGGTGGCCCCACCCCTTGGCTGGATTCCTGGGCTGACCCGGAGGCCAAACCCTAGAGGGTTCCACAGCCCAGAGGAGGGACTGCGAGCTGACACCCTCAATGTATGGGTGGAACCTCAGGCCCAGAGAGGGCAAATGACTCACCAAAAGTCATACACTAAAGGCTGGTCCTCAAACCTTGGACTCCCAGGGAGCTCAGGCCAGGGGCTCCCACTGCTCCCTCTGCACCCCACATCCGGAACAAGCAAGGGGAGGACCTCGGAAGCACCGGAAGTCAAGGGCTGCCTGATTCACGGACAGGAATGGACTAAGGAGTGTGAAGTTTGCAGACCCCTCGGACGATGAGAAAGACTCCTCGTCTCCCTTCTCACCACGCCAGTTCTGGGCTTTGCCTGGAAACCCACTCTGTAGAAGCTGTTCCCCGTGGGGCTGTGGCAGGAAGGGACACGTGGATGTGCTCCCCGAAACTTCGCTTGGCCTTTTGCTTGTCAGTGTTGACACCTCCCTCCACCCTCGGAAAACAGGGCAGGTAAGCAGAGCGGATAAACTAGGGGCTGGGAGGTGGGAGACACTTCGATTCCAATGACCCTGCTCGGCCACCTACTTGCTTTGTAACCTTGGACCTGTGACCTTCCCAAGCCTCAGTTTCTTCACCTGGAGAACAGCCATGGTACCTTCTGAGTGTGGACAGGAGGACTGAATGTGACGGGAAGTGCGTGCGCTCGGAGCCCGGCACAAAGCAGCAGGTCCTCAGTGAGTGGCGGCTCACTTCCGCAGACTGAGTGTGGTGCTTTTTGGCTGCCCCAGGGCCTGCACACACGCCATTTCCTTTGAGCTCATTAGGTGGCCCCAAAAGGGAAGGCGGGTCCAAAAGGCTTCAGCTTAGGCCATCCTCCCCCAGCCCCACCCCAGGCTGCTCCTGCCAGCATCTGACAAACATCGGCCTCTTGCCTGATGGCCACAACCTCTGGGGAGCCCTTCCCGGCCTGTCTGATGCTGCTTTCCCGGGATGTCAGGAGTTTCCTTTGTTCTTCTCAAAACAAGCACAGAAGTCAAACTCGGTTTCCCAGGGAATGGAATTAGCAGTTCTTGTCTCAGGAACCCGGGGGGTCCAGGAAGTCAAACCCTGTTTTGCCCACCAGCACTTCTTCCCAGAAGACCCCAGACCTCTCCCCTCTAATCCCAAAAATCTACAAAGGGAGAAAGCTCATGTCCTCAGAGATTTTATTAGGAGCCAGGGTCCCTCACCAACATTCTCACTACCTTGCAAAGAGAGAGTTGATACTGTCCCATTTCACAGATGGAAAAACTGAGGCTTCCAAAGGCTCAGGATTTGCCCAAGGTTACACATCTATTCCATTCACGAGCTATGCTCCAGTCTCACAGAACGGGCGGTGCTCTCTCCCAGCCCCTGCACCTCACAACTCACAGGTACCGTTCCTTCTGATCTTCTCCCCCTCTGCACCTTCTTCGTCCACTCTAATTCTCCTCTTCCCTGAAGTCTCAACTCAGGTCACCTCCTCTGGGAAGTCCTTCTGAATCCATAACACCTCATAGCTGTGCCCCAGCACTTGCAGATAATCTGGGTGGGAACTACTCCTGTCTGCTAGGTTTTTCCAGTGGTCTATGGTTCTCCAAAGGGTGGGTGCTAGGTCCTGGTTCTGGGGTCCCTGAGACCCAGCACAAGGCCCGGCGCACAGTAGCTCCTCCCTTGCTAGGTGGGAAACCAACACGCCCCGCCCCCGCCCCGCCAAGCTGCGGGATTCGAACACATGCTGGCGGTGTTGTGCTTCATCGGGACGACATTCATGGCTTCAGCCATCTCCACCTACAACCTGTGCTCATTTACTCTTTTTCTTCCAGTTGCCTCTTTGCCTTACGTGCATTTTAAAGAGGAAAAAGCAATCATTATTATAAATGGAAAACCAGTATCGCTTGCCATAAAAAAGACAGTAAACACCAGATTATAATAATTAAAAATGCCTGCAAACTACCTAACATCATTTCACTCCCCAGCCTTTGGGGACCACTAGGCTCCATCAAACTGCCTCCGAAGTGTTGGAAACGTCCCCAACCCCATCCCCACTGTGACAATGCAATCCCTCATGCAAGGGACGCTGTTTTCACCGTACACAGATAATTAATCACCACACTATGTGACAAAGACAGCAATGTGGATGTGCAGGGGGTACTGTGGGTTATAAGAACTGGGGGTGGAAGGCATGGAAGAACATGCCCCATTTAGGGACAGCTTCCTGGAGGAAGTGACTCGGAGTGGAGGCTTGAAGACTGGGTTAGAAGGAAGTCAGGAGAGGCTGCGTGGGCAAGGCATGGTGGGCAGAGGGCGAAGGGGAGGTGAGCAATAGTGTGGTTTGTGGGCGTTAACGGTGGGTGAGGGGCGGGGCAGGGTGGGCTAAGAGCTGAGGGTAAAGCCTGGAGAGGTGGAGCTGGGGCTGCCCAGGACAGGTCAGCAGCTAAGACCCCCTTGCTGGACCACATCCACCTGCCCACATCCTTGCCAGCCCCCTGGTCCCGTCCCACCCTGCCTAACTCTGCCCTTCTGCTTGCCCCTGGGCACTCCCACCCTGGCTAGCTCTATGGAGATGTCCAGTTCCCAAGCCCTGGAAGCTCTAATGAGAACACTGAAGCTGTGTGCACGGATTCTCAGCATCCAGCTGAAAGCCGGAACCGGGGCCTCCAGCCACCAGCGCAGAATGCTTTCCTCGGTGGGAAGCAGGGTTCGGGCCATGGGAGCTGCCTTGGCCCTGGCCCCACTGCACCCGCACCCCCTCTCCTTCCTGGAGGCTGCACAGAAGAAAGCAATCAGGAGGCCCTGATTGCACGAGCTGGGGAGGCCCCCAGGCCCCTCCGGCTATGTGTGAAGGAGCAGTGTGCATTTCAGAAATATTTGAGCTAAAAGGGGAGACACACTGAAGTCGTTAGCGTCGGGCCCAACAGGAGGGTGGCTGCGCGGGGCCGAGGCGGGCGCTGCCACGACCCTGCTTTCAGGCTGGGGGGTGGGGCTGGTCGCCCTCTGCTCCCTGGTCCGTCCCTGGTCAGCTCTGTCTGAGCCCCTCTTGGACCATAATTCCCCAGGGCCACAGACGCTGTTTGTCTGCACTAAGGACAGTGCGTCGGCATTGCAAGGGAGTGAGGAAGAGCTTTTATTAAGCACCTATTGTGTGCCAGGCATTGAGCTGAGCACTCTAAATACCATTTTAGGTTTACGACAACCTGGAGGGGGGTATATATTATTAACCCCAGTTCACAAATGGGGAAATTGAGGCCAGAGAGGTGAAGAACCTGCACAAGGGCACACAGGCAGGGCTAGGATTTGAACCCACATCTGTCTCATCCCACATCTGTGTTATTTTTAAGAGGCTGCAGCTATAGCCTTAAAAACATACACACAAAACAAACAAACCAAGAATCACCGGGGCCTTTTGTTTGTGTTTATTCTCTCCCTGTGTGGCCTGTGCGAGGACAGGAAGGGAAGCACGCGGGAAGGACAGCGGGGCACAGACTGGCCAGGCTAGAACCTTGGCTCTGGCGCTGTCTCATGTGTGACTGCGGGCAAACTTGTGCGCTTCTGTGGGCCTCGGTTTCCCCATCTGTAAAATGGGCCGTGTAAGAATGAAGGGACATCCTGCAGATGCTACGTCTCCCAGGCCCCTCACTGGGGGTGGCGGGGAGGAGGCTCTGTGTCTGACCCCTTCACCACTGCGTCTGTCCCCAGCATGGGCTGAGCGCACAGCAGGGGTGTCGGACCCCCGCACGACAGCCGGAGGATGTTTCGAAAGCCCACGTCTGATCGTGGCTTCACTGAGCTTGATGCCCTTCAGAGCTTCCCTACCAGCAGGATAAAGTCCTAGGGCCTCAACAACGCACTCCAGGCCGCTGCTGCCCGGGCCAGCTAGTGACATTTCAGCCGCACTTGCCTGTGTCCCTGCTGTCCAGACATCCTAACTTTCCTTCTGCTCGCAGAAGGCACTACGTTTCCTAGGGTGCTGGCGACCCGACCATTCCAGATTTTTCTCTGTGGAATGCCTGGCCCTTCCAGCTTTGTCAGCCTGGCTGACGTCTCTTCCAAAACTTTGCTCAAAGGCTCCTTCTAGTTGGCAGCTGGCCCTGAATTCTCCTGGGTTGAGTAACAAGACCACAATCATTCGCTGAGTGTCTACTCTGCCTGAGGAGTGCCAAGCCCGGAGCTGGGCACTGGGGATGCGGGCACAGATCAGCAGGTCTTTCCCCCGGGGACCTTCCGAGCGAGTGCCTCCCTTGTGAACTTTCTGCGGGGAGCGGCAAAGGGAAAGGCAGGTCCGGTCTGGGAGCCAGGAAACCCCGAGGAAGCAGGGATTGGCTTTGACCAGGGAATTAGCAAAGGCGCCTCAGAGGAGGTGGTGTTTGAGCTGAGAGAAGGGGAGAAGGGTGCACCACGTAGGCGCAGCTGAATCAAGGCCCCGAGGGATGAACTTCCGGGCAGTTTGGGTAACAGTGCAAGCCTGATGACTGGGGGAAGCAGCTCTGAGGGGAGGCTTGAAGACTGAGTTAGAAGGAAGCCAGCAGAGGCTGAGTGGGAAAGGCACGGTGGGCAGAGGGGGCAGCAGAGGGGCCTGGGGGTGGGCTCCGGGCGAGGGGTTAGCGTTCCTTATCCCATTTCATTGAAACGATTTGTAAACTAGGTGTTTTATTATCTCCCTTTACAGATGCAAAACTAAAGTTAGGAGAGGTTGCCCCAGGTTTCCATGGCCAGAACACATCGTGGGACCTTGGATGTGAGGCCAAGGAGTTTGGGCCTTGCTCCAAGGCAATGCGGAGCCACAGAGGATTCCTCAAGGGTGTAGCGATGTGGTCTCTCCTGAGAACATGGACGTGACAACACTGTCTGTCCGTGGCTGTTCCCCAGTGTCTTTGCTCGAGACTGGCCAGCAGCCCACAGTCCAGGCAGCAGATCAGCCTGGCGTGTAACCCAGGCAGCAGATGCCACCCTGGAGCCTTCCCAGCAGCTCCAGTTGCTCCCTGTCTGGGGCTAAAGAGGCTGAGGTGGCTCAGACACAGGCCTGTCTACAGAACCACGGCCTGGTGAGAAGCCAGCCGCAGCCTGGAGGCCAGACCCCGGCCACCAACGCCTGGGAGCTGGAGCATTCTTTCCAAGGTTCAACTTGGAAATTCCAAGAGGAGGCAACAATCAGGAATCAGGAGACGAAGTTCAAGGCTATCAGCAAGTGAGGTGACTTGAAAAAGTCACCTCTCTGAGCCTCGGTTTCCTCATCTGTAAAAGGGTGAGTCACAGGGTCGCCTGAGGATCCACAGAGGCGCTGGACACAAGGGGTTGTCATAATATGCAAAAGGCTGAAGAGGACAGAGAAAATCGCTAACACTCGTGGGGGCCAATGGTGGGCAGGCGCTTCATCAGCCCCCTCTCACGGACATCCCAGAGCAACCGCACAGGGAAGCCAAGGCTCAGGGAGATCGAGGACTTCTCCAAGGCCACAGGGCCAATCCCGGGCAGGGCAGGGTCTGACCTCTTTGGTCTGACCCCAAGAACCCCGAGGCTACGCTGCCTCACAAAAGGAAGGGGGAAATACCGCAGCTTTCACGGACCTCGCTCTGGTGCCAGGCCCTGAGCCAATCACTCCGCACACTCCGCAAGGCTGGCACCGTTCTCCCCGCTGCACAGATGGGGAAACCGAGACCAGGAAGGCTCAGAGGCCCGCCCAAAGTCACACAGCCATAAAGAAGCAGAGCTGATATCTGAACTGGCTTCGGGGAGGCCTCTCTTCTAAAAACCAGATGAGGATCAGCGCCTGAGAGGGCCTCAGGGTCACTGGCCCCGAAGTGGGGGGCGGCGGTGCCAGAGAAGCCCCGGGCAGCTCTGGGAAGGCTGCGGATCTTCTAAGGTAACAGGCGGCGCGTTGTTTTTCCAAGCTCGGCCCCCTGCTCCGTCGCCGGGCTCACGGAAAGGGGACCCAGCTAATGTAAAATCCTTCTGCCCAGAACTCTCACACATACCCCTCCTTGTCCTCCGGCCGCCGGAGGCCCTTTTCTGCCTCGGTTGCCTGCCTGGAGCCGGCTCTTGTTTTCTCAGGCCCGGCGGAGGAGTCCCGCGACGCCGGCTCCTCCGCTCTGTCCCCCGCCTGCCCGCCGCTGGCCTGGGCATCCGCCAGCGCCGACCGCCTGGCTGAAACCCAATCCTCCGGGCCAGCCGGGCTGCTTGCTAACAGCGGGCCGCATTGTGAGGCCAGGACTTCGGGAGAGTTTGGATTCGCTGCTTGGGGACCCACTTAACCTCCGCAAAGGACAGGATGATGGATGGGGGTCTGGGAAGGGGTTGCTGGGGGTGGGGGGTGGGCGGTAAATGAACACCAGGGCTTCCTGGGGAAGGAAAGGAAGGGAGGCAGGGCCGGGAACAGCCCTCTATACATAAGAACTCCGTCAGTCCTCAGGACAACCCCTAGGGACGCCTGTTACTGGTCCCATGTTATACATAAATAAACTGAAGCTCTGAGAGGTTAGGTGACTTGGCCAAGGTCACACAGCCAGTCAGAGATCGAACCCAGGCCTAATGCCCTCGAGCCTTCCTGACACAGGAGGCTGCCTCTCGCAGCCAGCATCTGCCTGGTGATTTTTAATCTTTAAAGTCCTTTTATTTCAATGATTCCGTCACAGACCAGCATTATGGAGCCCCTACTGTGTGCCAGGAGCTGTGCTGAGCACTTTTTGACTTCATCTCGAGACTCTCACAGTGACGCAGCAAGGCGGGAACACCGGGTGAAACTCAGGCTGTCACTGGCGAGATGTGGCAGAGCCGGGAACCGCTCAGACTGGCTGATGGAGGCAGGAGGCCTGGCACCCCAGTTTTTACAGTCAGTACCCCTTCTGAGCGGTTGCTAAATATTCTGCATCTCCTCTCTGCCCACTGGACAGAGCTCCCGCTCAGCAGTCGGGCCCTCGAGGGTGGTTTCTTCTCCCTGCAATGTTGCTCGCCCTCCTGACCTGCCTGGGACACTCACCCACATCCTTCGAGACCCATCTCAAATGTCACCTCCTCCGAGAAGCCTTTCCTGATGACCCCAGCACCGGGGCTTCCACAGTCCTACGTCCGTCATCACCCTTGCCACCTTGCCCTGGCATTTGTTTTGACCCTTAGCCCTTCCACGGGACTGTGCATGTGGAATGGGCAGGCTGAGTCTGGTTCACTGTGCTGACCCTCAGCCTCTGTTAAAGCCACCTCACTCCCCACTGCGCCCCCCCACAGCCTACTCAGACAGTGAAAGCTCCTTCCTGCTTATACCATCAGCCACGTCGAGAGGGCTGCATACACTGTATAATTCAAAGCACTTAGTGCCAGTCGCTGTGCTGAGCTGTCACGTACATCATACCATTTGATGCTCACAACACCCTATGAGCTAGAACTATTATTGTGCACATTTACCCACCCACCCATCATCCATGCACCATTCCACTCGCCCAGTAACGCACCACCCAGCCATCCACCCACCCAGACACCTAACGTCCCACGTAGGTATCGAGTCGTCATTCACACATATGCTCAGCAAACCAGCTTCCCTTCCTTCCTTCATCTCTTCCTCCCTTTCTGTCTGTAGATGGGGGGAAATGCACCTCAGAGAGGTTAAGCAACCTGCCCCATGTCACACAGCTAGTATGCGGCAGATCCAGGTGAACCAGGTACACTTTTAACCACTCTGCCATGTGGCCTCTTGCTTTCTCACTCTACTTTTCACTGCCCCGTGGTGTGCAGGTTTGGTATTGTAAGTCACCGCAAGTCCTTTTGGATGTGCGTGGGTGTAAGTTACAAATCGATAAGGCACAGGCCACTGTGAGTCCAAGCCGGGGTCTGCCAGGTTACAGCCAATTAGCCAGCCTGCTGCAGAACCTGCTGGGACTGGATCTATTTGCCTAATTGGCACTGGTATCTCCAGTGAAGGACAATTAACTCAAATCCCAGAATCCAGACCACCCCTCTGCTTCTGGGCAAGATGTCAGGCATTTAGCCACATGAGATTTCACTGTTCATTCATTCCCCATTGACCCACAGACACACTCATCCATCTACCTTCCCAATTACCCAATCCCTGCAATCATCCATTACTATCCTGCCATCTACTCACGTACCCACTTACCTATTTGCCCACCTGCATACCTATCTTTCCTTCCTCCCTTCCATCCATCCACCCATCTACCTACCCGTTCTCACACTCATTCAACCATTGAACCACCCAGTCCAAGTAACTGTTTATAAAATTGCTCTGCCTTCTTGCCATACATTCACCCATTTGTCCACCCGGCCATCTCTCTATCCATCCATCTACCCTGTCAGTTATCCCGTCTGTCGGTCATTCCACTCACCGTCCCACACAGGTATCCACTTGTCCACCCATCTACCCATCTTCCCACTGAAACAACCTCCCTCCCCTTTTTTTATTTTCATTTGTCTACCCACCTGGCCATTCATTTACCTGCCCATCCATTTACACCACTCACTTACACATCCAGAAATTCTGCTGCCTATCTATCTACCCCTCCCATCCAGTCAGCCTGCATTTATTGAACACCTACTATATGCCAGGCCCATGCTAGGTACCACAGAATCAAAAATAGACATTGTCATGGGCCTAAAATAAAAATGTGCTGAGCTGGGGCAAACTCTAAACCCTTAATTTCTCCCACTCCCAGTTCCCAAGGACTTTACCCTTGGATTTGGCCCCTTGCTCAGGCCGGCACCCTGGGGTCTCTTTCTCTGCCTGTAGATAGTTGTTCCATGGGGTCCCCCTTGGCCTACAGACCTGGCTTCCCCGTGGTATCAGGCACGGCCATGACTGAGGCCCATTATACCCCACAAAGGGCCCAGTGAATGGGGACGCGAGCCCAGATTCTGCCTCGCCTCTGCTGCGATCCCGTTGCAGGTCTGAAAGGGGATCTCAGGCACACCCAGACATAACTCCGCTTGGCAGCGTGGGTGCGGCGACAGAACCACCAGGGCACACCTCCGCTCGGCGTGCCTCCACCCGCTCCCTCTCACTCCCTGGGCTCTCTTGCCAACCATGCCTGGCGTCTCAGGCGGCTAAGCAGACACAGCTCTGCTGGGGTGTGTTCTCACGTGCTGATGTTTCACAGGAGGTGCCCAGCAATTTCCCGTCATCGTCTGCACGATCAGAGAACCCCCATGCCTTCATCGTCAGGGACTGTTCATTCCCCACTGCCCCTGAGACCCAGAGAGGCGACACCAGACAAAGCCAGGCCCGAGAGCTGCCGGCGTGAGCTGCTGGGGCTCGTGATGTGGCTGAGAAGAAACAGGACGCAAATGTGGGGCCCTTAGGGTGGCGAAGACACCGGGGGGAAGGGCCCCCTGAGCCAGATGCAGGCAGGAGGCGGCCGGCCAGGAGGTGAGGGGACACCGCCCACTACCCGCGGCAACCCCGCCATCACGGTGACCGTTTTCTGAGCGTCTCCTCCATGTCAGGCACTGTGCCAGGCAACGGACTTCTAGGGTCCCATCTAAGTTCATCTGAGCCTCCCAAACCCTTCAAGGGATGTATTGCTGTTCCCATTGTGCAGATAAGTAAACTGAGGCTCAGCGAGGACACGTTAGCGGGTCAAGATCCCCTGCAAATTAGTAGGGAAGGCAGACAGATTTCTGGGCCGTGTGACCCAGATTCCTTGGTGACCCCGAGGAGATTTTTGGAAGTTCCAGTCTCAGGTGAGGGCTTCGGCAGGTGGTGGGGACAGGACGGGTGGAGGGGCTTCCAGTCCCGAGGGTGGCAGCACAGCATCGGGGAGTAGGCATGATGTGACCCCAGAGGTGGCAGGTCGTCACCAGGAGGAATGGGCAGGGAACGAGGCCACCTGACAGCCCGTCCGGGGCCCCCCACCACAGCCTGTGGGGGCCCGTGCGGCCCACGAGGTGTCGGGGAGGACGCTGCCTGCCACAGGAGGTGCGAGAGGTGAGCACCGAGGAGTCGCTTCACCTGCAAAGGGCTTTCCTGGGCCTTGGGTGGGAGGGGGTGCAGGGCAGACATCTGCCTGTGCAAGACACCGTCCCGTGAAGTCATGGAAGGCTTCCCGGGGAGGCCAGCCACCGTCCTCAGAGGGCAGGGCCCCTCTTGCTCACCTGGGGTTTTACAAGCCCCAGGCCAGCGCTGCCCAGGACACTGACCAGGTGCGGATGGGTCAGGCAGAGATGCGTCCATCACCATCCAGACCAGTCTGACATTCAAGGCCTTCCTCGGGCTGACCCCGAACTCTGACCCCAACTGTACCCCCCCCTATCCCGTGGGGCCAGTCTGCTCATTGTCAGCCCACACCTTCTTGTCTGCCACAGTCCGGCCTTTGCTCTTGGCCATCCCCCTGCTTGGAACACTCTCTCCGAAAAGATGGGAGCGTGGTGGGCGGGCAGGGGCTCAGCCCGGGCAGGGAAGAGGAGTTCCTTAAATCTGCCAGACTCCCCTGTGGCCTCCCTCACCCACCTAAGACGCTTCCTTTGCCCAGGCTGCCCACCTTCTTCACCCAGAAAATTCCTCTTTACCCTTTAAGATTTAGCTTAGGCATCTCTTTTTCCAGGAAGCCTTCCCTGACCACCAGTTCCCTTGTCCAGCTTGGGTTAGATGCCCCTTGACTGGGCCACTCCCCTCCAGAGTGTGTCTGATATGCCCTTTTCTAGACTGGTATTTGGGTGGGGGCAGGGGTCCTACAATGCTGGCTGCTGAGCAGAATGTGGTGGCCCCTGGTGTCCAGTGTGACCAGGAGACAGCTCCCCTGAGGCACAAGGAGAGGGCATGTCGGACGGTGAGCAGGTGGCCGGTGCCAAGTCCACAAACACCCCGGCCGGGTCTGCCTTAGAGCTTAACTAAGAGCAGCCTTCGCAAGCAGCTGGCTGTGCCACTAGGCTGGTCCGCCTAGGAGACCACAGGACCACTGGCCACAGTCAGGCCCTGACCAGCCCTCAGCCGCCCAGGACCCCACTGGAGCGCCTCCTTACCAGGAATTCAGTGGGAGTGGTGGCAGCAGTGGCAGCAGCAGTGGCGGCGGTGGCCCCAGCAGACCCGCCGACGCTGGGAACAGGCTCAGGAATTCCTGCTCTAATGGAGCAATTGGATCTGGAACCTCAAGCGTCTCACCGTGCTGGTGTGCACTCCCCTGGGTGGGCTGCGTCTTTGAGAGGGTACGGGTGTTCGGTGGGGGGTCCTGCCCCCTCGTGCTGACTGGTGTTCCTGGCCTCTTCCCTGCTGGCCCTCTCCCCCTCTCCTCCCCACACCCACCCCAGGCCTGCAGCCTCAGCGACCTCATCTGGGAAATGGGAGCACCAAACAGGCCTTCCTCCAGGGATGAATGGGAAGCTCTTCGCACAATGCCTTGCACAGTCGGCTTAGCTCAGGTGAGGTCAGTACCACCATTTTTACCCAACCTCGTCACCTGAGACCGACGGCTCTCAGAGAATCCTCTGGGGTGCGGTGGGATGGGCAGCGGCATTTGAATGGGGAATGGTGATCCTAACCCTGCCTTCCAGCTACTGAGCACTTGCTGTGTGCCAGGAACCGTGCCAGCTACTCTCACAGGTGATACCGTTTGGTCCCCTTTTCACGGATGAGGGCAAGGAGGCTCAGGGAAGGACAGTGACTTGCCTGGGGTCACCAGGGAGTTGGCGGCAGCACTGGGATTCTGAGCGCCGTCTGGGGCTTCCCGCTGCCTCCCACTGATGCTCAGCAAGTCCCTCGTGCTGGGCCTGGCAGGGAGCATTAACTTGGCCTTATTTAAAGTTGCAATTATCTGTCCCATTTCCCGTTGGTTACAACTGAGCTCTCTGGGGAGGCAGGAAGACCCCGACGGAGGCTGCCAGGAACAGGGAGTTGCTAAGGAAGGAATCATCCCTGAGCCAGGGACTGAATGAACGTGGCGGACGTGTGCTCCCTCCTGTCCCTGGGCCTGTCGCCCTTCTGCCCCTACCCCAGGGAGCTGACCAGGCTAGCCTGGGGGCTGGGAGGGGCTTCCTCCAGGTGGGCAGGCTCCTGGTCAGTCCTGCAGAAGCCGTGACGGGGTCACACCAGGGGCTAAGCATAAAAATAGCCCCCAGTGTAGAGATGGGAAGACTGAGGCAGCCTGGGGGTCAGTCCAAGACCCCATGGCGAAGCAGCCGTGTGTGGGGCCTAAAACTCAGCGACACAGACCTAGAGAAGGGCCCCAGGAAGCTCTTTGAGGTGGGAAGATGGAGCTGGGGAAGGGCCCCGGGGATCAAGCAGAGAGTAACAGTGTCCGCAGGCACTGACTCGGGGTTTGTATGGGCCAGTGCCTCCCAGAGACCTTGAGAGGGGACAGCACGCAACGGGAGCCCCGTTCTACAGACAGAAAAAATCTCTGAAAGAAAGGCTTGGGCCAAGGCTGTGTGTTGGCTACTCAGTGGCGTGGCCAGAATTAGTGGCCAGATTATCTGGCTCCCAGTCCTGCCCTTCCCCTGGGGACAGACTTCTTCAGGCGTACATCCACTCCCCTCTCCCCCACGCTGCCCATCTCCTCTCCTCCGATTCCAACACCCTCCCTCACCAAGCACCTACTGTGCGCCCAGCATGGCCCCAGCCCCTGCCCAGAGGAGCCCACAGACTGGCAAGGGCAACACCGGACCCAGGATCCAGCAGCTCTGGCTCTCGCCGTCGGAGCGATGGGCAGAGGCGGACGGTGCGACAAGAGGGGCAGGACAGCAGGAGCCCGGCGGCGGAACCCAGGGGGAGGGTCCAAACGCCAGGGAGGCAGAATATCCCGTGGTGTACCCCAGGGAGCTGGGAGTGTGGGCTCAGCAGTCGGATCTACATCCGAACCCCACTTCCTAATCCAGTGACCTCAAGCCAGCCACTTCCTTCCCTCCCTGGGCTGCGGGATGGGAATAACATCATCAGTGCTCACCGTGCAGGTGGGTGTGACAATGAGGTCACGCATGGGGAGCGCTTAGCCCAGGGCCTGGCTCTAGGAAGTGCTCGGTTAAACACTGGCTGTCGTTACTATAACTCAAATTTCTACACAGTCGGGCACAGAGCAGTCACTCACTGAAGTGGAAGTCACGGTATTGTTGTCATCCACACCGGCCAGGCCCCTCTGATCCAGGAGAAGGCAGGCTCTAGCTTCCTGGTCTGTGGCAGACAGAACAGTGCCCCCCACCCACTCTGCCCCGTCTCCAAAAGTGTCTACATCCTAATCCCCAGAACCTGTGACTAGTAGCTTACCTAGCAAAAGGGACTTTGCAAATGAGATTAAGTAAAGGATTCGGAGATGGGAAGATTAGCCAGGATTATCCAAGTGGGTCCGAGGCAATCGCAGGGATCCGTATGAGAGAGAGGCAGGAGGGGAGTCAGCGAGAAGCGAGGATGGGGGCGCAGGCGCAGTGATGGGCTCTGACCACCGAGGGGGTGGGGCTACAAGCCCCCAAACGCAGGCAGCCACCAGAAGCCGGGAAAGGCAAGGACTGGACGCACCCCTAGTGCCTCTGCAGAGCACGCAGCCCCGCCGACACCCTGACTTCAGCCCAGGGGAACCCATCTCAGGCTTCTGATCCCCAGGACTGTAAGAGAGTGCCAGTGTGTTGTTTTAAGCCACTAAGATGTGGTAATTTGTTACAGCAGCGATAAGAAACTAACATATCAGCCTTAACAGACAAAGTGGGCATCTCCGGCACACCAGCGACTGCTCGGTCCTCAAGAGCCCCACCCGCTCACCTTCACCGCTGAGGACAAGTCCAGCCCCTCTGCTGACAGAGGGCAGTGGTGGGGGGTGAGGGGTGGAGGGTTCAAAGCTGTGGCTGAGGAGAGCCCTCCCCACATTTCCAGTCCTGCTTGCCCCTGTGTGTGTCCCAAAGAGACTTGGGACTGTGGCAAGGCGGGTCCTGATTCTGTGTGATGGGTACTGGGGGGCCCACAACAGCCTCAGTCTCTATTCTGGAGGGTTGGAGAGCAGGCTCGGGGTGGGCTACTCTTGGGGCTACGGCCTGTCTAGCGTTTAGCACATGCCAAGTCTGGCCCAGGACCCAATCTCCCCAAGGCCTGGGAACTATTATCAGCCCCATTTTACAGACAAAGAAACCGGGGCTCAGAGAAGTGATGTAACTTGCCCAAGGCCATCCAGCAGGGTGTGGTCTGGCTTCTGCTTGTTCAGGCCCAGATGTGGGGAGCTGTGGCCCTCCCTGGGTGCCAGGCGGACCTCTGCTGCAGGCCAGGCCCTGGGGCTAGCCCCTGCCCCTGCGCTCTCTGGGACTCGGGGATGTGAACCATGCTCCCTCATCTGCCTCACAGAGGTCCACACTGTAGCTGAAGTCACAGGTGCAGGGGGCCCCTGCAGGGGGCTGCACCCATGGGGGAGGAAGGGGCCCTCTGAGAATCACAGCACCAGCACCCCTAGTGATGCCAGCCCTTCTTCATGGTGAGCAGCGGCAGCCTGTGCAAAGTGGTCCCCAGCATGACCTCACTCAGGCTCGCTGTCACAGTCCCACTTCACAGAAAATAACCGTAATGAGAACGAGCGTGATCGCGGCCACCCGTGGAGCCCCTGTCCACGCCAGGCACCCAGCTGAGCGCTCGCTGCTGTCCTCTCACTCTGTCGTCTCTCACGTCCCCTCGGAGGAAACGCCGGGATCAGCCTCCTTTCCGACTAGCACACTGGGGCTCAGAAGCCCTCTTACGTGGCAACCTTGGGAGGCAGGAGCTCTAGCTGAAGGCCCTGGGGACCTGGGGGCAGATGAGTCCAGAGTCCACCCAGTGAGGTGGTATCTGGCTCCAAATCGATGATCTTGTGACTCTCATGAACCCCAAGACGCTGGACACCAGCCCCTGGAGCTCCCCAGTGCGCCCCCCAGTTGGTGTTATCGCGAACACTGCCTGCGCCTGGCCCCTCCCGAGAGACGCTGGCCTCAGATGACTTCCTGGTGGTGCCGGTGCCAGGCGGGGAGGAGGGAGGAGGCAGGCTGGGCGTCTCTGTCACAGCCGGCTTCAGATCCTGCGAGGAATCCCAATTGAGCTATTTTTAATGTGCTTCAATTTTCATTTTCTTTTATTGGAAAACACAGATGGTGACTCACTGCCCCTCACACACACTGAGCAAGGCGCCGACAGCGAGAGCGGTGTGCAGCAAACACGTGTCCGCCCCTCCCGTGCCTGGGGAGCCGGAGCCGGCAGCCCAGTCTTGCGGCTGCCCTGGGCCTCAGTTTCCCCCAGCTGTGAAATGGGGCTGCCGGAGGAGGCCCCGAAAGCCCCCACTGGCTCCACAGTCCACAAGGGTCTGGGCTGAAACAGGGGAGGAAGCTCCAACTGGACACTGGCCGCAAAGGGCGTCCTGTGTAGTGGGCACTGTTACCAGCGAAAGAGAGGTGCAGGAAGGGGAGGGACCATTGTTGGCCACAGGGAATTATCTTACTGATACCTCCAGCCACACTTTGAGGCTTTTGCATTTTACAGATGAGGCAACGGAGGCTCAGGAGATGGGGTGCCCTGCCCAAGAGCCCCGTGGCTGCGGGGTGTGGTGTGGGCGGGGTGTGACAGCAGAGCGGGGTGCTGACCCCGGCTGCTTAAGCATATCCCCGATCCTCATTCTCACGCCTCTCCCCATCACTCCCAGCCAGTCCTCCGCTAGTTATCTTTCTCATTATAACAGCAATACATGCTCATTAAAGACAATTTGGAAAATGCAGGAAAGTCAGAAGGAAATAAGATAATAATCATCTGCCCCCTATTGGCCCTCCACCCCTACGGGATCACTGCCAACAACTTGGCGTGTTCTTTCCACACTTTGTTTTTTTCCTTCACATAATTGGTGATGCTTTTCACATCACTTGGCGGTGGTGCAGGGTGGCAGCTGGCTGCGCGTCCTGAGGGACTCGGGTGCCTTTTGAAAGCGGTCCTGGCTGTCCCTTACCCCACAAGATGCAAAGACTCAGAATCTTTGGAGCAAGCCAGCAATGGCGGCTGGGCATCTGTATTTTCAACAGGTGTCCCAGGTGATGCTCAGGCAGCCAGCCTGGATCAGTCCCCGGACCTGAGCTTGGCAAGACCACCAGCTCCAGAGACAGCTAAAGCCACCTGGCCAGGTTCGTGATCTGCGCTGTGTGCCCTGGGTGAGTGAATGCACCTCTCTGAGCTGCAGTTTCCTCGCCTGGAAAACTGGGACCTGCCTGTGCAGGGCTGTGGAAAGGATGAGAGAAAAAGGCTGAACAGGATCTTATACCCACTCAAGACATTGCCACCCTCCCAAGGCTGTCATCATAACTGTCCCAAAGCTACCATCATGAGGGTGCCAAGGCCACTTTGCTAGGGTGTGGCTGGTGCAGCAGAAAGGCCTCAGGAGGGGAGAGAAGTGGGTGGTGACAGGGGAAGTGGCCACACAGGCCCTGGGTGTGCTCGGCTGGCCTGGACTCCCTCTGTCTCATCTCCCCGGGCTGCACCAGCCCTCTCAGACACGGGGCATGTGTGAACCACACGCACACACGTGCTGCCCCTCCTGTGGCCAGAGACAGGAGGCAGATTTTTGAGAGCTCGAGCCTTGGGAAAGGTGGGAAGCTGCTACCTGAGGACGGGGTGGAGCCATCGGGAGCTAGAGAAGGGGGCACAGGTGGGGCAGGAGGAGCTGTGAGAAGCAAAAGCATAACAGATGTGGATGAGGACCCCGCCGGAGCCTCCCCAGTGTCCCTTCCCAGCTCACAACTCAGACCCCGTCACTCAGGGCCTGGTGGTGGCTCCCCCATCCCCACAGGTGAAGGGCCAAATGAGACCGGTGGTCACTGCCACCAACACATACTGAGAATCTACTATGTGCCACGCTTCCAGAATGAATCTCCAGCCACCCCCGGCCCCTCTCCTGCCTGCCCCTCCTACTCCATTCTCCAGCTACTCCTGTCAATAAAAAGCAGGCCCCCCCACTGGGAAGCCTGGAATTGATCTCAGCCAAAAATCTCCTCCAGCCCACCCCACCCACCAAAATTCCGCTCAGCCCTCAGGGAATGGCTCCAAGGTCACCTGCTGGGCTCCCTCCACCCGCCTTTCTAGGTGTGTCCACCCCTCCACTCACACTGGGATGCAACTGTTTCTCAGTACCGCACCCCTATCAAACAGCTGGGTCCAACAGGGTGGGGTTGTCAGATTGTGCTGTATCTGAATAAACCAAAGCCTCAGTTTTCCTGGCTGTAAAATGGGTGGGCTGTGTTATCTGACCCTCAGCGGTTTGGCATCTCTAGCACTTTAGAGGCTGTGGATGCATTTTGAAAACTGAAGCGTGTAAGCCTTAAGTTGACGAGCAGACAGTGTTGCATGGGTGGGATCTGGGGCAGACCCTTGAGGGTCGTCCTGTCCCCCCAACACCCAAGCCTACTGTCAGCTGGGCCCACAGCCTGGCTCTGAAGCCTTGGCCGTGAGCTGCAGGAGCCACCAGGTAAGTGTGCTTGTGGAGAGCAGGCCCCCACAGCAGGTGGCACTGTCGTCTGGGGTGGTACTGCAGTGCTAACTGCCCCGGTGAGGACGCGGCTGGCACCTCCTCCGAAGTGTGTCACAAAACACAGTAGGGACGTGGGGGGTGTGGTGTGGTGGTGAAAACTGCTAGAATTCTCTGCCTAAAGGCTCAGAGACACAGAGCAGCGTGGCCCAGAGACATGGGGCACGTGCTCGGCACGGCCATGGGCCAAGACCCCTTAAAGATGCCGGAGCAGCACTTCACCGTTTGCAAGGAACGGTTCCCCTCCACCGGCCCACGCTTTTCTCACACCGGTCCTGCCAGGCGGACTTTCATTCACTCACCAGACCTTCACTGAGCCTCTCTATGCCGCCTCCTGCTGGAGGAGTAGGAACCAGCCCCAGGCAACACAGATAACCGGGTGGGGGAACAGGAAAGATGGGGCACAGACCACTCTCACGTCCAATAAAGGACAAGGGTCCCCACCACCGAGGGTACGTGGGGCGCACGAAGACACAGGCAAGCCTCCCAGTCCTCACATCACAGGAGACTTACCTGTGTGGTTCAGGGAGACAGGGTTTTGCCCAAGGCTCTCGGGGGTTAGGTGGTTAGTGGCTGTGCGGGCTCTTTCAGAACGCCTCAAGGCAGGGGAGGAAGCGAGCCAGGGAAATAGCTGGGGAAAGCTGTTGCAAGCAGAGGAAAGGCAAGTGCAAAGCCCCTGAGGAGGAAATGGCCCTGATCTGGTTCCGTTTCCTGGGGTGCTCACCAGGAAACCACTGGACGGGCGCCTCGGTGTCCGGCATTGTGGATGTCCCGGAGCCCCACCCGAGAGGCGGCGCCCACGTGAATGAGTGCTGGTCGCCAGGCCTCGGTGCAAGGACTGCCCGGCGCCCTTACCAGGTGCTGCCGGTCTTCCATCCTCGTGCAGCCACCTAGGAAGCCCCGCCCAGTGTGAACTGCCGCCTAGGAACTGCCCCCACCCCGCGGCCTCGCACAGTCCTCCCTGGCCCTCTGCCTTTCCAGGCTGGGGGCCTGGACATCTGGCAGGGTGCTTTACTGCTCTCCGGGGCCGTCTCCTAGCTTTGGGGATCCTCACACCTAAAAATTTAACAGCCTGCACATAGTGACCTCAGTCTGATTTAGTAACCTCAGGATCCCCATTACACGGATGGGAAAACTGAGGCTCAGAGACATGCCATTTGCTCAGGTCCCACAGCTGGAGGTAAAAGAGCAAAGATTTGGGTTCACACTGAATCAAGTTTGCTCACAGCTTTGCTTCAGCTCCCGGAGCCTATCTGCAAGTGCATCAGCAGGGTCCCCCCAGGAGGCCGGGCTCTCCTGGGGGGCGGGGCTCTGAGCAGAGGGAGAATGACTCAAGCCCTGAGCATCCTCAGGGCCCACACCAGCAGCCCACCCACCACCCACCAGCATGGAGACAGCCTTCCCTTCTCTCTCTACTGTCACCCCCCTGCCATTACTCTGAATTCTAAAGACATAGTTTTTAAAGTGGAAAAAGTATATGCTTCTTACAAGACATTACAGAGGAGTAAAAAGTGAAAAGTCGAAGCTCTTTCTCCAGAAGTAGTCACAATTAGGTGTCATTTAGCATTTCACCGTGCAGAAAATGCGTATAAGGAGGCACGAATGCATGTTTATCCCTTTGAAAGTCAGTCACAAAAGTAATCACACTCGACGCCCTGTTTGCAACCTGCTCCTGACGTCTCCCAGGCATCTCTGACCCTGGTACAGAAGGTTCCGGCGCACTCTCCCTCCTCGTGTCTCAGACTCTTGTATGTGGCCCCTCTCTGCTCACCTCTCAGGGTGTCTGTGAGGAGAAACTGAGGCAACAGGTGCCGGTCCCTGGCCCGGTCAGGGCAGGCTCTCAGGAACGGTGAGTGCTGGCACGGGGTCGTGCCATGACGGGGCCAGCTGGGTTCCCAGGTGGAAGTGGGGTCAGAGCGTGTCCGTGGGCTGGGGAACATCCTCCCACTCCCCCTCTTCTTACAGGCATGTCTCACGGGCCCACCACCCCGCCTGTCTGCCCGGCCGATTCCCCCACACCTCATAAATCTGCAGGCGGCCAGCCTGACACCCTTCCGGAGACTCCCAGATAAAGCCGAAAACCGGCAAAGGGAAGGAGGCTTGGGGTCTCTGAAGCCCATTCAGCACTTCAGGCCCTGGGACCTGACCCTCCGGGGCCTTGCCCCAGGGTCCTGGGAGGTCAGTGTGACCGAAGGCTCCCTGTGCCTGTCTCAGGGGACCTTTCCCGTCCAGCTGCTCAGCTGAGCTTCCTGCCTCCCCTGAGGAACCCCCGCTGCCCATCCATCCCAAAACCGCAGCCGCGCAGGCCTTTCCCGAACACCCCTTTTATCATGTCACTCCCTGCTTGTGGCCTGCTGGTGGCTCCCCAGTGCCCGTGGGAGAAAGCACAAACTCCTTCCCCCGGAATTCCTGAGCCAGCCCCAGCCGCCCCTTGCAGCCTGAGGTTCCCACCCCTGCCCCAGAGCCCTCTGCTGCGCTGGTTCGGACCCTTCCACTGCACCTCCCCGCCTCCCCGCCTCGCCTGAGTCCGTGCGGTGGGCAGACCTGTGTCCAGAATGTGGGCTGCACCCCGACAGTGGTGCGGCCCTGGCACATCACGTGTGCTCTTGAAACGCTACCTTCTTCTCCGATAAAGAAAGAGCTTTCCAGAGCTGTCCTGAGGATCACGTGACATGAGCTCCGCCAACTACAGCCACAGCACCTGGCCCTTCCTGAGAACCAAACACCACATTCTGCCGTGTGGAAGGCGCTCCTGTGTACAGTGCGCACCCACGTTCGTGGCCCAGACTCTCAGGGAAAAAAATCTTCCGTTTTACTTTTTTAATTCAATTATTTATTTATTTATATTTAGAAACAAAACCGATCATCATATTCCAGGATGTTACTTTGCATACAGATATTGTTATTGCTTTCTAGAGTTACACTTTCAAAGCAAAAGCATAAATAAAAGAATTAAAAACTTTCACATAGATATGGAATTAGTACTACCCATGTATAATGCATGTTCTTATTTTTCCCTCAAAAACTGGGGCAAAAAAGTGTGTGCTATACACGGCAAAAATACAGTAAGTGTGAGTCTCCCTCCTTCCCTCCCTGAGTACAGTGATAATAATAGCAGCAAACACAGCGCTTGTGCCAGGCTTGCTTGGAAGCATTTACGTGTATTACCTTATTTAATATTCTGAACGCTCCTTTGAGATAGGCATGCTTTATCCCCATTTTACAGATCAGGAAACTGAGGCCCAGCAGTGAAGTAATTGTCCAAGGTCATGTGACCAGCAGGGGGCAGAATCAAGATTTGAACTCAATGTATCCAGCTTCCCCAGGAAGCCTTCTCGAAGCCAGTGAGATGGCTCTCCTCCCTGCCCTGTGGCATTCCTCTGAGAATAACAAGGACTCGGGGATTCACCCTGAGGGTCCCGTACTGGGAATGGGCGGAGGATGGGAGACCTCCAGGACGGGGGTCCCTTCTGAGGCTCTGGCTCTTCCCACTGACAAGAGCTTGGCTGAGGGTAGCCTCCTGCCCATTCAGCTTGGGGCTCCCCTCTCCTGCATCCACCTACAGATATTAAAAACTGTAAAAGTGAGTGAAATGAATTTGGAGATGGCAGGTCAGTGCAGTGAAAGGACAACCATGCTTTGCAGTTGCCACATGCCTTGGGTGAGTCCCTTCCCCTCACTGGACCTGTTTTCTCACAGGGATGGAGAGGATTTAGGGGGACCTGCATTCTAGAACACTATACAGTGAGAGTGTTCCCCACTTTTTCATTCTCTTCAGCCCCCAGATCCCTCCAAGAGAAATTCTTCACCAGAGACTTTAGCACCTCTCTGAAACACTACGCAGCTGCAGCCACCGCAGTGGCCACAGCAGCTGGAACCGGGCCTTGGGCTCAGGGCCTGTGCAGAGATGCCCCTGGTGCTGCCTCCTCACCTCACCCGCCCCTTATCCCAGCTGCCTCTCGCTTCCACCTTAGCGCCTGCACAGCCTCTATGCTGTCACAAACAGCACCCAGGAAAGTGCAAGGGAAGTGACTCCCCATGAGCGACCGTGGCTGGTGAGGACAGAGGCCATGCTGAGGTCCGTCTCCAGGGTCCTGCACAGGGTCCCGGTGCCACCAAGCCCCAGCTGCCACAGCAGTGACCAGCTCTGTAACCTGTTCTTGCATCACCTCTGCCTGCTTCCCCCGCCCCTCTGGTCCCTGCACCCCGACACAGGCTCCCCTTCTTTCTGCGGGAGCCCAGCCGAGAGAGCAAGCCTCAGTCTCCAGGTGGACCGTTCCCACCCTGTCCCGTTTCTGCTGCATTGATAGTTACAGGCACCTTCTGTTCATGTCAAGAGATACTGGAGTTTTATTTACGGCAAGGATATGGGTTCCCCTTAATGCATTTACCGACATCCTTCTTAAATTGGCGGTTGTGCTCTCTGCCATTTCAGTTACCTGAGGTCAACCACAGCCTGAAAATTTTAAATGGAAAATTCCAGAAGTAAACAGTAAATAAGTTTCAAATTGCACCCCATTCTGTGCAGAGTGACGAAATCTCAGCTCCAACCCACCTGGGACGTGAATCATCCGTCTGTCCGGCATATCCGTGCTGTACACGCTCCCTGCCCAGTAAGCCCCTCAGTGGCCACCTGGTTAACAGATCGACTGTGAAGGTACCACAGTGCTTGGGTTTGAGTGACCCTTATTCTACTTCCTGACGGCCTCAGAGCCATTCACATAACTTTTGCTATAGCACATTGTTATAACGGTTCCATTTTATTATCAGTGCCTGTTGATCGATTACTGCCCCTAACTTATAAATTAAACTTTGTCATAGGTAGGCAGGCACAGGAACAAACAGTCCACATAGGGCTTGTTACTATCCATGGTCTCAGCGTCCACTGTGGGTCTTGGAACATGTCCCCCAAAGCTAAGGGGGACTACTGTACTCTAGTAAATGGAAAGTGAGCCATTTCAAGAACAACAGTGAAAAACGGCTCGAGACAATAGAAATTGAAACTGACAACTGGAAACCACAGGACAAAAGGTTTCTGAGCCCCTTCAAGCCCTAACATTCTGGTTTGGTTGGGGGATATTCCTACTGTCTTTGTAGGTTGAAAGACCTTCCTGGCTGGCCCGCCTCTCTCCTGGGGTGGCCACAGCGGGCTCAGTATCTGTGGGGTACCCCTTGAGGAGCCCACAGATGTCCTGGCCTTCAGAGTGCTCGGGCCCAGGGTTAGGGTCTTGCAGTGTCCTGGAGCCCCCAGAGACACAGCGCCCACCCTAATCTGTGTCTTGGGCCCGTGTAAAGGGGAAGCCAGGGTTGGGGAGCAGGCTCTCAGTCTTTCCCTTCATCCCCCCAATCCCAGCACCCTCTGGGCTGCAGGCAGAGGTTTTGGGAAGGCCCCCTCAGCACATCTGGAGCTCATTACGCCGAGAAGCTGGAGAGGCTGAGGATATAAATGGGTCCAGCAAGGGTTTAGATAAATACAGGGATGATAGATCCGCACCAGGTTATTGAGGGGAAGTGAAAGGATGTTCGGGGAAGATCCTTAACCTTGTCAAGCTGCTCCGACAAACTGTCCCCGGGGGGCCCGTCTACTCGGCAGCCTCTTCCCCTGCTTCTCCCCCACACACAGCCCACATGAAGCCAAAGGTAGAGACGGTTCCCTCTCAGGACGCCGAGCCTGGGCCTGGGCCGATCCCTCTGCCGGGCATGCCCTTTCCTTCCCTTGCTCTCGGCTCAGGGAAGCCTCCCTTAACCACCCAAGCTGGTGTGGCACCGGGGCTCCAGCACCAGGATGTGGGACTAACTGACCTGTATGTTCGCCGAGCCTACCTGAACCAGCCACAAGAGCCTAGGGGAGCGCCCAGGGGCTGGTGTGAGACCACAAAGTGCCGACCAGGCTGTGCACCAGGCATTTCACAGGCACCGACTCAATTAAACCCCCCAGCACCCTGGTGAGACAGGTCCTCTGATCACCCCCGTTCTAGAGACGAGGAAGCTGAAGCTCAGTGAGGTGAAGCAACTTGCCCAAGGTCACACAGCCAGAAGGTGGGGGAAGCCGGGGTGCAGATCCAGGGTGGCCAGACTTTGGAGCTAGTGCTCCACAAAGCCTCACCTGGTAGTGGGTGAAAATGAGATTGTTGACTGGAAGAATGAATGAGAAACGAAATATCAGCCCGGCTCCAACTCCGTCAGGCCCTTTTCAGAGGCTCTGGCTGGAGAGGGGGTTCCAGTCCCCCTGTGCGCCCCACCTCCGTGGTAGGAGTGCTGCACGGTGATTTTTCTGTCTGCAGGAGGCACACAGACAGTCATAAATAACCTCTGCAGCGTGCTGCAGACATGACAAAGGGCATTCATCAAGGGTAAGCCTCTTGGTAATCCTGCCTGTAGGTTTTATTTGACACATGAGGAAACTGAGGCCAAGACGGGAGAAACAACCCGCCCTCGGCCAGGGAGTGAGTGGTCAGTCAGGACCCAGAGCCTGGGAGTGGAATTCCAGACCAGGGCCTGATGTGAGGAGAAGCTGGCCTTGATTTTCTCATCTCTGTAATGGGGACAATGACCCCAATTTATTCTCTTCACCAGAGCCTTATGTCCCTCCAGGACGAGGAGGTAGCCCTGAAGATCTGAGACTCAGAAAGGAGCTGGGCAGTGACATGTGCCCCTCCCTTTCTGGGCAGCAGGCATACCTCACTTCATGTCCCTCCAGCTAACTGTCCTTGGCCTTGTTCCTCCTCACTCTATACCCAGGGACAGCAGAGCTCAGTGGGGCTAAGCATCCTGCTGAAGATGGGGACACGGCAGAATCAGGATGTAAGCCCAGCTCATGTCTCTCTGCAAGGCGGAGAGGTGGAACCTTCTAGAAAGGTATGAAGGTGGGCACTGTTGAGCAGCTGAGGTCAACGCCCTGCTCAGGCTGCACCTGGGAGGCCTGGGCGAGAATGCAGAGAATGCAGGGAAAGTCAGCTCAGCCGGTGCCCCAAACGCTGCTGTGGGCTTGGGCCTGGGCTGAGGGCCTGCCTGTGCAGGGAGCAGCAGAGATAACGGGATCGTATTACACACACGGACACTTCCAGGCAGGTGAGCACACCTCAGCACCCCTCCTTCTGGGTGCCCCATCAGCCCGGAGTGCAGGAAGCAGACAGGGTGTGGCCGAAGGTGAGATCTTGGCCCCATCTGCCCTGGCAGATTGCAGGCTCACTTGCTGTGTGACCTTAGGCAGATCCCACACCCACTCTGAGCTTCAGCCTCTACACTGGCAAATGAAGGGCTGGGACTAGACCAGAGTTCCTCAAACTTCAGTTCTTCCCGAACTATTTCTAGGACTGGAACATGTAATCACTGGAACTACACTTTTAAAGCGACTTGCCCATTTTTTTCCTGAAATAAATTCATTAGTAACAGAAAAATCAGGTTACTTCTATAACTGTAAGAAAGCCAGTACTATAACCAGAAGTAGTTTGGTGAGGTGGTTAAGAACACGGTCCACGGAGCCAGCTGCCTGGGTTCACGATCCTGGCTCTGATATTCACTGTGTGACCTTAGGCAAGTGACTTAACCTCTCTGTGCCCCAGCTTACTCATCTGTAAGATGAAAATCATAACAGAGCCTAGATCATACACTTGTGGTGAGGATAAAAGGAGCTAATATTTGCAAAGTAGTGGCACTTACCAAGTGCTGTCTCTGTGTTTGTTAAATCAAAATAAAAATATATAAATTATGCACAATGAAAGCAAGATGGTGCTCTGACATTCCAGCTCCCTAGCAGGGTCTGAGCTTGAGGCCTGCTTTTCCTTATTGAAAAGGGAGATTAGGGCTGTCGGCTAGGTGTTGGAGACATGTTGGCAGGAAACAGAGACTTTCTCCGTGAGTAATCAGCAGGGGTGGAGGAGAAGGCGAGGGGAACTTTCTTACCGTGTGATTCAGTGTCACTTAATGCATTTCCGTGTTCCTCCCAGAGTCTGCTCTGCTGGACGCCCTGGTAGACACGGGACTAGCGCACATGTGGAGTCTGGCTCTGGTGGGCCGGGACTCCGGGAAGAGACGAGAGCAAATCTTTGATGCCACGGAAGGGTCTGGACCACGGCTCCCGCTCCACCACGTGG
This sequence comes from Trachops cirrhosus, assembly GCA_028533065.1. Lineage (NCBI taxonomy): Eukaryota > Metazoa > Chordata > Mammalia > Chiroptera > Phyllostomidae > Trachops > Trachops cirrhosus. The sequence continues at coordinate 12,359,865 of CM052542.1, read as the reverse complement.
CCCTTCCTTCTGCGGCCCCTGGCCTGGCGAAACCCCGGTACTGCGGCAGCCTCCCCTGCCCTGGGTTTTCTTGGCCAGCCCTGACATAAATCCCCCCACTCTCTTCTCCCACTCCACTCTCCATCTCTTCTCGCAGGGAGGGGGACTCTGAATGCCATTTCTGATCTGCTTTGGGCAAGTCACATCCTTGCCCTGTTCCGTTTCCTCGTCTGCCAGTGACGGGTAACCTGCCCACCTCAGAGGGTGGCTGGGTGGCAGGGGTGTCGACACAGTAAATGCGAACAAGGGCTTGGCACGGCTCTGGGCACAGAGCTAGCACTTGATGCACAACTGTTGCTACAAATAAATCCAATCCGAGGAAAACATCTTTTGTCAAACCGTTTGTCTTGATGACAGTAATTGTAGCGCTTCATGCGCTATTCCTCATGTACATCCTCCCGTCTGCCTTTCTGACGTCCCCCTCACCTCACTCAGCACAGGGCTGGAAGCCAGCAGAGGCCCCGCTGGGTCCGCAGGATGAGCGAGTGACGTCACGGCTCAGGCAGACCCAGCCTACCCGGGGAGGGCAGGGGCAGGACAACTTTCCTTGGTGGGAACTGACGTCATGCTGAGATGTGTGACATCAGACAACCAAAGCCACTTCCTGCCAATGCTGTGGAATCGACACCTTGGTCTGAACTGCTCCGTTCAATCCGGGGTCTCTGCGGGGTGCATATGAGGTGGCCACCGCTGCGCTGGGCAGGTGAGAGCACAGGACCCCACGGCCCATGCACATCCCAGTCCCTGCCCCCACTCCTGTTCCTAGGGCACTGGCATGTGCTGGGATCCACCAAAGCCACAACTACGACGGAATGGGACAGCCCCTGATGACAAGGAGCCCACAGACAAAAGGCCCATGACTTGTATAGCTTACCCTGTTGGCTTTCATAAAATACTATGTACTCTGTTCTTTCTAGAAAAAATTGGAGAGCTCATTATCTAAACATATGAGATATTTAAATTCCATTTACATTGGAAAAGCACCCAGCAAGCCCTCAGAGGTAAGGGAAAGAGAACTGTTCTATGAATCTGGGAGGAGAGAAAGACTCTCCTCAGGAGACAAGGTCTGCTCTGAGTTTCCCGGGAGCCAAAGTGAGACCGGAAGCCGGCTGAGCGGGGGAGGTGAATGGAAAGCAGAACCGCAGTCAAAACTTACTGAGCACTTACTCTATGCCACGCATTGAGAGCTTAATGTGTGCAAAACACGTTGAATGTTCACAGTAACCAGGGAAACAGAGAAGATACATCTTCCCATTTTACAGACGGGGAAACCGAGGCAGGAGCGGATAAGTAACTCGATCAAGTGGCTAACAGGGCTTTAACCAGGAAATTTGCTCTGGAGTCACACACTCACTCACTGTGCCATTCTGCCAGCCCCTCTGCATCTGCTTTGTCATCAGACTTGCACAACGCTCCCGGGTGGGCGTCATTGTCTTCAGTGGCCAAATGATGTAACAGAGGCACAGCGAGGTGAAGTGGCTTGCCTGAAGGTTCCCAGCATGTCTGTGGCAGAGCGGGGCCTGCCAACATCCCTGTCCTACCCTCTGGCAGACTAGCTCAGCTGCGAGGCACCGACAAAAGGAAACAGGTTCATCCCAGGTGACGAGACAGGTCACGCCCGGGTGGCAGCGGAATCCGGACGGTCCCCCCACAGGCCGCCCATGCTGACAAAGGTCCCGATGACTGGGGGTCTGGCGATGCCAGCTCACAGGCCACAGGCACTCCGGGGTGTTTGCTTTGCCCCTCTGGCCGGGTGAGTCATCTCGGAGCCCTGCCCCTGGCCCCTGGCAGGTGGCGTTTGGAGGAGCTATGGCATGACAAAGACCCCCCGGAGGAGCCTGGTCTGGAGGAGCCTGGTGGTCCTGCGCTCACTCGCAGGCCTTGTCGGAGTTGGACCTCAGTCAAGTCCCCTCATCGCCGGGGGAACAGTGTCAAGGACTAAATAATTTAATTCAGCAAAAGCACTTAGCACAGAGTCGGCACATAGAAAGGACTTAATGCGTTTTAGCTGTTTATTAATACAATCAGCCTGGCCTGGGCCTATCTGTGATCCGCAGCCGCTCTACCCAGGACAGACACACGCGGGCCTCCCTCACTGGGGCCCCGGCCCAGTGACCAAGGTCGGAGCAAACGCAGTCAGTTCTGCCCCGTCCACTGCTCTACCCACGTGTCTGGCCCGAAGCGGCTGGTGCAGAGGCCCAAGCTCCAGTCCGAGCCCTGCCTCTGCCTGGCTCTGATCTGGGGCCAGCCAGTCCTCGTCTCTGCGCCTCAGTTTCCCCTTCTGTAAACTAAGAGGTTTGGACTGAGGGGCTTAGCCACTCTGACTGGCTGTCACATCATCCTTTTTTCATCTTATTTGGCAACATCCCCTAGGAGGGATGGGGGACGGTCCTAACCCACTTCCAGAAAGGCGGGACGCGGTGCTGAGAAGGAAAGGGATTTGCACCCCGAGGCTGTCGTAGACCAGAAGGCACAGTGGGACGTGCGTGGGTTTGGATCCCAGCTCCTCCACTCTCTCGCTGGAAGGCCACGAAGAAAGCACTTAACACCTTCCTGACCCGACTTCTCCGTCTTGAAAAGCAGGAGTGAGACCCCCTTGAGGGAGGGGGTCAGGAAGAAGAGTGTGGTCAGAGCGCCTAGCGCGGCCCACCCGGTCCATCAGGAGGCTTTGCTGTTCTTCACGAAAGGCCAGTTTCACTCTCGCCTCTCTCCCCTGGAACGGCTGGCTTTCTGTTGCCCCAGGTGTGAGGACATGCAGGGTGGGGCTGGACCAGAAGCACACAGGCCTCTCAGCCTCACCCCACTCCCTCCCAGCCTCTGCGTTCCAGCCTCTGCAGGTCCTTTCAGCCACCAGGAATCCACACTCTTGCTGAGTTTTTGCCCAAGCTATTCCCCCTTGTTGGTGCACACTCCCTTCCCTTTGAGCCCGGTCAACTCCCAACTCATCCTTCAGGCTGCGCCTGTGTGTCACTTCCTCCAGGAAGCCTTCCTTGGCCTCCCTACCAGATCCCACCATCTCTTAACAACTTCTGAAGAAGTTGTCTTAAGATGCGGTTGTCCCATGTCTGCGAGGTTCTACTGTGAGGTTCTTTGATGACTGTCTGTTCTGCTGCCAGCCTCTAAGTTCCCAGAGGGCAGGCACCTAGCACGGCCCTCCCACCGCCCCACCCCGGCCCAGGGCCTGGTGCACGGCAGGCGCCGGGTCCTTACTGGATTTTGATCAGAACCAAGGTGACCGCTAAGTGGTCGCAGATCTTCCTCAGCAAGCCTTGTGTCACATGGAGAAATTAAACCAATCCTGCTGTCACCCCACTTTGCCAGCTGGTTGCAGGATGCGGAGGGGTACAGGGGCAAACTTTGGAAAATAAGCTGGAGACTGTCACAGAAACCAGAGCAGTGCCAGCTAGACGTACTGGTCACACCTGTGGGCAGACACCAGGCCTCTCCTGCGCTGGGGATCTGTCCAAGGCCCAGCCTGGGCCCCGCCGGGCAGCATCAACACGGGTCCCCGCCACCTCGCACCTGCGGCACGCCAGGCTCCCGCATCGACTGTGATTACCTCGAGAAATTCTTACAGCCCCATGAAGTAGGGTTTGCCCCACAGATGAAGGAAGTTGAGACTCAGAGAGGTGAAGCCACTGGCCCAAAGTCACACTACGAGAGAGAAGGCAGGGGTGTGGTCTGAACCCTTTGTTTTTCAACTGAGCTACGACGTACAGATAGCGAAGGACACCGAGCTTCGGTGTTCAGCTCCATGAATTTCCCAAATGAACACTCCCCTACAAACTCCCCCCCAGGGAGTTCCTCGCCTCCTTCCCCACCTTCCCGTGCACTCGCCAGCCTGACGGCCATCCCCGTGGGTGAGTTTTGCCTGCCTTTGAAGTTCCCAGAAATGGAATCGTTCAGGGATCTTTGGTGACTGGTCTCTAGCCCCCAGCGTGATGATGTCGAGATGCACCCATGATGCTTTGTGTTACCAGCGGTTTGTTTCTTTTCTATTGCTGAGTGGTACTCCACTGTGTGGACCCGCCAGTTCAGTTACTTTACCGATGGGCGTTTGGGTGTTTTCCAGTTTGGGGCTTTTATGAGCAAGGCTTCTACGGACATTCTGTTCTAGTCTAGTGCCTGCCTTGGTGAGCAGGCGTGCGCATGCATTTAAGTGAATACTAACCAGGGGGTGGAACCGCTGGGCCGTGGGGTAGGCATACATTCGGCTCTATTACAAATTGCAAAACTGTTTTCCAAAGGAGTTATACGACTGATTTTATTCACATTATCGCCCCAATCTGTTTCTTAGGGAAATCATGATGTGAAGTGATTCTATTATTCTGGATCAAAGTGATTTATTGTGTTAGTAATAAGATGTGATTTCAATCTTTTTAATACTGTTGGGTGATTTCCATCAGAAAAAAAGCCACAGATCAGTGACGGACCCTGTGTCAGACCTCCTGTGTGCCATCTGGGGGTTCAGAGAAGTGTGGCTCCGTGAATGGCTGGCTGCCTTGGACACCAGGCCAGGCTTCCGGACTCAGAATCTGCTGACCCCGGTCCAGAAGCAGGTGGAATTACCTGGACACGCGGGAAGAGGCCTATTGCATGCCAGGCACTTTACTCAGAGCCTGTCTTCATCTCCTTTAATTGTCCCAAATGTACGATGAAGCTGCAGTGACCATCCCATTATACAGAGGAGGAAACTGAGGCTCAGAGAAAAGTGCTCTGGTCTGGGTCTCACGGGAAGCAAGTGTATGGGAACGGTGCCTCCGGGTATAGGAGGTCAGCAGCCCTCAGGACATCGGGGAGGGCCTGGGCCTTGTTCAGCCCTGCGTTGATGTGATGATTGATGGCCAATGGGTCCCCAAGAGTCCGATGCCCAGCACAGAGGGCTGCTCAATAAAGGCACGGTGGCACCTGAGTGACCAAGCGAGAGCAGCTAATGTTGACGTGCGAATGGAACGGGGCTCCTGGGCACGTCTGGGGTTGGACTTCTCTGCCCAGAAAAGCAACGTCAAAGCACACGGAACAGAGGTGATGAAGCCCGTTCTCCTTCCGATCTGGCTGAGGCCGAAGAGCTGGGAGCACTGCACGGAGCTCCAGCTCCCAGCTGAAGTCCCGGCCCTGTCCACCGACATTCCCTCCATTACCCCTGGCTGGTCCCATGCCTGCCCTGCGTGTAGGAAGTGCTGTCTGTCTCCAGCCTGTCTTGTTCTCGGCGCCCTCCTACATCACACCTGGGCAGTCCTGATGTTAGCGGCTCTGCGCCTTGACTGGACCACGAGCCAAGCTTTCAAACGCCTAACAGCCCCCGGCTCTCACAGGCCAGAAGGGTGATGCATATGAGCCCACAAGCAGGGGGCCTGGGTCTGGCCCTGGTGTGGCCCCCCACCCTCCCACCCACTCATCTAGGGGCTTTGGGCAAGCCCTTCTCTCTGAGCCTCAGCTTTCCATCTGCAATAGGACACGTTTGCAAGGAAAATAAAACGGTGCAGAGCTGTGGGGTGGTGATGATACGCACGGCCTTGGAGGCCCAGGCCAGGTTCACATCCCAACTCTACCACTTCCCTGCTGTGGGCAGCTGCCGTCACCACGCGGAGCTTCAGCTTTCTCATCTCTAAACCAGGGAGAAAACCAGAGCCCACTGCAGAGACGGGCAAAGAAGGTGTGGCAGGTTTACACTCTCGTGCGGGTTAACTACTCTTGTTGTCCTTGTTGTGACTATTGTCACACTGAGCTGGAGCCAGAGCGAGAAGCTGATAGTTTTCTTGCTGGGAAGAAAACCAGGCTGTCAGAGCAGATGCGTCCTGCCTTCCCTGAGGCTTTCCACTCCAGTCTCCGCTCGAGGCACAGACCCGCCCCAGTCCATTCGCTCCCTCAGTGAGTGTTTAAGTGCCTATACTATGTGTCAGGAGTTATCCTCAGTGTCAGGCAATGGGCGCCTAATGAGTAACTATGGCATCTGCTGGGAGCACAGGGCAAGGCGGTGGTGGGGGGACCGGGAATCCCCTTATCTCCCAAGGAGAGACGAGACGCCTTGGGATTTAGATAAGAGGGAGACTGGGGGGCAGGGGGCTACGGGGAGAGCAGCCAGGTGTCAGGAGGGGAGGGAAAACAGACAGCTCCAGGAACGCGGTTTTAAGAAGTTTTACTTAAAAGGAGGATAAAGTGGAGGGGACGGACTCTTGAGATGTCAGGTTAGAGAGACAAGTCCCAGCAGCCCCAGGGTGAGAAAGGAGATGTCTCCCAAGGCTGCTGCTGGAGAGAGAGCCTCAGGAGGCAACCAGATGGAATGACAGGATGGGGGGTCGGGGGGCAGGTCACCAAAGCCAGCCCTACCCCCACCGTCCACCTTCAGCTTGCACCCACCCGGCCACATGGCACCCTCCTTGCCAACGTAGCCGGGCTAGTGTTGCTGGGTAGGAGGAGCCCATTGAGAGTGGGACTGTCCCTTCCACCACTACAGGGGAGGCCAAGGGCATGGGGAGCAGAGGCGGGAGCAGGGTGGACCCGCCGGGGTGCCAATCCTCACCTTCGACAAGGAAAGGCTTGGCCAGGCAGGGGGGCCTCGTACTGACAGGACATTCACTCCACTGGCACCAAGTTCAGAGGTTTACACGTACGGCTCACGACAGGGAGGAAGGTTCTGTTCGGCTCCCCATCTTACCGATGAGGAACAAGAGGCTCAGAGGGTGGAGGGACCGAGTCCAGGCCACGCATCAATGAGAGTGGAGAAGCCGGCACGGCGCTCCCATGCCCTAAATGGGGGGCTTCCGGGGCTGAGAAGGGTGGGGCTGGGGCAGAAAATGGAGGCCAAGGGAACAGCAGGAGCAAAGGCAGGGTGGTATGGAAGGGTAGGGTGTGCGCAAGGAGTGGCAAGGTGTTGAGGGTCAATCGGGGGGTCTCAGCTAGGCACAGTGCCCCCCGCCCCACCATGGGCGTTTATAGGAGTACGGAGGCAGTTTGGTCATTGTGACGACAACCTGGACTCACGACCACGCTGGCTCAACACTGATGCCAAAGCAGTGCCATCTGCAACCGGCTCGGCTGCAGGACCCCAGGGCCACGGGTCCGACCTTCGGAGACTGTCAGGGCATCAGGACCCTGGGAGGCACTGCTGGCATTTCACAGCCCACAGACAGCCGTGCTACACACCCTGCCGCGGGCAGGCCAAAGCCCCAAAAGGAAGAGCTCTCCTGACCAAAATATGAATATCGACCTCCAGTATATTAGACTAATCATAACGCCTACTCCCCAAAAGAAGAGGCCTACTCCAGTGACTTCCAGTGCGACCAAATGATGGGACGTCGCCCAGTGGGAAAGGGCCTGGCTGCACCGGTACCATTGAGAAAGATCTCAGGGTCACGGGGGACCTCAAGCTGAGTACGAGGAAGCAACAGAAGGCTCAGGCGAATCGTTTGGACCTGAAGCTTCAAAAATGGGTTTATTTAGATAATCCCTCCCCAGGCCTCCCTGCCTCAGCGCCTGGTTTCTCTAAGGATTTATTTTGTGAAAATGTCTCTCTCAACAAGTAAGTTATCCTACCCTGAGCCGATGAGGGAATTCTTCTCTGCATTCAAAACCACAAACCCTGGGCAGCCCTTCTGCGGCCCGGCCCGCTTTCTGCAGCGTCAGGTTATGAATCACTCATCAAATCTGAGTCTGACTCCAGGCCAGGCTGGGTGCGTGGGGGAGGGGCCCGCCTTCCCCTCCCCGCTCAGGGGCTGCTGGGCCCTGCGTGCGGGCTTGGGTTCAGACCGGCTCCTCCTGACTCTGACTGCCCAAGGGTCATCTCTCCACGTGATGCCAGAAATGCCCGGACTGGGTTAGGTCTGGGCTACCGTGCCAGGCCCCCCACCCAGATGAGCTCTTTGAGGCCTCAGAATAGCCAGGTAAGCTAAATCTGGTTAGCCCATTTCAGAAATGAGGCTCAGGCAGGGGGTGATGTGGTGAAAAATAGAAGTGGAAGGACTAAGAGAGGCTACAGGGGTTTGGCTCCCGAACCTTGAGCATGTCTCGGTGTGCCCGCCCAGAATCCTGAGTGCGCTGCTCACTGCTGATGCCCCAGTGGTGCCGTTCCCCCCTTGCCAGGCTGCAGGACCCCGAGGTCTGACCTTCTGAGGAATGCGGGGGCATCTGGGCCCTAGGGGTTCCTCTGTCATGGCTTGAGAACACCTCTTTTCCTCTCTGCCAACGTCCAGGCCCAGCTCACTCTTCATCTCCCCTGGAAACCTCTACAGCAGAGCCCTGGCACACAGTAGGTCCTCAGCAGACATTTATTGAATGCGAGGAATGAATAAATGATCCAACTGACTAAGTGCAGCATGCACTCTGTAAATGGCGACTGAGAGAGTAAAAGAACAGACGGAGGGGCGTGGTGTCGTCCTAGAACAGCAAAGTGCCAGGAGCTCACAGGCAGATTTGAATCCTGGCTCTGTCACCGACTAGCTGGGTGACTTCGGGGAGATTACTTTGCTCCTGTGAGCCTCGGTTTTCTCATCTGCCATGCGAGGACAACGGTAGCACCTACCACAGGAGTTGTTGGGAAGATGCAATGGAATAAGGAACCAGCAGAGCCTGGCGCAGCACCTGGCCCCGGGCACGCTCTGAGATGAGAACTGTCACTCTCACAACCATCCTTATTATTTATAATCGATGCCTCAGGGCTTGGGACTAAGAACCTTTGAGGTTTCCTTGCTTTGAAAAGATCATCGCAAACATGGACAGAGCAGGCATATTTAGAAATGAGAAAATGACAAAGGAAAGAGAGGAAGAGAAGCTAAGACCAGACTCCTGAGTGAACAAAACCATTTGTGCTTCTCTGTAAAGCATTTCCAAAGTGGGGTCAGGGCCCAGCTGAGTCCCCCCGAGAATCCTTCAGCCCCAAAGTGGGGAGTTCTCATCTCTGAGATGAGTTGGTGTTTTTCACTTTAAATGGCTTCCTTAGGTCCTGCCTCAAGAAAGGAGTGAACTCAAAGACCTTTCCAAGGCTGTCTGATGAAAGAGCCACCTTGTCCTGGTCCTAACTCATCCTGGGGTCTACCTAGTTTTAGATGCATAGGAAAGCCTGTGCATTGTCGTCACTTCCTCCTACTCCCAAAGCCTTGTGGGGGCATCATGCTGAGTTACAAAAGCTTCTAGGACTGAGGACAAAGTTATTTTTATGGGCGATGTACTCATTCATTCCTTCATTCATAAAACATTGGTTTGAGAGCACGCCGGTAACGAACTCTGTGCTAGGCACTAGCGGCCCAGTGGTGAGTAAGATAAAGTCTCCAGACTTCCTGTCAAGACGAAGGTGTAGGTAAACACGCTTTGCATCCTTACGCAACCACAGAAAGAATTACAACTAGGCCTCAAAATGAATAACACCCAGAACCGTCAGAAAATTGAGCTGTACGGAAATGCAGCAACCAAGGACTTGAAGAAAGCACACTCATCCAGATGGGTAGGAGGGGCAGAGACATGGAGACTGGAGAAGCACAGAACAGGTGGTCCCACATTCACAGGCGGTGAATAAAAACCAGGAGGGATATCTTGGGAGCGAGTGATCCCAGCCCCAGGCGCAAACAAACAGCCCGGGGTTCCAGCACCAGGAAGATAAATCCCCATAAATTCTGGCTGTGAAGACCAGTGGGTATTGGGGCAGCAGAAGAAACTGCTAGATTTCCAGGAGACCCCACTTAAAGGGCCCTCACAGACTTGGAATGTACGCAGACCCAGCCCCTCTGGAATTCAGCACCGGGCAACATCTGGAAGGACACCAGTTGCACATGGGGAGTAAGTGAAGTGAGTGGAAACTGGGTGAGTACCGGGCAAACCTCCAGAGGTCAGGCAGCGGCAATATCCCCTCTTCCAGCTCCCCCCCCACACACAGCCACAAAGCAGTGAAGCAGGTTGCCCCACCCTGGCGATTACCTAAGGCTCCGTCCCACATAATTTACAGCCGCCTTTTCTACAATAGGCCCTGATACTAAGACAGGGGGTCAATACACAGAAACAAACACGGGGAGGCTGCCAAATTGAGGAGACAAAGAAACATGGCCCAAATGAAAAAACAGAACAAAACTCCAGAAAAAGAGCTACATGAAATGTAGATAGCAAGTCTATCAGATGCACAGCTCACAACACTGGTGATCAGGATGCTCAAAGAACTGCTTGAGTATGGCAACAACATAAAAAAGATTCAGGAAGAAATGAAGGTTATGCAAGTGAAGTAAAGAAAAATCTACAGGGAACCAAGAGTGGAGGGGATGAAGCTGAGATTCAGATCAACGAGTTGGAACATAAGGAAGAAATAAGCATTCAACCAGAACAGAAGGAAGAAAAAAGAATTTTAAAAGTGAGGATAGTATAAGGAGCCTCTGGGACATCTTCAAATATACCAACATCTGAATCATAGGTATGTCAGAAGGAGAAGAGGAAAAACAAGAAATTGAAAACTTGTTGAAAAAATAATGAAAGAAAACTTCCCTAATTTAGTGAAGGAAACAGACATACAAGTCCAGGAAGCAAAGACAGTCCCAAAGAAGTTGGACCCGAAGAGGACCACACTGAGACACATCATAATTAAAATGCCAAAGGTTAAAGATAAAGAGACAGTCTTAAAAGCAGCGAGAGAAAAGCAGAGAGTTATCTACAAAGGAGTTCCCATAAGACTGTCAGCTGATTTCTCAAAAGAAACTTTGCAGGCAAGAAGGGACAGGCAAGAAGTATTCAAAGTGATGAAAAGCAAGGACATACAACCTAGATTACTCTTTCCAGCAAAGCTATCATTTAGAATGGAAGGGCAGATAAAGTGCTTTCCAGACAAGATAAAGCTAAAGGAGGTCATCATCACCAAGGCATCATTATGTGAAATGTTAAAAGGACTTATTTAAGAAAAAGATCACGACTAAGAACATTAAAATGGCAACAAATTCACAACTATCAACAACTGAATCTAAAAAAACAAACTAAGCAAATAATCAGAACAGAAACAGAATTACAGATACAGAGATCATTTGGAGGGTTATCAGCTGGGAGGGGGAAGGAGGAGAAGGGGGAAAAGGGTACAGGGAATAAGAAACGTAATCGGTAGGCGCAAAACAGACACAGGGATAAGAATAGTATAGGAAATGCGAAGCCAAAGAACTTACAGGCACGACCCATGGACATGAACTGAGGAGGGGGGACTGCTGGAGGAAGTGGGGGTACCAGGTGGAACAGGGCAAAGGGGAAAAACTGGGACAACTGTAATAGCATAGGCAATAAAATGTGTTTTTTAAAAAGAAATTTTCTACATCCCAGTCTAGAGGGGAGGCCAGTGTGGACGAAATTAGCCCTGCCTTAGTGTGACAAGGGCATCGACACAGAGTGGCGGGTGAAGGGCTGAGGGGTGGGCGCAGAGCAGGGCACGCTGGGTCGGCCAGAAAGTTCGTTTGGTGTTTTCCTACAATGGCTCTAGCAGCACTTAGCTGTCTTTAACTTTGTTCAAAACAATTTTGTCAGATTGTATTGTCACAGCTGTCATATCAGCGTGCAATAATAAAAAAAATTTATCAGAACTGGTGAATTTTTGTGCAGCCGTTTTCATGCTGAAGATGGAAGGAAATATACATTTTCTGCATATTATGCTTTATTATTTCGAGAAAGGTAAAAACACAACTGAAATGCAAAAACAAGATCTGTGCAGTGTAGGGAGAAGGTGCTGTGACTGACTGAATGTGTCTAAGGTGGTTTGCGAAGTTCCGTGCTGGAGATTTCTCGCTGGACGATGCTCCGCTATTGGGTAGACCAGTTGAAGTTGACAGCAATCAAATCGAGACATGAATTGAGAACAATCAATTAATTGAGACATGAATTGAGAATATACCATGCAGGAGATAGCTGACATGCTCAAAATATTCAAATCAATAAAGTTATTGATGAAAATGAAAAATCTGTCCTTTATTTTATGGATAAACTAAACAGACTTTTTGACCAACCCAACACTAAGGAGGGAACATTTGAAGTGGGCCTTGGAGGATGCCTAGGAGTTCACTCCTGAGAGAAGGGCAATCATTCCAGGCAGCAGCTAAGGCCTGAACAAAGGTCTGGGGGAATAGGAGTTGATGACAGATATGTATAAAACCCAGAGCTCATGGATGAGAATGACAAGGACGGGCAAGGATGTCAGGAGGGGTCAAATCACCAGACAGCTGGGTTAATAAACTAGAGGAAGGGGTTTGACTTTGACTTTGTAGACAGCAAGGAGCCTGAGGTCCGAGCAGGGCAGTACCACGGGCTGAGCTGCAGTTTTGAGGACTCAGGGGTGATGCTCCGCGGGGTCCCGAGGAACTGAGACGGTGCAGGAGAGGAAAGTCAGGCCTGGCGACTGTTAGGCTGGAGAGGCAGAGAGTACTCGGAGTGGCCAGGGAGAAAGGGAGGCACAGATGAAAGGGCCATGCTGGCTCTGGCCCGGGTACAGTCTCCCGAGATCCGTAAAGCAGCCAGATTAGGAAACTGAGGCCCTGGATGGCTGCCCAAGATCCCTAGACAGCCCAATGGTTGGGTTCAGATACCCAGAGGCCTCTCGGGGGAGTACCAAGTTCTTGGTTGTGCTTCCCCTTCAGACAGCACTCAGGGCCATTGCCAAGGTGGCAGCAGACATTTCTGAGCCAGCCAGCAGCCCCCAGCCTCCCCCTTCCCCCAGCTCTGATGGGGGGTGGAGGGGGGACAGGCTCGTTTCTGTGTCTCCATCAGTGAAGTTCCATTATCCTCCAAGGCCGGGTGACCCCCTGCCGCCGCCCCACAGCGCACTGGGAAGAAAAGCTCCTCTCTGACAAGAAAGCACCATTCCCGGCTGGGCCCGGGGTCTGGGCAGCGCCTTTATCCAAAGTGACCCTGCCACAGCGTCAGCGGCACAAACGTGTCGGGCTGCAGAGGCTGCCCCCACCCTCACAGGGTCTTGTGCTGAAGCAGCGGAGGGGCCTCCTCCTGGGGCCTATGGGAACCAGACCGCGGCCTGCAGGCCCCATTGATGCTCCCGGGCCCCTTCCCACAACCCCCCGAGGAATCATGCTCTGGCCGGCATGGTGACCAAGGAGGGTTTGTAGGGAGGGGGACAGCTAAACGGAGCCCCTGCCCACGCACTGGGAAAAGGGGGCCCACAGAACTCTTTGTGCGGCCTCCAGAATTATTTGGGAGGAAAAATGGAAGGGTGGAGGTGTTTGTGCCCCTGGGCCCAGCTCCCAGGCCTCATGCCCCACACCAGCCAAGCAAGCGGGGCCTCCTTGTCCCCAACCTTCCCCTAGACCTGCCTGCTCACTCCTCACCTGATCCCCCTCCACATACAGTCACGCCAAGGAGGAAAGAAAGGCCTAACCCTGCCCGGCCAGCTGCAGACGCCCGTCTGTACGCACTTTCAGGGGCCAGGCCATGCGCTTCCTTCCGTCCCCTGCTTACAGCAACAACGACGATGGCCGACTGTTATCATCTTTATTGCGTACTGCCTCTGTGCCAGGCATGGTGCTAGGTGCCTCTTTGTATGACAGACCATTGTCATTTTACTGACGGAAAACTGAGGCTCAGAGAGGGAAGGTGGCCTACCTAAGGCCACAGAGCACAGAAATGGCTGAGGCAGGATTTGAACTCAGGTCCATCGGACTGCAGAACCCACACTCTTGACCACCCCACAAGACTCCTGAGGCTACTAATGAGGGACGAACAGGCAGAGGCTAGCTCCAGGCCTTGTGCTAAAGCTGTGAGGGGCCTCCTCCTGGGGCCTATCGGAACCAGACTACGGCCTGCAGGTCCCGCTGATGCCCCCAGACCAAAGCCCAGCTCCGGGCCTGTCAACCCTCCAGTCCCAGCAGCAGACTCATTTCCAAAGAGCTCTGAGTGTCCTCCTAGGGTGGAAGAATTATGAGGCTATCCTCAGGTGGAAGGCAATTTCGGGGAAGGTAACCTCCCATAATTTAAGCCAAACAGACCAGCTTAAATGGCAGATTTTCCAGTCATACAGCACTTTCTAGGCAAATTCCTTGGAGAGAGGGGCTCTCTTCAAGGCCCTGAAATCAGACCCCCAGGAAGTGGAAGAAGGGCCGCTGTGCGGGGGGTCCCTGGGAGCCAGACGAGGCTGGTCCTCGGTGCTCTCCCTGCTCAGGTCCTGGGGGGAGGGAGTCGGCACGGGTCTCCTCTTCCACAGGCAGGAACTAACAATGCACTCGGAACTTGCTCTGACCCCTGGTTCTCCGGGACCACCTCTGAGGATGCTGCCACACTGTGTGTCCTCCCTAGGACGGGGGCCAAAGAGCACAGCCTTCAGAGTCGGGCAGAGCTGGTTCGAATCCCTGCTATGCGAGCTTGGTGAGTGGTCGCCTCTCTGAGCCTCGCTTTCTCCACTTTGCAGGTCTACTATGAGGATTAAATGAAATAAGGTACACAAAGCATCAAACACCCTGCCTGCCACAACGTAGGTGCTCAATAAAATGATGCTGGCATCAGCAGCAGCAGCGCTGCAGAGCGGGAAAACACAAGTGTTTAATTTGTGATCCCCTGAAATTGTATACAAAAGCACATGTGCCCATGTCTCTTTTTTGTGGGAGGTGAGGAGTTCATAGCATTTGTCAGCTCCTCATGACTCAGAAGAACCACAGCCACAGCCGAAGAATAGTGACATTCCTGTTGCAGTCTTTGGGGGAGTACGCATCTCCAAGCTTCAGTTTCCCCATCTGAAGACTGGAGGCCCCGGCTCTGCTGGCCTCACAAGGGTGTTTCAAGGCCCATTTGAGACTGTGGAGGTGAAAGGACCCTGTAAGTCGTACAGGAGTGCACGAGGGCAGGGTTACTTTATCCTGAAGAGCCAGGAGGGCCGGCTGCCTACAGGCGGGGCTCCAGAGCCCCCACGCAGAGGGCCTGGAGGAGACACCAGCCCTCCGCCGCACCCCAAGCTGGTCTCCCAGTGGGCGCCCTCCCCAGCTCAGGAGCTCTGATGAGGGCAGCTTCTTGCCTGCGCTTTTGTTTTGGGGAGCTAGGAGGCCAAACATCGGAGTCCTGATTCAACTCCTGGCTCTGTCCCCACCAACTCCAGCCAGCCTGACGTAAGAGCTATGAGCATGGGCTTTGGAGTTAAAAGATCATGGGTTCAAACCCCAGCTCTGGCATTTACTGTGTGTGGCCTTGGCAAATTCCTGAACCTCTCGGATTCAGTTATTTTTTATTTTCTAAAACAAAAATAATAGTCCTGCCTCACAGTGGTTGATTCAACGAGGCACTGTAACTAGAGCAAGGCTGCAGTACATGCCAATTACTATTAATGTGAAGCCGCTTTGTAAAGTCCACGTTGTACTAACAATTTTTGTCATTCTATATCACTCATCGCTCGGTAACCTTGCACAAGTCCTTTGTCCTCTTTGGGTCATGCTCTCCCATCTGAAGGGGCGAACCAAAAAGGAGAAGGAGACACACCCAGAATTTGGAGAGTCCTGGGTTTGAATCTAAGAAAAAGAAAACTTGGGCAGATCCTTTCACCTCTGGGAGCCTCGGTTTCCTCCTTTGTATGATGGGCCTCATTCCTCATCTGTATTCGACTGACACTGAGTGTGAACCTGTAACATGCCAGGTCCTGGGCCCGATGCTGCTGGTAAAAAGGGGGAGGCGGTGTGGCCCTACCGCCAGGGTGAACCACAGTGACCCAGCTCCCCCGCACCTGCAGGAACGCAGGAGGAGCCCTGTACAGTGCTGTGGACGCGCCTGATGGCCTGCAGGGTCAGCTGTTGCTAAAGACCCCCAAAGGGCCTCCAATTGCAAGTCAGAAAGCAAAGGGGGAATCCCTAAATATTTACCTGCTTTGCAAAATAAAAATAAAAATTAAAAAAAAAAACCAACCCCCCCACACACAACCCTCTAGCAGAAGCACAAAAGGCAGCTTTAAAATCTAGTCTTCTGTGTGTGAGTGTGTGTGTGTGTGTGTGTGTGTGTGTGTGTTGGGGGTGTTGGATGAAATGAGGTCATATGAAAATGGACTATTTTTGTTTCAACACAGCATTTAAAAACATAATCTTAATTATATGAATGGGGGGAAAGGTTGTCTCAAAAATTAAAGAGAATTGCTACAGCCACCTTCTGCCTCCCCCTTCTTCTAAGCCCAGCCCCGAATCCCCCTGCCTCCCACCTCCAGGCATCTGCCCACCGCCCTCTTCATGCCCCCTCACCTTTCCCAGGCCCCTGCAACACTTAGCTCCCATCCCTGGGAGGCAGCTGGCCCACACATCTGGACAGAAGGGAGTCAGGATTCGCTGAACCCCACCCTCTGAGCCCTTTCCAAATGGGTTCTTATTTCATCCCTACAGCAACCCTGAGAGGCAGGGCTTCTTATCATCCCCTCTGCAGGAATGGGGAAGGAAGCTCATCACTCCTAGGGCTCAGAGAGGCTGTGTCCCCAGTCTGAGGTCACACAGCCTAAAAATGATCTATCGGTTGAGGAAGCAGAGTCCTTTCCTCTAGAGGGCGCTGTCTCCTGGGGCCACTGCTGCTGGGCTCTGCGTGAGATCCAAGGGGGAGACCTAGGACGGCTTGAATCAAGGATCAGGCAAATGCCAGCTCAGCGTGGTGGGAGCAAAGGCTGGACACAGGCGTTCCCAGGCTGGCTTCTGTGCCCTGCTTTCTACACCACTATGCTGACCATTTGTTAAGCACTTACTATGTGTCACAGCCTAGCAAGGTGGGGATTATTATTACCCCCATTTTACCGATAAGGAAACTGGGAATCCAAGAGGTGAAGCAACTTGTCCACGGTCCCACTTGGGAAGAGCTGGCACCAGGACTCTAACCCATCTGGTGTGGGTGCGAAGCCCCTTGGTCAGCTGCCCTGCACTGTGGCCCCAGCCCTGGTTTATTGAATCATTGTGAGCCCCACATCTGTCTGTTGTTTAACCTGGTTTTCCTACTGAGACTCTGACAAAAAGGCTCAGTCCTCTCCATACTAGTCTAAATAACCCAGTATACAGCTGGTGCTTAATGAATGCAGGTCCAAGGACGCTGGCCGTGAGGTTGTGCAGACTCGTCAGAAGTCTCATCCTCTCATTCTGCAGACAGATGACCCCTGGCCCACAGAGGGAAAGACGCTTGTTCAAAGCCACCCAGCAAGTCCCGGCCAAGTGGGACCTGGACCCACAGCAGGCTCGTCCCTGCTCCTCTGCCCTCCGGCCCCCAGGACGCTCCAGCACCTGCTGGCGTCGCCAGAGCAGCTGCCAGGAGATCAAGTTATTAATAAATTATTAATTTATGTTAGAAACAAAAAGATAGATGCTTCCACATCCCAAACCCCAACAGAGCCTCCTGGGGTGGGAGGTGGGGTGAAGGGCCAGAAGAAACGCAGGGCGCTCCCCTCCCCCCCCACAACCGAAAGAAGGAGATCAGGGAGCAACACCAGGGCCACCCATCAACAGGTCTGCCCCCCCCACATCCCTCACCCTCCCAGCCCCTCCCCTTGCTGCCACCCCAGTCCCACGACCACCATCTCCCGCCTGGACTCGGCAGGGGTTCTTTCCTGTCCCCTGCTTCGCCCATGTCCCCAGAGTAGTCAGAGTGGCGCTTTCTAAACACAACTCAGATCCTGTCACCTCCTGGAAACCCTCTACCCCTCCCATCTTGCTCAAGGTAGAAACCGAGTCCTGACCACAGTCCCCTCCCCTCTGAGGTCATTTCCCGCTCTCTCCTCACCCTCTGCCCCACTGGCCTCAGTGCCTTTGCCCTGTCTGTTGTCTCTGCCTGCAACACTCTCCCTCGGGGCTCCCTCTCTTGCTTCATTCAGGCCTCTGCTCAAAGGTCCCCTCTGCTGTAATGCCGGTCCTCATCAGTCCTGGCCACTCGCCTCCAGCTGGCCCCCCGGCCCCTCTCTCTCTGTTCTAGTTTGCTTCTTGGCACTATGACCACCTGACCAGTGCGCCAGATCGTGTCTTCAGTCTTGCCCACTGGAAGGAAAGCTCCACGGAGCAGGACAGTCCACATTGCCCACTGTAGTTTTTCCACAGTCGCATCGGTAAGAGGCTTGGATATCAAGGCACCAGGATGCAGACCTCCAGAGGCCAGGGACCCCTCCTGCACCACCTATCTGAGTGCCAGAGAAAAGTAGGAGAAGGGTCAGCAGACTTGATGTCCACTGGATCTGAGCGTACATCCGTCCACCCTTAGCCACTATGTGGCCCCACCAGGCCACTTCCTGTGAATGTCAGAGGGTCAGAATCCTCACCGGTTCGTCCAGAAGGGCAAGCCCTGGGGGCTGCGTGCACCGTCTAGTGAGTGAACTCCCAAAGGCAAGGCCTGTGATGCCTGACTCACTTCGGATCCCCCACCCCCACCCTGGGGCCTGGCCCAGTGCCAAGCCCCTGCAGACTTCAATACTAGTCTGTTCAATTAAAGGGAAATGACGGATGTCACAGCACTCTGCCAACTGTCACAAAAAAGAACAAACAGAAGCGTATCTTCCTTTTGCTTGTCCCAAGAGCCGTTCACTCAGTCATTCATTTATTCTTCCAACCGACACATGTTTACTGAGCACCTACTATGGGCCGGGCACTATGCTAGGCCCAGGGAACCTAGTGATGGAGCAATTCAATCATGGTCCCTGCTCTCGTGAAGTTTATTCACAAAAGAAAGAGAAGTTTGTTCACAAGGGAGAAGAGAGAGAGAGAAATAATCAAGGAAACACTAATTATTTTCAAATTATGACTTTGACAAATGCTGCAAAAGACTGGCCTATGGAGCTCCCGGCAGCTCAGGGAAAACATCCCTGAAAAATTGGAGAATGGGTGTGAGCTACCTGGGGGGTGAGCGAGGAGGGGCCAGACCGTGCAAAGTCCCTGTGGTGGGAGGAAGCCCAGGGAGTGTGCGGGATGGGAAGGCCGTGGTGGCTGGAGCTGCTAGGCCCCGCGGACGGTGGAGACCAGCCACAGAAGGGGCTGCAGCCAGACCGAGTGGGCTTTAGGGCCGCAGGAAGGGTGGGTCTTTATCCTGAAAGCAATAGGAAACCATGGGAACGATTTAGAAAAACAACATGATTGTATTCAAAATCCAATCCCAGGTCTCGTTCTCCTACTACAGGATTGCGTGTCTCTGTGGTCCCAGTGTGCCCAGGGTTGGGGACTGTCAGGCTCAAATCTCCCAGTCTGGAGATTTCAAGGCAGAAGTTCCTCCCCTGCCAGCGTCTCATGCCCAGTGGGATCACCAACCGCTCTGAGAACTCGGCATTCCCAGAGGCCCAGGTGCCCGCTGACTGAGGTCTACTCGCTGGCCAAGGTCTGCTCCACGGCACACTTGTCACAGAGAATGAAAACCCACCCAGAAATTCAGGGAGCTCAGTGTGGCTCCCCCTGTGATCCTAACCGGGAGGCATCACCCCGAGTGAGCAGATTATCGGGATGTGTAATTTCTGGAATAAACACAGCTGTGTTTGTTTCTCCACGCAGCGCTCCAGACAGAGCGGCAGCCCGGCCTGCCGCGTGCAGCTGGAGCCTCGCACCTTGGGACCCGCGCCATCCGGGTGCGGAGAAAACGCCCCTCCTGATAGCCGCCGGGGGCTGCCATCCGGGCAGATCTGTCTGGAGGCCAGCTTGGGGCCCCTCGGGAAGCTGGCGGGGAGACCACGGGGTGCAGGTGTTGCAGTCCCAGGAGGGGAAGCGAGTGCCCAGAAACCCACAGGCCTCTTCCCTGTGGAACGGGCTTGGTCACAGTTGGCAGGACAATGTAGAGTTGTCAGCTGCGGGAAGTCCGTGTGCCAGCCAGGACGCTGAGGAGGTCAGAGGCCAGCCCTGGAGCTTTCCAGAGGGAAAACTAGGGTGCAGGGAAGGGGAATGAAGAGAGTAGGGCAGCCGACAGGGTCACACGGAGCAGGGTTTCAATCCCAGTTCCGCTGCCCAGGAACCCTTCGATCACGGACACGTCACACGTCGCCTCTCTGAGCCTCGGTGGCCTCATCTGTAAAGTGGGGACAATCCTGTCTATTCCACAGGGCCGTTCTGATGATTGAGCAGGATTTTACTGGTAAAGGGCTTTGTGCAGTGCCCAGCACCTTGTAAGAAGGCTGCTTCAATGTGGGCTACTCCTCATCCGTTCATCCATTCACTCGCTGATGACCCAGCACCTGCTACATCCCAGGCACCCATGCTGGACGCTTGTGAACAACTACCTTTACGAAGCATCCATTCTTACAGGGAGAAAAACAGTGACTAGACCTTCTCGTTTTTATCATTATTGTTCCCATTTTACAGAAGACTAAACTGAAATTCAGAATGGTTAAGCCCTTTTTTAAATGACCATTGTTTATTTTTAGCCCACCTCCTTCTCAAAAGGGCTAGAGGCAGAAGTTAAACTCTTCACCCAAGTCTCGAAGGCTAGAGAAGACAGCCACGGGCTTTTAAAGATTTTTATCTCCCGGGGGGGACAGTTTTACTAGTCATGAACCTAGCCCCAGGCCTGCAACTGGCTTTGTGTGACCTCAAGCCGTGGCTGTCCCTTTCTGGGCCTCTGTTTCTCTACAGGTCCGGATCCGGTATTTTCGTGTTCAAGGGTGACCCGGGCACACTGCTTGGGCTGTGCAGGCTCCGTGGGGGAGCTGAGCCCCAGCAGGGCGCCCACGACCTCTCCCTGGCACCGAGGGGCAGGGTGGGACAGGATCCCAAGGAGCTCTCTGGGAGCTGGAGGGCTCCGGCCAGGGGAGAAGGGGTCCAGGCGGTTGCCCTCCCCTGACGTGCCCGCTGTGCCATGGTCCCCACCACTCTGACCCACCCTCCCAGTGCAGTTGCTACATCCTGGCGCCCCCTGCAGCCAGAGTGGCTAGCTGGATAGGACCAGCTTGTACCCCGGGTCTGGCTGAATCAAGGCCAGACTCCTGCAGCCCACCCAACCTCCAGCTGCCTCTCTCTCTTCTCAATACTCCCCCGATGCCCATCCGTGGCCATCTTCCTAAATCCCTCCTTGCTTCTGGTTTCTTTCAGTGGCTCCTGACTACTTCCAGCATCCAGTCCAGACACTGGAGCTTGCCACTCAAAGCCTCTCTTTCCTGGCTCCAACCTCCTCTGCCAGCCTCCTCTCCTACTTCCCTCTCTCATTCACTGTGGCTCCTACAAGCCTACCCCTTCCCACGTCCACGCCCTCGCTCAGGCTGCTCCCTCTGCTAAGGGGCCCTTCATTCCGTCCACTGTGTGTCACAGACCCTCCCGGCCAGTGTGCCTTCCCCACCAGCCCTTTGCACTCGGCAGAGTCCATCTTACACACAAGTTGTGTATTCATCACGTCACCAAACATTTCTGAGCCTGCTGTTTTTAAAAATCTACCAAACAAGTGTTAATAACTATTATGCAGGGTTGTTGAGGGGAATAAATGAGGACACATTAGAAAAGCAGCTAGCACGGCGCCCAGATCTCCATAGGAACTCGGTGGTGCGGGGCTGCTATGATGATGTTGATGATAGAAGAGGAAGAAAAGATGATAGATGATGATAGAAAGAGAAAAGGAGGAGAGGAGAACGAAGAGCTGGAGGAGGAGGAAGAGGGGAGAGAACTTGCCTATCCCTCTGCTGGCACATAATGTTGTCACGTCAGAATGTCAGTTCTGTTGGATTCCTCTCTATCCCTCAGCATCCTGGGTGCTTTCATAAACTATGATCGGGTGGTTGGATGGATGGATGGGAGGAGGAGAGTGGGATCATGGGAAGGAAGGAAGGATGTATGGGCAAATGAATGGAAACGGCTACGTCTGGAGGAGACTGAGCGTGCTATCCCGGAAGCCTAGCAGCATAGCAGCCCACTGGCAGCTGAGGCTTCTGGGACCAGATGCCAAATCTGTTTCCCTTGGCTCCGAGCTCCCGTGCTTGGCCAGCAGCAGCCCGCTCTCAAGGTTGAGTGAGTGGAGACTCAGGGCAGCTGATGCCCGGGGGAGTTTCAGCTCTTCCCCCACCTGTCACCCGCCTCCAAGAGCACCAGCCCCTAACAGCAGGAGCGTGTCTCCCCAAGTGTAAGCCAAGTCGACGGAAAATAGGATTTACTTTACAGAAATTCACTTTGGGGCCAACTTCTCCAGAACGCCCCCGTGCAGAATCTTTGGCAAATCCACAGTCAATGGCTCAGAAAGTTTCTCCAAACCTGGGGAGTATGCTGCTTGCTAACCCTTTCTAAGTCCAGAAACTGGAGGAGTAGGAAATAACCACAGTTCAGCTAGCGAAGGGAATCTGAGGGAGAGAAATGTGTTCTGATTTTTGGCGTTTGTTTATTCTTCCATCCATTTATCCACCCAACTGCCTAAAACATGCAACCGTCTTGCCATTAGTCATCCATCCATCCACCCAGCCACCCAATCCATGCAGTCTCCACGAAACCATTCTATCCGTCTATCCGTCTATCCACTCACCCGTCCACCCACCCACTCATCAATCCGACCAGCAATCTCTCAAACCATCCAAGTGCTCAGCAGCCACCCACCTACCTAACAGCATCGCCCAGCATGGCTGCGGGGAAACCAGACATGTTGACAGTGCACGGCAGGGTCTAACCTGGGAAATATAAAACAGATAAAGACAAGGTGCCACCAAGAACACTGAGGCCACCAAGGACAGGAGGTTCAACACTGCACACATAAGGGGTAGGACTGGTGACAGAGGCCAGGGCAGGATTCAAACCGGAGGAGATGCTCAAGCTTAGTGTCAGTAAGTAGCAGCAGGAACCAGCCAGAGACAGAAAGGGAGAAGGGCATGCAGGCATGATGGATTCTAGAAATCCAGTGACCCCTCGGTTAGCTGAGGACCCTGGGCCAGCTCCCAGTTTTCACACGTCCACCAGCCTCTATGACTGCCCCGATTTACAGAGGGAAAGGGCCGTGTCCAGCTGCAGCTGGGGGTGAAGGTGCCATCTGCTGCCCTGGTGGCTACAGTACAGGTGAACCTGGAGGGGAGAGAAGCCGATCCCCCACGTTTTGGAGGAGACCTTTGCTGTCAAGCAGATACACGTGGAAGTCCCAAGCTCACACTTTGCTGCAAGTTCCTCAGCCTCTCAGTCTTTCTTCCCTCTTCTGAAAACGAAGATGCCATTAACAGTCCCCTCCTCGGCCACAGCGAGGATTGAATGAGGTAATGGGGGAGTGCTTGGTGGACTGTGGGTACTACCTGCTATTCTTCCTAATGGCTGCCAATATTCAAGTCCTACTGTGTGCCAGGCAGAACGGTGTGAAATAGTGCTCAGGAAAGCGGGCCTCAGACATACATGGATCTCAGTTAACATTAATTCTTTGTCCATGTCCATAACCTACGTTCAAATGGTTTAGAAAAATATATGTATATACGTACACACACACGCACACGCCATACAGAGAGAGAACAAATGTGGTGAAAATGTTCCTAATTGTTGAATCTGGGTGAAGGACACGTGGGTATTTTTCTTACTACACTTGCAACTTTCTGTATGTTTGAAATTTTGTTTTTAAAGAATGAAAAGAAGACATCAGCTCTTTGTGGACCTCTCTTGAAGTTAGGCTGCCTGAGTTTGGATCCAGCTCCACCACGGTGGGCTGCACGATTGTGGGCAAATCATTTCGCTTCTCTAAGCCTTAGTTTTTTAACCTGGAGGAAGCAGGTAATTGCCCCGCACGGAGTTCCTGGTCTCCAGCAAGCCCTCAATAAATGCTGGTTGCTGCTGCTGTTGCTATGACTATTAGGGTTCTTGTAGAAAAGCTAAGAGACAGGACAGGAGAGGTTCGGTCAACACCTGCTTTGCATACATTATCTCTTTTACTTCCCCAAACCACAAATCAGGTGACATAGTCCTCACTTTACAGACGAGGAACCAGGACTCAGGAGGGTGCAATGACTTACCCACGGCAGCTCGGCTGGCCGGGGGAGAAGTCAGGGTTTTAAGAGTTTGCCCGTCTCCAAAGTCCAGGATCTTCCCCCAGGGTGTGCTGCCTTTTCTATGTCCCAGGACCCAGGCCAAGGGGACACTGGAGCCTTTCAACTCCAGAAGTGGCCAGTCAGGAGGGAGTCCCGAGCTTTGCTGGCGTGGCTGGGCTTCCGGGCCCGCTTGGGGACACCCAGCATCAGGGCCTCCTTGGCAGCTCAGAAGCCCTTTCGACTATTCTCCCGAGAGCCGCAGGAGCTGCCATCTGGGGCCATGGGGAGTGACAGCTGACACTGATGGGGACAGGCAAGAGGACATACAGGCTGAGGCCCTGACTTGAACAGACTCCCTGGGCCACAGGCTTTCGTGGGTTCCAGAAAGGCCCCACGGGCTCTGGCCGAGGCTGTTCCCAGGCTTTGCCTCCCCGTGAGAGGCGGAGAAGCCCCATTCAGGCGGGACGCATCCCACTGTGCGCTAAGCCGCTTTTTCCCCACTTACACGTTTCAGATGCTTTTTGTCCTTCCGGCTTCCCATGGACTCAGGCCAAGTGACAAGTTGGTGCTGTGGACATATGTCGTCGCCATAATGGGAATGTTGACCCCACGCTCTCTCCCTGCTGGGGCCAGGCAGCTTGCACCCCGCCCCAGTGCTTGGCAGGCCTCGTTCTCAGCCACACAGGGCCCTTCCCAGCTCCCCAGACACGCTGTACCCTCCCGGGCCTCCCCTTTGGGTCTTTGCAGATGCTGCCCCGTTGCCTGGAATGCCGACCTCGCGGCTTCTTCATCTGGCTATTCCTTAACATTCACCTGAGAAGTCTCCTCTTTCCGGAAGCCTTTCCTAACCCCATTTTACAGTGGAAGAAATGGAGGCTCAAAGCGGTGAGCTGAAAGGGCCAAGGTCATGCTGTGTGTAAGTGTCAGAGCCAGAGGCCCACCCCAGTGGTTCGAGTCAGGACCTTGTGCTTTCCATTCCTCCAACTCTGCCCTCACAGCAGACACTCGAGGACGATAGGCTATCTGCCTGCAGACGGGACAGATGCCTGCAAGAAGGAGCTTCTGTTCCTAGATTGTTCTGGAAGGTGGGAAACAGAAAGTGTGGAGGGAAGTTACAGAAAAAGAGTCTCTCCGATTCAAGGTTGGGAGGCATTTCTAACACCTTCCCTGCCTACCAGCTGTGTGACCTTGGGTAAGTCACTTCAGCTCTCTGAACAGCAACTTCTCTACCTGTAAAACGGAGACAGAGGTACCTTTGCTACCTGTCTCCCCCAAATACCTACACTAGAGCTTGTAGGCTGCTAGCCCATGAGCCAAATCCAGCTGGCAACCAGGGTTTGGTGTGGCCAGATTGTATTTTAGAATAAGTTGAATAAAAATGTAAAAACTAGCTTTTCCATAAATATCAGAACTTTGCAAATCAGAGGATCTGGCAAAACTGAACCCAGATATGATCAGGAGTGGGTAGCACCTGCTTCTTCGGACAGGACGTGTGCTCCTGGGGGGACACGGCTGTCTGACACCCTGCTCCTTCCCTCGCCCACAGCCCAGGCCGGCTTGGGGGTCCGGGATCTCCAGCCAGGACTCTTGTGACTTCTGATCTGTACTGGGGCTGGCAGAGAGAAGGCCCGTTTCTTGCTCACTGGTTTAACACATAAAATGTGACTGCACGTTGCCCCTAGCCCCCACCATGTCTTTGAAGGTGATCTTCCACCCGCCCTTTCACCATTTGCACAAATGTCCACGCACTCTGAACCAACCTGTGGTCAAAAGTTAGAAATGATGGCAACTGGCCAGCGCTTTTAGACTTTTAGATTTCCTCCATTGTTTTCCTCCTCCTTCTACAGTGGCCCCTGGCCAAGGCGGGAGAGACAGACCCAGGCACACTGTCACAGGTCCTTTTCTCATTGACGAGGAACACGGTCGCTCCTTGGCCCAGCCTTCTGCGGTAGCTGAAATCACGACCCCCAATGTACTGATGAGAAAACCGAGGCCCAGAGGGGTGAGGGGACCCCCCTCCTCCTCCAAATTCAATCCGGCCAGCCCAGGGCTTCCTCCTCTGGCCTCGAGCCTCATGCCAGGTCCTGAGTATCTGTGGTCCGGGCTACGGTTTTAAATAATTTGTAGCTTCCTTTATTGCGAAAACATCTATTTAGTGCCTTTCACGAGACAGGCCTTGGTGCCAGGCATGGGATCAGGTGAGAGGGAGGGTCCCTGCTCTCTCGGAGGAGGCAGGTGACACGGGAAGCTGATGCTGGGGTGCAGTGGGAGGGAACAGAAGGTAGGGAATGAGGTTTCTGGCTCCCTGTTACCCCCACCCCATGAGACCATCAACTCCCTGGGGCAGAAAGCCTCCCACCACAAAGCCACTCCTCCCACCAAACGGGGGAGGGGCTCAGTCTGAGGGTGGACTGCAGGTGGGCCTGGAGCACATGGAGATGTGTGCACATGGTGAGGGGACAGGTGGGGGCAGGGAGCTCTGGGCACCACCTGGAGACTCTGGGCCACCCAGAGTAAGATGCTGTGTGTTAAACCACCGGGCAGGAGGGAGTCTTTTCCTTTCATGACTGAACGAGAACATCAAGCCCAGCGTATTCTCCCTCTCCCTGAACCCGGCGAAGAAGCCTGGGCTGAATCTGGGACGGCTCGGTGACACGCTGTCACCGCAGGGGCGATGTTTTGTGGCATTACAGTCTAGACCTCAAGAGCTCTTGCAGTTTCCGCTCTAGCCTCTCGGGAGACAGCGGCCAGGGAAGACAGTTCAGTCTAGACTCCCGACAGGTAAAGCACCGTGAGGAGTGAGAGAGGGGGGTCGGCCTTTCGGCCGTGCCCACCAGGGCCTCAGCGTTGTGGGTGAGACCAACCAGCCTAGCTGAGGGCGGTCTCGTGAGTGACCCCGGCTAACACCTTGGAGCAGAAGAATAATGAACCCAGGCAATCCATTGAGTCACTGAGGTTCTAAGCCAATACATATCGGGTCAGCCTATTACGCAGCAATAGATAACCGATACACTTTCCAGGGACAGAACCCTGTGCTTTTTATAGCTCTCCCCTCCCTGAGCAAACCCGGCGCTGGGCACTAGATGCCGGAGCTGGAAGAGGCGTCCAGAACTACTGAGTCCCACCCCCTCATGTCAGAGGAGAGGCAGCTCAGGTGCAGGGAGGAGAAGTAATTACTCCAGTCACACAGAGACAGGGCAGAGCTAGAGGGCAAACTCGAACCCTGCAGGGGCCGGACAAGCAACACAAACGTGCGGCTCGAGTTGGTGGCGAATTCCCCCGACTGCTCACAAGTTCTGTCTGAAGAGGCATTCAGCTCCAGCCAACTGTGGCCATGTGGGAATGTGGGCCCAGGGAAGCCAGATTGTCTGACTTTTCAGAGAAGCCAGAAACAGAATTTCTCTGTAACAGCTCTTGATTTTTAAATGGTGGCTATGAATTCAACCCGGACTGGTGATCTCTGGACCATCAAGACTGGCCTCGGGCTTCAAGCCAGGTCCGGCCATGACCTTGGGCGAATCATGTTACCCACCTCCCAGGCCTCAGTTTCCGCATCTCTAAAATGGGCCCCATGGCTCCTGCCCACTTACTGATGAGCTAATGGATTTGGAAGGAGACGCTACGGAGGGCCCCGTGACTGACTTTTCCACAGTCTCAGTTCTCTGAGGAGGTGCCCCTTACAATGAAATGAGTTAACACCCGATTTGTCTAAGTTAGAACAACATTATTCTGGCCATTATGACAGAGATTGCATTTTTATGGCAGGTTTGTGAGTTCCAGAGCCCTCCCGCTTGCATTATCTCAGGATGTTGATGGAGTCAGAGGCTGGACGGCTGCCTTGGAGACCCTCGCCAGAGCCAAGCCCTTCCTCGGAGCCGGGAGGCACGTTCCAGAAGCTGCCTGAATGGCAGTGAAAGGGAATGAGTTTTGAAGTCACCCAGACTGGGGTTCAAATGCCTCCCTCCCCCTCCCTGGTTATGTGTCCTCGGGCCAGACTTTGGTTTTCCCAATCTGTAAAATGGACGTGATAATAAAACCGCCCGGTGGGGCTGTTGGGGCAACTGCATGAGACCACAAGGCCCTTAGCAGAGTGTCTGGCACGGGACCTGACGGCTGGTACGATCATCGTGGCGTGGAGGCCGGCACGGGCAGGCACACGGCCAGGAAGAAAGGCACAGCCGCAGAGGATCTGAGGATTAGGGAGGACGCGCCGGGGGAAGGATGGGGCCTTTGAGAAAAACCTGGATGAAGCCCAGAGAGGCGGCCAGAGGGGCCTCTCCACCGCCCATGAGTCAGAGAGACTCAGAACTCAACCCTGTGTCTTTGGTTTTCCCGAAATGGAAAGAAGAGGAGGGCGGGGAGAGCTGAAGACAGAGTCCCCTAGTGAAGTGGCACCCGCATCCCCTACTCTGAATCCAGTTTCCTACTGGTATCAAGCTGTACCAGCAACAGTTAACGTTTACTGCGTGCCCACCACACTTGAAGCACGCACTCAACTTAGTCTTTAGTGGATTAACACATTCATTCCGCACAACCATCTCAAGAGCAAGGAACCATTATTGTGCCTTATGAGCCAAGGCTCAGAGAGGTTAAGACATTGGCCAGGGAACACACAGTAAAGGATGGTCTGACCCCAAACACCCTTCTTTACAAGCCCCAGGCTGTGCTGCTGATGGAAAGAGCGAAAGTGGCCAGGGCTGTGGGGTTTCAGAGAAAGGACCAAGGACTGAGAGTGCTGGCATTTCATACGGATGGCAATGAATGAATCCTGGGCACAGCCACGTTCTGTTAGTCGCTGCATCCGGGATCGCATTTAACCCTCACCTTGAGCCTCTGACAGGCCAGGTTAAGGATGAGGAAACTGAGGCTAAGAGAGCACGTGGCTTATTCCAGGCCACAGAGCAAGCAACGTCTCCCTGGGACACCTCCACCCGTACGGGCTGCAGCGGAGCAACAGATGGCTCCTAGAAGCTCACTTAGCAAGGCCCAGGGTAAGGTGACCTAGGTAAGCCCCCAGGTGACACAGGGGCGCCAGGAAGACAGGTTGCCCCCCTTCCACCTTTCGGAAGGCACCTGCTTTAAAAGGCCCTAAAACGCTTCCAAGGCAGCTTATCAGGCTGAGCCGACCCCAATCAGGAAGCTGCCAGGTGCTGTCACCATCAACGGCCGCCCCACCCCGAGAGCTGTGCAAACATTCTTCCCGCCCTGCCCTCCCCCAGCCCAGCCTCTCTGTGTACACCAGCCGGCACGCAGCCCGGGCCAGTGGGCGCTAACTGACGGAGTCCGTTTCAGTCTTTTCCAGTTTCCTGCTGAGGTTTCTCGTTCTCTTCCCCAGGAGTCCAGTATTCTATCTTAGGCCCCTGGGGGGCAAATTTGCTTGCCTGATGGAAAAACCTGGGGAGTGTGTTAAAAATACAGACCCCCAACCTCCCCAACCCTGGCCTCGTCACTGATCTACCAAACCTCCAGCTAGGCCAGGCAAGCAGGCCAGGCCATGAGATGGGACAGGGTTGTGGTCAGAGGCGCCAGACCCACCCCTGCCAGGAGGCCATCCTGATCGCCCCTCTCCACTCTCCGAGGGAGCACAGCTCCCCTCCCTTGCCCAGCCCAGGCCTCCTGTCCCCAGCCAGCTCCATCTGCCCCTTCCTGCAGGGGCCTCTCTGCGCGCAGGGATCCGACCTTCGACCTAAACTAATAGGTGAGCTCTGGCAGGCAGGGGTGCTCGGCACAGCTGCCTCCACCCTGCCTCCACTGAGGCCAATGCAAAACCTTGATGGCGGGGGACCAAATGTGCCAGGAAGGGCAATCCCAGGACAGACTGGGGGAGACACGGAGGGCTGATTTGTTGCCTGGACAATCCAAATGCCAAAGAGGAGGCCAAATTAGAACACAGCCATCACTGACCACACCCAGGGGTGCTCCGAGGGAGGGGACCTCAAGGGGCCAAGGACAGCCTCTAATGTACATGCTCGAGGGCCTGACACTTCATGTGGTATCCACAGGAATCCGGGAGGAAACGGAAGTGCGGGGACTCCGAGCTCCTTGTCCAGGGCACACGGCGACCAGGGCTGGGATTGGAACCCAGGTCTGATTTTCCCCGATGGCTGTGCCTTTCCTACCCCACACTGTCCGGGAAGTCAGCCGGGCCTGCTCCCCACCAGGGCCGGAACCCCTTCACCCGGCCGGCCCCTGACATACAGGTTCCCAGTGGCTCTTTGAAAATATCGGGCTGGGTGGAGGGATTCAGGGACAAGTGGACTTGCCTTTAAATGCTACAGCACTTGGGTTTTAAATCTAAGCCCTGATTTCCTGGTTAAGATGAATATATGAAAGCAGCCTCCTTTAAAATGAGAAGCAGAAGAAACAAACATGAAAGGAAAGCCAGTTCCAAATTAATCCCACTGAAGGTCACTGGGTCTTAGATAAAGGTGGGCCCAGCAGAGGGCTGGGATGGGCCTAGGAGGGGTGGGGGCAGGCAGGCTCGCTGAACCCCCACAAGGGACTTGCCCAGCACATAGCTGCTGCTGGTCCATTTGAATCCTTAACTCTGGTTGAACCCGTCTACCCATCGGTTTTTCCCTGCAAACCATCCCCTCGGCTTTCCCCTTCAGGAACACTTCCTTCATCTCCCTGTCTGGGTGGTTCATTCTCCTGACACTGCGAAACACAATGTACTACAGGCACTCGCTCGCTCCCTCAACGTCCATTCCTTCGCCGTTCCTCAGCTGCCCGCATCGCTCAGCCACTGGGCACCGGCGCGGCTGGGTGCGGTTCTGGGATCTGGGAATGCCATAACCACCACGGCAGGTACAGCCCTCTGCCCTCCTGGAGCGCGTCGTCTACGGGCGAGACAGACGCAAACCGAGGAGCCGAGCAAACCGCGGATCTGTTTCAGGTGGTGGTGGGTGTTAGGAAGCAAAACAAAGCCGGCCAGAGAAAAAGTGGCAGAACTGGGTCTGTTTCGGATAAGGCACCAGGGGAAGGCCTCTGGGGAGGGGCATCTGAACTGAGCTCCGTTTGCCACGCTGTGGACGCGACAACGAGCCAGCGGAGGTTCCTCAGGGGGCTCGCAGTCCAGCCGGGAAGGACCCACCGGCCTCTCCTGCAGAGCCCAGGAGCGGGGTCTGGCTCCTCTGAACGCCCCACGCCCTGAGAGTCAGTGATCTTTCCAAACGCCAACCTGACCAGGCCCCTCAGTGACTCCAGGAGCTTCGAAGGCTCCCCACGACCCTGAGCATCAAGTCCAAGCTGCACAGCCTTCCATCCCAGCCCTCAGGACCTGCCCTGCCCTCCACTCCTGACCTCATCTCCCTCTGCAGCCTCCCTTACACCTGCCAGATACACCCAAGTCAGTATCTGATGAGCGTGCCTCCACGCCTTTACACACACTGTTGTTTTCCCTAGGCAGAATTCTCCTCCTCCTCTGAGCCCCAAAGTCAACCTCCTTAACTAGAACACTGAGCGTTAGGGTGACAGGTGGCGGAGACGGTTTCACTGCAGGAATAACGGGCAGTGGGAACGTGAGGGAAGAAGGGAAAGCTGTGAACGACAAACAACGCTCTTCCCTCCCGAACCGCCTCTGCGGCCCCAGGTGGTTCCCGGCTTCCTCCTGGTGGCACTCCGGGACACACTCATCACATCAGGTCTTGCCAACTGCTTTCCCTATCTGCTTTTCCCCTACCTCCCTGCCCGCCCCAGGGCCCAGCACCCACCAGCCGGAGAGGAAGCTCCAGGAATATTTGGAGATCAAATGAACAAATGCGCAGAGGAAGCCCGATTTTCTCTAAACTTCAACCTTTGGATTCCATCTAGTGGCTGGTTTGTCACTGGCCTCCTCTCTTGTTGGATGTGTCCCCGGGGCACTGCCATCCCCCTCTAAGCCCTCACTTTAGATGCTGCAGACTTGTGCTTCCCATGGGGGTCTCATGGTTTTGGGGAGACGCTAAGATCATCATCCTGACCCAGGAGTCCTCCCCCCGCCCTGCCTCCACCCCCGCCATGCACGCTCTCTCCTCTCACATTCCAAAGGCTGGGGATTTCCTAGGACCTTGGTGCTGGGAACAGCCTTGTTACTACCTGGTGTGAGGAGGGAGTGGAGGCTGCATGTCTCTGGGCGCCGGGAGCCCCAGGGGCTGCCCCTCTCCCCGCCCCGAGCTTCAGTCCTGCTCCACAGACTGTGCTGCTCCCTGGAGGACCCTGGTGTCTTTGGGGATGTGCCACAAGCAGCACTGTCCATCCCCATCTTCCGTCCCCCGCAGCCTCACACGGTTCTTTAGGGAGGACTTCTCCCACTCACTATCCGGTCTGAATCTCACAGGCACCCCAGTGAGACAGGCAGAACGGGCATCGTAAGCGCCCTCTTTGGACAGATGAGGAAACTGAGGCTCAGAGAGGGGAAGTAGGGTGCTTACGATCTCTGC
The DNA here is from genome assembly GCA_028533065.1 of Trachops cirrhosus. NCBI lineage: Eukaryota > Metazoa > Chordata > Mammalia > Chiroptera > Phyllostomidae > Trachops > Trachops cirrhosus. The sequence goes on along the minus strand of CM052542.1, from coordinate 12,327,576 downwards.
ATCCATCCGTCAGCTCCCTGTTAACCCCTAATGGACTAGACTCCTTAGTGTCCAGGGGGGCACGGGAGAAGTCTGAGACGAGGTTTGGGATGCCCCCTGTAGCCCTCCTCCCACCCTGTCCCCAAGTGGCAGCTTGAGCAACCAACCCTCCTGTTACGTCAGCAGCCGACCAGCCCCGTATCCAGGGCCCGGGATCCAGCTTGGGCGCCCCCTACCACAGCCAAGGCCGGACAGACGTGGCCCTTCCTTCTAGCCCACGGTAATTAAAAACACGCCCAGGCTTCTTCCAGTGAAAGAGGGGCCAATTTTCTTCCCCTCCAGCACCGCTGACTGCAACCTACATAGCAATATTTATGCCAAGCTCCCCATAATACTGTAAACATCCCAATGTACAGTGGCCAACACATGAGTCATTTCCCCAAAGCCAGAGTTAATAAGTGGTACCTCAACCATATTCCAGGGAGCTCCCACCCGCAGCCAGGCCCAGGGCTGCCCTCCACACCCACCGGCCTCGTGGCTCCCTCAGAGCCCCAGTGGCCCAACACCAGGAAACCGCGGGCAGCCTCCAAAACCTCCAGGGGTCAGGAGCTTGGGTGCCAGCAACTGTGGCTGCCATCCAGGGTCACCCCTTCGCCCCCTGAACTATGATCCCTAAAGCAGTCATTGCTGAGAGAGAAACTAAAGTCCCAGCATAGCATGACCCCCACTGTGCCCTCCCAGAGGCTGCAGCCCCCAGGCCTGGTCGGATCTGTTCTGTGCTTCTTTATGTTTGTTTCTGATTTGCAAGAGGGGAACGGAGCTTCGCACTACCCCAGAGTGGACGGTGATAAGTGTACGTGTTTCACCCCTCCGCCTGTGGTGGCAGAATCCTGGAAGAGGTTTAGGAACAAGAAGACCTAGCAAAGTGAAGAGAGCCCAGGCTTCAGAGACCTCAGACCTGGGCTCTGTTTTTATCTCCTACTGCCTTCTTAGCCTTGGTTTCCCCATCTATTAAAAGGGAGCAAGAATCATACTCACCTGGCTTCTGGGGAAAACTTATTTTGGGAGATCCAAGAACACTGTGGGTGGGAAAGCACTTTGTGAATCTAAAGTACCTCGTCAACTGTGCAGCACGTTGTAAACCACAGAGAGTGTAAAATACTTCATAGACTGTAAAGCGGTTTGAAAACTGTAAAGCGCTGTACACACGAGAACCATTATTCATATTCATTCCTTGCCGTACAAGCTCGGCCATTTCTAGTGGGCACACCCAGACCCCACTAACTTTCCCTCCAGAGGAAGCTGGCTCAGGAAACCTGGCAGCCCGCCTGTCCCTTTGGGGGTCAGTGGTACCATGGGGAGACGGCCCAGCGACCCTGGCCAAGGCCAACACATGGCAAGAGCATCTGGTCCGGCCCTGACGGCAGCTGGAAAGTTCCCGGGGCTCCAGCGGCCACGCTGAGCTCTGCCGCCAGCGGGGCGGTGGCCGGCAGGGGTGCTCGGAGACCCCGCACAGCGGAGAGATGCCCACGAACCCATCCCCCCGTAGTCCTTTCGGGGAGGGGACCCCATTGTACGCCGCGGGCGATGGGCAGGCACGGACGCGAGGGGCTGGCGCGCTCACTTCCACTGTCAGTCCCAGCTCTTCGGGGCAGCGACCCCATCCCGGGGGCGCGGACCCGGAGCCCCCACCCTGACCAGCCGCGGTGCCTCCCTCCTACTGCTCCCTGCCAAACTTTCCAGCCCCGACCGCGCGCGGGTCCCCCGGCCGGCGCCCCTCAACCCCGTGCCGAGCAAGGCCAGGCCAGCGCGAAGGGGGTGCCCCGGCCAGGGGCGGCGAGCGCGCGTGGGCAGCCCCCGGCCCTGGGCGGCGCTTGCCCGGCTGGCTACAAAGCCTCGGCAAGATGGTCCCTTCGCCTCCTCCTGGCACAGTCAATCAGAGCCCGCCGCTCCCCGGGCGCCCGCGGGGCCCGCACCTCCAGGCGCGGCCGGACACACCTCCTCGCGGCCACCTGCGCCCAGCGCGAGCCCCGGGGCAAACTTTGCGGGCCGCGGGGTGGAGATGGGCGCCGGCGGCCGCCCGTGCCCGGCCGCTCCCCACCCCCATCGCCCGCCCGCCCGCCCGCCTGCTCACCTTCCACGGCGGCGAGCAGCGGCAGCAGCAGCAGCGCGGCCCCCAGCCTCCGCAGGGCCATGGCTGCGCTTCCCGGGGCCTCGGGCCGCGGCTCCGCGGGGCCCGGGAGGCCCGGGCGAGAGCGCGCGCCCCGGGCTCGGGGGGCCGGGGGGAGCGGCGAGGCGCGGCGCACACACAGCCGCCGCCACCGCGCAGCCAGCAGAATGAGCCATCCAGCCCGGGCAGAACGGGGACCCGGGCTCCGCCAGCGCTGGGCACAGCCCACCTGAGCCGCGGGCGCGGGGGGAGCTCAGCCGGGCTACCGCCTCCCCACGCTCGCCCTGGACCCCAGCCGATCGCGCAGACCCTCCAATCCCCAGTCTCCCTGGTCCCCCAGGGCACCTGCGGGCAGCGCGGGCGCTGAAGCGCGGAAACCTTTCGCGCTCGTGCGACATAGACACCGGGCTCCCCCTGCGCAGCAGTGGTCTCTCCCGGCGCTGTGGCTCCTCCAGATAAAGCAGCGATTTCAGCCCAAATGTTTCTGAATTTTTATTGAATGCTGCAAAGCCGGAGAGCGTCTGGCGCGGCTGACAGGGGCAGGGAGAGGGGACCCGGGGGGAGGGCGGAAGAAGGGGCTGCCCAAAGCAGGCTCTAGCCCTACCTGTCACGGCCGGGAGTGCCACCCTCTCGCCTCAGCCCTTGCCACCCAGTCCCTGCGGCTCCGAAAGGGACCGAACTGCAATGAATGAGAGAGAGAAAGGGGGTGGGGGGTGGGGGGAATGGGAACAAAACAGGCGGCTTTCCCAGGCGCTGGAACTGGGCTGGGGCCTCCGCCTGGGAGAGTGGGCCTCGGCTCTAACAGAAGGGCCTGGGGGGTCACTCCTGCAGTGGTGGGCCGGGCGCTGGCAGGCACACCCCAGTCCTACCCTCCCCGCCTTGTTCTGAGCCAGAGCAGGAGCCCCTCCCTGCAGACCCATCTATCTGTACATTGGATTTCTCCTCTGTTCATCTTTTCCCAATGCAGTTTGGGGGTGAAGGATGCCGATTGGGGGCCATCTGGGGGAGCTCCCTCGTCCCCTCCCCCCACATGTGGAATGGACCTGTCGGTGCAGCCACGGTTTTGTACATGGCTGTGCCTTCAGGGAGGACACAACCCCTTGTTCTCTCCCCGTGGGCCCGGCCCTGCTCTGACAGCCTTCATCACAATCATCATTAACAGGCTTTGCTGAGGCTGGATGGTGGGCGGGCTGCAGAGGGCCTTCGGGAATCATCCAGGCAGGGCCCCTGGCCTTTGGGAGAATCACTCCTGACAAACAAGGCTTAACCAGGAGCTGCCCCCTCGGTGGAGTGGGTGTGAGAGCCCAGTGGAGGTACAGACCGTTTAAATTTAGTCTATGCCACCCAGACCTCTCCCGTCCCTTTGTCCCACAAAGTATCAAAATATCCCTGCGATCCCCTCCCTTCAGGGCCCACCCTACAGTTCATACCAAGAAAAGGGCACCACAGCTTTTGAGACCCCATCTAAGGTTTGGAAAATTGAGTCATCTTTTGAAGCTTCAAGAGTCCAGCTGAAATGGTCCTCATCCTGGAAGGACACCAGGAGGAAGCGAGGCTCAAAGGCTGGGAGAGACTGCCCGGGAAGGAGACGGAGCAGAAGTGAGCAGAGAGAAGCGAAATGGCGTGTGTGGGAATTCCCCCCACCACCCGTAAGCCTACAGGCTCCTCTTTGACCAAGGTCAAGATCCACTGAGGTGGGACTGCCTTTATTTTTAGTACCTGCTTCTCAGACTTTCCAGGGCACCCAAAGTTTTAGAGACCCTGAGCTTGGCCCATCCTGGGGCAAGACCCCCTTGCCTGGGCAGAGTGGCCCCAAGCTATCCGATTCCCCCGTGCCAACACGCAGCGCCTGACCACTTCCCAATTCACAACTATTTCTTGAGCACCTATTATGTGCTACGTGGATTCAGCTTTTCTTCTGTGTCTATTCCCAGTGCCCTTGGTACGACCCACCCACCCATCCCTAACTAATGGTTCCACCATCATCGGCTCAAAATAGGAACAGCAGTGGCATTCATTCAGGATCTGATATGTGTCACTTGTCTAAGCTCTGTTTACACGTTGTCCCTTTTAATGTTCAACCCTACAAGGTAGGGGCTGACCTTTTCGGACAATGAAACTGAGGACCAGATAAGTAATTTGTCCAAGGTCACACAGTAAGTCAGAGCTAGAATTCACACCAGGCCTGTCCCACCCCAGTGCTGACGCCCTGAGCCTTTCACGAATGAATGGGTAGGACTCAGGGAGTCTTTTTACCCACTTCCAACACCCACATTTCACAGATAAGAAAACTGAGGCCTAAAGAGGGAAATCGCTCACTCAGCATTATATAACCCAACAGACATCAGTCCAGGGCATTTAACTGACTAAAAAGGAAGGTGATACAGTCCCCTTTGCTCCCATCTTTTTCTCCCTAAACATTATTTTATCCCCCATTTGGGACCCTATAGGGTGCCTGGGTTTTGCAGGCTGGCCAGCCCCCTCCTACTGATCTCTGTGACAACTTCCTTCAGCTCTGCCTTTGTCCCAGCTGCGCCCTCGCCACTCTAAGGGCTCAGATCTGGCCCCACCCTACCGCCTACCCAGAGCTCTAACTGACACTGGACTCACCCCCTCTCAGACCATTTGCACTTACTATCTGCTTCCTGAAGGATGGGCCATTGCTGGTGTCTCGATTGTTTATTTCAGTTTGCATTTTATCTCTATCACCGCTGCAGACTGGGAGCTGCCTGCAGGCAGCGCCCAGCTCAGAACAATACTCTCGCAGGGTGGGAGGCCCCCGTGGCGCCTCTGACCCCATCCCCTCCTCTGCAGAGGAAGAGGCGGCTTTGAGCTTCATTTGTCTAATGACAACAGCTACTCACATTTGCAATCACACTTTAACAGTTTACAAAGCAGTGTTCACACCCATCACCCAGACTGATGCTAATTCAACCAGCCTACCCTGCCAGCCAGCCTGGCAGTAGTGGGAGTTCCATTTCTCAGAAGGGGAAATTGGGGCCCAGAGAGGGGGAAAGGTACTTGCCTGAGGACACAGCAGATTGTGGAGTGGGGGGTGGGGGTGGGGGTGGGGGGCTGGAACTAGGCTTCAGTGATGTGATTTGTCCACTTCTCTTTCAATCAAATTTGATTTGACAAACATGAATTGGGTAGTTCCTACATGCTGGATACTGGGGACGCTGGGACACAGCCGTGAATCTGCCTGACGAGGCCCTGCTCTTCCAGAACCTACATTCTGTTGTGGGAAGACCTATGTATGTATAAGATC